>CM069164.1:30044021-30689021 GCA_035221665.1 Okamejei kenojei
AGGGTGAGATAATAATAAAGGAGTGTTGAGAGAGTTGAAAGGTGAAATGACATTAGTTGTAGGGTAAAGTAAAGTTTAGTAAGAAGATAGAGAAGAGAAGAAAGTTGTGGAGTAGGATAAAGAGGTGGGGAGTAAATGAGGGTTGGGAAGTGAGTTGAAATTGTTGGGTAGAATTTTATAGAGCTATCGCTCATTTGGATTGCAGTAATGGGAAGAACTCTTACTGATAAGCAGATATAAATTGATGGGGGACATGGACTTTCTTACAACCTTACAGGGGAGGTTCAGACATATTACTTTTGCCCTGCCCAATAAGTTCAAGCGATGATGTTGTAACTAAACTATTTGTGTTTGTACCAAATCTTGAATCTCCTATCTCGCTACTGCAGTGATTTAGACTCAGAAAAGTTTACCAGCTTCACAGAACAGATAAATTCCAGGTAATAGGTCAAGCAGGCCCATTTATTGATGCCAGACAACTTTCTCCAACATTGTAATATGACTGCTCATTTTTGTAATATCCACGTGCTCATTTTACCTGCAAATGTCAGCATCTGCATTGAGCTGGTTTTGCAACAGATTCTGAACATCCCCCAACCTCTGTCCCCATGAAGACTAGATCAACCACCCGAATTCCCATCAGCCTTCCCTCAAAGTGGCAACAACTAGTAAGCTGCTGCCTGTGTGGCCATCTGCATGTTCTCCCTGTGACCAATGAACTATGAAATACAAGGATACTATGAAATCTTTCCCCATTTTCACCCTAAACCTATGACCTTTGGTTTTTCGATGCCCCTTATCCTAGGTAAAATACTCCTGCACATTCCATCCTATCCTATCCTCATGAAATTTTATACAACTCGATAAATCACCCCTCATCCTCATGCACTCCACGGAATAATGTCCCTGGCCTGCTCAACCAGTCCCTGTAGTCAGGCCCTCAAAATCCTGGCAACATCCTTAGAAAACCTTTTCCTCTTTCCAGCTTAACAACTCCTTCCTACAGCAAAGGTTTTGACCAAAACTGAACACAATATCCAAAGACTACCTCACCAACGTAATGTACAACAGTATCATAAACATCCCATCTTTATGCTCAAGACCCTACTGAACGATAGCCAATGAAACCACCCTATCTACCTGTGATGGCCACCCCTGCAGGGGAACTACATTACGTACCCGCACTCCGACATCTCTCCGCTCTGCACACTCTCCAGGCCCCGCCATTCCCATCTCTTCTATTTCCTAATAAAGTTGAAAAATTTTGTTTTCTCCTGGAATTTACATGTGTCGTCAAAACATTGACATAAATGAAGCATTTACTCCATAATTTTTAGAGAAAAATCCAAATGTCAATATATTAAAGTCAAACTTGAAGAAAAGGATGTTGAGAAATTCTCTGGTTGACAATATTCAGTGGGCCATTTATGACTCATAGTTGCTAGATAGGGCCAAAACAAATCAACTAGGCAAATCAGGATTTAAAACAAATTACTTCACACAAGGACAGAGTGCTGGAGTACTCAGAGCGGGTCAGGCAGCATCTGTGGAGAACACGGATAGTGAACGTTTCAACCGAGTGCTGGAGTAACTCAGCCGGGGTCATGCAGCATCTGTGGGAGAACTTTCTTGCACTGTTACCTGATTATCACCCACCCCCTGTAGTCAGAGGATGGCACCAGTGGATATGTTGTCCTGTTGAGTTTCATCACTGTCCGTATAACTCGTTCTCACCGACCACAACAATAGAACCATTTCCTTGATATCGATGCTTTTAGCATATCGTTCCATTCATTACTTCTATGTACCTTCTATATCTCACGTTCCCCTTTCCCCCCGAGTCTGAAGAAGGGTTCTCGGACCAAAACTCACCTATTCCTTTTCGCCAAGAATCGCAGCACACTCTGTGATCTTCCCTTTGGATTTTCATTCAGCTGTGTTCAAGTTGTTTGGCATTAACTTTTCTTGCAATTGCTGCTTTTCTTTAAGCTTCAAGTTTTGTAATTCACTCAGTACTGTTGATATTGAGACGACTCCGGTCTGACTCTCTAAGTTACTTCCGCACTTTGTGTCCTTTAGTGCATTAACCAGCCCTGCATTCTTTGTTTCCTACCATAAATACATCTCCCTCGTTGAAGTAAACTCTCAATGTCACCTGTGTTTAACCGCAAGGGGCTATAATTGGTAAAGCAGCTATTATTTTTAAAACCTCACTGAAGCCAGCATCAAGGCTGCCAAAAAGTACATTCCTCCAGTGGCCAACTACCTGCAGGCTCCTTCTCTCCATTCTCCAAAAATAGATTGAGACTGATCCAGCTGGATTTGTGCATTTTTTTTTCTAGAATTTTAACGATGTTTTCCATTTTCAATTCATTCAACTAACACTCAGAATTCATTAAGAATGGAGAACAAGCAAGCAAGCAGGGTCCGCAAAAATATTTATGATGGTGTCCGATCATATCAACAGACACAACTGATGTTTTTGTCAAAGCTCCAGTGCGAGAGCAGGACGGAATTGTAACAGAGGCACTGAACTTCAGATGCTGGAATACTGAGCAAAACTCAAAGTGCTTGGAGGAACACAGCGGGTCAGACAGCAAATTCGGGAGGGGAAATGGGCAGCGCACGTTTCAGATCAGGACCATTCTCAGATTAAATAATATTCTACTTACAAAAGGAAAATGAATAGGTGAGGCTTGAAAACTTTATCTTCTCACAGCATGACCATTACTTCCCGTAGGGACCTAGTGAAGTGCACTAGCTGCACTATGCAACAGGAAAACAATACCGAATAGTGAAAGGCTATGGATAGAGTAGATATGGAGAGGATGTTTTCCACTGTGGGAAAGTCAGGACCAGAGGCAACAGCCCTCAGAATAAAAGGACGTAACCTTTAAGAAAGGAGATGAAGGAAATTTCTTTAGTCAGCAGAGGGTGGTGAATCTGTGGAATTCATTGCCACCGATGGCTGTGGGATGCCAGTCATTGGATATTTTTATAAAGCAAGATTGACAAGTTGTTGATTAAGTACGAGCATCAAATGTTACAATGCAGGTTTGGTCACCACGGCAGCCAATTTGGAACTACATACTTTCACTAACTTTCTCACTCTCACAGCTGCCTGACTGTTAGCTTGCAACAAAAGGCTTTTTCACTGTAACCTCGGAACAACGAGACAATGAACTGAACTGTTCAGCAGGAGGAATAACTGCTCACCAGGACGATAATCGTGCTTCAAGCTTCATAAGTGGGAGCCAGTTGATCGAAGTCCTCTTGTTTATATAAATCGTTTCTGCAGATCTTGCTTGCTATTTCTCTGCTCTAATTTAATGTGAGTGTAATCTGAATGAAATGCACGGGAAAAACAACATAAAACCCGAGGCAACTGTCACAATCTCCAGATGTCCACTCCACAGTTACATCTGACTGTTGTTAGGATCCCTCAAATATTGATGCCATCTAACAAGGCTCAAGTCCATCGTTGAGGTCTACATTGAATGAGTCGGCAAATAGAGCCATAGAGACACAGGCCCTTCCAGCCTCGACTCCTCCATGCCAACCAAAGATGGTCCCCCATCTAAGTTAGTATCATCCAAGATAGAAGGCTATTTGCATACTGTCAAACATTCAGCACACATTATCAGTTCTGCTGAGACCAGGTTACATTGAAAGCAGGGACCAGGAAGTTTTCCATGAAATGGTCCAACAAGGCTGCAAAGTGACCCAAAGTCACACTGTAAAACAAGAAAAGCTGCATGAGGCTGATAAACAGCATCTCCGGAAAACTGGTGATGTTTCAGGTTGGATACTGTCTGCCGAAGGGCCCCAACCGAAACGTCACCTATCCATGATCTCCATGGGATCAGCCTGACCCGCGACTAACCCCATCACTTTGTGTCTACTTTTTTAGCTACACTGGTGCTTGGGGGATAACAGGGAGAGGCACAGAGTCCTGTGAAGTCATCCTCATCCACACATGCTCCTTGATTTAAATGCAGGAATCCCAAAACACAGAAGAAGCCAAGGTATTGTGTACAGATTGATAAAGATTTGGCATGGAACATAAGCAAGATAGAAGCCTGACCGTCAGGACGCTATGGACATCTGGCAGAGGGCACAAAGTCCTCACCCTTCCCCTCACTGAGACAATAAGCTGCAGACAATCTCTGTTCACATTTGGGTAGCAAGAGTGACCTCCTAGTGCACTAATAGAAGGGCACCTGAAGCTCTAAAGCCTCGAAGTGGCCAGTGCGCAGGACTGGATTTTTAATCTGCTATGTATCAATTTCTGTAAAAAATCAAGTTTAAATCGAAAGGAGGAGCAGTGGGGTAGACCTGGGCCCCTGCCATCACAGCGCCAAGACCAGGCATCAATCCTACCTAATGTGCTGTCTGTACGAGTTTGTAATTTCTCTCCACATACACACTGAACTTTCTTCTCTCATTTCCTATATTGTGTTATAACAGTGTACTATGTATATACATTGTGGACAGCAGCAAGTGAAACGGTCATTGTTCACTTGGGACATATGAACAATAAAAAACTCTTGACTTATCTAGAAGAGCACTGAAATTGCCCAATCAATGGCACTGAGGAATGGATAGTATGCTGGGAATGTGGCCCACAGGACAGAGTGGCTCAAGGAACCCCCTCTGTGTTAAACCATATAACAACATTGCATGATGAGGAGATGCACGCACCACAGACCGCTCCAGGGCTAGGAGTACCGGGTTGACAAGGTTTGGGGAGAAGGCACGGGAATGACTACATTAAATCAAATTTTTAAATTAATCAATCTCACCCTGAGACTGCCCTTCTGTTATCAGTACTATTCTTGCTCATCTCACCTGCTAACTTGCTGAGCATAACTGCTGCCTCCATCTCTGAACTGTAACTGTGTAATAACATACATGCCATGTTACGCCCACTGTTACCACAGGAGTCCAGTCAATCAACACCATCTTCCTACCATCAACCAGCACATTTTTGGATCCCGTTGCAACTTGGAAGGAGGGTGCCTTACGTGAGATGTGGCGGGGGGACGTGCAGAAGTGCTACTCCACAACCAATGGACGCAAGGGTTCAGCATCCGACTTCCCATCAATGAACACGTTCAGTATTAGAGGTACAGAGTGGAAAAAACAGGCCCTACGGCCCACCTCGTTCTATGCCCCGACCAGCGATCCCCGCCACATGAACACCACCCTAACAACCCACTAGGGACAATTACCCAAGCCAATTATCCTACAAACCGGTGTGTCTTTTGGAGTGTGGGAGGAAACTGAGGATCCCGAGAAAACCCCCTGCAGGTTCCCACGGGGATGGTGCAAACTTCCGTACAGAGACAGCGCCCGTAGTCGGGATGACCCCGGGTCTCCGGCGCTGCAACCGCTGTAAGGCAGCAACTCTAACCGCTGGCCACCGGACTGGACACAGTGAACAGCTTTAGTTTTATGTCCTGTCAGTGTTCACACTGTGGGACCCTCTTGTCCCCGCTGGGTTTCTCTAACAGGTTGTTTAATATCCTGGGAGGTGTTGAGTAATATCCTCACTCTCTGTTTCAAGAAGCTAATCCCACCGACCAGGACAAACACAGGCAACATAACTTTCTCTGTGTAAGAAGGAACTATCAGATGCTGGCTTAACAACCAAAGATAGACACAAAAAAGCTGGACAATTCAGGCGGGACAGGCAGCATCTCTGAATCTTCTTCAGACTGATAATCAGGGGAGAGGGAAAACACGGAGAAAAGGAAGGAAAAAGTGGGAAACGGGACATCAAAAGATGCGATCAAGGAGAGATGAGATCAAGGAGATTAAGGATGAGAGAGCAGAGAAAGACAATGAAGAATGGGCAGACAAGGATAACCAAACAACTGGAACATTCCACATGGAGCAAGTGTCATGTTGAGAGAGTTCTCAGGGGCCTGTCACCATGTGGTGCACCTCAACCGGGAGACACAGCCAGCCACCAGATATGTGTATAGTGGGTCGGCCACATTATCAAATCAATTTAACAACTGCAGTGTCTTTCCTCATAATGGCAAAGTGTCTTCAGTCTAGCACACATGTTGGGTATACCGAGAGCTGCCAAAATAAATAGTATTCCTATCAATCACATTAACACTCTCACTGAACCATACTTCCAAGCCAGTTCTTAATCTAATCACAAAGTTATTGAACTGTAATGCAGACATAACAATGATTCCATCAGGAAGGATGTCAGATTTAAATGATATTTCTGAATGGCATTTAAAATAAACTAACTAACCTGTAGAGAAAATGACCAGACAGACTTGCATTTGTAAACCGCCTGTGATAACTCACAATATCCTAAAATATGATCAGCTTCTGATTCATACGGGTGTCAAAGTTACTGAAGAAGGCAGGAGAATGGGTTGAGGGAAAGATATGGCAGCAGGCCTGGGCCCCAACGCTGACTCCGACACCACCACCAGCCCCACCACTGCCCAAACATCACCACCGAGGCCCTGGGCCCCAACACTGGCCCAAACACCACCAACAGGCCCCAAACGCTGGCCCAAACTACCACCACCAGGCCCCCAACACTGGGCACAAGCACCACCACCAGGCCCCAACGCTGGCCCCAAACACCCCCACCCAGGCCCCAAAACGCTGCCCAAACACCACCACCAGCCCCAACACTGGCCAAACACCACCACCAGGCCCCAACACTGCCCTAACAACCACCACCAGGGCCCCGAACGCTGGCCCAAAAACAACAACCACCTACCAAGGCCCAACGCTGGCCAAACACCACCACCAGCCCCAACGTGGCCCAAACACCACCACAGGCCCCAACACAGGCCCCCCAGGCTCGAACACCTCACAGGCCCAAGCTGCCCAAACCAACCACTCAGGCCCCAAACACGGCCCAAACACCAACGACCAGGCCCCAACGCTGGCCTAAACAACAAACACCAGCCCAGCCCCAACACTGCCCAAACAACACTCACCCAGAGGCCCCAACCTGGCCTCCAACACTGCCCAAACACCACCACCAGGCCCTGGGCCATGCCCAACACTGGCGCCAAACCAAACCACCGACCAGGCCCGGGCCCCAACAGCGTGGTACACCACCACCAGCGACCACACTGCCCAAACACCACCACCAGGCACCAACACTGCCCAAACACCACACAGCACCACACTAGGGAACACCACCACCCAAGGCCCCTAACCACTGGCCCGAACACCCCCATACCAGGCCCTGGCTCCAATGCAGGCCCACGCCGCCTCTTTTGCCACGTGGGGACACCAACCACTCACCGCTCTTTCCCTGTCCGATCGTCAGGCCCAGACCACCGAGGACGCCGCCGTCGCCCCGACCTGCACATACCCACCAAGTGGTGGCGATCCATCGCTGCCTCGAGACCTCCAACTATCCGCCACCCTTCCCGGGACCCCACGCCGCCCTTGCTGTCTTATCGGTCATCCACTGACTGGGACTTCCGACGCTTCCCGCTGACCGCGGACTCCACTCCTGCGACCTCCACCATTGATGCCGACTACTGACCCTCGCCGCACAACGCCCACGCTGCAGGCCGGCAGGACGCTTAACCCAGTCTCAGCTCAGCACCCGGTGCCTAAGTCACCTCTTCCCAGGGAGCAAATCTCAACACGGGGACACACTTGAAGGGAGAAGGGCCAGAGTGATGTACACAGAGGGTGGGGGGCCTGAATGCGCGCCAGGTTTGGTGGAGGCAGGTACCTATGGCGATTGGGGGCTTTCCCAGAAGGCACTGGATGTGCGTGGAATGAGCGATATGGACACGAGCAGGCAGAGGAGATTAGATCAACCTGACATGCTAGCTTCCTTCCCACTTGGACATAGCTAAAATAAAACATTCCCTCCATTTTTGATGACCTCGAAAAGATCATCCACACCTTTTATCTCCTCCCCCGGCCTAAATTACTGCACCTCCCTTACACTGCATCAGCCAATCATCCCTGTCCCGCCTCAACTTGCCAAAACGCCGCAGCAGACCCTGAACGGCAACCCGAAAAAAGGGACCACACATCACCCCGATCTCTGCGTCCTCCACTGCCTTTCCCTGTGCCGGTTCTGATACTTTCAAGCCTCCTCTTTGTCTACCAAAGCCCTTCAGTGCTTTAGCCCCCTACACCTCATTAAAGTCTTCTCACCCACCACACCACCTCCAGGTCCCTCGATCGGCCGACTTGGGGGTTGCTGAATGTCCCGTCGGTCTAGGCATAAGCCTCCGGTGCGACCCGCAGCCTTTGTGGTCGCAGCTGCTAGACTGTGGGAATGAGCATCCCCCGTCCTAAAACAGAATCCCTCCCTTCCATCGACTCCTTTAAGTCTAGTCCCTACAAAACATATAGTTCTCCAAGCCTTTCTGACTTTCCTCTGTGCGGGGCTATTTGTATATATGTATGTATACCTGTTGTGTATACAACTCATATAACAAATGTAAAGCACTTATGGTCAACGAGAGTTGTATTTTTAAATGTGCATAGAAAATAAATTTGACTTGACCTACTTGACATCAGGTTGAAGGTGGACATTGTGGGCTTGAAGGGCCTGTCCTGTACTGTTCTATTTTCATGTTGTTCTATGTACGGTTAGAACCGCGGTGGACCCGCTTCCCAATCCACACATAATGTCCTGGCAAGTGGAGAATCCTGTACATCAGAAGATCCATTGACAGGGTTTTCCTCCTTGAAGCCACACCTACCATCTCTTACAGCAAATATCAGAGGGTGTTGAAAGTTGTGACAGCTCCTTACGTTTTAAAAGGATCAAGTCTTAGACAGGAGAGGTATTGTATCATCCGTGGTCCGATGCTAATGGGGTTATTTCCTTCACTTTTGTAGAGCGCTGCATTACATAAACTACAACTCAATTTAAAGTATTTGGAATTCTTAGAGCACATAATCAATTTGAGATCATTATGTCCAACCTTCCTGACAACAATCAGGGAGCCATGGACAGGCCGATAGTGGCCTTAAGACCGGTGATTCCATCATGAAAAAGGGTTCAGTACCCGAGCTGTGTGGTCAAGAGGGAGCTGTAGACCCCTGCATACATACCTTATGTGCAGCACGGAACTGCACGATTCTGAGGTTTTAATAACCCAAGATTGACACCGAGTAGCTGAGAGTAACGACCAAGCGGGTCAGGGCAGCATCATGTTGGTGAGACCAAGGGAAATGTTAAGTTTTCGGGGTCAGAAAGCCCTTTTTAACCACCCTGTTTCCCTTATCTCCACATCTGATCCCTGATTACACCATTGGTACATAGCACAGTGCCCGGAGGACCCGGTTCCATCCCGCACGGAGTTTGTACGCTCTCCCGTGCCGCAAGGTTTTCTCTAGAATGAAATATCTTCAGTCTTCTCCCACCCTCCAAAGACGCGCAGGTATGTAGGTAATTTGGCTTGGTATAAATGTAAACTGTTCCCATGTGTGTAGGATAGTTTGATGTGCGGTGGCAGGTGGTGCGACTCATGGGCATTATCCCCGCGCTGTATCTCTCAACTAAACCTCCAACAAAATATGGTTATGAAAGGAACTCATAAAGATGCAGTAAATTGAAGGAACAAAAATGCTGGAGAAACCATCAGTGAGCAGCATCTATGGAGCCAAAGCAAATAGAAGGGTTTAAGAATGACTGAAGAAGGGTCTCGATCAAAACAAACATTGCCTATTTCCTTCGCAAACCTAAACTAAAAGGGCAATTAGAGTCCTTGCCTCTGACGCATCTAACCAACAAGGAAAAAGGACTTTGCATAAAACAGCAACAGTCCCACAACCACAATTTGAAAGTCCCCCCGTTAACAAGAATGATAATGAAGTAGCCCAGCATTGTACATTAGCCACGAGAGGTGGGCCTGTGTGCGGCATGAGGGTTTTGTGACCCACACTATTGTTGAGGTTCTCATGACAATGCTATGGGTGTGGACGTTCTGGCTTCATGTGATGTCCATATTACTATCACACGAAGACTACAATGTAGCAAAGAAATAGTAAGATTCAGGTTCGGCCATGATCGTCTATTATACAATAGTTACCAGGGATTAACAATGGTAACTGCAATTTTAACATAGTAAGATAAGACTTAACCTGACTAACGAAGTGGACATAACTCCTCGTAAAATAACATCAAAAACGGTGAGTTTCTCGTCCTAACTCTTTACTCAATCACTTATTATTTTTAAACTGTTTTTTTAACATTAATACCCATGACATTAAGTCTATGAAAAGCAGACAAAATATCTTGCAACTGGTCCATTAATACCCCGCAGATGCTGGCCTGACCCACTGAGCTATGATTGCGCCTACAAAAGATGACCCACTGACTACACCCTGACCCACAGTGACTGAGCACTGAACTGAGCTACACTCCCTAACCCAGTTTGATAGCAAACTCCAAAGCAGTGTGAGCTAGGCTCCCAACACCGCGTGTCAACTGAGCTACTCCCTACCCAAGCTACATGCTACTACCTGAACTGTAGAACTCCCTGAACTTCATTACTGCCACCCTGCTGCTGAGAGGTACCTCCCCTTAACACGCGCAACGTAGATGCCCCATGGTGGAGTGAGATTTGAAGACACATAACCTAAAAAACACTAACATTTTGACATAGTTTTCTCAACAACTCCCTCAACTAAACTTTGAAAAGTACCTAATCTCCCTGGTCTACTTTGTTTGATACGTCAACAACGCACACTACCTACACAAAAACTACACCACACCATCTACCTATCCACAAAAACCCCTTAATCGTCTCTCTCACTTTAACACTAACCCAACATTCACCTCTTCCCCTTTACTACCCAACTTACAAAAACCACACACGGACGCACCACATCACTAAACTACTTCTACTTAAACACCCCAAATACCAAATTAAGACACCCCTACAAACACCAACACTATCAAACAGCACCCCGTAGACAACACCCACTAACTCTCAATAACTCTACACAACTTCCAAACTACACAACCCACTAACACCTCAATCCAACGTCCCAAACCTTCACACACACAACACGCTATAAAACAGCTACTAACCATAGCGAAATCACTCCAAACACAACCAACTAACACCCTCCTCCAACTTTCCTTCTTCACATCTCGACCGCTAAAAGCAACAAATAACCTAAAACGAAACCTACTACATCTTCTTCACCCCCCCTACCAACAAATCTCTACTACCCATACAACCTTCCCCGTAACACCGACAACTACCCCAACCAACATCTACCAATAACAACATTACAACAATCAACAACTCTAACCCCTCAAAAAAACCACACACTATTGTATTAAATACATACAAAAACAAATGCTCTAACAACAACCTACCCACTACTACACTCACCATACCTCCTTCCTACCTACCACTCCTACCCCAACACTCCTCACAAACTCTGTGGCCCCCACATCCCACCACACACCACCACTACCCCTCAACCCCACCACACCTACCTTTCCAACTACCACCCTCACCCAACACTCACTACCAGTGTACCACAAACAATCCCAACCACCCTCCTACCCTTCCACGCAACCAACCTCCTAAACCCCCCTCACCCTCTTACCAACCACCGCACCCCCCCTCTACTACTCTACACCACTCATACACTGTTTCAACTCAACAACCTACCGTAACACCTCTGCCATACCTCCTCAACAAACACCTACATACACTCTCACCCAACACAACTCCCAACCCTCTCTATTCACTCTCTCCCATCACCACCACCCTTCAACAACTCCCACCCCCCCACCAAGCCCTCACCACAAAACAACCACCCTAACTCCTCCTCACACTCTCACCCCCACCCAAACATGCACCTCACCCCTCCCCTACCTCCTACCTCCTCTACCTAACAACCTAACACCTCACCTCTACAAACCCCAAAGCTCTCTGCAACCAACACAACATACTACACACACTACACCGATACAAAAACTACACTCTAGCTCACAGCGCAAACCTCCCCCAACAACAACCCTCCCCACCAAACTCAACACCAACCCACCCACCACTCCACCCCCACCCACCCCACCACCCCTAACTCCCCACGACTCACCCGCTACGGCCACTCGCCCCCACCCAACACCACTTAATAGTGTAAAATATTTAGCTCTTCATCCAACTGCTTCCCCCCCCAGCCCACCCCCCTCACCCCTCACCCCCACCCACCCCCACTCTTCCACCCCACCCAAACACCCCCCTCCCCACCCCACACCCCACCCTTCCCCCCACCACCCCACACACTCAACCGTCCTACTACACACCCTTCTCACTCAAGTCATAGACCAACCAACCACCCTCCCCGACCATACCACACCCGTAACGAGCACAACAACCCCACCTCCCTACAACTAACATACCTCACAACTCACCTTACCCCACCCCCACCTACACCCTCCCTCAACTCTAGCCACCTACACGCATCACCACTCAACTACTACCCACACCCAACACCAACCCACCCCACACCCTCTACTCTTCACACTCCCACTCGCACCCACCCTAACACCTCTTCCACCACAAACTACCACACCCAACTCACACAACAACCCCACCCAACTACCACCTCCTTACAGACCTCTACAACCCTCATCCCTACCTCCCCTCCAGACTCCCCAGCCACCAACACCCCAACAACGCAGACCCAAGCACCCCACACCCACAACCATTTTCCCTCGACCAACAACTCACACCCCCTCCACACCCCCCCACACACCAAACTCCACTCAACAACACTACCTCCACCCCTCCACTAACCCCCCCCCCCCCCAACCTCACCTAACCCCCCCCCCACACAGGCCCAGACCACCACTGAGCTACTCCCTGACCCACATGAGCTACTCCACTGAACGTCCACTGGCGCTACTCCCTGACCCACAGAGCTAACTCCCGCCCACTGAGCTACTCACCCCTGACCCACAGAGTTACTCCCGTTGACACACCGAGCTACTCCCTGACACCACGGAGCTTTACTCTCTGACCCAGCTCCTGAGTTACTCCGTCAGACCCACGACTCACCCTGACCCACGAGCTACTCTCCCTGACCCACTGAGCTACTCCCGTGACAATTAAAATAGATTCGGCATTGGGCTTAATTATTGATTACAAGAGTTACCAGAAAAACATTAACTGCATTTACAGTAGATAAATAACCTGATCTAAATGAACATAACTGGGCCTGGAGACTAAGGGATGAACATACAAACGCCTGTCTAATCTTCTCAAACTTTTCAACTGTTTCTGAACATTTACAGACCTGACATTTATAGATTTAGATCAATTTGAAGAAGGGTCCAGGACCCAAAACTTGACCTGTCCATTCCCTCCGCAGATGCTTGCCTCACACTGACCGCCTGACTAACTCCCTGACCCACTGAGCTACTCCCTGACCCACTGAGCTACTCCACTGAGCTGACTGACCCACTGGAGCTTAGCTGAGCTACCCAGACCCACTGAGGCTACTCCCTGACCCACTGACTACCCCCGACCCAACTGACTTACTCCCTGACCCACTGAGCTACTCCCTGACCCACTGAGCTACTCCCTGACCCACGACACTCCCTGACACCACTAGATCTACTCCCTGACCCACTGAGCTACTCCCTGAACCCCCTGACCCACTGAGCTGAGTTACTCCCTGCCACCTGCACTACTCCCTGACCCACTGAGCTACTCCCGGACCCACCCACTGAGCTACTCCCTGACCCACTCTGGAGTTACTCCCCTGACACCACTGAGCTAATCCCTGACCCACGGCTACCACTGACCCACGAGTTACGCCAACCCACCGCCCCAGACTCCCTACTCCAGCTACCCACTGAGCTACTCCCTGACCCACTGAGGCTACTCCCTGACCCACTGAGCTACTCCCTGACCCACTGAGCTACTCCCTGACCCACTGAGCTTACTCCCTGACCACGAACCTACTCCCTCCCAAGACCCACTGAGCTACTTCCCCCCAGACCCACCCCTTACCCACGGAGCTACTCCCTGACCCAACTGAGTTACATCCTGACCCACTGAGCTACTCCTGACCCACTGATTTACTACTGACCCACTGAGCTACTACCCTGACTGAAGCTACTCCCCCTGACCCCAAGATAGATTGTATTATGATGATACTGAGCTACTCCCTGACCCACTGAGTTTACTCCCTGACCCACTGAGCTACTCCCCTGACCCAGACTTCCCCTCCCAGCCCCACTGAGCTACTCCTGACCCAACTGAGCTACTACTCCCTGACCCACTACTTCCCTGACCCACATGAGCTCTAGCCCACCTACTGACCCACTGAGCTACTCCCTGACCCACTGAGCTACTCTCTCCCTGCTACTCTCTACCCACTGAGCTACCTAACTCCTCTGACCCACTGAGCTACTCCCTGACCCACTGAGCTACTCCCTGAGCTACACTACACGACCCGAGTTACTGAGCACTCCTACTCCTGACCCACTGAGCTATCTACACCCCTGACCCACTGAGTTACTCCCCTGACCCACTGAGCTACTCCCTGACCCACTGTTACCCCAACCACAACTACCCTCCCTGACCCACTGACTTCCCTGTTTTACTCCCCTGGACTCCCTGCAACTCCCATACCCCACTGAGCTACTCCCTGACCCACTGAGTTACTTCCCTGACCCACTAGCTACTCCCTGACCCACTGAGCTACCCTCCTACTCCCAGACCCACTGAGCCAACAGAGCTACTCCCTGGACCCACAGAGTCTACTCCCTGACCCACTGCTTACGTCCTGACCCACTGAGTCTACTCAGAACTGAGCTGAGGCTACTCCCTGACCCACTGAGCTACTGACCCCTGAGCTGACACCCACTGAGCTCTCCTGACCCTGACCCACTGAGCTACTCCCTGACCCACTGAGTTACTCCCTGACCCATCTGAGCTACTCTCGACCCACTACTCCTGACCCACTACTCCCAAGACCCCTGACCCACTGAGGACCCACTGAGCTAGACCCACTGAGCTACTCCCTGAACCCACTGAGCTACTCCCTGACCCACTGGGGAAGCCCTCCCAGACCCACTGAGCTACTCCCTGACCCAGCTGAGTAGTTTCTCCCTGACCACTGAGTTTAGCTGAGCCCTGACCCCAGCTACTCCCTGACTGAGTACTCCCAGGCTACTTTGACCCACTGAGCTACTCGCCCTGACCCACTGAACCTGCTGAGCACTCCCTGACCCACTGAGCTCTTCCCTGTCCCAGACCCACTGAGCTACTCCCTGACCCACAGAGCTACTCCCTGAGCTACTCCCTGACCCACTGAGCTACTCCCTGACCCCACACTGAGCTACTCCCTGACCCACTGAGCTAACTGACCCAACTTACTTGACCCCTGAGCTACCTGACCCACTGAGCTAACTACCTCTGAGCTACTCCAACCTTGTGCTTGCTCATGATTTCAGCATCCGCAAAACTTATGTCTCCATTTGTAGATTCATGTGTAGATCATTAGAAAATTTGCATATTTTTACAAAAGAAATAGTAAATACACAATCAGTCGATGAAATCCCAACAGTGGGGATGGTGTGAAGTCTCTGTTTTTATTCTCAAATCAATTCTGCAGTTTCTCTGACTTTCACCAAAAATCGATTGAGACCAATTGAAAATAATTGAAAGTCCTCAACATTTAATTTCAAACAAAATGCTGGAGTAAACTCAGCGGGGCAGGCCACACCTCCGGAGAGAAGGACTGGGTGATGTTTCGGGTTGAGACCCTTCTTCAGAAGTAAAAGGGTCTCGACCCGAAACATCACCCATTCCTTCTCTCCAAGGTGTTGCCCATCCTGCTGAGTTACTCCAGCATTATGTGTCTATCTTTCAGTGGTAAACCAGCATCTGCAGTTCCTTTCTACAGGTTTGTGAGTTAGAGATCTCCCCCCTGCTCCTGCTGCAATCTTCACGAAGCAGATTTATTCAACGGCATGAAACGAGCGCATTTCATGGATATGTAACTGTTGGGGAAAACCTTTCAGCTGCCGGTTGCTCCTAAAATGCAACATCTGTGAATCATTAATTGATAGTAAAAAACTAATGATGGTTCTGGGCTCTGGAGAGTGCAGTTTAAAGACACCGTCACTAATTACCATATTAAAGGGAGTCTAAAGAATGAGTTTACAAAGGGTTAACCAATATATAATCCAGAATATTGAGAAGAATGCAGTGCAGGCCTTTGACAAAACCTCAGCTGCCCAGACCCCTGGGATGATCCCTCATGCAACCATCTAGCCTCTTCTAATCTAAGGCATGTTCTAAATGCTAGAGATGTAGGCTGCACTACAACAGGAAGGCTCAATGATAGACAGAGTGCTGGAGTTACTCAGCGGGTCGGTGCAGCATCTCTAAGAACATGGATAGGTGACGTTTCCGGTCGAGATCCTTCTCCAGATATACATGGATAACCAGGCACGTGCCGTCAGGGATAGGCAAAGGTAGGCCACTGCCTACCCTGACTAAAATTATAACATAGTAATTACAAAATATAAATAATAAAGGCATGGGAGAATTATGCCTATGTAAGAGATCGATCTCTTAGGTAGGCATAATTCTCCATGCCTTTCATCCGCAGCGCTTGTAACACGGGAAGCTCTGTGCAGCCCACGTGCCGTCAGCGCTGCCTGAAGCCGTCAATGACCAGCGGGGCTGAAGGCAGCTGCAATTCTGCCTTTGCAGCACTGCGTAGGCGCAGCAGCCTACCGCACATGCGCAGCGCTGGTTTCTTGGCGGGGTTTTCAAATATGGATTTGCATTATTTTAAGTGTATCTTAGGAAACGGGGAGAGAAGAATGGAGCTCATGTACCGATAATGTGGTAAGTACATTTTGTGTTTATGTTTTTAAATATCGTATTTCCTGGGGTGTGGGGGTGGGGGGAGAGCTCCTTTCATAGCATTTGGGGAGTCTGACCCGGGGTAAAGTTGCGAGGAGGGCACGAATGTTGTGAAGGAGGGGTCGGGAGCATGCCACTTGTGATGCTCCTTGCACGGAGGCGTGCAAAACCTCTCCTGCCGCTCGCTGGCCTCACTCATGTCCCGCAAATCCTTAAATTCCGACAGCGCGATTGAGGTTACTCGGCTGTGGGAATTTACGGATTTGCAGGAAGCTGCTGACATGAGCGAGCGGCAGGTGAGAGATGTTCAGACGGAGAGCACTGCCAGACGTGAGCGGGCCGGCAGAAGGCGTTGAAGTGGGGGCCAGTTTGACTGTCGGGGGTCCCGGCGGCCGCTCGCAGCTCCCCGAGCTGCTTCTATCCCCGGCACAATGTGGTGGCTCCACGCCTGGAGCGCCGCAGCAGCGGTAAGTGAGTGAGTTACTGGCATTATCCCCGACCCCCTCATTCTCAACACTCCTGCTCTCTCCAGCCCGCAACTTTAACCCCTGGGAAACAGACTCTCCACACGCTGTGAAAGGAACTCTCCCCCTAATTGGTCACTTGAACAAGTGATTTGTCATTCAATAAGATGACAACTGAATTGAATTTTTCCCTGTGTGCTCCCGGTTTCTTCTCCCACCATCTCTCTATCTGCATCACTCTTCATCACCCCCCACCCACCCATTCAGTAATTCAGAATAAAGGAGACTAGGAAGCCTTGGGCAAATTGAATTGTTTACTGTTTTTATTTATTTATTTAATTTTTTACGGAGAGAACAATCTGCGCATGCACAGTTTATTTATTTTTTAATCCGACTGAGTGCCTACCCCGAGTAATTACTCACGGCACGTGCCTGATGGATACAGTATCCCCTAGACCTCTCTTGCTTGGGTGGGGCTCCAGAGAACAGAAGCTCCCTTTCAATTCCAACTCCATTAGTTGTAAGATGTGACATTTATCAAAAATTATCAGTTGTTCATAAATGATTACAAACCATTTATAATCTACTTTATAAATCTGAAGGGTCCTGACCTGAAACGTCACCTATCCATGTTCTCCAAAGATGCTGCCTGACCCACTCACTCCAGCACTTTGGGTCTTTTTTTGTCAAGAGTCAAGAGTGTTTTATTGTCATTTGTCCCAGATAGAACAATGTAAATTCCTTACTTGCATTAGGTTTAAGGGCTAATCTAGCATCTGCAGTTCCATGCGTCCACAAACCTGTTGATTTGTGAATGTCTTTAGTCAACAGTTGTGGTCATTTTTGGTAGTAAGTTCAGATAAAGTTATTTCAGACAGTGACATCAACTTTGAGATGCGTAGAAGGATTGCCCGTGATCTTTCTGTTCACGTTACATGCGGTAAGATGGGGTTGCAGTGAGGAGCTGCAGCGAGCTAACGAGACAACGGTGTGGGAGATGGTGAGGGAATGAGAATGCTCTTCACCACAGATCTCCAACGGCTGCCCGCTTCCACAAGTAGACACGGCCGTTTACTTTGTGAGTCGAGACTGCATTATTTAATTCAGGTGTGAAGCAATAAACTCAATTCAGCCATTTTGGCTGACTCAGGATTGAGAATCTCTGTTTATTAAAAAATCACTCCTAGTCAGACGGTGAAGCTGAACTTGGAGCCCTCAGCACATTGAGTCAGGCCACAGTTTTCCACAGCAGTAGGTTTGGTTTTGGGGTGGTTGTGTTATTTTACAATGTAGTCACTGATCTGCAGAGTGCCGTACGTTCCACACTACCGGCACAGTGCTGTGCATCACGAATATCCAACTATAGCTCACAAAGTTTTCCAATCACACTTCCGAAAGGCACAGTACACTGGAGGCCACACTGTCACAGCAGAAACACCTCTGCTGCACAACTGCAAACGGCCCAGAGTCAATGCTGACCTGCACACAAGGCAACAGAATGAGGTTAGGAAGGCAGAGATAGATCAGCCATGATTGAATGACAGAGTAGACTTGATGGGCCCAAATGGCCTCATTCTGCCCCTATCACTATGAACTTTTGAACTTTGCATGTTTTTCCTGTGACTGTCTGGGTTTTCTACAGTTATCTCCAGTTATCCCAGTGTTATCTCCAGTGTTATCCCCAGTGTTTATTCCCAGTGTTATCCCCAGTGTTATCCCCAGTGTTATCCCAGTGTTATCCCCATTGTTATCCCCAGTGTGTTTTATCCCCCCAGTGTTATCCCAGTGTTATCCCAGTGTTATCCCAGTGTTATCCCCCAGTGTTATATCCCCAGTGTTATCCCAGTGTTATCCCAGTGTTGTCCCAGTATTATCCCAGTGTTATCCCCAGTGTTATCCCAGTGTTATCCCAGTGTTATCCCCAGTGTTATCCCAGTGTTGTACCAGTGTTATCCCCCAGGAAAAATGTTATCCCAGTGTTATCCCAGTGTGTTGCCCAGTGTTATCCCCGGTGTTATCCCAGTGTTATCCCAGTGTTATCCCATTGTTATCCCTGTGTTATCCCCAGTGTTATCCCAGTGTTGTACCAGTGTTATCCCAGTGTTATCCCAGTGTTATCCCCAGTGTTATCCCGTACTCCCCATGTTTCCCATAATCCCAGTTTTATCCCAGTGTTATCCCGTTATCCCAGTGTTTCCCCAGTGTTATCCCTATCCCCAGTGTTATCCCCAGTTATTCCCAGTGTTATCAGTTTTATCCCCAGTGTTATCCCAGTGTTATCTAAGTGTTATCCCAGTGTTATCCCAGTGTTATCCCCAGCGTTGTCCCAGTGTTACCCCCCAGTGTTATCACAGTGTCACCCCCAGTGTCAATCCCAGTGTTATCCCAGTGTTATCCCCAGTGTTATCCCAGTATAATCCCAGTGTTACGAGATTGATCCTTGGGATGGCGGGACTGTCATATGAGGAAAGATTGAAAAGACTAGGCTTGTATTCACTGGAGTTTAGAAGGATGAGGGGGAATCTTATAGAAACATATAAAATTATAAAAGGACTGGACAAGCTAGATGCAGGAAAAATGTTCCCAGTGTTCGGCGAGTCCAGAACCAGGGGGCCACAGTCTTAGTATTATCCCAGTGTTATCCCCAGTGTTATCCCCAGTGTTATCCCCAGTGTTATCCCAGTGTTATCCCCAGTGTCATCCCAGTGTTATCCCAGTGTTATCCCTGTGTTATCCCAGTGTTATCCCCAGTGGTATCCCAGTGTTATCCCCAGTGTTATCCCCAGTGTTATCCCAGTGTTATCCCAGTATTATCCCAGAGTTATCCCCAGTGTTATCCCAGTGTTATCCCAGTATTATCCCAGAGTTATCCCCAGTGTTATCCCAGTGTTATCCCAGTATTATCCCAGAGTTATCCCCAGTGTTATCCCAGTGTTATCCCCAGTGTTATCCCAGTGTTATCCCAGTATTATCCCAGAGTTATCCCATTGTTTATCCCAGTGGTACCAGTGTTATCCCCAGTGTTAAAACCCATCCCAGTGTTATCCCAGTACTATCCCAGAGTTATCCCCAGTGTTCCCAGTGTTATCCCCAGTGTTATCCAGTATTATAACAACCCCCCCCAGTTTTATCCCAGTTAGTGTTATCCACCATTATCCCAGTGTTATCCCCAGTGTTATCCCCAGTGTTATCCCCAGTGTTATCCCCAGTTATCCCAGTGTTATCCCCAGTATTATCCCAGTGTTATCCCCAGCGTTATCCCCAGTGTTATCCCCAGCGTTGTCCCAGTGTTACCCCCCAGTGTTATCACAGTGTCACCCCCAGTGTTATCACAGTGTCACCCCCAGTGTTATCCCAGTGTTATCCCCAGTGTTATCCCAGTATAATCCCAGTGTTACGAGATTGATCCCTGGGATGGCGGGACTGTCATATGAGGAAAGATTGAAAAGACTTGGCTTGTATTCACTGGAGTTTAGAAGGATGAGGGGGAATCTTATAGAAACATATAAAATTATAAAAGGACTGGACAAGCTAGATGCAGGAAAAATGTTCCCAGTGTTCGGCGAGTCCAGAACCAGGGGCCACAGTCTTAGAATAAAGGGGAGGTCATTTAAGATTGCGGTGAGAAAAAACCTTTTCACCCAGAGAGTTGTGAATTTATGGAATTTCCTGCTACAGAGGGCTGTGGAGCCCAAATCACTGGATGGATTTAAGGGAGAGTTGGATAGAGCTCTAGGGGCTAGTGGAGTCAAGGGATATGGGGCGAAGGCAGGCACGGGTTATTGATAGGGGACGATCAGCCATGATCACAATGAATGGCAGTGCTGCCTGGAAGGGCCGAATGGCCTCCTCTTGCACCTATTTTTCTATGATTCTATGTTTCTTCTAATGTTATCCAGTGTTATCCCAGTGTTATCCCCAGTGTTGTCCCCAGTGTTCTCCACATCCCCACCCCCAGTATTGTGCAGGTTGGAGGGTGAGCAGCTGAGGGTAACTCGCCCTGGGTGTGGGAGAGTGGTGGGAGATTTGGGTTGACGTTAATGGGCAAGTGAGGGGTTGCCACAAAGCAAGGGGGGATTGGTATTGATGCATTGCTCTTGAGAGAGCCAGCATAGATTGCTCTGCTGCAAGGATATGTGCCACCGTGGAGTTCCTCCAGTAATATGCTTTCTCATATTGAACCATATTCGCATCTCAAAGTAATTTGTAGGTTATAAAATGCGGGAGGTTAATAATATCAAGCATGCTTAATTACTGGAGTAACTCAGCGGGACAGGCAGCATCTCTAGAGACAACAAATGGGTGATGTTTCAGATCGAGACCCTTCTTCAGGTCGAGATGTTCTCAACCCAAAACGTCACCCATTCCTTCTCTCCAGAGATGCTGCCTGTCTCGCTGAGTTACTCCAGCTTTTTGTGTCTACCTTCAGTTTAAACCAGCATCTGCAGTTCCTTCCTATACATACTTAATTACTGGTTGTTTAATATTCCTGCCTCCACCTATATCTCTGATGAGTTGCTGCTGTAACGAGAATCAGAGAAAACCCAAGATTCACATCTTGCTGTGTTTGAGAGCAGTGAAGAAAAAGCAAGTATCAGTTTGTGATCACAAGGACAATGGTGCTAATGTGAAGAAGAGAGTCTAGTGGTGAATGGATGGAAGATGAGGCAGAGGAGCGGTGTGAGAGGATCTCACTGTGGGGCCCACTGGGACTTCAACTCCTTGACTGTCATCCATTACATCTCCCCCCTCCCCTTCTCCCCCTCCCCCTCCTGGGCCCAGAGTCTGTCAACAAGGAAAGGGTATCGACTTACATGAGCGAACATCATCCCTGGGGACATGTAGGGTCAGAGGAGTTTATGAGCCTGTGTGATACATGATGCTTTCAGTTTGACAGGGAAGGTCTGGTCACTGGAGATGAGCCCTACTGGCTCAGAGTTCCTCCAGTATTCTGTGCTTTGCTGAGGATTCCAGCATTCTGCAGTTCCCTATGTCTGCAGTTCTCTCTGCTCCAGGGAGCACGGAGTGAGTTGTGCAGCCGTGGGTTTGGAAGCGGGGACGGTGGGCATGGATCCCGTGCACATGTTGGAGCAGTCCCTGTGTTAACCCGAAACAAAAATACAATGTGCTGGAAAAAGCCAAAGATCAGGCAGCACCAGTCTTCAAAGATGTCTCCAGGGCAGTCACGGTGGTGCAGTGGGTGAGTCGCTGCCTCACAGCAAAATGCAGCGCTAGAGATCCTGGTTCGATCCTGACTACGGGTGCTGTCCGTATGGAGTTTGTGTGTGGGTTTTCTCCGAGATCTCCGGTTTCCTTCCACACTCCAAAGACGTGCAGGTTTGTAGGTTAATTGGTTTGATTAATTGGCTTGATAAAATGTAAAATATATTGTCCAGTGCTGAGTGATGCTCTGCCAGATCCAGACTCAGCCTGTTGTGTTTGGAAGGACGTTGACCTTCAGGTTAAGTTGGCCCAGAACTGACACCTCACTGGCATAAAGCTAACTTTCCTCCTCCTGCTTCCCAATGGACAGATTAGTTTTGTTTAGGAAGGAACTGCAGCTGCTGGTTTAAACCAAAGAGAGACACAAAAAGCTAGAGTAACTCAGTGGGATAGGCAGCATCTCTGGAGGGAAGGAATAGGTGATGTCTCAACCTGGAACATCACTATCCCTTTTCTCCTGAGATGCTGCCAGAGCCGCTGATTTACTCCAGCTTTTTCTGTCTTTCTCTAGATTTGCTTTACTCTCTGGACAAACTCATACTTTCTGACATGGACCGAAAAAGCACACGTTTAATCGTGAGGATGAGATTTTAACCCGTGCACATGATGTACAGAAATGAATTACACTGTACCTCTGTACATGTGACAAATAAGGTGCATAAGAGGGAGGGTAGACCTTGCTTTCTAGGTTCTGCTGTCAACTTGGGTCATTGGTGTGAGACAAGGTGGTCAGACGCTGCCCTCTACAGGCCTCACTGAACAATGTGCCTCTGACCACTGGTCTGTGCGGTGTCACGTGGACACTGACCGCCTGGTTCATTGTCAATGGAAAATCACAGCCAGTTCCCACAAATCTCAAGAGGCCACGGCGCATTGATTTGCCCCTTGAAAGCCCCTGATTCCGGCTCATACTGGCACAACACCCGCTTTTAGGCACCAATCAATTTTAAGATTGTTTAGTTTAGTTTAGTTTAGTTTAATTTAATTTAGAGATACAGCGTGGAAACAGGCCCTTCGGCCCACCGAGTCAGCGCTGACCAGCGACCCCCGCACACTAACACATACACACGGGGGAAAACTTACATTTATACTGTGAGGGGTAAAGTGATTAAACCCCATTAAAGTAAGGAGTTTTAAAGAGAATTCGAACTGAGAGGGGCCGGAGAGAGGGTTCTGACACAGCTGTGTCTGAAGGTTACCAGACCCATCCTTGAGTCCTTGAGTAAGAAGTAATAGCATTGTATAGCAGTAGAAGGGAGTGATGTAGAGAGATCCATATCAGTGGAATGGAGTGATAGATGGGACCCTTGTCACTGCTCATTACCATGAACATGTTTGAACATGCGATGTATGATATGGGAGGTGCGAGGGGATGTACGGTGGGATGTACCTACAGATTGTGCACCTCAGACCCTGATTGGAGAAGGGTCCGGAGGGGAGGTTGAATGTAAAATTCTGTGTATAAAGGGGGATGACTTCTTTGGCTTCGGTGTGTCTCGATTTGGAGAGGCACCCGGGTCTGCAAAGTCGAGAGGAATAAAGAACTCTTGCTTCCAAGATTTAGTCTTTGAGCGGTTATTGTGAGCACAAAGCGTATCTCACAAATTGGGGGCTCGTCCGGGATCGCCACTCCGGCTGCTTGGTGGAGGCAAAGAAGGAGGGGAAGGTGAACCTGCTGATTTCAGCAGTCTCCGATCTCCTTGCTTGCCATCAGCAGTTTGAGCGAGTGATATTCTGTTGGAAAGACTCGGGAAGCAAGTAAATAAGGTAAATACGTACGGGACGGTCGAGCGATTCTTGTGCACAGGACCCAGGTAAGAAAAGCGACTATTAAGTATTGCCTGGGCGACCGGGGTCTGTCGGACGGGAATAGTCCGACGAGACGATGGGAAACCGGAACGGGAAAAGTAAGGGTCTGGGGAAACAGGATGAGGCTCATACTGATATGGAGCCGAACATTCCGCCCGATATAGTCCGTTGGGGCAAATGTTGTATGGATGGGGTGAAGGGAACACCCAGGGTAAGAGTAAGGAAACTATGATAAAGTTTTGTTACTTTGAATGGCCAGAGGAGCCTATTCGAGGGAGCGCAGTGTGGTGGCCGCGGTTGGGTTCAAATGAGGACTGGGTGAGACAGGCGTTGAATGTTTTTGTGAATGAAAGACAAACGCCGAATCAAATAGAAAAGGATTTATGCCCCAGTGCTGGAAACCCAATAACGGAGATGTTTCCGTTAAAGTACGGAAAGAGAGCAGGATGAACCTGACTGGCCACCAATTGGTGATGATCACCTACGGAGACTGCCCCCGCCATATGAATCCCAGCCCCACAAATATACCCCCATCAGCGCCGGCTGCATCTGCCCAGGAGGTCCCACTAAGCCAGAGCGGATCGGCAGTAAACCTGTCCGCTCTTGTCTCAGAAGAGACAGATAATAGAGAATTACAGAAAGTAGAACGTGAAGGAGAGAGCCAGTCAGATAAGGAAGAGGAAATAAAAAGTGAGGACGAGGATGGGACGGGTGTCCCAGGCAGTAGTCGGATGACGCGATCTCAAACGAGGGCAGCGGAAACAAAGATCAGACCGATCTGTTCAAATGAAGCCCCTCAGGGAGGTCCCGTTAGGGGGAAATGCCGGGGGGATGGGATTTGTAAATGTGCCTCTCACCAGTATGGAGGTGAGGAACTTTAAAAAGGAGATGAAAAGTTGATTGGAAGACCCCTTGGGACTGGCTGAACAAATAGATCAGTTCCTAGGGCCAAATATTTATACATGGGAAGAAATGATGTGGAATTCTCTGCCACAGAAAGTAGTTGAGGCCAGTTCGTTGGTCATATTTAAGAGGGAGTTCGATGTGGCCCTTGTGGCTGAAGGGATTGGGGGGTATGGAGAGAAGGCAGGTACAGGAATACTGAATTGGATGAATCAGCCATGATTATATTGAATGGAGGTGCAGGTTCGAGGGACTGAATGGCCTGCTCCTGCACCTAATTTCTATGTTTCTATGTTTTTATGAAAAATATTGAGTTGTTTCAAACAATCTCATTGAAGTAAGAATGGAACTAATGTGATGTGTGTGTAAAAACCGGTTTTGTATGAATGAGGAAGTTTGTATATGTGATAGGTTTGTTTGCTGTGGGCCACATGCTGTAAGGGTATGTGTGTGTGTTCCTTTAAGAAATTGTAAGCAATGGGGGAGGTTATTGTAAGGTAACGGACAACGCTTTGTATCATCGCAACTTAAAAAGGGGAAGTTGGAAAATGTAGGTTGCTTGGCCTCTATAGATTTTTTTCAGTAAAGTTAATTTGGAAAATTGTTAGTCATATGTATTTAAACTAGGAATTGGAATTTGCGAATTGTAGGGGGAATGGTTTGAACAAAATTAAAAATAAGTTAATTGCTGAACAACAAGCAGCTTTTATGGTTTGTTTAGATAAACATTCTGGTTGGAGAAGGGTAATAAATTAATGGGGCCCAGGGAAAAAAAAAAGGAGTTGGCAGACAATGATGTCAATAATGGGAAGTTTGTTACTTCAGAAGAAAGACAGATGGTCAGACAGGCAGGAGAAGGGGTTACAGGCTCAAGCGGGAGCAGCAGATGCGGGAGCAGTAAAATATCCCATTACTGCGCCGGATTGGAGTAACCAACCAGAAGAAGTATGAGAGATCTCAGGGAGATAATAATCAAGGGAATCAGAGAAGCCATTCCCAAGGGACAGAATTTCGAACGGGCTTTTGAAAATCAGCAGAACAAGGACGAACCTCCGACAGTGTTCTTACAAAGGTTGAGGAGGAATGTCCAGCAGTATTCGGGGATAGACCCTGATTCAGACGCAGGTCAGCCGTTGCTAAAGGTTAATTTTGTAACCAAATAATGGCCAGACATTAGAAAGAAAACTGGAAAAATTGGAAGATTAGAATGACAAACCATTGAATCAATTGTTAACAGAGGCTCAAAGGTATATGTAAGACGGGATGAGGGAAAACAGAAGGGAAAGGTAAAAATGATGTTGCAAGCAGTACAGCAAGGAGTACAGAAGGGGGGAATCGAAAGGTGATAGAAAGGCCGGGTGCTCATGGAGACCGGGGAAGGGGAAGCGGTAGTCTTAGAGGACGAGGAAGAGGTGAATGGAGGGACCGAAGTTGGGGTCCCCGGGAAAACAAGGAACAAGGATCAGGAGGGTGTACACACGGGGCCATCCTGGTGTTACTATTGTAACGAGGAGGGTCATTTCAAGAGGGAATGTCCCAGGTTACGACGGGAGGTGCAGTCGTACACACTCATGGAGGAAGAATAGGGAAGTCGGGGGTCCTGCTCCCTGGGGTGTATGGGATACACACGGGAACCTCTGGTAAACTTAAATTAGGACCCCAGGGAGAGGATATGGTATTTATGGTAGATTCGGGAGCAGAGAGATCGAGTGTAACTAAGGTACCGGAAGGAATGACAAGTTAGAATCTCAGGGGTAGAAGGGAAAGTGATGACATTACCCGAGGTAGAAGGGGTGGTGGTAAAATATGAGGATCGAGAAGTCAGTGGAAGATTTTAAAAGGAAGGTGAATAAATTTGCAAAGGAGGATAAACTATCTGAGAAGTAAGACATTGAGTTTAGAATGAGAAAGAAGGCAGATCAGAAAGGATTAAAGTGGGAAGCAGAGGGATAAATTGATGAGACTGCTTTAGAAAGAAAGAGCGTGAAAAAGGAAAGACAATGTTGTCAGTAACAACAGACCTGGTTGAAAAGTCTGAAATAAGTGATGCACCGACACATAGTGAGTCCTATGACAGAGCCAAACAGGGGCCAGAGATTCCATGCCAATAATAAATATATTTGGGAGAGTGTTTTCTCAAATGCCCTATCGGGAGTGAAATAAATCTGGATCTAAGCCCAGACAAGGCTAGTAAGGAGATAGGTAATGGATAAGGTGTGTTGGGGATGTGAACAGGTACGATAATCAGGAAATAATAATAATAATAATAATGATAATAATAATATTAAGATAATGGTGAACATAGCTATGGCAAGAACATTAAGAAGAGGTATTAAATACACCTAGGCTAGGATGCGGCAGCGTTTTAAATACTAGCGCCGTGTTTTTAATCAGATGTTGTAGGCAGATTTGGAAGGTGTTGATATAGTATGTGAATGATTTGTTGGTTTGTTCCACAAGTGAGGAGCAATGTGAGAGAGAGACATTGTAATTATCTTGGAAAAAGGTGGCACAGGAGGTCATGATGTATCAAGGAAGAAGTTTTTGTTTTGTCAGCAGCAGGTAGAATATTTTGGACGAGTAATATCTAAAGAAGTAAAAGCTATAGCACAGGATCAAATTGGAAGCTTGCCTGCAATCTTGCTTAGCTCAATCGGCAGAAATTAAGGCTTTAAGAGCAGCATATGTACATGGAGTCTGGCACATGTTTGGAGCAGTAGGGAAACAGAAAGGCTTTGAGAAAAGCAACAGAGACCCCATGCAAAGTTAGCAGTGTCCCCCTATGAAATGTTGTTTGGGTTACCTTATTTGGGAAAGATAGAAGGAATGCCCACCATAGAGGGCAGTGATGTATTCTTAAGGAACTATTTACTGGCAGTATCTCGTTCCCTTACAGAATTAAAAGCTAAAGGACTATTGGCTCAAAGACCACCACTCGACTTTCCGATACATGCTGTAAAGGCCGGCGACTGGGTACTGGTCAAGAATTGGAAGGAGGAGAAACTCCAGCCCAGGTGGACCGGCCCATACCTAGTATTACTGACAACCGAGACAGCAATACGAACAAAAGAAAAAGGGTGGACCCACGCGATCCGGGTTAAAGGACCCGTCGATCCACCCGTCCCTGATGAGGAGGAATAGTGGATGGTGAAGCCAGGAAGCAAACTCCTAACAGTAATTTTAAAAAAAAGCATTGAATGTATAACTGACTATGAAAGGAGCAGTCGTGGTATTGTTTGCTTTGTATGTAATTGTGGTAAACGGTATTAATAATTGTGATAAATGTTATCATCCTATCCAATACAGAGGGCGGACAACCAGATCATTTACCTATCATTCCCATGTGAACAATGTATGCCATAACCAGAAGACTAGAACCATTTGTGAAGAGGGGGGAAAGGAGTAGGCATGATAGGCAATAGGGGGTATATAGGGAAGTTTGGGCCCGTTACCTGCCCAAGGGGAGAGAGATGGGTTTGTGTAGCCAAGGCAGGACAGTTGGGTTTCCCTTTTCAGATCGTAAAATGGGCAATGGATAAGATGAAGGAGGAAGTAATAAAAGAGTTTACAGTAGTCACTAAGCCTCCCCCTCCCCACCTACTCAGCCTCAAGTGCACCAGACACTGTACGAAGAGATAAAGAAGCAGATCGAGATCCCTGAAGGAGAAAAAAACCTGTTTGTGGACTTGGCCCTCCGGATAGCTGGAATCCTGAATGTGACTAACTGTTGGGTCTGTGGCGGACCACTGATGAGCTCACGTTGGCCGTGGAGAGGATCCATTGTTGAAGTATGGGACCTGATGGAGTGGAACCTGACAGTTGGACAAGACCAAGATCCCCAGGCATGGGTCCTGACAGACGCTCCGGTAGGGACTGAGTGTATCGCTAGACCCTGGGCAAAGGATGCCGTCCTAGTAGGCAGCAGCCCCTGCCAGCGCATCATCACCCAGTGGCCAAATCAGTCCCGAGTGTGGTGGCCAGAGGAGCCTAAATGGTATCCAACTAAGAAATATGGGAAAAACTGCGCTATCTGGATGAAGACCGATGGAGTGGAATCGGCTGGACTATGGAACTGCACCGGGAACAACCCTTATCAGGGGATCCCAGTATTGCGAGACATATGGAACAAGGTTGCCTCTAGTGGACCGGCCCCTGAAGGACTGTTATGGATATGCGGATACAAGGCATACTCGGTGTTACCGATGAATTGGAGTGGGACTTGTTTTATTGGACTGGTACAACCTGGATTTTTCCTGTTTAAACACCAAAGAAGGCCGGTCGTTAGGAACACCTGTATTTGATGACCTATATCGGAAAAAAGAGGAAAATAGACATTGGAGAATGGGAAGATGATGAATGGCCACCAGCGAGAATCATCTCATACTACGGACCAGCCACTTGGGCACAGGATGGATCCTGGGGCTACCGAACACCAGTATACATGTTAAACCGGATCATAAGGCTTCAGGCAGTACTGGAGGTAATTACCAACCAAACTGCGGGGGCACTGGAGATGCTGGCAAAGCAGCAGACACAGATGAGAGCAGCGATATACCAGAACAGGTTAGCCCTAGATTACCTCCTGGCAGAAGAAGGAGGGGTATGCGGGAAATTCAACCTCTCTAATTGCTGTTTGAACATCGATGATAATGGACAGGCAGTGATGGACATATCAGAAGGGATCCGTAAGTTGGCACATGTTCCAATACAAAAGTGGAATTCGATTATGGGAACCCAATGGTGGGATTCCATCCTCGGAGGAACATGGTGGAGAACGGTGGGACTCGTGTTTCTATGTGCAGTGGCTCGACTGATCTTTATCCCCTGTTGCATCCCTTGTTTTAGGGAACTTATTACCAGAAGTATAAGTCAGATGCAGGCTGTAGTCATGCCTATGGGAGAGAAAGGGGAAATACAGAAAATAATGATAATGCGGCCAGGGGAGGTTCATGATCTACAGGAAAAGAAGATTAGGACAATGTTATGTCAATTCGAGTTGAGGGAACTTGAAATGGGGGTTTAATCAGTGTATGCGTAGCAAAAGAAAAAGGGAGGATTGTGAGGGATAAAGTGATTAAACCCCATTAAAGTAAGGAGTTTTAAAGAGAATTCGAACCGAGAGGGGCCGGAGAGAGGGTTCTGACACAGCTGTGTCTGAAGGTTACCAGACCCATCCTTGAGTCCTTGAGTAAGAAGTAATAGCATTGTATAGCGGTAGAAGGGAGTGATGTAGAGAGATCCCTATCAGTGGAATGGAGTGATAGATGGGACCCTTTTCACTATAGCTTAGCTTTAGTACTGATATAGGAGAACTGAGAGGGTTCACTAGGAGGTGAGTAAAACTAGGGTAGGTCATGAGCAACTGAGCATGCTTAATAGAATAAATGAATATTACAACACACCCCTGGTCAAGAAACTGCTCATTACCATGAACATGCTTGAACATGCGATGTATGATATGGGAGGTGCGAGGGGATGTACGGTGGGATGTACCTACAGATTGTGCACCTCAGACCCTGATTGGAGAAGGGTCCGGAGGGGAGGTTGAATGTAAAATTCTGTGTATAAAGGGGGATGACTTATTTGGCTTCGGTGTGTCTCGACTTGGAGAGGCACCCGGGTCTGCAGAGTCGTGAGGAATAAAGAACTCTTGCTTCCAAGATTTAGTCTTTGAGCGGTGATTGTGAGCACAAAGCGTATCTCACAATACCAAGCTAATTAAGCTACAAACCTGCACGTCTTTGGAGTGTGGGGAGAAACCAGAGCACCCGGAGAAAACCCTCACGGGTCACGGGGAGAACATACAAACTCCGTACAGACAGCACTCGTACACTGGGTTGATCCCGGGTCTCTGGCGCTGTGAGGCAGCAACTCTACCGGTGAAGTTCCAGTCGTGAAGTCGCATTGTGTTTGGGCAAACCACATGATGGAAAACCTTGCAAGCTGAGGAACTAATACCTCTTCCGTGTGGTAAAGAAAACAACTATCTCTCAGCCTACGGTCTTGTTTTCATCTCTGGGCTTGGTCCACAAATCTGCCCATCATTCACCCTCACCTGTGTCTACCTATCACCTGCCTGGCTTTGTCCTGCCCCTCCTCCCCTACAGACCCCTAAATAGTAGCCCAGATGTAGGGTGGAAGTTGCAGCAGGAGTTAAAACTGGCATGTAACAAAGGCAATGCCACTGTGGTGATGGGGGATTTCAATATGCAGGTAGACTGGGAAAATCAGGTTGGTTCAGGATCCCAAGAAAGAGAGTTTGTAGAATGCCTCCGAGATGGATTCTTAGAGCAGCTTGTAATGGAGCCGACCAGAGAAAAGGCAATTCTGGATTTAGTGTTGTCCAATGAACCAGATACGATATCGAGGCAAAGGAACCGCTTGGAGGTAGTGATCATAATATGATTAGTTTTAATCTGCAATTTGAGAAGGAGAACGTTAAATCGGAAGTGTCAGTGATGCAGTTGAACAAAGGGGACTATGAAGGCATCAGAGGGGAGCTGGCCAGGGTAGACTGGAAAGGGATCCTGGCAGGAATGGCGGTGGAACAGCAATGGCAGAAATTTCTGAGCATAATCTGGAAGACGCAGGATCATTTCATTCCAAAAAGGAAGAAAGATTTTAAGGGGAGTAGGAGGCAACCGTGGCTGTCAAGAGAAGTTAGGGATAGAATAAAACTAAAAGAAAAGATGTATAACACGGCAAAGAGTAGCCAGAAGCCAGAGGATTGGGAAACTTTCATAGGACAACAAAAGGAAACAAAACGGGCAATACGGGCTGAAAAGATGAAATATGAGGGGAAGCTGGCCAGGAATATAAAGAAGGACAGTAAAAGCTTCTTTAGATATGTTAAGGGAAAAAGAGTAGCAAAGTCAAATGTGGGTCCCTTGAAGGCAGACACGGATGAAATTATTATGAGCAACAAGGAAATGGCAGAAGAGTTGAATAGGTACTTCGGATCTGTCTTCACTAAGGAAGACACAAACAATCTCCCAGATGTACTGGAGAACAGAAGATCTAAGGGGGTAGAAGAAATGAAAGAAATTTTCATTAGGCGAGAATTACTATTGGGTAGGCTAATGGGACTGAAGGATGATAAATCCCCTGGGCCTGATGGTCTGCATCCCAGGGTCCTCAGGGAGGCTCTAGAAATAGTGGACACATTGTTGATCATTTTCCAATGTTCAATAGATTCATGATCAGTTCCTGTGGATTGGAGGATAGCTAATGTTATCCCACTTTTCAAGAAAGGAGCGAGAGAGAAAACGGGGAATTACAGACCAGTTAGCCTGACTTCGGTGGTGGGAAAGATGCTGGAGTCAATTATTAAAGTGGTAACAATGGAGCATTTGGATAGCAGTAAAAGGATTAGTCCAAGTCAGCATGGATTTATGAAAGGGAAATCCTGCTTGAAAAGCAGGATTGAGGATGTGACAAGTAAAATGGATGAAGCGGTGCCAGTGGATGTAGTGCATCTAGACTTTCAGAAAGACTTTGATAAGGTCCCGCACGGGAGACTGGTGACTAAAATTAGAGCACATGGTATTGGGGGTAGGGTGTTGACATGGATAGAAAATTGGTTGGCAGACCGGAAGCAAAGAGTAGGAGTGAACAGGACCTTTTCAGAATGGCAGGCAGTGGAGTGCCGCAAGGCTCAGTGTTGTTGCTGCAATTGTTTACCATATATATTAATGATTTGGAAGAAGGAATTAGGTGCAACACTAGCAAGTTTGCGGATGACACAAAGCTGGGTGGCAGTGTGAACTGTGAAGAGGATGTTAGGAGGTTGCAGGGGGACCTTGAGTGAGTGGGCAGATGCGTGGCAGATGCAGTATAATATAGATAAATGTGAGGTTATCCACTTTGGCAGAAAAAACAAGGGGGCAGATTATTATCTCAATGGGGTTAGGTTAGGTAAGGGGGAGGTACAGCGAGACCTGGATGTCCTTGTACACCAGTCACTGAAAGTTGGCGTGCAGGTACAGCAGGCAGTGAAGAAAGCTAATAGAATGTTGGCCTTCATAACAAGAGGATTTCAGTACAGGAGTAAAGAGGTTCTTCTGCAGTTGTATAGGGCTCTGGTGACACCACATCTAGAGTACTGTGTACAGTATTGGTCTCCTAATTTGAGGAAGGACATCCTTGTGATTGAGGCAGTTTAGCGTAGGTTCACGAGATTGATCCCTGGGATGGCGGGACTGTCATATGAGGAAAGATTGAAAAGATTAGGCTTGTATTCACTGGAGTTTAGAAGAATGAGGGATGATCTTGTAGAAACATATAAAATTATAAAAGGACTGGACAAGCTAGATGCAGGAAAAATGTTCCCAATGTTGGGTGAGTCCAGAACCAGGGGCCACAGTCTTAGAATAAAGGGGAGGTCATTTAAGACTGAGGTGAGAAAAAACTTTTTTACCCAGAGAGTTGTGAATTTATGGAATTCCCTGCCACAGAGGGCAGTGGAGGCCAAGTCACTGGATGGATTTAAGAGAGAGTTGGATAGAGCTCTAGGGGCTAGTGGAATCAAGGGGTATGGGGAGAAGGCAGGCACGGGTTATTGATAGCGGACGATCAGCCATGATCACAATGAATGGCGGTGCTGGCACGAAGGGCCAAATGGCCTCCTCCTGCACCTATTTTCTATGTTTCTATGTTTCCTCCCTTCCAGCTTTCTCCCCTCTATTATAATCCATCTGAAGAATGGTCCTGACTAGAAACGTTGCCTATCCATGTTCTCAGTCCCCAGAGACGTTGCCCTCCCCTCCCCGCCCCTTCCTCCTCCCCACCCTCTCCTCCCTCCCGCTTCCCCGTCCTCCCTCAGCCCTTCCTCCCCCCGCCCTATTCCCCTCCCTTCCCATCCTCTTCCCCCTCGCCCACCCTCTTCCCCCCTCCCTCTCCACCCCCTCCTCCTCCCCGCCCCCCCCCTCCCCTCCCCTTCCCCATCTCCTCCCCTTCCACGCTGTACCTCTAAACTAAACTGAAAACCTAAACATCAAAATGCGACGTCTGCAGGCTGTGGTCAGGAGCCACTGAGTTGCACCAGTAATAATCTCCCAGGTAAGCACAGGTGAGACTGGGTTAAGGTGGGAGTTAGAGAGTGTACCCAGCCATGGAGTAACACTGCTTCACTTTTTACAAGATTCACTAGATGTTTTCCGTACATTATTTATTTGTTCCTGTGCTGTACATGTTGTTAATGCACATTTACTCACACGTTTACTGTGGCCAAATACATTATTGCAATGATCAATACATAGGCCAGTGACAATATGTGGATCAGCAAGTATTAGCCATTCACCAAGGAGCTGGTTATTTTGCCGGGTACTCAGCCTTCAAACACATTTTCTTCATCACTTCACGTTGTACATCAGTGATGTGGATGAAGGCATTGGAGGCCAAGTTTGCAGATGATATGAAGCTAGGTGGAGGGGCAGGTAGTGTAGAGAACGCTGGGACTGCAGGAGGATGTGGAACAGGCTTGTTCTCAACAGCAAAAGCAGAATGTTTGCTAGATTACGAGGCAGAGGAGAAGCCGTCAAAAACATATTTTCCCATGTTAGGGAAAAAAGTATAAATAGGAAGATTAATAGTTTCAGGTGAAAGAAAGGATTTTTAAATGACACCTGAATAGTATTACATATTCACATGTGAAGGAACTGGTGTGCTACAATGCTGAAAACTATGTTCTGCATCCTGTATCTTCCCCTTTGCTCAACCTGTTGTACCGGAGTTTGAACTGTCAGTATCTACGTGTAGTTTCTGATCATCTATTGGAGAGTAAACAAAACAAAGCTTTACTCTGTACCTCAGTACACGTGGCAATAATAAATGGCACGGTGGCGCAGCGGTAGAGTTGCTGCCTCACAGAGATGCAGGTTCGATCCTGACTACGGGTGCTGTCTGGATGGAGTTTGTACGTTCTCCCCGTGACCTGCGTGGGTTTTCTCCGGGTGCTCCGGTTTCCTCCCACACCCCAAAGATGTGCAGGTTTGTGGATTAATTTGGCTTGGTAAAATTGTAAATTGTCCCTAGTGTGTGTAGGATAGTGTTGGTGTGCAGGGATCGCTGGTCGGCAAAGACACGGTGGGCCGAAGGGTCTGTTTCTGTGCTGTATCTCTTAACTAAACTAAACTCAACTTAAATGTCTGGAATACACTGTCAGAGGAAGTGAGGGAAGCAGATATAATTATTATGTTCTATAGGCATTTGGACAATTTTCTACTGTGTCCTTCATTAGGTAAAACATAGAAGGATACAGTCCTAATGCAGGCAAATGTGGGCAGTGATGGTGGACAACGGCTTGGCATGTACATGGTGGGCTAAAGAACCAGTTTCTTTGCTGGAAAACTTTGACTCTAAAGGGCCTGTCCCACTTTCACGACCTAATTCACAACCTTTTTTACTCGTGGACATTTTTCATTGTGTTGAACAAACGCCCCGACCTTCTTGATGCCACGAGTACCTACGACTAGCATCACGACCTGCTCCGACCTCGTGACGTCCATGCTGTGAGTACGAGTCAAGGGCAAACTCGGCGGAGGTCGTGAATTAGGTCGTGAAAGTGGGACAGGGGCTTTAAAGCAGAACCCTCTTGCCAATGCCTTGGTGTTTGCTGCCATCTGGTGGAAATGGAATTGTAATGCAGAATTTCACAAGTTGGTGGAAAAACTGAATCCCATATTTACCTCTGGATGGGGGGGTCTGCATGGCGGGGGGGGTCTGGATGGGGGAGGGTTTGCATGTGTGGGGGGTGGGGGATGAGGTGAGAGGGGGTGAATCTGTGTGGGGGGTTGGGGGAGGATGAGGTCTGGGTGGGGGGGGTGAGGGGGGATGAGGTCTGTGTGGCGGGGGTCTGGGTGGGGGGGGATGAAGTCTGGGTGGGGAGGTGAGGGGGGGATGAGGTCTGTGTGGCGGGGGTCTGGGTGGGGGGGGGGGGATGAAGTCTGGGTGGGGGAAGTGAGAGGGGATGAGGTCTAGTTGGGGGAGGTCTGGGTGGGGGAGGTGAGGGGGGGATGAGATCTGGCTGGGGGGTTGGGGAGGATGAGGTCTGGGTGGGGGAGGTGAGAGGGGATGAGGTCTGGTTGGGGGAGGTCTGGGTGAGGGAGGTCTGGGTGGGGGGAGGTCTGTGTGGCGGGGGGTCTGGGTGGGGGAGATGAGGTCTAGTTGGGGAGGTCTGAGGTCTGGGTGGGGGTGAGGTTGGTGTAAACATTGGTCAGGATGTCTGTGTACAGTTACATTGTCACACCGTGGACTGTAAAGTCAATCCAATATGCGGAGCTGAACGTTAAAGGCTGACAGACTACAGGGTAAACCATATAGACAATTATATAGAACAAGCAATGAGCAGCGTGCAGAGCGGTCAATATTTAATATGTTAACAGTGTATAGAAAATACAGTGATGGGATGTGTAGAATGCCGTGTTCACACTGCCAGGTTGTACAAGGTTCAGGATAAACAGACTGTCATGAACCATGAACCGTACTGGGGTCTGTGTTGGGAATGCAGCAACAATACACTGATGATGTAACCCATGCACTGACGATCACTGAGTGTAGTTAGGACCACAGTGAAGGAACATGTTGGCCAGACAAGCATGTGGACATCAGCTCACTTATCCTGCCAGTGGTTTTAGGGCATTGTGACGAGATGGCAGTGGTGGAAATATACCTGGGCAGTGCTTTGAGATGCCATCTACGTGTAGTCTATCTCTCACAGCCATGATAGATAGATCAGCTGTGATACAATGGCGGAGTAGACTTGATGGGATCCAGTGATGTTGAGGGATATCTGCAGAGGCCCTGTGTAATATACAGGGAGCACCAACAGAGGTTGATTAATTGGACACGACCTGTGGCTGAGTGAGTCCTCATCATAATAATGACTGCAGATCCATCAGGTGCTCACATGTCTGTGAATCTCGAGGAGTGGCTGGATGTGTGAACATCTGTAACAGAACAGCACTATCTTTATAAACATTTTACTTTGCAGTGTAGGATCTGCATTTATGCATCATAATGTGGTTTGGCCATTGGAGCAAGGGAAAAATTAAACCTCTGATCTGGACAGTTCCATTGCCTTTGCATTTTGTAGCACCGTTACAGCCAGACAGAGGGAGCTCACGTTCAGAATAGAATCCTCTAACACGCGGGCTCTGGGCCTGAAGCAAATCAGCCCCTGAACCGTCGAAAGAGCCCGTCCCACTTGGACATCATTTGCGCATCACGCAGGTGGCACACGAAGATTTTGTGAATCCCAAAGTCCCGGGGCTCCGTGCGACCTCGCTCCACTGCCTGTGTCACCGGGCGCCGGGCGCGTGTAATGCACGCCATGTGCGCATCACGTGTGCGTCAATAAGTGACAGAACTACTGAAAGGGATGTAAGTCATACCATGGTCCTCTGCAAAAACACAAGGGGAGATCCTTGGTTTCACACTTGCCTTAGGTCCGTTATTGAGAAAAATGTATTTAAAAAATAAGAATAATTAAGTATAGAATAATTAAGAATATTCCGAAGAAGGGTCTCGACCCGAAACGTCACCATTCCTTCTCTCCAGAGATGCTGCCTGTCCCACTGAGTTACTTCAGTATTTTGTATCTATCTTTCAGAATAACTAAGAAAGTGCCTTTCCTATTTAAAAAGGCTTGAGAACTGCCCTCAATCCAAGCCACCACACTGCTGAATGGAGCTCACATCCCAGAGCAGCAGAGAACTCCCTGCCACTGTAGCACTGGAGAGGATCATGTGCACATGTCTTGAGAAGAAGTGGTCAGACTGAACAGGGCACGTTTTCATGCCGTTGAACCAACTAACTGGAGTCTGCAGCAAGTTCGCCAGTGAGGGCCCGATGACCTCATCTCCTCCTGCTCTTTTGACTTTGTGATTTCCAATAAAACTGGTGAAATATTTTGTAAATGTATATTTAACATTTTTGGAAAGCACTGAACATAAAATGTGGCACTTTACAATTTATCTAAATTAACCCAAATTGGATAAAAGCTTTGCAGCTCATTATTCCAACAAGAGAACAGAAACATATTCAATGCACGATACACCACTCATACAGCTGAATGGCATCTTCAAGTTAACCCTTTGCTTACTGTCCAATTTTTATTTCATTACCTCATTGATAAAAATCAGACATATGTTCTGGGGAATAAATAATATGATTTATTATATTAACTAATATATTGAATCAAAGGAACCAAAACCAAAAACTATAAATATCTCCAAAGCAGGATGTCTTTATTGAAGCAAATCACTTTGAAATGTTATTCATACAGGGAGAGCGTGGAGGGCGAAACATCAATTCCTCATGAATTCCATCAGGATTTGCAGTGAGGGTGAACGAGGTTAGTGTGAGCAAGAGGTCTATAGACAGCCTCCAATGTTAACACAGCCCCACTGGACTCTGAGATCGCCAGTGATGCTGACAAACTCTCATGTCCCATCCACACTATAAATCTTCCTCACATCATCTCTAAATCTCTGACATCTTACCTTGAACTGTGCCTTTCCTGCCACAGACATTATGTTTTGGAGAGATGTTTCCTACTATTACCCCGTCTATGGGCCTCACATTGTTCTACTCATCCATCCAATTCCCCGTCAGCTCTCTCCAATCCAAGAGGCAGCCATCAGCCAGATTTAGGTCCCCCTGAGTAGAACCATAGTTTCTCTGAGGTCTTCCTGGTTGTTACATAAAGAGGACAGGTACATAGATAGGAAATTTAGAGGGATATGGAACAAACAGCAGCAAATGGGAATATCTTAGATGGGATGCCTGGGCCAGCATGTTGGGGTGAATGGCCTGTTTCCAAGATATACGACTAGATGACTAAAAGAGTCTTAGTCCCTGGAGTCTGGGGCTGGAAACCCACTTCAGATGGGGGGGGGGGGGAGGGCAGGGGAACCCCTGTATCTAAAGGTGTAGGAAAGAACTGCAGATGCTGGTTTAAACCGAAGATAGACACAAAATACTGGAGTAACTCAGCGGTAAAATACTTGTTGAGTCACTGCGGCTCTTTGTTATGGTTCTCCCTTGAGGCGTCCTACAGTTTGGTTTAGTTTAGAGCTACAGCACAGAAACAGGCCCTTCGGCCCACTGAGTCCACACTGACCAGCGATCCCCGCACACTAACGCTACCCCACACACACTAGGGACAATTTACCTATATACCAAGCCAATTAACCTACAAACCTGTACCTCTTTGGAGCGCGGGAGGAAACCAAAGATCTCAGAAAAAGCCCACGCAGGTCCTGGGGAGAACGTACAAACTCCGTACAGACAGCACCCATAGTCGGGATCGAACCCGGGTCTTGGATGCTGCAAGTGCTTAAAGCTCCTGTCCCACTTAGGAGACCTAAACAGCAAACTCTGGTGACCTTGCCCACCACCCAAGGTTTCCATGACGTTACCGGAGGTTTTAGTCACTCTCCGTAATGGTCAAAAGTGGTTTCCACGTGGTCGAGGCTTCATCTAGGTTGCTGCTATTTTTTCACCATGATTAAAACTGGCCTCGACTAAAAATAGGTTGCCGTTTTAAAAATCACTAATTTTTTTGTCACAGGTCTAGTTGAAGCTGGTTTTCTTCATAGCCAAGGAAGGTTTTCAACATATGCGTGGGAGGTGGTAGGAGGTTGCAGGTCACCTCGACCTTGATTTAATGGGTGGTGGGCAAGATCACCAGAAGTTGCTGTTTAGGTGGGACAGGGGCTTAGAGGATATTTAAATACGCACCCACACTGCTCTCTGGCCAGGCCTTTGAGACCGACCTCCACTGGTCCACCCCCCCCCCCCCCCCCCCCACTCCGTCACCAGCAGACAGCCCACAGGAAGCCTCCGGTGAACATCACAAACACCGTCTGGCTACCGAGAAATGCCAGCACCCTGGAGAGTGCCGAGACCATGGTCTGATTAGTGGTTGTTGGATCAGCTTATTGCAAATTACTGAATAGTGAAAGGCCTAGGTAGAGTGGTTGTGGAGAGGATGTTTCCACTAGTGGGAGAGTCCAGGACCAGAGGGCACAGCCTCAGAATTAAAGGACGTTCCTTAGGGAAGGAATTGAGAAGGAAATTCTTTAGTCAGAGCGTTCTGAATCTGTGGAATTCATTGCCACAGACAGAGGCCAAGTCAATGGATATTTTTAAGGTAGAGATAGATAGATTCTTGATTGGTACGGGTGTCAGGGGTTATGGGGAGAAGGCAGGTGAATGGGGTTAGGAGGGAGAGATAGATCAGCCATGATTGAATGGCGGAGTAGACTTGATGGGCCGAATGGCCTGATTCTGCTCCTATCACTGATGAACATGAACACATCTGCATCTCGACAGTCCGACTCCTTCTAAACCCAGGAGGTCCAGCCAGTGGGAGGAGAGAGAGTGGAAGAGGGGAGGGTGGAAAGGGAGAGATGATGCCATACTAACTGCACCTCTTTACACAGGCTTGGCAGCCTGAGACCAGCATCATCTCCTCGTGAGGCCAGTGAGCTGCCGGGACCAGTCCAAGCCAGCCAGCGCTGCATCACTGTCGACGCGGGAATGTGCCCCCACGCTGGCCCGGACCTTCTCTTCACTGCTGCCCATCATTTGGGACATACCATATCACGTGAGTTCATCCTACTCCAAGTGTCAGTGTGGCCATTGTCAAGGTCATTGGAGTGTGGGAGGAAACCGGAGCTCCCGGAGAAAACCCACAAGGTCACAGGGAGAACGTATAAACTCTGTACAGACTGCACCTGTAGTCAGGATCGAACCTGGGTCTCTGGCGCTGTGAGGCAGCAACTCTACCGCTGCGCCACCGTGCCCCTCCTTGTGTAGCCCAGCTTCATTTTCTGACCGTCTCTGATTTCCAATCTTATGGTCAGGCAGCCGGGCCCAACGCAGATTAACTGGACGACCGACGCCACAGTTTCATGTTTCACTGCAGCGGAAATACTTGGCAGTGAGTGGCCTGACAACATCCAATATAAACCTTTATTAGTGCCCATAAACATAGCCATCAGCTTCAATTGAAATCAGTGGGTGAAAATACAATAGCTGCAACAACTCAATAACAAGCAAGGATGGATGTTAAGGTAACCCCATGATCCTCACTGCTTTCATCGCTGGAGTAGTCGGGACATCTTTAATTATAATTGTTAAAAAACATACACTGGAAAACAGGTAAACTTCCCATCTTGCGTGAGGTAACTGGCTGGTGATATCAGCTCGTTAGATCAGGCATTTCAATATTAAGACTTGCATTTAAAGAGGTCCTCTTCTTGCGTATGGCGTGCACAGCCTAAAGTTGTAGGACAACTTGTTCTATTTGTTTGTGCACGCGGGTTGATTGCATTCGTTGAAACAGGGCGGACCACGTGAAGGTTGCAATCTCCCACACGTTTAAAGAGCTGGCATCAATGTCGATTTTCAGGCTCCAGAATAAAAGCTTTAAATGGTGGTTTACAGTTTTGTAAATTATTTTGTTTATTTTGATTGTGAATTAATGTAGTAAATAGAGAAATGGGAGACAGATCTCAGACTGCAAGAAATTGCAGAGAGTTATGGGTAGAGAAGTTCCTCTGTTCACTTAGTCTCTGAGTTGAGAGCCAGAGTCACAATGAAAGCATTCGGCAAAGGCTGGACAGTGCCAGGAGAAGAGACCGTATTACGCAGCAGTGGCTGGGGGCGAGAGCGGGAGAGTTAATGGTGGTGTTGAAAGGGGAATTGAAAGTGCTGGAGTAACTCTGTACGGAGTTTGTACATTCTCCCTGTGACCGTGTGAGTTTTCTGCGGGTGCTCCGGTTTCCTCCCTCACTCCAGATTTGTAGGGTAATTGGCCTCTTAGATTGTAAATTGTCCCCAGTGTGTAGGATAGTGTGAGCGTGCGGGGACGGCTGGGTCGAAGGGCCGTTTCCCCGCTGTATCTCTTATGTCTAAAGTTAAGTTTAAAACTGAGCAGGTCAGGCAGAATCTCAGGAGAATATGGACAGGTGATATTTCAGGTGACTGACTCAAGACTGAGAAGCAAACCAGCTGGATAGTTCCTGCGTGGGTCAGCATGGGCCTGACAGACTGAATGGCCTCATTTCCTGCTGTAACTGTGTGATTCCACGACTCATGAAACAAGACAATGGCTTAGTGTCGGATGTCCAAGGTTGAGACAAACGGCTGTAAAATATTGCTACACATCAGTCACGCTGCATCTCACTGATTGGCCACAGACCCGTCCCTGACCTCTCCACCTTGGGCAGCGGTCTGGGATGATTCATTGTTGATTTGCCACAGAGGTGATAAATGCCCCATTCATCACATCCCCACCTTGACATTTATTGAAAATTGCCTTCCTTGCTGCGTTTACTATCTCTGTGGTGAGGCGCGAGTGGAAATTGTAATTACATTTTGCATCATTTCAGCTGTTATTTATGTGCCTTGAGACTGAGGTGTCGAGCTGGCTCTATGATAAGATGACACAGAGTGAGATTGAAGGCAGATGCACTTTCCCCATCAGTCCTGATGTGAGAATGTTCAGTGTTGTTGACTGCACAAACTGTTCACAGATTCTCCCCCCACCCTCACTCAGTAGTGAGGTTAAGGTGCTGGCTTCCTCTTATTTTCCAGACATTTGGAGCTCACATTGCTGCCAGAAACATTTTCCATTGAAAATTGCTTCATTTAATCATTAGATAACGGTGAAGCTTAAAAAAAGGTAATCAAGCCATAAGATTGTGGCATCAAGGACATGCCACATCCCGGCCACTCCCTCCCCCTCCCTCCTCTCAATCCTCTCCCCCCTCTCTCCCCATCACAGGTTTGCAGGTGTACAGGTTTAGCTTCAGTAAAATTGTAACTTGTCGCTAATGTGTAGGATAGTGCTGGTTTTGAGGATCGCTGGTGGACACAAACGCGGTTGGCCAAAGAGCCTGTTTCTGCAGTGTATATCTAAAGTCTAAATGCAGGGGTTGGTTCTTTAAAGTGAAGGAGAGATAACCGGGTCTGAAGAAGGGTTTTGACCCGAATCGTCACCTATTCCTTTTCTCCAGACTTGCTGCCTGACCCGCTGAGTTACTCCAGCATTTTGTGGTGGCGCAGCGGGAGAGTTGCTGCCTTACAGCGCTTGCAGCGCCGGAGACCCGGGTTCGATCCCGATTAAGGGCGCTGTCTGTATGGAGTTTGTACGTTCTCCCCGTGACCGCATGGGTTTCCTCCGAAATCTTCGGTTTCCTCCCACACTCCAAAGACGTACAGGTTTGTAGGTTAATTGGTTTGGTGTAAGTGTAAATTGTACCCAGTGTAGAGTAGAGTTAATGCGCGGGGACCATTGGTCGGTGCAGACTCGATGGGCCAAAGGGCCTGTTTCCGCGATGAGGCCATTCAGCCCACCAAATCTAACCCCATTCTCCTGCCTTCTCCCCATAACTCTGACACCCATACTAATCTGGAATCTATCTCTCTGCCATGAAAATATCCACTGACTTGGCCTCCACAGCCTTCCATGGCAAAGAATTCCACAGATTCACTCAAGAAATACCTCCTCATCTCCTTCCTAAAAGAACGTCCTTTAATTCTGAGGCTGTGACCTGAATTCTGGGGCTATAATCTTTCTGTAATAATGCTGTGATCATTGTTTATGTGCTGGAGTTTCCTACACTTGCTCCCTTTATTCATTAACCGCCCAGTGCAGAACTCCTTGTATTGGCTTCACCAGTTACTTGGCCATCAGTCACAGGCTGACTCTGGGCAAAGGCTCCACTGAAACCTGCTCCCTCATTCCTGCTACGTTTGATTGCACCCTGCACTGATTGCTTTTACAAACCTTTTGACCTCAACATCTAACCGTATTTGATGTTTTTAGAGGATGATTCATGTTCTATTACTGGAGGAGTTTAACATCTCTGTGTCCAGCTGGCAATAAGGTCATTGTGGCCTGAGAAATGGTGTGGTAGGATTTTAGCCGTGTAAACAGTTATTTTGTTTGGACACTACACGTGCAGGCAGTGAATATCAATCTGTGTCTTCTTTCCTCATGTGTTTGAACACTTACATAAACAGGGAAGGCTTCATAACAAAGGCGAGTGTCCACCAGAGAGTCTGGCCAGAGCTGACCACTGTCTGAAGTTCAGCTTGTCACATCAGGGAGACACAGAGTGCTGAAGTAACTCAGCAGGTCAGGCAGCATCTGTGGAGGACATGGATAGGTGACGTTTCACAGAGTGCTGGAGTTATGCCGCTGTCCCACTTAGGAAATCTGAATGGAAACCTCTGGAGACTTTGAGCCCCACCCAAGGTTTCCGTGCGGTTCTCGGAAGTTTTTGTCCCCCGGCAACCACCCTCAACTAGCATCGCAACAGGCTTCGACTAAAGAATTACCGATTTTTAAAACGGAAACCACTTTCGACCATTAGGGAGACTGACAAAAACCTTCGGGAACCGCACGGAAACCTTGGGTAGGGCGCAAAGTCTCCAGAGATTTCCGTTCAGGTTTCCTAAGTGGGACAGGGGCATAACTCAGCAGGTCAGGCAGCATCTGTGGAGAACATGGATAGGTGACGTTTCACAGAGTGCTGGAGTAACTCAGCGGGTCAGGTATCATATGTGGAGAACATGGATAGGTGACATTTAGGGTCGGGATCCTCTTCAGAATACATTTGCCACATTAGGCTCCTTCAGAAGGTTCTGTTATCCTTGGAGCAGAGGATGCTGAGGAGAGAAACTGATGGAGGTGTATAACAGTATCAAGGGCATGGATGGGGTAGACTGATGGCCACTGTAATTCTCCACAGTGTGTCAGTGAGTGGTGGAATCAGGGGGAGAGATGTTTGGAATGTGGAGTGAATAAATCTCAGTGGAAAAAAATGTTTGAAAGTCAAAACGATGTGAAAGGGGAAATCTCAAGTATAGTGAATAACATATCATGGGTAGACACAAAATGGTGGAGTAACTCACCGGGACAGGCAGCATCTCTGGAGAGAAAGAATGGGTGAAAACAATGTGTTCTCTGTACCTTTTCACATCTCTCGTTTCAATCTCCTCTGACTCTCAGTCTGAAGAAGGGTCTCAACCAGAAACATCACCTATTCCTTTTTCTCCAGAGATGCTGCCTGACCCTCCAGCACTTTATTATCCAGTGGCCCCGTTAACAATGACAGTGGAATGGGTGATTGGCCATGTTTGTCAAACAGGACTGATGCAAGCAGTGATGGAGCCAGGCTGTCTGCAGCAGTCGCTTCCATCTCCCACACTCCGCCAACCCCACCAATCCCATTCACGGATACGCCTTTCCGCTGGGAATGGAAAATCAATAATCTTTTCATTTTCAGAAAAAGTTTTGAAATATGAGGACGGGAGTGGATTTGTTTTATAGAAAACAGCAGGCGAAAGTAAATAGGCAATGTAATGCGCTGTTGTGTCATTGTCCGTGGCTGAGGGCCTCTAGTTTGCTCTCTCAGCTGCATCAGTCCCAGATGCAGGACAGCAAACACAATGTAATGTCAACACATCCCAAAGTGCTTCATGGGACAAACATCTACAAAATTTACAATCTTTACCGAAGCCAATTAACCTGCAAACCTGCACGTCTTTGGAGTGTGGGAGGAAACCGGAGCACCTGGAGAAAACCCACATGGTCACAGGGAGAGCGTACAAACTCCATACAGACAGCACCCGTAGTCAGGATCGAACCCGGGTGTTGTGAGGCAACAACTCTACCACTGCGCCACTGCGCCGCCATTTCCTTAATTTTTTTAATGTCCTTGAAAGCTTTCACTCTGAGCAAGGTTTTGGCCAAAGTGTGTAGCTCAGCAAAAGTACAGGACGCCTTGCCTAGTGTTGGAGGAACTGCATAAAATGGAGGTTGTTGTTACAATGCTTCTCTGTTCAGGTCTTCTTTGCACAGTTTGACCTCCCACTCAAATTGAATTAAGATTATGAGCGCTTTGCTGAGTTCTTGTTTACAGAGCAGTTTGCATCTTGTCAGCAAAACATTGCTCATTAAGTGGATTTATCACAATGCTGTTCCTGCTGTGGGCAGGTGATACACTGGGCTGCCTGCTTACTGATTGGTCCTGCGGCAATTAATGAGCAGTACACAGTCAGTCTGGGGCCTTAAGGGGCTGTCCCATTACGGGGACCTAATTGGCAGGTTTAGAAGAGTTTAGCAGAGTTTCAAAAAGTGGGATTTTATTTTGCCTGCAGGTTCTGATACCAATCCAATCAGCTTGCTTATCCTTCAAAATATATTGCCTTAATCTCTGTTTCCTAACCAGAACACGCTCAACTAACGAGTTGTTTAGTAACTGTGATCACACACCGCATCACAGGTTCCTCCCAGGATCACTTTCACTGCCCTCTCTCCTGCCTCTGGTCTAATGTGAAGGGGTTCATTCTTTAACGTAGCTTTAACACTGAGATTGGAATGATGGTCATTAAAGCCCTCGGGCCAATCAAGACCCCGTCCACACTAATCCCCCACCCCACCCCTGAATACGCAATAAGTTCTCCCACCATCCCATCCCCTTTCCCATTCCCCATCTCCTTCCCTGTTATTCCTTCCTCTGGCTTCACATTTCACTTTGCAACTTATTTCAGGATGCAGCAGGTGGTGGAGTGAGGCAGGGATCTGGAACACATTGCTCTCAGGATGGTGGAGACATCTAGGCACAGAAGGGGTCAAAGTCCATAACTGACTGATAATGGCAACACAGGTAGATAGAGTGGTAAAGAAGGCAGGTTGAATGTTCTCCAGAGATGCTGCCTGACCTGCTGAGTTACTCCAGCAGGTCCGATGTGAAATGTCACCATGTTCTCCAAAGATGCTGCCTGACTGCCCTGGGTCAGGCAGAATCTCTGGAGGCCTAAGGCCTGTGTTCACCTATTACTGCCACAACTTGTCTGCCTCTCCTCTACCCCCCCCCCCCCCCCCCCAATCAGACAGAAGAGGTCCCGAAATGAAGCGTCACCTATCCATGTTCTCCAGAGATGCTGCCTGACCCGCTGAGTTACTCCAGCGCTCTGTGTCTTTCCTTAAGAGAGAGTTAGTTTGAGCTCGACAAAGACAGTTATGACATCATGAAGAAGGGTCTCGGCCCGAAACGTCGCCTATCTCCTTCGCTCCTTAGATGCTGCTGCACCCGCTGTTTCTCCAGCTTTTTGTGTACCCTCGATTCTCCAGCATCTGCAGTTTCTTCGTTAACACAGTTATGACATCAGTTCACCAGTGTGTGCCCGTCGATGCCCGGATCAGCTTCTTGTTACTCTTGCAGATCTTAACGGAAAATACACACAAAGCCTAGATTTATATGAATCTTGCAACAATTAATACACTCCACTTCATCTTGGAGCTCTGTAATAATGTAATTAAAACTCTTTCTAACAACTGATAACTACTTTGTGTTAATGAATTATCCTTACAGTTCCGTAGTTATGATTCATCTGCCCAGGCAGTGGGCTTCTGTCCGACACTCTGCTAATAATGGGCTCAGATTGTGAATCCACTACACCCTGGAAATCACCCATGTGTGTAACAAAGTGATTCTTCTTTTAATGATCCGTAACAAATTAAATAATCCAGATGATATCTACTCCAAATAATGAAGACAATTTGCGAGCGGTCGGCTTGGATTAACAGTGCAGTGCTGAGACTGGGAACAAACGCAGATTGTAAAATGTGCAAAAGAATAACAAGTAGCTTCGTCTCTGCCACCTCTTGCGTCCATCTGATTAACATATTAACAAAGCTGTTCCTGACATTGCTGTATGCAGGCATCCGCCCAATTCATTCCCTACAATTAGAGACGACGGACACTGAAGGAGGACTGACCATCTGATGTGGTGGCACTGGCATGTTCTCCAGTCCTTGCCCCTCCACATAACCCGCCCATGTTTCTGACGCATGCCTGTGTGCTGTTCACAATGGCTGTCCTTCTGAAAGTCACCTTAGCACCGAATCACTTCCCTCTGGAAGGCGACTCTGGACTGTCAAAGCTGCCACCGCCAGACATAAAAACAGCTTTTTTCCACGAGTAGTAGCTCTACTCAACAACCAAAAACCTGGAGCCTCCTTTTGCTCTGGTATTTTATTTAAGTCACATCTTTAATCAATAATGTTTTATTATTAATGTTTAATGTTTTATGTATCATTCCTAACTGTCACTGTATGTCATGTTGTCACTTGCGGGTGGAGCACCAAAGCAAATTCCTTGTATGTGAATACTTGGCCAATAAATTTAATCATTCATTCATTCAAAGCAAAATACTGCAGATGCTGAAAATACAAAATTAAAAAAGGTAAGTCAATGCAGGAGGACATGGTAGATGGAATATAACGTGTAAACATTGCAAATTTATCCACTTTGATAAAAACATTTAAAAAGCACAGATAATGTTGAGAGTTTGAAAGGTGTTGATGTTCAAAAAGACAGTGGATGTCCTTGTACATAAATCACAGTGAGTTAACATGATGCTGTAGATGTTAATTACAAATTATATGTTGGCTGTTATCGCAAGAGGATTTTAATCGAAAAGTGGAGATTTCTGGGTTTATTTCCCAACCTAAGGTGAGACTGCATCAGGAATATTGTATAGGAAGAAACTGCAGATGCTGATTTACACCAAAGATACACACAAAATGTATTATATTTATATATTATATGTAAGTAATTTCAGTCAAAAGGCAGGACAGTTAAATGCAGCAACAATCTGCGGGTAGAAGAAATCTTGTGGGTACACAAAAGGCTGGAGAAACTCAGCGGGTGCAGCAGCATCTAAGGAGCGAAGGAGATAGGTGACGTTTCGGGTCGAGACCCTTCTTCAGACTGGTCAGGGATCAGGGAAACGAGAGGTATAGACGGTGATGTGGAGAGATAAAGAACAATGAATGAAAGATATGCAAAAAAGTATCGATGATAAAGGGAACAAGCCATTCTAACCTGTTTGTTGTGTGAAAATGAGAAGCTAGTGCGACTAGGGTGGAGGAGAGATAGAGAGAGAGGGAATGCCAGGGCCCGAGGGCTGAGGGAGAGGTGGGAAGGGGAGGAGACAGCAAGGGTTATCAGAATTGAGAAAATTCAATGTTCAAGCCCAGAGGATGCAGACTCCCCAAGTGGATTTCCCAGAGGATGCAGACTCCCCAAGAAGAAATCTTGTGTTTGCTTTGTTTTTATGCATGAGTAAACCAATTATCTTGCGCTGCACCTAAGGAGATTGGTTGCATTGTAAAGCTGTGATTGTCAATAAAAAATGACAATGATGAGAGCAGAGCAGGTTGATGCTGAGGACTGAAAGGAAGAGATGTGGTTAATGGATGCAGTTATCACAACCCTTCCCAGCCTGGTTTACAGCAAGATGTTTGTTTATCCATCCCTTCACCTTATAACTGGGTTGCACTTTGTGCAGTTTTGAATATATATTTGCAGTGCTCTGACCTCACCTGCCTTTACGCAACTCCCAACAAAAGGCACAGTAACTCAGTGGGATAGGCAGCATCTCTGGAGATCGTGGATAGGTGTCGTTTCACAAAGTGCTGGAGTAACTCAGCGGGTCAGGCAGCATCTGTGGAGAACATGGATAGTTGACATTTCACAGAGTGCTGAAGTAACTCAGCGGGTCAGGAGCATCTCTGGAGAACATGGATAGGTGATGTTTCACAGAGTGCTGGAGTAATTCAGCGTGTCAGGCAGCATCATCAAGGACCCACACCACCCTGGCCACACACTCATCTCCCTGCTACCTTCGGGTAGAAGGTACAGGAGCCTGAGAACTGCAACGACCCGGTTCAGGAATAGCTACTTCCCCACAGCCATCAGGCTATTAAACCTGGCTCGGACAAAACTCTGAACATTAATACCCCTCCACCTGTTATTTGCACTTTATTAATTTATGAATTAATGTGTGTATTTAAGTATATAATTGTAGTCAATGCCTACTATGTTCTGTTGTGCTATGCAAAGAAAGAATTTCATTGTCCTGTCAGGGACACACGACAATAAACTCTTTTGACTTTGACTTTGGTCTCTGGAGAACGTGGATAGGTGATGTTTCGGGTTGGGACCCTTCTTCTGACTGATTGTCGTAGATGGGGGAGAGAAAGCTGGAAGGGAGGTAGGGGCAGGGCAAAGTTTGGCAAGTGATAGGTGGATACAGGTGAGGGGGAATTGCGATTAGCAGGTGATTGGGCACATGCCAGAGATTAAAAGAGAAAATGCGTGAGTTAAGGAGATGAAGAGCCAGAGGAATAAATATAGATGTTTAGTTTCTCTTTAGATTAAAGATACAGGGTGGAGACAGGCCTTTCGGCCCACCAAGTCCGCGCCGACCAGCCAACACGCATACACTAGTTCTATACACTTGGGACAATTTGCAGCAGCAAACCTGCACGTCTTTGGAATATGGGAGGAAACAATGGACCTTTGTGGGCTCCACCTGCTTTAGGTCATCGGTGCCGGCTCCGATTTGTTCTGAATCATGTTATACCCTACTCCCCTCACTCTCAGTCTGAAGAAGGGTCTCGACCAGAAATGTCACCCATTCATGTTCTCCAGTGATGCTGCCTAACCCGCTGAGTTACTCCAGCTGTTTGATTCTATCTTCGGCATAAACCACCAGTCTGAAGAAGGGTCTCGACCCGAAACGTCGCCTATCTCCTTCGCTCCTTAGATGCTGCTGCACCCGCTGAGTTTCTCCAGCCTTTTGTGTACCCTCGATTTTCCAGCATCTGCAGTTCCTTCTTTAACAATCAGAAATGTAAACCTGCCCCGTTCTCCTGCTTTCGGCAATTCAATTTAAACTGTCAACATGACACGGCTCTAAATCACTCCGGATCTCATCTTGCACTTGTGTTTTAAACAAACTGAAAGCAGCCCCGGTCCGCGCTCTCTGGTCACGGCGGCTGTTGGTGGTCCTGTCTGCCGTGCGGGGAAAGGCTTTCGTCCCCACCCATCCCCTCCACCCTCTTCTCCCCTCCCCTCCCCACCTCTCCCCTCCTCACCCCACCTCGCCTCTCTCCTCCCCTCCCCTCCGGTCAGAAGGTGGATGTCCACTCGGGGAGCGGCTGTGCGGACGGGCCGGAGTAGAGGGGCGAGCGGTGGGCGCACGGACCGACCCCAATGAACAACCAGGCGGCCACCAAACCTCCCAAAGCTGCCCAGCGGCTGCACAGTATCCGCAAAAACTCCAGCAACCGCAAGATCTTCTCGGCGGTTTACCAGGAGTATGAGAACAGGTGGGGACAGGCGGGCTGGCGGGGAGGTGGCCGGGAGTGGGGGCAGCATGTACACATTAGCCAGCTCACCTCACACATGTTGTGTCCACAAACACACAGACGGTACATGTTTACTTGTGTGTGTCTGTCAGTGTCTGCGAGTGAAAATACAACACTAACAAATAATTATTCAAGTATGTAAATGTATATCGGAGATCTGTGTGAATAATTATCATTCATCATTTACTTCCATGTAATCATTTAAGTTTACATTCGCTCTTGGTAATGTCATTTATAAGCGGCAAATAGTCTCACACATCATTGGAACTTACAGCGGCAGCACGGTTTAGACTGGAGGTTAAAATGAATGGTGTATTCCCGTGTGTGTGTGTGTGTGTGTGTGGGGGGGAGGGGGGGATGTGGGTGTGTGGGGGGGGGGATGTGTGTGGGGGATGTGTGTGGGGGGGGGGATGCGCGTGTGTGGGGGGGGGGTGCGGGGGGGATGTGTTTGTGGGGTGGGGTGGGGGTGTGTGTGGGGGGGGGGGGGTGTGGGGGTGTGGTGTGCGTGTGGGTGTGTATGTGTGTGGGGTGTGTGTATGTGTGTGTGGGGGTGGGGGGTGGTGCGTGTAGTGTGTGTGTGTGTGGGGTGGGTATGTGTGTGTGTATGGGGGGGTGAGGGGTGGGTGTGTGGGGGGGTGGTGCGTGTGGGTGCGTGTGTGTGTGGGGTGTATGTGTGTGTGTGTGGGGTGGGTATGTGTGTGTGTATGGGGGGGTGAGGGGTGGGTGTGTGGGGGGGGTGGTGCGTGTGGGTGCGTGTGTGTGTGTGTGTGGGGTGGGTATGTGTGTGTGTATGGGGGGGTGGGTGTGTGGGGGGGGTGCGTGTGGGTGTGTGTGTGTGGGGGGTGGGGGAGTGGTGCGTGTGTGTCTAACGTGTTGCTCTGACAGTAGTTCAGAGGAGGATGCAGAGGAGGGGCAGAGGGCGGAGTGCCGGGACCCGGAGGAGAGTTTCCAGAACATCCAGATTCAGAAGGAGATCATTTCGACCATTCGCGTCAAGCCGTGGACAATGGACAAGAAGCTGAAGGTGTTGAGGTAAGAACGCTCTCACTTCCCTGTAGAGAGTTCTAGAACTAGAGGACACGAGCTTAATGTGAGAGGGGAGAGATTGAAGAGGGACCTTGGGGTGGAACACGGTGGCGCTGCCTTACTGCGCTGGCAGCGCCAGGGACAGGAGCCACTGACAGTCACGCTGAACCTGCAGCCACTGTTTTATCAGCGATATCATTTTTGCCATGTGAGGTGAGGTCAAAGCTACTGTACATGGTACAAGGCTGTGCAGAGACGAGCGTATAATTGTATTACCCGTGATTGAGAGCTCTTTGATTTGTTTTACAAAAATACATTTTATATTGAAACTCTTCCATTTACAAGTCACATTACAAATGTAAAATAATTATATTAACTGGTTTAGTGATTCTAGGTTAAATTTTGCATGGAATGGATGGAGCTATTATTGGTGGCTGGGGATATTTATTACTAAGAGTCACGTTTTAAAAATCCAATTTGCAGCCACCTGGTTCTGAATGTCAGTTGAGCGGAGATGTGGAAGCTATTTGTGATTGCGGCACTGAGGAGATGGGGCACCCAATACCTCTCCCAGAACCTCCCTTCCTGCTCTCATGAATTGCTGTAATATTCTGCATCAATATTTACTACAAATTTCTGCAAATACCCATCTGGTTAATGGAGTGTCATCATATGGTATAAAAAAGACCATTTAGGATCATTAAAATAAGGTTATAAGTGATAGGAGCAGAATTAGTCTTCTCCGCCATTTAATCATGGCTGATCTATCCCATACTAATCCATATTAATCAAGAATCTATCTATCTCTGCCTTAAAAATATCTACTGACCTGGCAAAGAATTCCACAGATTCACCACCCTGCAACATGAATTGCGACACAGCATGTAGAAACGAGGAGCTGCAGATGCTCGTTTACAAAGGACGGCACTGAAGTAACTGAATGGGCCACATGGACGTTCTCCATGGATGTTGCCTAAACCCGTTGAGTTACTCCAGCATTTTGTGCCTGTCCTTGGCAATCTACCATCGTCTGTTTCATGTTAGTGTTGATGAACAATTTTGTTTTCTTTAAGTCTGTTCACAGGAGAATTCAGTCTCTTGGATCGGGGCTGTTAAATGTTGTGGCAAAAGATCTTAAGACAAAATGAGCCATGGCTGTAAACAATGGCATAGACCTGGGGGCCTACCGGTCCAAAGTAGGGTCTCGACCTGAGACGTCACCTATCCATGTTCTCCGATGCTGCCTGACCCGCTGAGTTACTCCAGCATTTTGTGCCCTTTGGCCGATAAGACCCATTTGTGTATGGCTCTAATTTGTGATTTGGCATTAGAAAAATGGCCTGTAATTGTACAAAGATTTAATAAAGGAACTGTTTCCTTGGGCAAAGGATCAGTCAGTAACCAGATGGTGTGCATTTAAAATAATGTCACAATAAAACACTAGAGGGAAACTAAAGAGACACTTTCTCAGACTGTAGTTAGCATCTGAAGCAGTTCTCCCAAAACAGTTTTGAGAGAAGATGATTCCACTGGAACTTTCAAACAGTAATTATAGTACAGTAAAAAACAGGACATATACTTGGAGCAACTTGAAGAAGGGTCTCGAGCTGAAACGTCATTTTTCACACAGACATTGGTGAATCTCTGGAATTCTCTGCCACAGAAGGTAGTTGAGGCCAGTTCATTGGCTATATTTAAGAGGGAGTTAGATGTGGCCCTTGTGGCAAAGGGGATCAGGGGGTATGGAGAGAAGGCAGGTACAGGATACTGAGTTGGATGATCAGCCATGATCATATTGAATGGCGGTGCAGGCTCGAAGGGCCGAATGGCCTACTCCTGCACCTATTTTCTACGTTTCTATGTCATCCATTCCTTCTCTCCAGAGATGCTGCCTGACCCGTTGAGTTACTCCAGCATTTTGTGTCTATATTCGGTGTAAACCAGCATCTGCAGTTCCTTCCCACACGTATACTCGGAAGATGTTGACGGAGCAGTAGGGAACGGACTGGGATGTGGGATTAATGCACAATCCAGAGCAAGGACGATAGGCCCACTGCCCACCAACTGTGTGGTGTGGCGATACTCAAAGGCAGATGGGGAAACAATATTAAACACAGATCATGATCTCTACAAGCCATTAAACGTTTTTCCTCCTAACCATTACAATGACATCAGGAGCTTTGATCCACCAGCAGTTCAAGCTCAGCTCCATTTGCAAACTGCAGGTGAAAGTTCAATAAAAGGACGTACCTTTAAAATGGGGATAAGGAGGAAATTCTTTACCAGAGGGTGGTGAATCTGTGGAATTCATTGCCACAGACGGCTGTGGAGGCCAAGTCTGTGGGTATTTTTAAAGCAGAGATTGACCGGGTCTTGAATAGTAAAGGTTATGGGGAGAAGGAAGGAGAATGGGGCTGAGAGGGGAAGTTACATCAGCCATGATTGAAGGGTGGAGTGGCCTCATTCTGATCCCATGACATAATGTAGGAAGCTCCGATTAGGAAGGCAACACGTAACCCAATGTCACATCAAGGAGTCTTGGAAAAACGGATTGATGGGAACCAGGAGAAGATGTCTGCTCTGTCTGAAGCCATAGCTGGCACAAATGGAGTGGTCTTGAACACTGTATGATGATGGTGAGTAGAATACCAACCAAAGTGATGGCTTCACTGCTGAGCTTGAGTGCTTTCATAGCTGAATAATTTAAAAAGAAGTTGTGTCAAAAGTTGAGATCCTAACCCTAACCCACAATAGCAAATGGGAAGAAGACATGGGACAATCAGGTGGAAGGTTTCAGTCAATTTATGTGATAAATGTAATAAAGAACAAGTTATCTACATGTTGCTTAATTCCCCCTATGTTTTGGATCCAGCCACAGGTTTTCATTGCCATGGGTTTAGCAGTCAAGATAACAAAGAGAGTAGGGGTCCTCGAACACTACGCCATGTAAACAGCAGGAACGTCGGGTGTTTATCGAGAGAACTGAGCTGTTATCACATGCACAGTGAAATTGTGACATTATGATGGCTACGCCAAAGGTGCCCGCTCGCAGTGACAGAGTGTGTAATGCTACAGATACCTGTGTTGCAGGCAGGCCAAGGAGATAGTGCTGAAGTATGAGGGGAGGCTGACCAGGACCAGAGGCTACCAGGCAGCGGGGGCAGAGGTAAGTTGGTAATCAGCTCTCAACCACATTTAAACCAAGCTCTCTGGAGTTGTTCAACCTGCAGTAATTGGAGTGTTGACATGTGTTGAATATTTGTGACACTGTAACCCAGTAAACATAAACACATACAAAATAGGTGCAGGAGTAGGCCATTCGACCCTTCAAGCCAGCAAAGCCATTCAATGTGATCATGGCTGATCATCCAAATTCAGTACCCCATTCCTGCTTTCTCCCCATATCCCTTGATTCCGTTAGCCCCAAAAGCAATATCTAACACTCTCTTGAAAACATCCAGTGAATCGGCCTCCACTGCCTTTGTGGCAGAGAATTCCACAGGTTCACAACTCTCTGGCTGAAAATGTTTTTTCTCATCTCTGTCCTAAATGGCCGACCCCTTATTGTTAAACTGTGACCCCTGGTTCTGGACTTCCCCAACATCGGGAACATTTTTCCTGCATCTAGCCTGTCCAATCCCTTAAGAATTCATGTTTCTCATTCTTCTAAACTCCAATGAATACCCGAAACGTCGCCTATCTCCTTCGCTCCTTAGATGCTGCTGCACCCGCTGAGTTTCTCCAGCCTTTTGTGAACCCGCCAATGAATACAAGCCCAGTTGATGTAATTATGTAGATAGCCGGTCAAACAATAAAGGTAATGGCACGCCCCTACCAATTAGAGATGGCAAGAAATGCTGGTCCTACCAGTAATGGTCACAGCCTGGACATAAATAAATAAAGACAGTGGGAAATACTCAACAGTTAGGCAACGTGTTGCAGGGTGGGAAACACTTTTATGTTTCCGTTCAATGACTTTCATCACAACTCAAGTTCTGAGTTCAACCTAAAGCACCAATTTTTTCTCTTCATTAATGGTGCTTGATCCATGGATATTTGCAACATTTTAATTTAAATGTTTCAACAGCTACCATATTTTGCTTAGTCGTAGAGTCATACTGCCCTTCGGCCCAACTTGCCCAAATGCCAACATGCCCCATCTACACTAGTCCCAGCTGCCTGCATTAGGCCCATATCCCTCTAAACCTGTCCTATCCATGTACCTGTCCAAATGTTTCTTAAATATTTCTGTTGGATTAGATCCTTCTCTCGACTGTGAGGGGTTCATTGACCTGTTGGTTTGGCCATTTGGTGTCACACCACTGTGGTTCACTCCTGGTCTTTGCTTTGAACTCTAGCTGTGGAAGCGGTTTGGGAGACTGGTGTACAATATCATGGTACTTTTCATCCCCTGGGAAATGAGAATCAAGAAAATTGAAAGTAAGTAAATCATGCATGAGATATGGGTGTTATTATGTTGTTGAACACTGCTTCCTGAGCCTACCTCTTACCCTGTAACACTCACTGAATCAGGAACTGTCAACGATCTACACATCTGATAGGAAATGGAAAATTCAGGAGCTCATGTGGAAAAGAACATGATGTAAATCTTTTAGACGTGGGCTATGTTGGCAAGTTGTTACTCCATGTTACCCGGTATTGTTCTATATACTTCATCGTTCACACTGACCAGTGACAGCAGCAGTTCACAGCGTGTGTAGAGTATCCAGGAACTGAGCAGGGCAGATGATTGGAGTTTGTGTACGAAGGAACTGCTGCTCTCTGAAGAAGGGTCTCAACCCAAAATGTAACCCATTCCTTCTATCCAGAGATGCTGTATGCCCCGCTGAGTTACTCCAGCATTTTGTGTCTATCTTAGGAGTTTCAAGTTGGTCATTTTTTTCACGAGGATCTGTGGGATCAGTAGGCTAGGGAGATGGGTGACTTTAGCTAAACCACCTGAAGTGAAATCAGCTTAGACAACTTGATCTTCAGGAGGTATGGGTTCTCTTGCTTGCTCAGGTTATCAGGTAGCTTCTGTGGGAACTGGAAAGCAGAACGGTGTAGAGCCACAAGAGAAAGCAGAGGCTGGGACCTTGAGCTAAAAGCAAACTGCTGGGGGAGCTCGGCGGGTCAGGCAGCATCTGTGGAAGGAAACAGAAGGACAGATGATGTTACAGGTCGGGATCCTTCATGCGATACACATCAGAGACCTGGAGATGCCAACTCTAGTTTCAGGAGGTGATGTCACCTGATAGTCCACAATCCAAGCCCCACCGCACTGCTCCCAGTTTCCCAAAGTTATCCCAACATTATCCGTCTATTTCCCTCCACAGACGCTGTTCCTCCAGCTGTTTGTTCCTTGCCTGGTGGCTGTGAGGTCAGGCTGGGCAGATCATGGGGACAGAATCGGGAGAGGTATCTGCTTCTGGCTACGGGGTGGGACAAGGAATGCCTCTTGCTGAACAAGGAGAGTTGCACTTCTCAGACAGAGGAGGAATGTAACGTACTCAGACACACACATGGCACACCTAGACACTGTCACTTCCTAGAAAGACCTTGCCCCACCAGACGTGAACTGCAGTAGTGTGGCACTGAATTGTCTTCTTGATGACAGGTCACTTTGGCTCTGGTGTGGCTTCCTACTTTATCTTCCTGAGGTGGATGTTTGGCATCAACATCGTGCTGACCATAATGACCGGAGCGTTTGTCATCTTACCTGAGGTAGGAGCGTACTGCATGGACCAACTAATGGTGACCCATCTGCCATTAATTTGCTCAAAACACCACTGTTAAATTCAAGTTAATCAATGATGGGAGCAGAATTAGGCCATTCGGCCCATCGAGCTTACTCCGTCATTCAATAATGACTAACCTATCTCTCCCTCCTGACCCCATTCTCCTGCCTTCTCCCCATTACCCCTGACACCCGTACTAATCAACAATCTATCTATCTTGGCCTTAAATATATCCACTGACTTGGCCTCCACAGCCTTCTGTGGCAATGAATTCCACAGATTCACCACCCTCTGACTAAAGAAATTCCTCCTTATCTCCTTCCTAAAGGATCATCTTTTAATTCTGGTCCTAGACTCTTCCACTAGTGAAATCATCTTCTCCACGTCCAGTCTATCCAAGCCTTTCACTATTCGATATGTTTTGCCTGTTGCAAAGTGCAGCTTACCCCAGTAGTTCTAGTCCACATTGAATTCCACAGAAAGCAGCCTCTGTCCCATCAGGTACATATGGCAACCTGTGTTAGTGTTGCTTGCTGCCTTCCCCCACACTCCATACACTTTGCTCTACTGACCACCAAGATATCACTTGAATTGGTGTGAATTTCAACTTCATACAAACTATTCTTTTCATAAAATACCCTAAAGTTATGAGGTTCCTAGTGAACAGGCTGCAAAGCCACTTCTATTTCTGTGAGTCAAAAATAAAGACTATTAAAATGAAAAAGATTGGAAGCTGATGAGTTTTTAATGCGACTTTAATGTCACAGCCATTCCAATCTTTACTCGGCATCGCAGTTAATACAATAATGGAAACATGCATCATTCAGCACAGATTTCTGTTCAGGACAATTCTTCAATGTAGTTGGCAGCTGGAGTTTAATGATATTCCAGCCTAGGCACCAGAATGAGTATAAACTGAAGCGAGCGATCAGGTACGGGTCACAGGGTCACGATCAGGTACGGGTCACAGGGTCACGATCAGGTACGGGGTCACGATCAGGTACGGGGTCACGATCAGGTACGGGTCACAGGGTCACGATCAGGTACGGGGTCACGATCAGGTACGGGGTCACGATCAGGTACGGGTCACAGGGTCACGATCAGGTACGGGTCACAGGGTCACGATCAGGTACGGGTCACAGGGTCACGATCAGGTGCGGGTCACAGGGTCACGATCAGATACAGGGTCATGATCAGGTGCGGGTCGTGGGGTCATGATCAGGTACGGGGAAGAGGAAGTAGGTGCAGCAGAGGTCACGGGGTCATTTGAGGGAACCTGTCTCCGAGCTCCATACAGACAGCGCCCGTAGTCAGGATGGAACCCCCCCCCCCCCGGTCTCTGGTGCTGTGAGGCAGCAACTCCACCACTGCACCACCGTGCCACTCTGCATTATAATAACGCTAATTAAAGGAAGAATATTTTGGCCATTCGAAAGAGAGGCAGATCTGTCAATTCTGCCTGCATTTGAGAGATCCATTTCTCTGTGTGGCATTGTGTGTTATCAGCTTGCAAACATCAACATGTTTAATCCCTTTCCCATTTATTCTGTTATCCATGACTTTGGGTCAGTGATGTTTGTAATGACTCTGGTCATAGGGTCTTAAGTGATTGGGGCAGAATTAGGCCATTTGGCCCATCGAGTTCACTCCGCCATAAATCGTGGCTGATCTATCTCTCCCCTCCCTAACCCCATTCTCCTGCCCTCTCCGCTCAACCCCTGGCACCCATACTAATCAAGAATCTATCTATCTCTGCCTTAAAAATATCCACCTGCATCTGTTTGTGTTTCTCCAGCTTTTAGCGGGAGCTCCGTTCGGAAGTGTTCCAAGCAAAACAATTCCCGAGGGACACGTTGGATCGGCACAAGATCTGGACACCATCTGGTCACTTGGGGCAAGCATGTCATCATCTTTGATCACACAGCCAATATTCCAGCGTATAATAGCTCAAACATTTCATTACACCAGTGCCTGTTCTCAATAATTCTGTCCTTCACACAGGGCTACCTCCAGTATTCCGTTATGTTCTACGGTTACTATGGCAACAAGAGGAAGATTGGACGGGCTGGCTACCATTTGCCCCTGGCCTATTTCATGGTTGGAATGGCCATGTTTGCCTACAGCTTCATCATTCTGCTGCGCAAGTAATCGTCCTACTGCACACCTTCATCTGCCAGTCCAACGCCCGGCCCAATGCCAGGCCCCATGTATTTATATGTTGCCGGGGGCTGGGGACTGTGTGTGTGTGCGTGCATGTGTATGCATGCGCGCGTGTGTGTGAATCTGTGTGTGTACGTGAAATTGTGCGTGCTGTGTATGTATGTGCGTGTATGTGTGTGTGCGTGTATCTGTGTGCGTGCATGGGTATGTGCGTACATATGTGTGTGTGTGTCCCTTACTTTGTGAATGGGTGGCGGGTGTGCTGGGATGAAGATGGTCATCACTTTCTGACTTTGCGTTGCAGAATGGCCAAGAACTCTCGGCTGAGCATGGCCAGCGCCTCTGATGAAAACTACACCTTCTGCTGGAAGCTGTTCTGTGCCTGGGATTACCTGATTGGCAACCCAGAGGCTGCAGAGAGCAAGACAGCAGCAGTCATCAACAGTATCCGAGTACGTCGCTCCCATCAACCCAACCTTGCACAAACGACTGGGGGATCGCCAAAATATTACGATCTTTAACATCCTGCCTGGGTTTTCGATCAATCCCATTCCGCACCTGGTTCCATGCAGCTCTGCATAGTTCTATATCTGCTTCCACTGCCCTTCCAAGCAGAGCGTTCTGGAGCACAATCCCATGTTATATATGTGTCTGCTCTGATTGCTTTGTGAACCATTTGTACATCCACCTCCTCTGGCTGTGTGGCAGACGTTTCTGCTAATTCACTCTCGAGCGGCTAACGTAATTTCACAGGCAACTGATCTGGGTAACTTTTTCGCAAATGTGTTGTGGGTGTATGGAACGAGCTGCTGGAGGAGGTAGTTGAGGCTGGTACTATCCCAATGGTTAAGAAACATTTGGACATGGATAGGACGGGTTTGGAGGGATATGGGCCAAACGCAGGCAGGTGGGACCGGTGTAGATGGGACATGTTGGTCGGTGTGGGCAAGTTCCTGCCTTCTCTCCATATCCCTTAACTCCACTATCCCTAAAAGCTCTATCTAACTCTCTCTTGAAAGCATCCAGAGAACCAGCCTCCACCGCCCTCTGAGGAAGAGAATTCCACACACTCACAATTCTCTGTGTGAAAAATGTGTAGTCTACCGCTGACTGGAAAGCACGCAACAAAAAAGCTTTTCACTGTACCTCGGTACACGTGACAATAAACTAAACTATGGGGATGCCTTAATGAATGAATGAATACGTTTATTGGCCAAGCATGTACACATACAAGGAATTTGCCTTGGTGCTCCGATCGCAAGTAACAGGACGACACACAGTAAACCATTAAGAATAAAACATAAACCATTTAAACATAATGAAACATAAGAATAAAACTTTGTAGTTTAAACATGTGAATGAAATGAAATAGCAGAGCAAAAGGAGGCTACAGACGGATAACTAGAAGGATTGCAACATGACAAAGAGGTAGCTAGCAACTTCTGAAAAGTCAGGGTGGACATTAAATACGGACATTGACCAATCTCATGTATAAATAAAAAAGTAGAAGAGATGATTGTCACAGTAGACAGGATACAGTGCTGGTGCAAGAAAGGGGAATGTGTCAATGTTGAAGACTCATTGTTCCCTTGTTTGCAGAAGGAAGGCAACTGGTAAAAGTATATCTTCTGAAGAAGATTGAAAGATAATTTTGTTGATTTTTATTTGTGGAAAATCCAGAACGAAACTAAGATAGTGTGTAATGGAAGCCTGTGCTGACCAGTAACGGGGTTAATGGTAAATGTTCATTTCTCTTTGAAGGAAGCTATTCTGGAGGAGCAAGTGAAGAAGAAGGACAGAAGCCTGTAAGTATTGGCCCCAGGCCCCAGGCCATCATTGGACCCGGTCTTCAGCAGCTGGTCAAAGAGAGTCCACACTAACGAGGCTGGTCTGATGTTTCCACAGGGCAGTGATCATCAGTCTGAGGATCCTTGCCAATATCCTGGTGCTTCTCTCGTTGGCTGGTAGCATCTACATCATCTACTTTGTTGTTGATCGCTCTCAGGAGCTGGAGCGGACCAAGATCGAGCTCACTCTCTGGGAAAAGAACGAGGTAGAGGTTTGTCTTTCAGGCGGGCGGTTGTAGATAGAAGGACTTAGTGCAGCATGAGTACACTGACTGGCTGCTCTACGTCTAGGTCAGTGTGGTCGTTTCACTCATCACCATGATCGCCCCGTCTGTGTTTGAGCTGGTCGCCCAGCTGGAGATGTTGCACCCCAGGACCACACTGCGCTTCCAGCTGGCCAGGTAAGTCCTCACCACCCCCCAACCCCACCTGTCGACCACATTTACTGCCGACCGGAGGAGGTACCGTGGCCAAACACTCCACATCCCAACAATCACTAAGCTCTTAAACACAACAAACACCAACTAAAGGAAGAAGGGTCCCAACCTGAAACATCACCTATCCATGTTCTCCACAGATGCTGCCTGACCCGCTGAGTTACTCCAGCACTCTGTGAAACGTCACCTATCCATGTTCTCCACAGATGCTGCCTGACCCGCTGAGTTACTCCAGCACTCTGTGAAACATCACCTATCCATGTTCTCCACAGATGCTGCCTGATCCGCTGAGTTACTCCAGCACTCTGTGAAACATCACCTATCCATGTTCTCCACAGATGCTGCCTGACCCGCTGAGTTACTCCAGCACTCTGTGAAACATCACCTATCCATGTTCTCCACAGATGCTGCCTGACCCGTTGAGTTACTCCAGCACTTTGTGTCTATCTTTGGTGTAAACCAGCATCTGCAGATCTTTCCTATTTTCTCTGATGTCCACCGTTCAGTCCATCTTAACCTACTCCCGGTGGCTCAGCACTTTAACTCCCCCTCCCATTCCCAATCTGACCGTTCTGCCCTGGGCCTCCTCCATTGTCAGAGTGAGGCCCAGCACAAATTGGAGCAGCAGCACCTCATATTTCACTTGGGTAGTTTACACCCCAGCGGTATGAACATTGACTTCTATAACTTCAGATACTCCTTGCTTCCTCTCTCCATCCGCTTCCCCTTCCCAGTTCTCCCACCAGTCTTACTGTCTCCGACTACATTCTATCTTTGTCCTGCCCCCTCCCCTGACATCAGTCTGGAGAAGGGTCTCGACCCGAAACGTGGCCCATTCCTTCTCTCCTGAGATACTGCCTCCCCCGCTGAAATACTCCAGCGTTTTGTATCTATTCTCTCTCTGACTCTGCTTTCCTGTCTGTTTCCCAACACAGGGTGCTGGTTCTGTACCTGGGAAATCTCTACAGTTTGATCATCGCTCTGCTTGACAAAGTGAACAGTATGAGTATGTTGGTGAGCATGAAACTTGCAGCAACGCTTGTTGGACTCTGGGGACTGTGAGTCAGTGTAGCGAGGGTCACTGTCTTTTCAGCACTAAGGTGGAAGATGATTTTCAGTGGAGCAAATGTATGCACACAACATGCTGAAGTAACAGGTGCAATCCAGCGCTTCAGTGGTGGTTCAATCATACTTTATTGTCTCATGTACTTGGATACAGTGAAATGCTTTGTTTTGCGTACAACCTCACGCTGCCTCGGCAAGGCCAGCAGCATAATCAGGGGCGAGTCGCACCCTGGCCACTCCCTCTTCTCCCCACTCCCATCGGGCAAAAGGTAGAGAAGCGTGAAAACGCACATCTCCAGATTCAGCTATAGTTTCATCCCAGCTGTTATCAGGCAACTGAATCATCCTACCACAACCAGAGAGCGGTCCTAAACCTCTATCTACCTCTTTGATGACGCATGGACTATCCTTGATCAGACTTTACTGGCATTACCTTGCCCTAAACGTAATTCCCTTATCATGTATCTATAAACTGTAAATGGCTTGAGTGTAATCATGTATTTCTGCTGACTGGTTAGCACGCAACAAAAAGCTTTTCGCTGTACCTGCACACGTGACAGTAAACTAAACTGGCTGACAGCCAACCTGGTAAAACCATACGGCAGACATCACCAGGGCAGTACACAAACACGCCACGTTTAGATGCCAACAAAGTTACAAAGGTTCACCGATCAATCTTATCTGCTGCACGTGGTAGCAGACCCTCCCCCCACCTCCACAGCCTTGTAGACACTTACAAAATTCTTAAGGGGTTGGACAGGCTAGATGCAGGAAGATTGTTCCCGATGTTGGGGAAGTCCAGAACAAGGGGTCACAGTTTAAAGATAAGGGGGGAGTCTTTTAGGACCAAGATGAGAAAATCATTTTTCACACAGAGAGTGATGGGTCTCTGGAATTCTCTGCCACAGAAGGTAGTTGAGGCCAGTTCATTGGCTATAGTTAAGAGGGAGTTAGATGTGGCCCTTGTGGCTAAAGGGATCAGGGGGTATGGAGAGAAGGCAGGTGCAGGATACTGAGTTGGATGATCAGCCATGATCATATTGAATGGCGGTGCAGGCTCGAAGGGCCGAATGGCCTACTCCTGCGCCTATTTTCTATGTTTCTATGTAACCCACGCCCGCACGCCGGGTTCTCCTTTGTTCTACTAGCAAGGGAATTCTCACTGTCTTACATGTAGGAGAGAATGAGTTGTGTTTTAAGTAGCTGGAAATTGATGCTGAATTGTTTGACAACACGCTACATGTATCAACAGAAGAGGTTGCTGCGTTACTCCAGCATTTTGTGTCTACCTTTGATTTAAACCAGCATCTGCAGTTCGTTCTTACACAGATTGCACACACAGGTCATCACAATTGTGTGTTAACATCTCAATATGTCTGCTGAGAATTTAGCATTTGTAAAAATTGGCCACATTTAATAAGTTATTCATTAGTTGGCTGCAGAGAGTTTTGGCACAGTCTGAGGTTGGGGGTTTGTTATAAATGCTAGAGAACCAAGTTCCATCCTGATCTCAGGTGCCGTCTGTGGAGTTTGCACATTCTCCTTGTGACCGTGTGGGTGGTTTCATTTCCTCCCACATCCCAAAGACATACGGGTTTATAGGGTTAATTGGCTTCCGTAAATTGATCCTAGTGTGTAGGGTGTAGAATAGATACAAAAGTGGGTTAACATAGAACTAGTGTAAACGGGTGATCGATGGTCAGCGTGGCCTGCTTCCATGCTGTATCTCCAAACCAAACCAAACTAAACTAAACCAATACTGAAATGGAACTTGGACATTTAATAAGTTTGAACATGCAAGATGAACCAATGCTTAACCCAAGCTTCATGTCTGAACAATTCTTGCAGGATAACACCAATGACACAGGCTCATCGTTCTTGGCCACCAGAGCACTGCCTGAGGAGGAGAATCTCTCGACCATCGTACCTGAGATCAGGCTGAGGCAGAACATCACCTTCAGCTCAGCATACAACAAAACAAAACCAATAAGCAAGTTTAATAAGACAGCCACATACGACTACAACATTCTGTCACAACAAGACCAGTGCTGGGAAACATATGTGGGACAGGTTTGTAGATAACTCTTTGTATTATCCTGTGCCACTCAGCATTCAGCAGCACAGTCATCTTGGAGCCAACTGTAGCCAGCCGTGTTCCTGGTGGTTTCAGCATAAGATCTCCTATTGCACCTTCCCCCAGACTTGCACCATCTACCCACACTCACAGCTCAACCAGAAAGCAAACTGATACCATGTTACCTCTGAAGAAGGGTCTCGACCCGAAACGTTGCCCATCTTTTTACTCCAGAGATGCTGCCTGACCCACTGAGTTGCTCCAGCACCTTGTTTCATTAATACATTCATCAGGATTGTAAAATAAACATTTCCTTCCACGTTTAATATATTCATAATTATAAATGAAAGTGTAAAAATGAGTCAATGTGGAAAACCCATCAGTTCTTTCTCCTGGGTATTGCTCCAAACTCTCTCTGCAGGTTAATTTTTATGTTCAATGAACCATGATAATACTGGGGAATTGGGAGCTCTGGTTTAGGTATAGATCGGATCAGGTAGCCTTGATGGGCCGAATGGCCTAATCACGCTCATATAAATGATGTACGATAACAGCATTTAAAAGACAATTGGACAGACATGGACAGGAAAGGTTTAGATGGATATGGCAGTAAATGGGGCTGATTTGGATGGGGTATCTTGGTGAGCATGGATGAACTGGGCTGTTCCCAGCTGTGTAACTCCGACAATGTGCACATTCAAACAGCAATAATGTTGGAATTAAGATTAAACCAGGCAACACTGGTGAGATTAGGGGTGGTTGGGAGATGGTCGGGAGAGTAGTAAGGAGGAGGAATTTGATCAGATCTGGAAAATATTGGAGAATGAATAGTGTAGAATCAAGTACAAAGAAACTTAGAGACTGGGTAGGTGAGGAGAGAGGCAGAGGAGTGAAGGGTTCCAGGGTTAAGGCCAGGATTGCTTCATTACAAAAGGGATGAAAGAAGGCAAATTAAATTGTTAAGAGAAAAGGAATAGGTGATGTTTGAAGAAGGGTCTCGACCCAAAATGTCACCGATTCTTTTTCACCAGTGTTGCTGTCAGACCCGCTGAGTTACTCCAGCACATTGTGTCTACCTTTGGTTTAAACCAGTATCTGCAGTTTATTCCTACACAATTGAAATTGTGCATTGGACAATAGCGGGTGCAGGGGTGGGATAATTGGCAGGGTCACTGTGTGAGTTTGCGTCAACGGCCCGAATACTTCTCGGCCAGGGAAGAGCTCGCTCCGATACATGCTCATAAACTGAGCAGGAACTCCACAGGTGATTGTTATATGCTGACCATTCTAAAGGACCATCACCATTATATAACATCAGTGGATGTACTGGGGCATAAAGGCAGCACAGCGGTAGAGTTGCTGCCTCACAGCGCCAGGGACCCGGGTTCAATCCCCACCACAGATGCTGTCGGTATGGAGTTTGTACGTTCTCCCCGTGACCTGCAGGTGTTTACTCAAGTTGCTCCCACCCTCCCAAGACGTACACGTTTGTAGGTTAATTGGCTTCTATGAATTGTCCCCACTGTGTAGGATAGAACTGGTGAGTAGGTGATCATTGGTCAGAGCAACAAAAGGCCTGTTTCCGTGCTGTATCTCTAAACTAAACTATCCATGAGGAGTCTGAAGAAGGGTCACGGCCTGAAACATCACCCATTCCTTCTCTCCAGAGATGCTGCCTGTCCGGCTGAGTTACTCCAGCAATTTGTGTCTATCCGTGATGACAATTCCTTTCATTTCTGTAGTGGGCTTGTGATAAGTTCATGTTCATAAGTTATAGGAGCAGAATTAGGCCACTCGGCCCATCAAGTCTACTGTCACTCAATCATGGCCGATAATTCTTTCCCTCAACCCCATTCTCCTGCCTTCTCCCCGCAACCCCTGTTCCACAGAGGCCTGTTCTTGCATCAGGCATGAGCTAATGAGGAGGGCTTTGTCTGCCTGCAGGAGATGCTGAAGTTGTCTATCATAGACATGCTGTTCACCGTCGGCAGCATTCTGCTCATTGACTTCATTCGTGGCCTCTTTGTCCGATACCTGAGTGACTGTTGGTGCTGGGATCTGGAGAACAAGTTTGTGAGTATTGCATCGACTTAAACCTTGCACCATCTTCACAATTTGTTTTCACCACGTACTCATTATTTATTATAAATCTCTTCCAGCCTGAGTATGGAGAGTTCAAGATAGCGGAAAATGTACTGCATCTGATATATAATCAGGGAATGATATGGTACGTTGCAGTTCATTCATATGTTTTATTCAATCAAATAAATAAATATTTTATCTAAGATACTAGCTGAGATATATGATGTCAAACAATATTAGATGAGCAAGATGAACAATGAAATAAGAATGCAGGGATAAGAGGAAACGTTGGGCCCTAGATCAGAATGTTTGATGTGAGCAGTAGAACACAGAGTGCTGGAGTAACTCAGCGGGCCAGGCAGCATCTGTGGAGAACATGGATAGGTGATGTTTCAGCTTGGAACCCTTCTTCAGACTGAACAAGGGTCCTGTCCTGAAAAGACACCTATCCATGTCCTCCAGAGATGCTGAGTTACTCCAGCATTGTGTGTTCTACACACAATTCCAGAATCTACAGATGTTTGCATGTTGATGCGAGGTCTGTTTAAGGCTCTGCAGAAGAGACAATTTCCCTGCTCTACCCTTCAGTAAGACTGTGGTTGAGCTGATCTTGATCTTTGCTCTACGTAACCCTTGAGCAAACAGCACCATGCATGAGGTCAAACAGCACTCATGGTTCAGCAGTTTCAATCTCCTGGAGGGTGGAGCAAGAGCTTTTTTATTTTGTGCACTCAGCCACTAGAGGGTGGAATAGCAATAAGATTGCTCAAAGCCCCAGCATCATAAGCGTTCCCTCCATACTGAGGGAATGGAACTGTAAGCATCTGCTGGGGAACTTGGCAAGGTCCGTGCTGGTGAAGGGATGTCCACTCTTCATCAGCAGCAACTCTAGGAGACTGGTTGTTGCAAAGAACTGTCCCTACTTTGAACCTGTCGCTTGGGAGAGAGTCAGTGGAAAGGCCAAGTCAGTTGATATTTTTAAGGCAGAGAGAGACAAATTCATGATTAGAATGGGTGTCAAGGGTAATGGAGAGAAGGCAGGAAAATGGGATTAGGAGGCAGAGATCAGCCATGATTGAATGGTGTGGACTCGATGGGCCGAATGGCCTAATTCTACTACAACTTGGGAGAAAGCAGCATCCTGATGAAGCGTGTCCATCCACATTGAATGTGCCCCCAGCACATGTAGGCATCTGCAAAATCACCTTGCAACTGCACAAAGGTTTAGACACATGGAATGTCAGATGCTGATTAAATACACAGAAAAAAACACAAAGTGCTGGAGTAACTCAGTGGGCCAGACAGCATCCTGCTGGGTGGCCTGCTAGGTTACTCCAGCACTTTGCGTCCTTTTGTGTATTAACCAGCACCTACAGTTCTTTGTTTCTACACTCCAGACATGGATAGGTGATGTTTCAGGCCAGGAACCTGCATCAGACAAGATGCGGAAGATAGGCACAAATACTTGTTGGAAATCCTAAACTACTCCCCATTCCCCATTGCATACCACTAGTTACATGTTTAAATCGCTCCATAGAGCCATGTTGATTTTACATAATCATTCCTGAAAGATGGATTCCAACATTTTCCCAATTAAAGATGCGAGGCTGGCTGGCTCATAGTTCATTGTTCCCTCTCTCCTTCATTCCATGAATAAAGGTCATGAATTCTAAGATATTGATCTATCTTTGCCCTTTGCAGACCATAATTGGGCCGGTGTGCATTTCCAGCCTCTGTCTCCAGTGTTTGATTTAATGTTTGTCTTCAATCTTTAGGATGGGAGCCTTCTTCTCACCTTGCCTTCCAGCCTTCAACGTCCTCAAACTGATCGGTCTGATGTATTTAAGGAGCTGGGCAGTGCTGACGTGCAATGTTCCACACCAGCAAGTATTCCGAGCTTCAAGGTCAGTCGCTGGTGCATCGTTCTCTGTTCAATGATAATTAATTGTAAAATATGGGGTTACTTATCTTCTGTAAACACAAAGTTGGAGTAACTCAACATGACAGGCAGCATCTCTGGAGAGATGGAATGGGTGACGTTTCGGGTCGAGACCCTTCTTCAGACTAGTTGTGTTATTGACCCTGCATGGGTCATTTTCTGATTGGGTTTCATTTCGATGGTCAATGGTTCTGAGGATGTTCTGCTATTGTGTGATTTCTCTCCCAGGTCCAACAACTTCTACCTGGCCATGACCTTGTTCATGTTGTTCTTGTGTATGCTGCCCACTGTCTTTGCTGTTGCCAGATATCGGCCGTCACCGAGCTGTGGGCCCTTCAGGTAATATACTTTTAAAACATTATGATCATCATACCTTAATATACGTTTAAATCTTTATTATACTATAAGGATATAATAGTAAGATTAAACGAGAACTCACCTGTTCGAAGTTTGATCGTTATTTTACGAGGAGTTACGATGAGGGATTACGTGAAGAAGAGCCCGCCTCACGCTGGTAACGGCATACTTCAAAGCAACGGCATGAAAAACACAGAACACCAAAGCCGGAGTAACATAGTAAGGCCCATAAAAAGACTTAGAACCACCATTTGATCATTTATTTTACGAGGGTGGGAGTGAGGGCACGTAATCCCTCATCGTAACTCCTCGTAAAATAACGATCAAACTTCGAACAGGTGAGTTCTCGTTTAATCTTACTATTTTACTTCGGAGTCACGTGAGTGACTACGTGAAGAGTTTTAAAGCTTTCTGTGTTTTTTATGTCGTAGAATTAATCCGTACGACAGTCCGGCTAAGTAAACACATACATGAGAAAGCAGACAAAAGTTAGATCTTTTTCACAATTTAAATTTTTTTAATGGTTTGAAAGACCATATAATACCCTCCTTATATTTGAGGGAAAAAATGATTACAAGTGACAAAAGATATCAGTGACTACACAACTGATTATAGCAATTAATAGCAAACAAAGCAGGTGATTATAGTGCTCCCAACACCGCGTGTCCAAAGCTTGTCATAGTGTGAACAGGTTTGTTGTAGAACTTTGAAAAAGTTTCTTCTTTACTCCACCCTGCGATTTTTAAAATATGCTCGAGAGGTACGTCCCGCACCTTCGCCGCGGACGTAGCTGCCGCCCTGGTGGAGTGAGATTTGAAGACATCAGTGTCTACTCCCGCTAAAACCAACACCTGTTTCAACCATTTTGAGATAGTTTGAACTGAAGCTTTTGTGTGTGGCTTTTTGTGCGTAAGCAGCAATGTCTTTTCGTTTCCCCTCGAAAAGTGTCCGTAACTTTAATATATTGGTTCAAATGTCTAACCACACACAAAGCAGGCTCAATATGAAAAGCTTGAAAGGTTACCTTTGTTCCAGATCTCCCTGGTCTACTTTGTTTGATCAGATCGTAAACATAGAATACAACGTTATCTGTAGTCACATGCATACAGTCTAAACGCAACATTTGTAAAGTTTGCACTCTTTGGGCTGAGACCAGTGCCATTAACATGACCAATTTCAATGTTAACCTATCCAATGTCAACCCTTCAATTGGCGTCCATTCTCTAAGTAGAGCAAGTACTATGCTCACATCCCAAATCTCTGTATATCTAGGTTTTGGCGGATTCATGTGAAAAATTCCTTTCATGAATCGTGATATTAATGGATGCGACCCAATTAACTTCTCACCAATCATAAGTCCTAAATAGGACGACAAGGCACTGCGTGCAGTGTTAATGGCACTGTAACTTAAATGTTGCCCAAAGTGCAAATTGGCAAGGAATTCCAAAACATGAGTAACATTCACAGATTCATCAGAAATATTTGACTGTGTGCAAAATTCTTCCCATTTCTTAATATGTGTCATATATTGTTTCTGTGTGCTATGTCGCCATGATGCACCAATAACTGTCAAAGTTTGGTCCGACAATCCAGTTCCTGTAGTGGTCTGGTCAAAACCTGCAGATTAACAAATTCATATATGCATATAATGGGTAACCTTCATTTGTTACTGGATTAGTCAAGATATCACTACAGTTAGGAATCTGCATATATGGTTCTTTAATCATATTTAGCATAACTGGGAACCAAGGTTGAGTTGGCCAATTAGGCACTACCAACAATCCGGAAGCTGAATCTTGCTCTATTTTCTTCAAGCATCTCTGGATCAGAGCAAATGGTGGAAAAGCATAAAAGAACATTTTTCCCCAGTGTAATGAAAATGCATCTACTGCAACTGCGTCCGGATCGTGTTCCCAAGACACATAATGAGGCAATTGATGATTAAGCCTGGATGCAAAACAAATCAATTTCTGGCAACCCAAATCGTCTAACAATATTCTCAAATATTGCTGGCTTAAGCATCCATTCCGTATTATCTTTAAAAATCCTGGACCTTCCATCTGCTACTACATTGTCTTTACCTGGAATATAGCTTGCTGAAATCCATATCTGCCGACCAATACACCATTGCCATATCTCATTGACCAGACAATCACATGATACTGATCTAACTCCCCCCATGTGATTAATGTAAACCACAGCCGTTTTATTGTCTAATTGTATTAATACATGCAGACATTGTTTAGCAGAACAATATGCTTTAAGCCCATAAAAGGCCCCCAATAACTCCAAATAGTTAATACCATACTTTTGGAGAAACACTTGCTCTTCAGTTTTCCATCTACCTCCACAACTGGAAGATAAATCTGTGGCCCCCCATCCGAGAGCACTAGCATCTGTTTGCAAAACCATTTCAGGCTGTTTAATCATAATCTTCTTAGCAGCTTGTGGGATATTTTCAACCCACCATTGCAATTCCAATACTGCTTTCTTTGTTAATTGCATAGGTCTGTCAAAGTGACCTGCCTTATCTTTAAGAGCCCTTACTTTGTCCCTTTGAAGATTTTGATAATGTAATGGCCCAAATTCCACTGCCGGAAAAGCTGCCACTAGTGTACCAATGACTTTTGCCACTTCTCGATGGAGGGATAAGGTTTGTGAATGAGGTAATTACACATTTGCAAAATATCATTTGTCTTCTTTGCTGGCAACGTAACTAACATAGTCACTGAGTTAATTACAAACCCCAGAAAATCAATTGATTGAACTGGCTGCAGCTGGGATTTAATTGGATGAATTAAGAATCCAAGCTCTTTAAACAAAGTTTTAGTAACTGAAATTGAGTGCTCAGCTGACTCTTGACTATCATTAATAATCAGAATATCATCCAGATAAGCCATTACAATGTGTTTCTGTGCTCTTAATTGAGCTAAAACTGGTTTCAACAGTTTTGTAAAGAGTCTAGGAGCTGAACTTAATCCATTTGGTAAAGCTTTGAACTGCCATAATTGCCCCTGCCAATAAAACTTTAAGTGTCTCCGAAAAAGATGATGAATTGGTACAGAATAATAGGCGTCTTTCAAATCAATCTTAGCCATATAAGAACCTGCTGAAATCAAATATTTTGCAGTTTTAAATGTCTCCATCTTAAAACGTTTTGTATTCTACAAACTTATTTAGATCTGTAAGGTCTAGAATAATTCTACAACCACCATCTTTCTTATCTCTGCGAAATATATTAGAGACAAATTGATGCTTATGTTCATAAGTTTTTTTCAATTACCCCTTTTTCGGATAATTTGCCAATTTCCACATCAATCTCCATTCTTTCTTCTGGAGAAAACACATAAGCATAAGCAGGTTTATTCTGTACAGGAGGATTGACCCCTTCTTTAAAAATAATAATAGCTCCTGAAACTGCTTGTAATATAAATCGATCAGAAGTAATATTAAGCCAGGCATTATAAAATTTTTGCAATCTCCCTCCAACTGGAGATTCATCCACAGTTTCTTTAAGGATAGAAGTCTTTAATACCTCTCCATAGGAGCGTGATGGTCTCCTCTTTCCCCAATGCAGGGAAGCAGTGGCCTGTGTAGCACGATAATACCTTCGTGACAAATTTCTGCCTCTATAACGAAAATCAAAACTCCTTCGGGCCGAAAACCCTTTTCTTTGTCCAAAGACAAAAGGCTTAATAGTGCTAAAATATTTAGCTTCTTCATCCAACTGCTTCAGTTGTTTCGGCAGATTTTCTCCAAACAAATATCCAGGAGCTTGAACTCCACTTTCTTGACACAGGCTTGCATATCTAGGGTGAAATATGGGCCGAATCGCCATTTTCCTCATGCAATTGACCTCATAAAACGAATTGCACATTAAACCCAAAGTATCTTTTTGAATCTTGTCCATTTCCACATTCTCCATTTGCCTGCCAAATGCCGTGATGGCAGCCGAAAATAATTTTAGCACCTTTTGAAATTTCATTTCTTGGGCTCTCATACTTGGAGTCATAGACGCCCATACCATCGGATTCACCGTAGGCACTTCCAATGAGGCACAATTTGCCTGGTGCTTTATATAATTCTGATAATTCATTCATCACAGTATTATGAAGCTGGTGAGATAACCAATATAATTTATATTGGCAGCTAGGCTTTCTTCCATAGCCTCACCACTTCCTTCGGGTATAGCAAAACTTTGTGCTATCTTAGGCAGATCAAGCTTTTTTCTTTTTACTTTGTGGCGTGCTTTCAAAAATCATTTCAAATTCAGCAGGGTCTGCCTTCTGCAGCCCTAATTCCATCGGGATATTATCCCATGAGACTTCTTCCAGCCCAAATCGTGGGTCTGGAGTATCATATTCCCAACTTGGCCCACAGCCATATTCATCATATTGAAACCCCTCAGGGATTTTCTGGGATTCATGAGGGTACTGTGACCCTTGTCTCATAATAGTTTGGAGAACTTTCTCCATATGCTCCATTTTTAGCCACATATTTTTATTATCTGGGGTCTTTCAAAATCAGAATCATCAGAATCCACGGGCCTCACAGTTTTCTTTTTGCATTTCTTAGGAGCATATTCCTCCGTGGTTATAATTTCCGGAGAATCTGGAAATTCTATATCGGGTAAATCAGTGGCCAACGGTATCGGAACCGGGTCCACTCTAGCTTCGCTTCCCGTATATTTACTTTCACCCCGGGAGGCTCTTTTCACCCGCGAAGCCTTCCTTCCCGATTTCTCCATTTTGTTAAAATTTATCTTGTGCTCAATCAGCACGTTAACGTATAAATTTTTACTTTTAGTTTCGCTGTTGGAACCATCCAGCGTAACCTAAAACCCGCGCCGATGTAACTTCACTTACCTGCGGGCCGTTCCGACCGCTGCGAGGAGCTGCTCCTTACCGCAGCTCCTTCTTTCGCCGTCAGCGTCGACGTCATGCCGTTACCAGCGTGAGGCGGGCTCTTCTTCACGTAGTCACTCACGTGACTCCGAAGTAAAATAGACTTTAAAAACATTTATGATCATTATACTTTAATATACTTTATATACTTTGTATATATTTTTATATACTTTTAAGTATATATACTTTATATAAATTATATACTTTGTGTATAATATATTATAAAATCAATTATGATCATTAATATACTTTAAGATCTTTATATTCTTTAAGCATATTTTTTTTATATACTTGTAAGTATATACTTTATATAAATGATATACTTTATATTTAAAAATCATCAAAAAAGAATGAATAAATATTATGAAGACAATATTAATTCAGGGTTTTAATGTTTTGAAACAGTGGCCAGGATAAGATTTATGACATTGTGTCTGACACAATAGTGAATGATTTCCCCGGCTGGTTCAACATGGTGATGAGTTACGCCACCAGTCCCGTGGTGGTCCTGCCTGCTCTGCTCCTGCTCTTGTAAGTTTAGTTTTGTTTATTATTGTCACGTGTACCGAGGTACAGTGAAAAGCTTTGTATGTGTGCTATCCAGTCAAAGAAAGGACTATAAATGATTACAATTGAGCTGTCCGCAGTGCACAGATACAGGATAAAGGGAGAGGTTGAGCATGCTAGGACTTCATTATTTGGAGCACAGGAGGATGAGGGATGGTCTTATAGAGGTTTATAAAGTCATGAGAGCAATAAGATCAGGTAATGCACAGAGTCGCTTGCCCAGAGTAGGGGAATCGAGGACCAGAGGACAGGGGTTTAAGGTCAGGGGGAAAAGATTTAACATGAACCTAAGGGGTTAACTTTTTACATAAAGGGTGGTGGGTGTATGGAACTTTTTACATAAAGGGTGGTGGGTGTATGGAACAAGCTTCTGGAGGAGGTAGTTGAGGCAGGTACTATCGCAATGCTTAAGAAACATTTAGACAGGTGCATGGATAAGACAGGTTTAGAGGGATGTGGGCCAAATGAAGGCAGCTGGGACTAGTGTAGATGGGACATGTTGGCCAGTGTGGGAAGTTGGGCCGAAGGGCCTGTCTTTGTATCCGACCAGTTCATCTTTCCTGAATTGATTTGTTGGATGAGGAGAACAAAAATGAATTTCAACTAAAGTGTCACATGGGAGATAATTAGAAGCAATAACTTATAATTTAACATCTGTAGTTTCTATTATGTGACAATAGACAGGAAGGGTGGAGAAATGGCATGGATTTCTATTGCACAATTCTGTACTTATGATTGTTCCAAACATTTTATGAGAGTGTATTACTCTTGAAACACAGTCAGCCTTTGGATAAAGGAAATGCAAATGTGATGAATCTGTGGGATTCATTGCCACAGACGGCTGTGGAGGCCAAGTGATTAGTACCGGTGTCAAGGGTTACGGAGAGAAGGCAGGAGAATGGGGTTGAGAGGGAAAGATAGATCAGCCATGATTGAATGCAGAGCAGACTCGATGGGCTGAATGGCCTCATTCTGCTCCTATCACTTATGAGCTTATGAACATGATCAAGACTCACCTAATGCATCCCACAATCAACATGTCTCAAGTTCTTCATGACCACGTGTAGCCATACTACCATCTAGTGAAAAGCTAATAACAATAGCACTAATGTAAATTCAGTCAACTTTACCTGCATGTCCATCTTTGTTTGTGATTTGTTCCTTTTCCCCTTCCAGTATGCTGATCTATTATCTCCAATCAATTGCTCGCTCACTAAAGTTTACCAATAGTCAACTCCGGATGCAGCTGCAAGTTGTACGTACATTGTAACTTGAAACGTTTGGCATGTTTTTACATGATTACGTTTCATTAGATTAAAAGCTGTGAATATTCACGTATTTTCTTCCTGCAGGAGAGAACGGAAGATAAGAAGAAAGTATCACAGATGGTAGCAGGTCAGGAAATCTCTCATAATGTCACCAAGAAACTTATTATTCTATGAAGCAGGTTAAACTGGAGATTAATTATATTAGAGATATTTTACAGATATTTAAAAAATGATTTCAGTATTTTCCAAAAGTGGATATGCTCCATGTTATTTTAGTCTGAATACCTTTGAGCTTAGAGAGGATGACAGGCATTCTGAACGTTTGCTACTTGTTGAAGGAATTGGAGCTTGTAGTTGCCATGAACGGCATGAACCTGGAATTTTACAAAGCTCTTCTTCGTCATGTATTTTTAATTTTTAAAGCAGAGATTGATAGGTTCTTGATTAGTACGGGTGTCAAAGGTTACGGGGAGTAGGCCGGAGAATGGGGCTGAGGGGGATTGAATGGCGGAGTAAACATGATGGGCTGAATGGCCTAATTCTTCTAACGGATTATGTTTGAATGCTTCACTTGTGTAAGCTTTTGGCCTTTTGCAGCAAGGTTTCAGGAAGGAAGCAAGAGTGCAGAACATGAGAGTGACGTCACCAGCCAGGGGTCGTCCCTGCACTCGTCGCCTCGCAGGAATGGGGACCTGGTGAACGTCGACTCGCCAGCCTGTGCCAGGACACACGTCCAGAGCATTTCCCATCAGCTGGCTCATCCTGCCAACCCCCCGCGGGTCACCGACCCCACTCACCACCCGCCCGCTGGAGCTGCCCTAAAGCAGCGGGGTGAACACCACCCACACAGGTCAGAACACTCTTCCACAAATGATAGTCATGGCTTTAGTTTTAATTTTAGATACAGACCATACGGCCAATGCTACAACAGCCTCACACTAACAGAAGGATCACGAAATCCATCAGAGCAGCTAAGATTATAAATTCAGTTAATCAAATTCTCTGAAAGGTTCACAGTCAATAATAGGAAGCGCAAAACTATAGATTAACGCTGTGGTTCATAACAGGCTAATGAAGTGCCAACATACAACCGTCGCAAGTCATAGCAATACAATTAAGCCACCGTCTGACTAAAGAAATTCCTTCTCATCTTCTTTCTAAAGGTACGTCCTTTTATTCTGAGGCTTTGCCCTCTGGTCCTGGAATCTCCCACTAGTGGAAACATCTCCACATCCACTCTATCCAGGCCTTTCGCTATTCAGTAAGTTTCAATTAGGTCCCCCACCTCATCCTTCTAAACTACGGCGAGTACAGGCCCAGTGCCGACAAACACTCATCATTCGGTCTGAGGAAGGGTCCCAACCCGAAACGTCGTCTCTCCAGTCACTCCACAGATGCTGTGCGACCTGGGTTACTTAGCACTTTGTGTTTTACTACAGTTATGTGTTAGTGTAGTTGAGTTTAGTTTATTGTCAGTGAAAAGTTTTTGATGCGTGCCAACCAAGCAGCGGAAAGACAATACGTGATTACAATCGAGCTGTCCACAGTGTACACACGCAGGATGAAGAGAGTAACGTTTAGTGCAAGTCCAGGTAGTAGAGATGGCAGTAAATCACCTCCCTCCTGTGAAAAAATAAGAGTTTAAATACGCTTTGTGAAATATTCTGCAATATAATGTCTGGATGGGCCGAATGGTCGAATTCTGCTCCTCTCACTTATTATCTGATCCCATATCTCCATATTCCTCCAAACTTGTCCTATCCATGTACCTGTCTAACTGTTTCTTAAATGTTGAGATAGTGCCAGCCTCTGGCAGCTTGTTCCATACACCCACCACCCTCTGTGTGAAAACATTACTCCTTAGATTCTTATTAAATCTTTTCACCTTAAACCTGTGTCCTCTGGTCCTTGATTCCCCCACTCTGGGCAAGAGACTACCTGATCTATTCCTCACATGATTTTATAGACCTCTATAAGATCATCCCTCATCCTCCTGCGCTCCAAGGAATAGAGTCCCAGCCTACTCAACCTCTCCCTATAGCCCAGACCCTCTACATCCTCGTAAATCTTCTCTGTGCCCTTGCCAGCTTGGCAATCTCTTTCCTATAACACAATACTCTAAATGTGGCCTCACCAACGTCTTATACAACGTTCACATGATCTCCCAACTCCTACACTCTTCTCTCTGGAGAAAAAGGATGGGTGATGTTTTGGGTTGGGACATGTTTGGACTAGCTTGTTTCTACACTTTGCTTGTCTCCCCAGGTACCCGGCAGCTGTGCCAGGAACCATGAGTGGCCACTACAGAGCCAAGCCACCGGCCAGCCGGGCTACCAGATTGCCGGAGCGTCTCCGTGCCGAGGTGCCGATTAGGAAGTGCGTGAGACCGGTTAGCTGTTCCCCCACGCGAGGTCCTCCACAGACGATTCTGGGCCGTAGGGTCCACACAGCCCGGTACATCCTAGTTAATGAGAGGGAATCCAGGACCAGAATGATGCGTCCCATCAGCAGAATCACCCAGCGTTACACCATGGAGGAGCCCAGAGAGATGGTTGAGATGCTGCCGCGCAAGGTGAAGCATTACGTCATGCACAGAGCACAGGGGGTGAGCTCGCAGTTACACTTCAGCGAGGAGGAGGAGGGGGATCAGGAAGATGTGGCACAAACCTCCTTCATCACATCACCTCGCCCCCACTCCCTGTCAGACCTCCACCAACCCACTCGCTTCTACATCAGTGACAGCAAAGACAGTCGGCTGCTGATCGGGAAAGACTCGGCCCAGATTCAGTACGGGTCGTACAACGAAGGGCACGTTGTATCTGGGACGTCCCACGATCAGGGACCTGCCAGCCAAAGGACGGGAGATCACGCCAAACGGAAGACCAAGCAGAAAGCAGACCAGTCACTGACTGAATCAGACTCGGTATCCATCGCATCGAGCAGCGACCTGCAAAACAGCAGCAGTGACCAGTACATACAGGTCATTCACAGCAAGGACAAGTGTGTGAAACCGTCTGGTGACAAACTAAACAGACCCAAGTCAAGAGCAAATGTTGAACTGAATGTTACTGAGGCTAAAGAGCTAATATGTTCAAATGTCTAGAGGGATGATACCTTTGCTTACAGACAAGGTCAACATGTACAGAACGTACTACTGCATGGTGTGTCTATGCTGAATGTTATTTTAGTTTTTAGAGATACAGCATGGAGACAGGCCCTTCAGCTCACTGAATGCACACTGACCAGCGATCATCCATTCACTGATTTTATGCTCTCCACTTTCTCATCCACACCCCACAAGCTAGGAATAATTCACCATGGGAAGGAACTGCAGGTGCTGGTTTACACTGAAGACAGACACAAACTGCTGGAGTAACTCAGCGGGACAGGCAGCATCTCTGGATAGAAGGAATGGGTGATGTTTCTGGTGGTGACCCTTCTTCAGACTGAGAGCCAGGGGAGAGGGAGACACAGAGATAAGGAAGTGTAAGGTGTAAAAACGAGACATCAAAAGAGATAGGGTTCAAGGAAACTGTGGAATAGATCATTGTTAGCTCGGACTACAAAGAAACATAGAACATAGAAACATAGAAATTAGGTGCAGGAGTAGGCCATTCAGCCCTTCGAGCCTGCACCGCCATTCAATATGATCATGGCTGATCATCCAACTCAGTATCCCGTACCTGCCTTCTCTCCATACCCTCTGATCCCCTTAGCCACAAGGGCCACATCCAACTCACTCTTAAATATAGCCAATGAACTGGCCTCAACTACCCTCTGTGGTAGAGAGTTCCAGAGACTCACCACTCTCTGTGTGAAAAAAGTCTTTCTCATCTCGGTCTTAAAGGATTTCCCCCTTATCCTTAAGCTGTGACCCCTTGTCCTGGACTTCCCCAACATCGGGAACAAACTTCCTGCATCTAGCCTGTCCAACCCCTTAAGAATTTTGTAAGTTTCTATAAGATCCCCTCTCAATCTCCTAAATTCCAGAGAGTATAAACCGAGTCTATCCAGTCTTTCTTCATAAGACAGTCCTGACATCCCAGGAATCAGTCTGGTGAACCTTCTCTGCACTCCCTCTATGGCAATAATGTCCTTCCTCAGATTTGGAGACCAAAACTGTACGCAATACTCCAGGTGTGGTCTCACCAAGACCCTGTACAACTGAAGTAGAACCTCCCTGCTCCTGTACTCAAATCCTTTTGCTATGAAAGCTAACATACCATTCACTTTTTTCACTGCCTGCTGCACCTGCATGCCTACTTTCAATGACTGGTGTACCATGACACCCAGGTCTCGCTGCATCTCCCCTTTTCCTAATCGGCCACCCTTTTCCTAATCGGCCACCAAAGGGGACTACAAAGCAAATAGATAAAAATGTAATCAGAGGACTGTCAGATTGGTCGGAGAGCTAGAAGGGGGGAGGGATGGAGAGAGGGAAAGCAAGGGATACTTGAAGTTAGAGAGGTCAATATTCATACCGCTGGGGTGTAAACTGCCCAAGCGAAATACGAGATGCTGTTTCTCCAATGTGTGCTGGGCCTCGCTCTGTCAATGGAGGAGGCCCAGGAAAGAAAGGTCAGAATGGGGGGGGGAGTTAAAGTATTTGGCAGCCGGGAGATCAGGTAGAGTTAGACGGACTGAGCAGTCTGGCTCTCTGAGAAAGTTAGTTTATTGAAAGAGCAATAAATCTACACTGTAAATCTGAAAATCTACACTTGAAATAACCCCAAAATGTTGGAATTGCTCCTTAGGTCAGGCAGCATCAAAGGAAAGAGAAACAGATTTTTAATGATTTGGGTGGAAGATCCTTCATCAGAACTAGGATTAAGTAGAAATAAGCAGTTTTTAATTGGTTGATTGAGGGCAAGATACAGCATGGAAACAGGCCATTCACCCCAGCAACCACCCGTTCACACTAGGTCTATGTTATCACACCTTCTCATCCACTCCCCGCACACTAGGGGCAATGTACAAACCCGCACATCTTTAGGATATGGGAGGAACCGGAGCTTTCGGAGAAAACCCACACGGTCACATCAAGAATATAGAAACTCTGTACATCAGCGCCTGAGGTCAGGATTGAATCTGGCTCTCTAGCACTGTGTGGACAGCAGCTCCACCACTCGCTGCATACACCCACCACCCCTTGTGTAAGAGAGGTTACTCCTTGCTTTCCTATTAAATCTTTCCGCCTCCACCTTAATCCGGAGACTGTGCGTTAACCCTATCTATTCCATACCTATTGTATGAAACATTGCGGATGATGTATTATTGCAGGATGTTTCTCTCCTGACTCAGCCAGCATGACTAATACCTTCAACAGAAGAAAGACATTCCTTTCTGACTAAATAAAGAAACATGATGACAATCCAGGGCACTGGTGACTGCTTCTTTCATCAGAGGAGAATCTGCAGCCTCCTTTTGCTCTGGTATTTTATTTAATTCACATGTTTAATCAATAATGTTTGATTATTAATATTTAATGTTTTATGTGTCATTCCTAACTGTCACTGTATGTCATGTCACTTGCGGGCGGAGCACCAAGGCAAATTCCTTGTATGTGAATACTTAGTCAATAAACTTATTAATTCATTCAGAGGCACAGCGGCAGCTTTGGACTGAGCAATGAGTAAGCATTGGCTTGGGAAATGCACGTGAGCAAGAGAGGAGAGTTGGGTCGCTAAAACACAAAAGTGCTGGAGTAACTCAGAATCTCTGGAGAACATGGATGGGTGATGTTTCAGGGCGTGACCATTCAAACTGATTGAAAGGGTGGGGGTGGGGAGAAAGCTGGGAGAGAGGAGAGGCAGGATGAGGTGCAGCAGGTAAGAGGTAGACACAGGCGAGGGGGGGCATTGGGGGGCTTGATGGTGCAGATGATTGGAACAAATGCGAGAGATAAGAAAGGAAGGCATGAGATAGGTCGCAGATTGTGAAGGCAGGGGGAGGAAAGTAGCAGGTGGGGAGGGGAGAAATAACAGGGGGGGGGGGGGGTCCAGGTGGGGCACAGGAGGGAATGGGGGAGGAGGTTAGTGAGAGGTAATTGCTGGGGGTGGGGGGCAATTGCAGGGTGTGGGGTAATTACAAGGGGTTGGGGGGTAATTACAAGGGGCTGGGGGGTAATTGCTGGGGTTGGAGGTATTGTAGGGGGTTTGGGGTAATTACTGGGGTGGGGGTAATTATGAGTGGCTGGGGGGTAATTGCTGGGGGTAGGGTTATTGTAGGGGTTTGGGGTAAATGCTGGGGGTATTGTAGGGGCTGGGGGTAAATGCTGGGGGTGGGGGTATGGTAGGGGGTTTGGGGTAAATGCTGGGGTGGGGGTATTGTGGGGGCTGGGGGTAAATGCTGGGGGTATTGTAGGGGGTTTGGGGTCATTGCTGGGGGTGGGGGTATTGTAGGGGGTTTAGGGTCATTGCTGGGGGTGGAGTATTGTTTGGGGTCATTGCTGGGGGTGGGGTATTGTTGGGGCTGGGGGTAAATGCTGGGGGGGGTATTGTAGGGGGGGGGTAATGCTGGGGGTGGGGTATTGTAGGGGCTGGGGGTAATGCTGGGGTGGGGTATTGTAGGGGCTGGGGGTAATGCTGGGGGTGGGGTATTGTAGGGGCTGGGGGGTCATTGCTGGGGGTGGGGTATTGTAGGGGCTGGGGGGTAATGCTGGGGGGTGGGGTATTGTAGGGGCTGGGGGTAATGCTGGGGGTGGGGTATTGTAGGGGCTGGGGGGTAATGCTGGGGGTGGGGTATTGTAGGGCTGGGGTAATGCTGGGGGTGGGGTATTGTATGGCTGGGGTAATGCTGGGGTAATGCTGGGGGTGGGGTATTGTAGGGGCTGGGGCTGGGGGTAATTGCTGGGGGTGGGGTATTGTAGGGGCTGGGGGTAATGCTGGGTGGGGTATTGTAGGGGCTGGGGGTAATGCTGGGTGGGGTATTGTAGGGGCTGGGGGTAATGCTGGGGGTGGGGTATTGTAGGGGCTTGGGGGTAATGCTGGGTGGGGTATTGTAGGGGCTGGGGTAATGCTGGGGGGTGGGGTATTGTAGGGGCTGGGGGTAAATGCTGGGGGGTGGGGTATTGTAGGGGCTGGGGGTAATGCTGGGGGTGGGGTATTGTAGGGGCTGGGGGTAATGCTGGGGGTGGGGTATTGTAGGGGCTGGGGGTAATGCTGGGTGGGGTATTGTAGGGGCTGGGGTAATGCTGGGGGTGGGGTATTGTAGGGGCTGGGGGTAATGCTGGGGGTGGGGTATTGTAGGGGCTGGGGGTAATGCTGGGGGTGGGGTATTGTAGGGGCTGGGGGGTAAATGCTGGGGGTGGGGTATTGTAGGGGCTGGGGTAATGCTGGGGGTGGGGTATTGTAGGGGCTGGGGGTAATGCTGGGGGTGGGGTATTGTAGGGGCTGGGGGTAATGCTGGGGGTGGGGTATTGTAGGGGCTGGGGGTAATGCTGGGGGTGGGGGTATTGTAGGGGCTGGGGGTAATGCTGGGGGTGGGGTATTGTAGGGGCTGGGGGTAAATGCTGGGGGTGGGGTATTGTAGGGGCTGGGGGTAATGCTGGGGGTGGGGTATTGTAGGGGCTGGGGGTAATGCTGGGGTGGGGTATTGTAGGGGCTGGGGGTAAATGCTGGGGGTGGGGTATTGTAGGGGCTGGGGGTAATGCTGGGGGTGGGGTATTGTAGGGGCTGGGGGTAATGCTGGGGGTGGGGTATTGTAGGGGCTGGGGGTAATGCTGGGGGGGGTATTGTAGGGGCTGGGGGTAAATGCTGGGGGTGGGGTATTGTAGGGGCTGGGGGTAATGCTGGGGTGGGGTATTGTAGGGGCTGGGGGTAAATGCTGGGGGTGGGGTATTGTAGGGGCTGGGGGTAATGCTGGGGGTGGGGTATTGTAGGGGCTGGGGGTAATGCAGGGGGTGGGGTATTGTAGGGGCTGGGGGTAATGCTGGGGGTGGGGTATTGTAGGGGCTGGGGGGTAATGCTGGGGGTGGGGTATTGTAGGGGCTGGGGGTAATGCTGGGGGTGGGGTATTGTAGGGGCTGGGGGTAAATGCTGGGGGTGGGGTATTGTAGGGGCTGGGGGTAATGCTGGGGGGGGGTATTGTAGGGGCTGGGGGTAATGCTGGGGGTGGGGTATTGTAGGGGCTGGGGGTAAATGCTGGGGGGTGGGGTATTGTAGGGGCTGGGGGTAATGCTGGTGGGGTATTGTAGGGGCTGGGGGTAATGCTGGGGGTGGGGTATTGTAGGGGCTGGGGTAAATGCTGGGGGTGGGGTATTGTAGGGGCTGGGGGTAATGCTGGGGGTGGGGTATTGTAGGGGCTGGGGGTAATGCTGGGGGTGGGGTATTGTAGGGGCTGGGGGTAATGCTGGGGGTGGGGTATTGTAGGGGCTGGGGGTAATGCTGGGGGGTGGGGTATTGTAGGGGCTGGGGGTAAATGCTGGGGGTGGGGTATTGTAGGGGCTGGGGTAATGCTGGGGGTGGGGTATTGTAGGGGCTGGGGGTAAATGCTGGGTGGGGTATTGTAGGGGCTGGGGGTAATGCTGGTGGGGTATTGTAGGGGCTGGGGGTAATGCTGGGGGTGGGGTATTGTAGGGGCTGGGGGTAATGCTGGGGGTGGGGTATTGTAGGGGCTGGGGGTAATGCTGGGGGTGGGGTATTGTAGGGGCTGGGGGTAATGCTGGGTGGGGTATTGTAGGGGCTGGGGGTAATGCTGGGTGGGGTATTGTAGGGGCTGGGGGTAAATGCTGGGGGTGGGGTATTGTAGGGGTGGGGGGTAATGCTGGGGGTGGGGTATTGTTGCCACCCCTCTGCAGCCCCATACAGCATATCCCGCCCACTCTGCACCGCTCTGCTCCCCCATTGGCCACCTCGGATGCCGCACGGCCCGCTGGGTAGTGTAGTCCGGCGGCGGGAGCGGGCGGGATGACGTGGGATGGGGGCGGGGCGGCGATGGCGTGGGATGGGGGCGGGGCGGCGGCTGAGGCGACAGCAGCAGCGGAGACGGGCAGAGCGGCCTGTGGGTCTCCACCCAGCCTCGGGCCGGCGCCCCCACCCTCTCCCCGACCCGCCGGCGGTGCGGCATGGATTATGCGGCGGTGGCGGACGCGGTGGCCGAGAAGCTGCTGGGATACTGCAGGGACGGCAGTGGGTGGCGGGTGTGCAAGGCGGCGGTGAGTGGGGGGTATGGGGGGGGGGGGGGGGGGGGGTACTGGGGAGAGAGAGGGTACAGGGGGAGAGAGAGAGTACAGGGAGAGGGTACAGGGGAGAGAGGGTTACAGGGTACAGGGTACATGGGGAGAGGGTACAGGGAGAGGGTACAGGGGGAGAGAGGGTACAGGGGAGAGGGTACAGGGGGGGAGAGAGAGAGTACAGGGGAGAGAGGGTACAGGGGGAGAGAGGGTACAGGGGGAGAGAGGGTACAGGGGAGAGGGTACAGGGGGAGAGAGGGTACAGGGAGAGAGGGTACAGGGGGGAGAGGGTACAGGGGGAGAGAGGGTACAGGGGGAGAGGGTACAGGGGGAGAGAGGGTACAGGGGGAGGGTACAGGGGGAGAGAGGGTACAGGGGGAGGGGGGGGGGAGAGAGGGTACAGGGGGGGAGAGGGTACAGGGAGAGAAGGATGAGGGGGAGAGAGGGTACAAGGGGAGAGAGGGTACAGGGGGAGAGAGGGTACAGGGGGAGAGAGGGTACAGGGGGGAGAGGGAGTGGAGAGAGGGTACAGGGGGGAGGGTACAGGGGGAGAGAGGGTACAGGGGGGAGAGGGTACAGGGGAGAGAGGGTACAGGGGGGAGGGTACAGGGGAGAGAGGGTACAGGGAGGGAAGGATGAGAGAGGGTACAGGGGGAGAGGGTACAGGGGGAGGAAGGGGGGGGAGAGGGTACAGGAGAGGGAAGGGATGAGGGGGAGAGAGGGTACAGGGGGAGAGAGAGTACAGGGGAGGAAGGATGAGGGGGAGAGAGGGTACAGGGGGTGGAAGGACGAGGGGGAGAGAGGGTACAGGGAGAGAGGGTGAGTGGATACAGGGAGGGGATAGGATACAGGGAGAGGAAGGATGAGGGAGGGGAGAGGATACAGAGAGGGTGCAGGGAGCGTAGAGGATACAGGGGGAGAGAGGGTACAAGGGGAGAGAGGGTACAGGGAGAGGAAGAATGAGGGGGGAGAGGGTACAGGGAGCGAGGATACAGGGTGGGAGAGGATACAGGGGGAGACAGGGTACAGGGAGAGGAAGAATGAGGGGGTGGGGTACAGGGGGGGAGAGGATACAGGGGTAGAGGATAGAGGGGGTGGAGAGACAATCCAGGGGAGAGAAGTTGGATGAGGAGGGGTGGAGCGCCTTGTTTATTGAAATCCTGACAAATTGAATAAGTAGGTAAAGAAATACGTCAAAATAAGAACTGGTTTTATAGAAGGCAGGTACGGGATACTGAGTTGGATGATCAATGATCATATTGAATGGCGGTGCGCTCGAAGGGCTGAATGGTAATTTCTATGTTTCTATGTTTCTATGGTTATGTATTATGTACATTTTGTGATATCAGAGATTTGTATATAAAATGTCCCCTTTAACTTTATCTATCCCTGACCACTGTCTTGGCATGTTATGTCTCCACTACTGATTGGGCTCCAGTCTGGTGTTGCTGCCAGGTATGGGATAGGAAGCGTTGGTGAGGTGTGTGGGTATTTAGGGAGGGTGTGTGGGTATTTAGGGAGGGTGTGTTGGGTATTTAGGGAGGGTGTGTTGCCTTCACTAGGCCCTGCATGTTGCCAGTGAGGGAACCCAAGGTTATTGGTGCCACCCTGAAAGCGGTATCATGTTGCACAATCATAGGCCAGGCATTCAATAGACAATAGACAATTGAAGATCAGTCCAATGAAGATCAGTCTGAAGAAGGGTCTTGATCCAAAACATCACCCATTTCATCTCCCCAGAGATGCTGCCTGCCCCGCTGAGTTAAGCCAGCATCTGCAGTTCCTTCCTACACAATGAAGTTGATGTCCATTTTCATTAAAACATCCTTGAATTGTTTCCTCTATCCGCTTGATTAATCTCTTGCCCTGTCATGGCTTTCCCTTTCAGGGATCTTGGAAAAGAAAGGGATGTGTTAGTCTTTATGACAAGACTATTTGAATAAACAGCTTGCTGCAATGTTATATTGAGCCTCAGTGAGATCGCTAATACTGTGTTCAGTTTTAATCTGCTTACCCTAAAGAAGATTGTACTTGTTATTGAGGGGGGTGCAGCAACGATTCACCAGACTCGTTTCTGAGACACATTGAGTTGACTAGGCCTCTAGTATCTTGAGTTTGGTTCAGTGAGAGCTGACTAGATTGAAACATACAAGATATTTAGAAGATTCAATAGATTAAATGCCTGGAGTCTGGAGGTAGAGCTCAGTTTCAGAATAAGTGAGTGGACTGCTTTGGACTGAAATACTGAGAAGTTTCTTCACCGGCAGATTGCTGATTCTTTGTAGTCCTTTATCCCAGAGAACCGTGAGGTCAGGAACTTATAGAAAGGGTAAAAGTTATCTTGATCAAAGGTTGAAGGACTTCCTGGAAAGTGGTTGAACGTTGTATGCATTTTTAACCATATAACCATATAACAATTACAGCACGGAAACAGGCCCTCTCGGCCCTTCCAGTCCGTGCCGACCATTTGTTTTCCCCTAGTCCCATCTACCTGCACTCAGACCATACCCCTCCATTCCCTTCACGTCCATATACCTATCCACTTTACTCTTAAATGTTAAAATCGATCCTGCCTCCACCACTTCTGCTGGAAGCTGATTCCACACAGCCACCACCCTCTGAGTAAAGAAGTTCCCCCTCACGTTACCCCGAAACCTCTGTCCCTTAATTCTCATGTCATGCCCTCTTGTTTGAAGCTTCCCTACCCTCAATGGGAAAAACGTATCCACGTCAACTCTGTAAACGTATCCACGTCAACATTTTTCTTGGATCTTGTTTTGGAAATAATTTTTGTGCTGTCATGAGATTCTAAGGCAGAACAATATAACTTGTTGGCTCCAAGGTCAACCAGATAGTTTATTGCTTTGGGCTAAGCTGGACCTTTTATGAAGACACAAGGGCAACAACAAAGTTAGAACATTTTAATTTGAACGATTAGATTTTAATTTACAATTCTCAGAATTAGTTTATATTCTCTGGCCATTCTATAGAAAATAAATGTGCAGAATCAACCTATGAATGCCAATGTGCATCTCTCGAGGTTATGGCAAGATTATGTTCCTGCTTGTAACCCAAACAGATCACAAGTGGAAATATGAACTGTGTTCCCACCCAGCACAAGATAGTTGCAGCCCCATACCAGTCGGTAAATCCACCTCAAAGGCTTGTCCATTTGTCCAGGGTGATCGTAAACTGGGGCAATTATCAAATCAAATGATCGCTGTTGTCCAGTCTTCTTTCTACAGCAGCTTTAAAAATAATTCCTACTATTGGGATAAGCTAGCCAATGGGAAAGAATATGTATCATGGTATAGCGGCAGAGTCCAGGGTTCAATCCTGACTACAGGTGCTCTCTGTATAGAGTTTGTATGTTCTCTCTGTGACCGTGAGGGTTTTCTCCAGGTTAATTGGCTTCTGTAAGACGTTTTTTTTGCACTCAATATTTATTAACTAGAAAAAGGACACGTACAAACAAGTATATAAATCACACAGCAGCTGTCAGCGTCACATCAGATCATCTTACAGTTCTGTCGCAGAAGCATCACATTCACAGGCACCCAAACAAGCTCATCATATTTAATCCTACTTAATATATATATCATCACCCGTTATGTTAAACACTTGTATGCCACTTGAAGAACTTATTTTGTCATTGATCGCCACTATGTATGCACTTATACACAGTCACAATCATGTCTGTACATATGGTTCCAAATACACGTATACAATACCAGTCGAACTCCTCCCCTCCACTGGGGCTATGGAGAAATCGTGTCCTTAATCAGTCTTGGCAGTTGTAGTAATACCGGTGTCCACATAATGTTGAAAACATCAGTCCTTAACTGGATTTTAGCTGTTATGCTTTCCATCAAATATACAGTGGCTTGCAAAAGTTTTCATACCCCGTGAACTTTTCCACATTTTGTCACGTTACAACCACAAACGTAAATGTATTTTATTGGGATTTTATGTGATAGACCAACACAAAGTGGCGCATAATTGTGACGTGGAAGGAACATGATACATGGTTTTCAAATTTTTTTACAAATAAAAAACTGAAAGGTGTGGCGTGCAAAAGTATTCAGCCCCCTTTACTCTGATACCCCTAAATAAAATCCAGTGCAACAAATTGCCTTCAGAAGTCACCTAATTAGTAAATGGAGTCCACTTGTGTGTAAACTAATCTCAGTATAAATACAGATGTTCTGTGAAGTCCTCAGAGGTTTGTTAGAGAACATTAGTGAACAGCATCATGAAGCCCAAGGAACACACCAGACAGGTCAGGGATAAAGTTGTGGAGAAGTTTAAAGCAAGGTTAGGTTAACAAAAAATATCCCAAGCTTTGAACATCTCATGGAGCACTGTTCAATCCTTCATCCAAAAATGGAAAGAGTATGGCACAACTGCAAACCTACCAAGACATGGCCGTCCACTTAAACTGACAGGCTGGGCAAGGAGAGCATTGATCAGAGAAGCAGCCAAGAGGCCCATGGTAACTCTGGAGGTGCTGCAGAGATCCACAGCTCAGGTGGGAGAATCTGTCCACAGGACAACTATTAGTTGTGCACTCCGCAAATCAGGCCTTTAGGGAAGAGTGGCAAGAAGAAAGCCATTGTTGAAACAAAGCCATAAGAAGTCCCCGTTTGCAGTTTGCCACAAGCCATGTGGGGGACACAACAAACATGTGGAGGAAGGTGCTCTGGTCTGATGAGACCAAAATGGAAGTTTTTGGCTTAAATGCAAAACGCTATGTGTGGTGGAAAACTAACACTGCACATCACCCTGAACACACCATCCCCACTGTGAAACATGGTGGTGGCAGCATCATGCTGTGGGGATGCTTTTCCTCAGCAGGGACAGGGAAGCTGGTCAGAGTTGATGGGAAGATGGATGGAGCCAAATACAGGGCAATCTTGGAAGAAAACCTGTTAGAGTCTGCAAAAGACTTGAGACTGGGGCGGAGGTTCACCTTCCCAGCAGGACAACAACCCTAAACATACAGCCAGAGCTACAATGGAATGGTTCAGATCAAAGCATATTCATGTGTTAGAATGGCCCAGTCAAAGTCCAGACCTAAATCTAATTGAGAATCTCTGGCAAGACTTGAAAATTGCTGTTCACAGATGCTCTCCATCCAATCTGACTGAGCTTGAGCTATTTTGCAAAGAAGAATGGGCAAAAATGTTAGTCTCTAGATGTGCAAAGCTGGTAGAGACATACCCCAAAAGACTTGCAGCTGTAATTGCAGCGAAAGGTGGTTCTACAAAGTATTGACTCTGGGGGGCTGAATACTTTTGCACGCCACACTTTTCAGTTTTTTATTTGTAATAAAATTTGGAAACCGTGTATCATTTTCCTTCCGCTTCACAATTATGCACCACTTTGTGTTGGTCTATCACTTAAAATCCCAACAAAATACATTTACGTTTGTGGTTGTAACGTGACAAAATGTGGAAATGTTTAAGGGGTATGAATACTTTTGCAAGCCACTGTACACTTTACAGTCTTTCCCTCCACTGTTGAGCATTTGGTGGCTTTACATTTCTCCATGACACTAATCATCTTCTGTGCAATCAACAGCAACACCCCAAGCAAGTATGTCTGATTTTTGGCACTGAGGAAATAGGATTGCTCACATACAGCAAGACATCATCCGCAAATAATGAAAGTTTATGTTCCACCTCCCTATCATCTTTTATACCCTCTATATGATCCTCTTGCCTAATGGTTTCAGCGAGCGACTCTAAGCATAAATCAAAGAGCTGGGGACTCAAACTGTCCCCCTGTCTAACTCCCCGCTTCAATTAAAAAAACTCAGAGCAACACCCATTCACCCTCACTCTTGACTGGATTTAAATATAGTACTTCCACCCAATTTATAAATTTTGTGTGGAACCCCATCTTATCTAATGTATGTTCACGATACACCAAATCTACTCTATCGAAAGCCTTTTGGTCATCTAAACTGAGTAACATTGAAGTCTGATGCTTCCTTTTTGCACATGCCATAATGTTAAGGACACGCCTGATATTATTGGCTCCCTGTCTACCAGGTATGAACCTGTTTGGTAAGGATGTATCAGTTGTGTTATAATTTTTTGGATTCTCTTAGTTAGAGCGCTAAGTCTGGTCTTACATAGGAGACTTATCGGTCTATAACCTTTGCATCTAATGGGATCTTTCCCTTCCTTATGGATGACAGAAATTATTAAAATCTCAGCCCATGATTTAGGTGGGTTACCTTCAGACAGGGCATAATTATAGACTCTGGCCAAAATCGGAGAAAGCTCATCCTTGTAACACTTATAAAACTCTCCCGGAATCCCATCAGTCCCTGCGAACTTGTTATTCTTTAATTTTTTTATAACTTCTTTTATTTCCTGCTCTTCTGTTTGTGTTGTCATATTTATCGCTTCTTCTTGGGAAAGGGAGGGTCTATTTAATCCAGAAAATAAAGTTCTAATCTTTTCTACTTATCTATGATTTCAGGAGAGTCATATAGTTGTTCAAAAATGGATGCAAATGCTTCTGCAATTTCTCGTGATTGTGAAACTAAATTTCTAGAGGTCGGGTGAGAAATTTTGGAAACCACTCGATTAGCTTGCTCCTTGCGCAGCTGAAAAGCCAAAAGGCGTCTAGCCCTATTTCCCTTCTCGTAGTATTTTTGGTTTGAAAATCCCAGGGCTCCATCCGCTTTGTATGTTAAAAGCTCTTCTAACTTGTGTCTTTTTTGTTTTAGTTCGTTTAAAAGATTCTTATTTTATTGTTATTTTTATGTTCTACTTCTAATACCTTTATTTTAATTCGGAGTCACGTGAGTGATTCCATGAAAAACCCCGCCAGTGCGCATGCGCACCAGTACGTCAGCCGCATTGGCGCAAGCACCAGACTGGCAGGGCAGTCGCTCCTGCCGGCAATAAGTTAAACCTAGAAGGTAAGTTCTTTTTACTTACCAGGGTTTTTTCGAGCAGGAGCCTCTCTTCACAGAGGTTTTCCTGCCAGATTCACAGCCCGACGAGTGAGCCGGCTATGGACTGTGGGGAAACCCCGGTCCGACCGCAGAAGCGGATAACCGGCAAAAGATTGGGTTGTGAGATAAGCAGCCGCTGACAAGGCAGTCAGTGGCTTCCAGCCTGCGGGGACGCCGTGGAGTGGCAAGTAAGTAACGCCAGAGTCGCTGACAGTGCGGTCAGCGGCTCACAGACGTTGGTCCCCAGGCAGGGAGTAAAATTGGTGGAAAAAAGGACTCATTCAGCCCTATTGGACTCGGGTGAGTCGGGCTGCAAAGGTTTTTCTCCAATAATAAAGTTTGCATGTATGCTATAGTGTTTTTAAAGTCAAAGTCAAAAGTCAAAAGAGTTTTACTGTCATGTGTCCCTGACAATGAAATTCTTTCTTTGCCTAGCACAAGTTGCTGTGAAGGGTTAAAATTGCTTTAACCCTTCACAGGTGAAGCTCTACACTAAAAATGTGAATTAGTGAGCCTACACTGTAATAACACGGCCCTATGGGGACAGCCCGCGCCAGCAGCGCCTGGCAAGGCTGCTTCATGTATGAAAGTGCCAGCCTACGGGAGAGCCGCGCCAGCAGCGCCTGGGACAGGGCTGTTTCATGTCAAAAATCGCCGACCTCTATGAGAGGTGGCGCCGGCAACGCCTGGGACAGGGTTGCTCAAGTTCACACATAAGTCTGCTAAGCCCACGGAGTCGGGGGAAGATTCCCCACCGGGGCTGGATAGCAAAAGGCCCACGGAGTCGGGGGATGATTCCTCAACCGGGGCTGGATAGTGCGTTTGAACGACTACCCCAAATGCAGCAACTATTGCATACAGTGCTATAGCAGGGCACACGCCAGCAGGAGGAGTGTCAGCGCCACCCTGAACAAAAGGCGCAGCAGCACTTAGTAGAGAGCTGCTTGATAGCACCCTCATGGATGTTGAGGCACGTGCCATAGGTCATCTTAGGTCTGACCCCGACTCTGATGGTAAGGTTGAGCCAGATGTTCCATCTCTGCAGGCCGCACCATCAGCGCCAGTTGACAGAGCTGCTTCAGGTCTCCCTCTTGGAGGCGGAGACCAAGACGGATCAGTATCCCGCTGACGCTGAGTCTCAGGGTATGGCCGTGGGGCATACCCCAAGGGATGAAGGGCATGTGTCAAAGGTACCTTTTCCTGACATCAAAGTTGCCATTCCAGCAGAATGTTCTATTCGGGTACAGGTCCAATGGGGTCATATCAGCATAGGTATCCTGCGGCCTGCGGTAGCGCCTGTTTAGGGCTACCTACGAATCGCCCTCACTGAGGAGGGGAGTGCGAAAGGTCAAGATATAACTGACTCCAGGCTCTAAAGAGGTCAATGGAACATACTAGAGCACATATGTGCTGGCAGTGAACAGCGCCAACAGGGGGATGTGAGAGCCAGCCGCCGAATCTGTTATTCAGGTAAGCCCTTTTCAACAGGGGAGAAAACCTGGCAGACGAATCAATTAAGGCCAACGGCGGGCAAAGGTTCATCGTTTCAGAACGCATCCCAGGCGCTCATCGGCAGTAGGCGGTTCACTGGAGCTGGGGGCAGCATGACAGCTGGGCAGAAGTTCCACGCACCCTACCAACCCTACTCAACAAAGTGGGTCTGGCACTTCCGAAACATGGGTAAGTGCACCACTCACAAGTAATATTTACACTTGTTTGTACAACACACAAAGGATAAAAACATCTGCTTAGAGGCACAGTACTAGCATTCCAAGCAAGTTTGGATTATGGCCAGGGTTATCTTTGGAGATTCGGAAATTGGGCCAGAGTTCTCATGCAAGGCACCCATGGAATAAGGCAGAAGTGGCCTGTTTATTATGAAAAATGGAGTGTCGGGCATATGAACTTTCCGAATATGAAAATTTATTTTCCTGACTAACAGGTTCATAAGGGTCTCAAAGATCCATTTCAAAGACAATATAACTGTACTAATAACACTAAAACATTGCGGAATGGGATAAACTGTTTGTTGGTCATTGGGATTTACCTTTAACTATTAATTAGCCTATGACTGCCCTTGGAGTTAATAGCAACCTGTTATAAAACTGACTTTTATTTCATCAAGAGTAGTTGGCAATATAGTGGCTGTGATTCAGCTGAGCAAATCAAGGAACTGATATCGTGCAAAGTAGCGACCTCTCAAAGGACATGTAGACCATTGTAACAACCTTATACTATTATCAGCTGAAGCTACCTCAGTCACAATGATGAACAAACAGTATTCAGCATTGCTCCAGTAGTTTGGTCGGTCGAATTCAGTTATTACAAACTGATACTAAGGGCTCTAAAGTGAGAAGTTCTGAATACCATCTCTAGTTGGAGGTAGTGGAGATTTGCATGAGTTACCAATTCTTCAGTTGTTGGTATAAACTAAATATATACACTAGATGCACCCCATGGGTAAGGGGCTAATGAGCAATTATACATAATCTACATGCTCAACTTCAAGTTGCTACAGTACGGTGGTGACATATGTTAGTCACATGGCAATCAAGTAAAACTATCCTGTAATAATTTATCTAATCTCCTTTGCCACTGGTGTATCATCCAGTTCAGATCGATGACAACACAGAATAGGTATTGGATCTCAAAGTATTATGAAAGTCGGTTTCATGTTTATTCACTGATTGCAAAAATATGTGGCAGAACAGTGCAGAGAAATACATTCTCGCTACAAAAAGGAGGAATGTTCTTTTATGCTTTCCTCCATTTTGCCTCATTAGTTGGGTCTTAAAACAGTCAGCAAGTCCTCGCTTTAGGTTTTGTACTGTCGGACTGGCTAAGCAGCCATGTTGCCTGCTTTCGTCAGGCATAATAATACAACAGTATACGGTTATTCTAAAAAACGTAAACTTTGCTGGTACAAACTGTGGTTCAGGAAACCGGTCAATGCATAATAAAACAATTATTGACTTACACATTCTGAATAGATTGAATTACGGCTCAGGTTGTCACATCAAGCCATGGATGTGCTCACTACAGAGTGCAGGGATAGCACCCAAAATAAGCAGTACATTCCTATTGAGGGGATCAGAAGCGGTTATGTTTAAATGTTAATGTTACATTTCATACGGTACAGATTACTAACGTCTTCCAGTTCATTCTTAAATGGTCTTTGACAATAATTCAGTTATAGAGCCAGTACAGCTGCAACAAACGGGAACCACTGTCGGCTTCATCCCCGGATATTGAGTTGTAAAAGAGATCTTGACACAAGTTCTCCCACTACAAGAATATGCAGTTTGGATATTGAAAATGTGTTAACATTACTTCACCAGGGGGTTCCAGCTACATCCTTAGTCATGACACTAATATCAGCACAACGACGGCAAACATTACAAACGCTGTGGCTAGATAGGATGGAATTGGCTGCAGGTGCCATTACATTTTACAGTCTGATCTACACAAGCAGTGCAGACCAGGGGTGGCAGGATTTAAGGTTATTTTTGGATACCCCACAGACTCGCGTCTATGTGGGAGGGCAGGCTTGCTATATTATATCAAGGCCACCAGAATCCTAAGAAGTGTGGAATCAGCATTGTTTATTAAGCAACAAACAACCACACAAGAGAAGGTCGGTTCAGACTATTTCAAGGTGGCTGCAGCAGGTTCTGGTTTATGCAGGTATTAGCACTGACAATTGTATATCTCATTCCACCAGGGCAGCATCAACGTCAGCGGCCAGGGCAATGGACATTCCCATCGACCATATCCTCGCGACCACAGGATGTTTCAACTGAATTGATTAAAACATTTTTTTTACCATTGGCCGGTTACTGACCCTGGGTTTTTGTCCATTCTGTTTGCGTCCACTTTAGCCTCCCCGAGATACAGGGGGTGCTATTGATTTCTTTATTAACGTAAACCATTAATACATTTAAATCAATATCATGCTTGATGCATTTTTTGATTATTCACTCATCCTGAGTCAATCAATGCAGTGAGACGCCGAGATTTTGATCTGCGGCATGAAATCACAAAGCTTCGAACCCTTCACAGAATCACTCACGTGAAGTAAAATAGTAAGATTAAACAAGAACTTACCAGTTTGAAGTTTGATATTGATTTTATGAGGAGTTACGGTGGTGATTACATGCCCTCCATGCCCAACCCTTTCTCATAAAGGTCATCTGGTAGTTCCCGAGTCACGCATCTTACTATGTCACTTCGGTAATTGTTATTTGTGTTTTAATACCGCTGCTTTGAAGATTGACGTGCATGTGCACTGGCAGGGTTCTTCACTTAATCTTCAGTCTTACTATTTTACTTTCCAGGTCAGACTGGGCTTCTGTAAAATTAACAGCATGTAGGATCGAACTAGTGTATTGGTGATCATTGGTTGGCACGGACTCAGTGGGCCGATGGGCCTGTCACTACCCATTTCTCTAAACTAAACGCTCAATGTCATGGCGCAGTTTGTGTTGTGGGTTAAATCACTCCGATCATTCGAACTCTTCATCATTTTGAGCTTGGAGTAGCTTTTTAGACCTTGTCAATGATGTTCATGTGTTCTGTTTAAAAATAATGTTTCTTTGCTACATAACTTTTAATATCCATTCAAATTGTATCCATTCAAATTGTAATCATTGAAATGTATTTCTCTTTGGTAGAATGATGTTTGTGTATCCTGGAGACCATCGTCAGAATATTCCGGAAACCTGTGAGTGTTCATGTAGTCATCCTCCATGAAAGCCCTTGTGATTAAATGAATTGTGCATTGTCTTGCAACAGTTGCAGCTGACTTAAGAGTTTTGGTTGCTGCTCGTATGTGAATTTTAAGTATAGAATAGATTAGTGCAGTGTAGTTCTTTCTGTATCCAGATGTCATTCATTATAAATGTGTACAGACCTCCCATTGTACCAAGTTTACAATAGTCAGAGAGCATTAGATGTTCCAGATGCATTGGCTCTTTATCAAGGGATTCCCATTATTATGTGTGGAAATTTAATTTCAAATAATCAATGTGGAATTGGGGGTACAAAAAAAAATAAACTAGTGCCTGGAACAGTGATTGAAATGTTATTTTTCCATTTCACAAATCCATGTGGTTCACTGATATCCTTCAAGAGAGGAGAGCAAACATTCATGACAGACCTGGATTACTTGATCCAAACCCACTAGTGTGGTGAATCATAGAATCATAGAATCATAGAAAATAGGTGCAGGAGTAGGCCATTCGGCCCTTTGAGCCTGCACCGCCATTCAATATGATCATGGCTGATCATCCAACGCAGTATCCTGTACCTGCCTTCTCTCCATACCCCCTGATCCCTTTAGCCTCAAGGGCCACATCTAACTCCCTCTTAAATATAGCCAATGAACTGGCCTCAACTACCTTCTGTGACAGAGAGTTCCACAGGCACACCACTCTCTGTGTGAAAAAAGATTTTCTCATCTCGGCCCTAATGTGAAAAAAGATCTTCTCATCTCGGTCCTAAGAGTTCTCGGTGAACTCTTAACTGTTTCCAGGAATGGCCTGGAGGGGTCGGTTTAGGTTCACTATTGTCACGTGTACTGAAGTGCAGTGAAAGGTTTTGTTTGCGTGCTTTCCAATCAAATCAGATGTATGATACTATTCATAAACACAATCAAGCCAAATTCAAGTACCGTAAGTAGAAAAGAGATTTAAAATAGTAGTGTGGTTGTATTGGATGATAGTCGAGCCTCCCCTGGGACCAGCATGCAAAACGTACATTGTAAATGCCAGTCTTGCCAGTGCCCTCTACTCCATGAAATAATTATTTCAAAAATGTTAGTTTTTCCATCGAGGAAATTAGAAATTTGGAATTGTCTCAATAGACAGTAGGGCCAATTGTGGGTTTCTAGAATGAGAATAATACTTGTCATAGAGTGACACAGGCCCTTCGGCCCAACTTGCCCACACCTGCCAACATGTCCCAGCTCCACTAGTCCCACCTGCCTGTGTTTGGTCCATATGTGGATCATATTAGTCCATTTGTGTTAAGAAATTAAGTTGTACTTGAAGGGGTTGAACGTATCCTGTTGCCGTTATGTCTTCATCAATCAATGGAACCATGTGTAAGATCTGACATTCTTGTGTTATTTTTTTCAATGTGTTATTTTGCTGGTTCCTATATATGTGGGATTAGAAATGTTTTTTCCTCATTTCTTGATATCTTTTTACAGGGTTAAATTTATAATTGGTTTGGTTGCAAATTTCTATGATACTGTTAACACATGATTACTAATGTACTAACTACACCCGTGTGCAGAGATTGAGCAGAAAGCTGATGGCAGTGAGACTATGGGTGGCACCAATTATATTTCACAATTTGCATTTGATGGTTCTGGCTGTTTAAAAATACTTAAGGGAAATGGCATTTTGAAACTGGGCATTAAGCCAATGAGCAGACAGGAAAAATTGCCGTATGCCTATCGATGGGTTTTAAGGAGAGAACATGGGCAAAGAGAAGCAGAATTGGCCACTCAGCTCCTTAAGCCCACTCTACCGATGAATACATCGTGCCTGTTCTTCTCATCGGTCATTTGGTCAACCACTCAGAGAGGAGAAGAAACTACTACCATGTAAGAATGTTGTACCTTTTGTTGAGATTTAAGGAAGAGGCAGGTGGCGAGGTTGAGATTAAAGATGGAATTCTTAGATGTTGGTATCATGATGGCTGGAGGTCCAGTTGCCAGATGTTGGTATCGTGATGACTGGAGGTCCAGTTGCCAGATGTTGGTATCGTGATGCTGGAGGTCCAGTTGCCAGATGTTGGTATCGTGATGGCTGGAGGTCCAGTTGCCAGATGTTGGTATCGTGATGGCTGATCCAGTTGCCAAGATGGTATCGTGATGCTGGAGGTCCAGTTGCCAGATGTTGGTATGGTGATGGCTGGAGGTCCAGTTGCCAGATGTAGGTATCGTGATGCTGGAGATCCAGTTGCCAGCAGTGAAGGGAAGGGTCAAGTGGAGAGATTGAGTTTCGAGCCACATTAGATCCATACGTGGAAGATGAGAAATTTTAACTGGAAATATTCTGCATCCTGGAGACATTATTGTTTCCACATTTACGGCTGTATAAAGCAGTAGGCAGTTACAAGCCAATAGTATTTACACATAAATTCATTCATTCATACATTTTGAAATCAAAAAGTATCTGGTAACAAAGATCAAATGCAGAGTAAGGTTCTGTCCAACAGTGTAAGGTTCTGTATTACTACTTGTAAACAGTGTGCTCTATCCTTAACTGTTACCATGACATCCTTCCCCCTTACTATGACTTTTTAATAATTTAAAACGTTGCTAATTTCAAAGTTGTAAAATATAGCTGTCAGTTATTGTTATGAATCATGTGTCCTTTTCTCTCTTCTTTGTTGTTGTTGTTAACCCAGGTACAAAGGTGAGGGGATCATTAAAGGTGCCCCACAGGAAGTTTGGGAATGTCTCAAACCAGTGCCTGATGGAATAAGAGTGAAGTGGGACAAAAATGTGAAAGTGTTTGAGCTGATTGAGACCATCAATGATGTAAGTTTATTAGCCATGCTTGATATAACTAGCAAGAATAATTCTGGTTGGTGCTTTGTTGGCTCCAGGCAGTGACATAACAATGCTCATAGCTGGTGATGCACAGGGAGTGAGAGGACTCAACATCAGTTGATGCTACAATAGACAATAGGTGCAGGAGAAGGCCATTCGGCCCTTTGAGCCAGCACCTACTTTAGCCACATTCCTCCAAATGGAAAATCTGGAGTCTATATCATTTTATAAATCCTAAATTATCTCCAGATTGTGCCATTCTCTTAGTGATGACATTTCATGGAGAAATACAGCACAAAACAGGACATTCAACCCACCAAGTCCATGCCAACCTTCAACCACCCACATATGAATTCTAAATGTTTTCCAATTTTTTCTCCCTACATGTTCATCAACTTCCTTTAAATTCCACCACTAATTTACAGTGGCCAAATAACATTCCAACCTGTACATCTTTGGAATGTGGGACACTGAGAAAACCCACACAGTAAATTTCAGGCAGACCATCCGTCTACCCATTCTGCCACAGCTGCGCTTCTTTCTCCTTGTATCGGTGATGAATGTCCTATCCCTTCCATTTCTCTCCGACATGGACCTGTGTTTCTGCCTGGATCTCAGGAGAACCCACTCCCTCCTGAGTCAGAGACAAGTGACAACAAATAAACCACGTAGACACTTGTGTTCACGTGGTCTGGTTCATATTTAACACACTGTCATTGCTGTTTATACTGAAGAAACTAAAAACAGTAACTAATATTATACTCTGGATCAATTGTCATCTGTGCAAGAAAGACAACTAGTTAATGATTCGTGATGATATTTTTTTTGACACATCTATCATCTGCATTAAATGGACGGGCGATCTCTGCGGAGATGCACATGTGTCTTTCTGGCCACTTCAACCAGTGACTAAAAGTTGGACAAATCTGAAAGTGGCTCGCAGTTGTCAAATTGGCAACTGAACCTTGCCACCAAATCCAGGATAATTGCATTGAGTTTGTCATTTGATGTCCGTTAATACATATCACTCATTTTGTTCATGAAGAAACTGTGAAAGTGGCTATGATATATTACTGTCTTGTTTAAGAAACCTGGTGCCCTCTTTGAGAATTAGGCTTAAAATATGTGGAGAATCATGTTAGGTATGCAACAGAAAATGGTAGATAAATGAAAACTTGACTTTTCTGTACTCTAGACTCTGTCCGTGTGCAGGACGGTTACACCTTCAGCGGCCCTGGGCATTATCTCCCCAAGAGACTTTGTGGATGTCATTTTAATCAAACAATATGAAGATGGAACAATATCCTCTAATGGTAACTATCGCACTGCTGGTTTAGCCCAAGTAGAGTAAAAGAAATTTTCTCCACTCCAAAGTGGAGAAAAACTTCTTCATTTAATTTTTAATTAAGTATTTTTGATTGGGATTGATGGGATTAAAGGGAATTCCCACAAACTCGGGGCAATATGTTGATCCTCTAAATTTGCTCAGTAAGTCACTGGGTGTAAGAACAATTACCAATGGGTGATAACCTTGCCCTCCTGCCAGTGGCCTCCATCAGAGAATGAATTTGTGTCCTGGCTTGCTTCATACATCGTTGAACCACTGCACAAAGCTCTGTGGTAAAATAAAGTAAACTTCTTGTTGCAAGTTGTGTTCCCATGTGGTTTCAAAGTTTTATGTCACCATTATATGAAGTGACAAATATTCTGTTTTCTTCACAGCTACTAATGTAGAACACCCTGGCTGTCGTCCGAAGCCTCATTACGTGAGAGGATTCAATCATCCGTGTGGATGTTTCTGTGCCCCCCTTTCAGGGTAAAGTTAATGTTTAATTTTATTCTTTCTGTTTTTCATTGAAAGTTACTCCTTTCTATCCTGAAATTTCCAAATTCAGCCAGGACATCCATTTTATTGAACAAAACATATTAACCTAGTTCCTGCTATAGGTGACCATGAACTGTTCAATTGTAAATTCAGCCTTATTCTTATACAAAGTGGACTTTTATAAGGTTCTTGAATTCATGGTGAGAGCAACTGCCTACAAGTAGAGTTGCTGCCTTAGCGTCAGAGACCCGGGTTCCATCCTGACTACGGGTGCTGTCTGTACAGCGTTTGCATGCTCTCCCTGTGACCGCCTGGGATTTCTCCGGGTGCTCCAGTTTCCTACCACACTTCAGGGAGCAGGTTAATTGGCTTCTGTAAATTGTCCCTGGTGTATAGGATAGAACTGGTGTATGGGTCGGCGCAGACTCGGTGGGCCGAAAGGCCTTTTTCCACACTGTATCTCTAAACTGGTTTCATCGGGACCTGCAGCATCTCTGGATAGAAGGAATGGGTGATGTTTCGGGTCGAGACCCTTCTTCAGACTCTGTAGTCTGAAGTCTGATGCAGTCTGAAGAAGGGTCTCAACCTGAAACGTCACCCATTCCTTCTATGCACTCCAGCATTTTGTGACTATCTTTGGTGTAAAACCGCATCTGCAGTTCCTTCCTACACTAAACTGGGTTCATGTTGAATTGGATTCGTGGACATTATTCAAAAGGTCGTCTAGAGAAAGGAGGTTTTCATCACATAATATCCTGGTAGAGAAAGATAAGGGTCCTTTGGAGGGATTTGAGATGATATTCTTTCTCAAAGATGGTAGTGACTGAGACTTTGTACCATAGAGAGCTGTAGAGGCTTATTGTCGGACGTATAGATGTTTGGATATTTCAAGGGACATGAGATTAGTGTAAGAAGGTGAGGCCGAGGTCAAAGAGCAGCTATGATATTGGGTGACAGACCAAGCACAGGGAAGTAATTTTCATTCTCGTGTTTCTCATTATGTGTGCGTTTGTTTCATCTAGGGAGCCACGGAAGACCCAGTTGACCACATTTTTTCAGACTGACCTGGGTGGCTATCTCCCCCAATCAGTGGTGGACTCTTTCTTTCCATCGAGTATGGCTGAGTTTTACAGCAATCTCTCCAAAGCTGTGAAGACGTTGAAGGCTTGATGAATGATGATTCCCTGCACCCTTCAACAAACTGCTATTCACTTATGCTGCATTGAAGATCATTTTTTGATTTGAGGATATCATTGGACTGATTTTTCATTGAAGAGGAAAAGAATTCCATAATTATTTTAGAATAATGAATTGAATGGAGAGAGCGTTTCCGAGTGACATAGTGAGGACCAAAAATAGTAGACCTATATATATGTGGACGTTGATAATTAATTAAAACAGAAGTATTTACATTTCCATTAATTGGGTATCTAATTGAAAATATCTTTATGAACTTTTAAAGATTTTTAATAACTTGTAATCTTGGATTCACTTGCCCAGAAAACAATAAGATAGTTTTATTTTTTTAATTACATAAAGTACAGGAGCAGTTCAGCAGATAGTCTCCTATATTTAATTGTGAGTTGGATGTTCTGTTTGTCAAGTGTGAAAAGGAAAGGATAGATTACAGCAACATATGCATTATTGCAACGTGTTCAGACCCTGGTCATCGCAAGGTGATCTGCACTCTCTCTGGTGCAATTCTCCACACTTTATCCTGGAGTGGAACTTGAACTATAGGGCAAGCAGTGTCTTTGGAGCGATGCTGCAGTATGAAGTAGTATTAAGTTGGTTGGCCAGAAGCTGTAAATGTACTTGGAGTAGGTGCAGCTTATACTGTATCTGGCTGATCTGATCTGTGGTAAACCTGTAATAGTCCATGTGAGAAATCTGTGATTTAATATTTGCAAATATTGACATTTACTGGGCAGAAGATAGCTATGTGCCCCTTAGTACCTCTGCCATTAAAAGGCATATTTATTTCTGGATGGTTATGTAGTCAGTTAATTAATTAACAAAATCTAAGCCACTTTCCAAACAACAATTGGCCCCTGTGTTTGTCATGGGAGATGAGGGCAGTCAGCGAAAATCAAGATGAGAGGTTTTGTTGCTTGAGAAAATATTAAGGAATATCTTCAAGATTATTTTCACCACAAAATATTCAAAGAAATTGATGCTTTAATCATTGTCTTCCCAAGCTCTCAATTTAGGCATCAGCTCCCTGCATTGGAAAACTGGTGTGACACTGCAATTATCTGCAGGATACCTGACGTTGAAAGGTGGTGAGTTAGTCAATGTTTTATCTAATCCATGCATTTGCAAACACCGGCAGATGAGCCGCTGATGCACGTGCTGCAAGTTTCACCAATTCTTCAATGGGACCAGCCAGCTGCCCCACATTAGTCTTCACCAGGACGACTCCTCGGAGGGCACCAGTGTGTAATGGAATACCTAGTCATTTGCATGTAAATGGTGTATTTAATATTATTACATTTGTCAAAGTGCTCCAATCAGGAAAATCACCAGTGGTATGAATGTTTTTAATTGTTGCATCCAATAAGCACTAACTCTTGCGATAAAACTTGAATATTCCAAGGGTATAGAATTTGAATGAATTTATTTTCTACCTCCTTTGTGAAAGATGATTTAATTTGTACAGTATTAGTACTGTAAACATAGGCCAGTATTGTGACACTTTTTTTTGAACTTGCACTTTTTTAATGGATTGTAATTTTGGATATTATTATGGATGAATCACTTATTTATTTGGAAATGTTTCATTGATTCATAATTGAAGTCATTGTCCCGGTAATGCAAGTCACTGTGTTGCTGGAGATTCATGCATTAAAATTTTAAACCTCATGTTTGCAGCCTGACTGTTGATCGTGACTAGTCTACAGTTTCAAAGTGTTTAATTCAATGCTACTGATTCCCTGTCTGCTGATCTGAAATCTGCAAAGTGGGGGTAAGGAAAGTTTTAATCTCGAGGAACAAGGAAGTTCACACAAAGGGCTGGAGTAACTCAGCAGCTCAGGCAGATGTCTAAAGAAGAGTCCTGACACAAAACATCACCTATCCATGTTCTCCAGATATGCTGCCTGACCTGCTGAGTTACTCCAGCCCATCGTGACCTTTTAGTTTATAACTGCTTGTAACTGGAATTGGATGATAATGATGAGCTGTATATCCAGACTCAACAAACACATGCCTGAAATCAATGGTCCTCCAACCTCATCTGCTGCTCTAGATGCCAGATGATCTATATCGGTGAGACCAAGCGGAGGCTTGGCGATCGTTTCGCCGAACACCTCCGCTCGGTCCGCATTAACCAACCCGACCTCCCAGCGGCTCAGCACTTCAACTCCCCCTCCCATTCCGTATCCGACCTTTCGGTCCTGGGCCTCCTCCACGGCCAGAGTGAGCAGCACCGCAAGTTGGAGGAACAGCACCTCATATTCAGCTTGGGGAGTCTGCATCCTCTGGGCTTGAACATTGAATTTTCTCAATTCTGTTAACCCTTGCTGTCTCCTCCCCTTCCCACCTCTCCCTCAGCCTTCGGGCCCTGACATTCCCTCTCTCTCTATCTCTCCCCCACCCTAGTCGCACTAGCTTCTCATTTTCACACTACAAACTGCTTACAATGACTTGTTCCCTTTATCATCGATACTTTTTTGCATATCTTTCATTCATTGTTCTTTATCTCTCCACATCACCGTCTATATCTCTCGTTTCCCTGATCCCTGACCAGTCTGAAGAAGGGTCTCGACCCAAAACGTTGCCTATCTCCTTCGCTCCTTAGATGCTGCTGCACCCGCTGAGTTTCTCCAGCATTTTGTGTACCCTGAAATCAATGAGGCTTGTTGTTCCTTTTGTCACTTCAAATTACAATTTGACCGTTCAGAAGGCTAGCTGGTGCCATTGCAGGGGGAAAAAGCACCTTTGCTTCTAGATGGATGTAAAGTCGTTTATTTAATAAAGATAACCACTTTCTAAACTGCTTTTGCCCTTTGCCATGTTGGAGAAGAAAGGTAAAATGCCTTGAAGGTGGTGATGAACAGCCATCTTGAAGCACTGGAGAATAGATTTTGAGATGTCACAGTTGTATTCATTGGTGAATTAGTTTTATCTTCTAGGTTTTGAGGGAGCTTTTAATGAGCTAGATAGGAATTATTTGAAGTAAGTCAAGATGATTTTTTATGTGATTGTTAACAAAAAATGAGAGCTCAAAAAATTGGAGTAACATATTAATGAACAGAGAACGAGGAATTTGAATATAGATGGCTTTAAGTTTGTTTCCTGTATAGATTGTTACTTTAGATCAGTGACTATTAAGACTTGTTTAGTTATTTTTTTCAGTCACATGGAGCCGGTGTTGGCAAGTTGGGCCAAAGGGCCTGTTTCCACGCTGTATCACTCTATGACTCTAATCTTATAAACTTAATGTGTTTCCTGCTTTTTCCTTTCTCCCCAATAAAAACTCAATTTTGTATTGAGTTTTTAATTTGCCTGAACTTCAAGCTAATTAGAGTACAAACCTAGGAAGCTGTGGCTGTGGTTAATAGTGCTGCTAGTGTTTAAGAAAGTCTTGCATTAATCACGGATCAATCTTGGCTCAGCAGTGGAACTCGTAGCCAGAAGGTTTGTCCCACTGGAGGCTTGCGCACATAATCTAGACTGCCATTCCACTTTGGTGGTGAGATTGTGCCGTGTTTGGAATGTTACATTAAATAGAGATTCCATCTGCGCTTGGTGTGAAAGATCCCAAGGACATGTGAGAACTCTGAATAAAATTAGCAGAGGTATTTCGTTGGTTGTAAAGTACATTTGAATGTTTTCAGATTGTGTAAGGTGCTATAGAAATGCAATACATTGTTTTGTTAAATTGTTATTCTGTGTTGGTGCAGGAGCTTTAACCGTATCAATTCCACATGGCTGTGTCATTCTGTGTGTGTTTGGATGATAAATTCTCCACAGAAATCAGAATGAACTATTTTTAAAATTGTACTACAGCTAAAGAGATGAGGTTATGACATCTCTGGGCCTGTACTCGCTGGAGTTTAGAAGATGAGCATGGACCTCATTGAAACTCCTGGATAGAGTGGATGTGGAGAGGATGTTTTCACCAGTGGGAGAGTCTAGGACCAGAGGGCACCGAATAAAAGGACGTACCTTTAGAAAGGAGATGAGGAGGAATTTCATTAGTCAGAGGGTGGTGAATCTGTGGAATTCATTGCCACAAACAGCTGTGGAGGCCATCATTGGGTATTGGAGATTGGCAGATACTTGATTAGTACGGGTGTCAGGCAGAGAAGGCAGGAGATTGGGGTAGACTTGATGGGCCAAATGGCCTTATTCTACTCCTATGACTTACAGATTTATAAACTACAGCATGCTGCCCCGAGCATAAAAACAAGGGAAATACACAGCCCACCATTTTACAAACATTAATTACAGTCATAATTTTTAATGCATCAAAGCTCTAAACAATGTGCAAAAGCAAAGGGAATGGAGTGCACACCTAGTCAGTCAGACGTCAGGTAACCTCTGTAAAACAAACACTGTTAACGTGTAAACAAGTGAGGAAAGTTTCAGATCAACAAAGAACCTTGTGCTTTTTATACATGTTGATATGTTTGACTTTTCTCAGCATTTTGTTTCAGTTCCAGTATTTTTATGGTTAAAGGAATAGGGCATGGTGGTGAGAGAGAAACTGGACTAAGAATGCCTGGTGGGATGAGGAAGAGGAAAGCAGCAGACAATATTAACTCAATCTTTGAGATAACACGGTGGCACAGACACTGTGGCCTGTTCCATGTGCTATAAAGCAAGCCATTGGGAGCTTGGGGAGATGTGCTGTGCAGCAGAGGAATGGTTGAAGTTAATATTGTAACACAGATTCTGGAATACAAGCACTTCTGTTTGCGGGCTGAGTAGTCAACACTGAACCTGAACAAATCAGCATATTGTAGAGTTAATGGAGCAGGGATGGATGATAGAGCCAATTGAAACAGCCAGGTTTAGTATGGAGAGGCTGAGGAATAAAACATTTCATTTGGGATTCAGGTATCAAAGTGTGGATGTTATGTAGATCTTTAGATTAAAGTAAGAACATTGTTTCCAGGAACTGACATTGCGTGATAGAAAGTTGACACTAAATCCTGGAGTAACTCAGCGGGTGAGGCAGCATCTCTGGAGAGAAGGAATGGCCGACGTTTTGGGTCAAGACCCTTCTTCCGACTGAAGTGGATTGAATTGCCTGACAGAGATAAAATCCCAACTATTCCCAGGAAAAGCCAGTTTAAAGGTTTACAACTTGCTTCTGTCGTTGGGCATCCCAATCAGCATTACTATTGCACGCACGTTCTATTTTAACTGAATGATGTGGGAGAAATGGCATTGCAGTAAAGTTAGTCGGTCCTGGGTTGATGATCAGCATCTTGTGACAAGTCTGTGTTCGGCTCGGGTCCTCTCCTCCTGATTACTACAGTGCAGGGCCCATCTGGCAGGGATTTGATGATGTTCCAAGCCCCAAAGCGGCTAAGACCTTCCAAGGTGGTGGTGTTTAGTTGTAGCAATTCATCTCCAGGCTGGATAATGTTGTTCTGTTCGACAGCTCCTCCTGTGAGAAAGAAAAAATAAGAAAAATATCACTGCATTTCCAATCTAATATTTAACATTCCACAATGTGAAACCCAGGAGTCTTAGGAGACTACAGTATTTTACCAATAGTATGGTGACACAGATGCTCACAGTGGGGATCTGTACACACACAGTCAGTTCTCATTCAAGTCAACAGGAAGCCAGAGGGAAGTCAAATGCAGGTCTGTGCAGTTCAAAATACAGTGACCCCAGGAAGGTGTTGGAGGGGCTGTGGGGAGTAGAGGATGACCAATCTTCCAGGCAAAAGAAACCCCTAAATTGCAGAATGAATTTAAACAAAATGTAGGTGAGTTGTGGCTAAGAGAGGAGGTTGTGTTTGTTGTTTGTGGTTTGGAGTAGGCAGCAGACACCCTGGTTTCTTGAGAGGACCAAGTAAAGAAACAATGCAGACACTTTGCACAGCACAAGGTACAAAGCAGGTGGGTTTAAGATCGGTTGTGCAGATGGCAAACTAGAAGCTCCCATGGGAGTGATGAGAGAGGCCAGGATGCACTCTCCTGAATTATCAGCAGCTCCTTCAAGCACCTCTCACCCTCCCCACTTACAACTTGAAGCTTCAGAAATAGGCTGTTGGTAACAGGACATGTGATTTTAAGATCTGCATGCTTCCCCCCGCCCCCCCCCCCCCCCCCCCCCCCCCCCTCTATTTTCCAGAGTGTCGATTGTAAGCACTGTTATGCCAGCCTAATGCTATTGGCTATAATGGAGAATGGCCACATACATGAAACTTCATTTATTCTCCAATAAATATGACTGATTATTACAGCTGTTAGAAATGACTAATTCTTTGGTAACTAGCTCCCATCCATTAACATTCTGTCCAGATACAAAATATTTTTTACACGGACTGTACAACACCTGCAGAAGATGCTCTTTGTTTGTTGAAGAACAGAGGTAGCCTGTGTACAATGCTGACATTTACTCAACAGGGTGATGGGGAATTTAGTGACCACTTCTATCCACCCAATGTGAAGTGTGTTCCATGCACAAGTCTTGAGAAACTGCCCCTGAATGTTTTTCTGTTGCACACTGGCAAAACAGATTGAGATGGGGTTTTCTGGGGACCTCAGGATCGTGCAGCCAATCCCACTGGCCTCCTGCCATCCAGTTGTCATTGTACTAACATCATCAAATCTCTGATTATTACACTATAATCTCTGACAACAAACCACAAAGAGACAAGATGGTGGAGAGAATTAAGTTCTCATTGAGTCTCTCTTAGAGAGTCCTGGAATGATAGTGTGGAAACAGGCCCTTCAGCCCAACATGTCCCATGTACATTAGTCCCACTTGACAGCATTGGTCCATATCCCTCCAAACTGTCTTATCCATGTACCTGTCTAACTTCTTAAATGTTGGGATAGTCCCTGCCTTAACTATCTCCTCCGGCAGCTCGTTCCATACACCCACCACCCTTTGTGTGAAAAAGTTACCCCTCAGATTCCTATTAAATCGTTTCCCTTTCCCTTAAACCTATGTCCTCTGGTCCTCGATTCATCCTACTCTGGGCAAGAGACTTTGTTCATCTCTTCCTGAATGAAAATACTTTGCAGAGTCACAGTTTCTGAGCATAATCCCCAGACCCCACATAAAATACAATAAAAGATGTCTGAGCCAGGTTTTCTCCAGACAAGGGATGCTCGCTGTCACACGCAGCCCCAGCCCCTGTGGGCAGACAACGGCACAACTAAGTTTAGAAAGAAAACCCAATTTTGGATGATTGGGTGTGGGTCCAATGTCGCCACCTGCTTCTCCAGACATGATGAGCGGGATTGTTTGTATAATGTACACTAACTTGAATAAATAAATCTCTTCGTTCTGCTTACCTTTAAAAATGCGGTTGATTATCAATGGCTTATCTCCATGAATGGAACCCTTTCCTCCTTCTAGACTAAAGCCAAGTCCCGTGGTGGTCTTTTCAAGTGTCAGCGTGAAAGTGTTCAGGTTATCTTCTGTTGTAAATAACAACACCAATACCTAGTTAGTAACTCTACATGGAGGCGTGTATCACCCCCAGCGTATGACTCGAGAAGGTTAGTGAGAATGATGGCTTGTTGGCACACACACACACATCTTCCTCTATCCATAAACATTCTACTTTTGAATATTCACCATTATGAATAACATTCCACTCAGGAATACGCTCTACCACCAGACTGTAATGCTTTTCACCCACAACCTTTGGTTCTACAAAATGCCACTTAATAAATTTTTCCAGTCATACACTTTCATTAATACAACATCTGTATTCTAGATTGCATAAATTCTTTGTGCAAAGAACTTGTATTTGCACCCATGGTTTGTGTATAAGGTGGACAGATTTATTCCTGCCCGCATTAGTCATGCTTAATAGTGAAGCCTCCTAGTCTCACCATGCCATTCATAGAGGCCTATTGTGTAGGAAGAAACTGCAGATGGTGGTTTAAACCAAAGATAAACACTAAATGCTGGAGTAGCTCAGCGGGACAGGCAGCATCTCTGCAGAGAAGGAATGGGTGACGATTCGGGTCGAGACGAATCTGGTCTGAAGAAGGGTCTCGACCCAAAACATCACCCATTCCTTCCCTCCGATGCTCCCTGTCCACTGAGTTACTCCAGTATTTTTTGTCTATCACAGAGTCCCATTGCCTAAACAGCATGGTTAAAAACAAAATCAGTGGTATTACTAATCCAGGGTGAGTTGTACATTCATGTTGTTTGCAAAGGAACAGTTAATTAAATGATCTCTACCTGAAGCTGCAGAGTTCTCAGCTGAAGCGCACGTTGCTGCAACGCTGTGCTTGCCTTCACTTTCCCTGGCCTTGTGCACCACCACTACCGCCTGCTCTGGCAGCCGTGCATGGCGCAGGATGCCTAGAGCCTCAGAGTGGGTCGTGCCTTTCAACGACTGCCCATTGATCGACAAAATCTCATCCCCTTTCTCAATTGTTCCTTCCTGGGCGGCCAGTCCACTTGGAAACACCCTGTGAACCTGTTGTTGGAAGAAAGTAGACAATGATTCATGTCTTGGTCGCTGCCTCCTCTGAGTACTCTGAGTCCTCTTCTCCATATCATCAATTCCAGTGTCTAAACTTTCCACAAACAAACCAAGCTCGTGACTTTATCATTAGCCACTACTATATGATCTTAACTGTTGATCCTAAAGGACCACATTCAACTTGAGTCTCCCGCTCAGTCAACTCAAAGTACCTGCAGAAAACCACCAACAATACCTAGTAGTAGGCTCCCCTCGGTCATGACTGACCATGGGTGATGCATCCTGGTCGGATGCAAGCCTGGGCGATGTCATGTGGAGGACAGACAGGCTGTTGCCCATGCAGCACGTTCCCCCCCCCCTCTCCACTTCGCTGATCGATCCAAAGGAACAGCAGGGCCGTTACAGTTTGGCACCAGTGCTGTCGCAGGAGCTGCCAGAGCGAGGTTGTAGACAGCGACAAACTGCTTTGGGGCTCCGACTCCAGATTTTCTTGAGGTTTACTCCAGGAGCCTTTTCCATGACTGGATATGGCCAAAAGGCAGTGGAGGTTTTAAATCAGAGTTTTCCCTCTCCCAGATGGACTTCCTTCCCGGGCTGACGAGCCCCGTCTGTCCGAGACTCCTGGGGGTGGGAGCGTCCACCTTCCCGTGCAGGTCTATAGCAATGAAATTCTTGCTTTGCTTCAGCACAACAGAATATGGTGCCTGCAATACCTACAACCACTCCAATAACCTGCAATTCAACAATTCCCCGACAGTGGCATCACAGATAGATGGGGTGGTGAAAGGGGCTGTTGGCACGCAGACCTTCATCACTCAGGGAATGGAGTTGGGACATTGTTATGTTTGTATAAAACTTGGTGAGGCTGCAACGAGACTATTGTAGGAACAAGGAGCTGCAGATGCTGGTTTACCAAAGACATGCATAAAATGCTGGAATAACTCAGTGGGTCACGCAGCATCTCTGGAGAACATGGCCCAAACTCGCTGAGTTACTCTTTTATTTTATGTCTTTCTTGGAGTATTGTGTTCAGTTTTGGTCACTGCTGTAGGAAAGATTAAGCTGGATTGGTGCAGAGATTTGAGGATGTTGCCGGGACTTGACCTAGTGGGCAGCCAAGGAGTTTATTTCTTGGAGCGCAAGAGTCAGTATGATCTTGTAGAGGTATATCAGATCATGAGGGGAATAGATAGGGTGAATGATTAGAGTCTTTTTCCCCCAGTCGGGGAATCAAGAACTGGAAGACATAAATAAGAATGGAATGATTTAATAGGAACCCGAGGGGCAACCTTTTCCACATGAGGTGGTGGGTTCTTGGAAAGAGCTACTACCAATCAGTGATAGACACACAATGCTGGAGTAATGGGAGTAATGAATTGGGTATAAATGATGAATCCCGACCCATAACATGACATTATCCATGTTCCCCAGAGATGCTGCCTGACCCGCTGAGTTACTCCAGCACTCTGTGTCTATCTTTGGTAAACTAGCATCTTCAGTTCCTTGTTCCTGCACCCCAAGTGCAACTTCAGCGAGCCTTGTATAAATGTAACAATGACCCAACTCCGATAAACCAGCATCTGCTGTTCTTTATATTATCAGCAGACCAGTATAAGGAGCTCAATCAAAATGAGGCAACCCACTAGTGGAGATGAACAGTCAGACACTGTAGTGGGATGTCCATGCTAGATGGAAGGCCCCTGGATATAATTCACCGCGTGTGATCCTCATAAACAATACTCACATCATGCCGAGCGATTCACTTCACACAAAGACCTCTTCGCTGGCGGTACTCACTGTTGTCACTTTGCTTTCAAGATCCGCACCTCCACCTATGCTGAATCCCAAACCAGACCCTTCCTCTTTGTGCAGAATCACAACATGGATGTCATCCAATTGCTGCAAAGTGAAGATAAATTCAAGATTTTAGACTGCATTTATTTATCAAAGATTTTCACCCCGACCAAACCTACATTATTTTTAAAAGTTGTTACCAATTGTACAGCCCTTCAACATGGAACCTCCAGATCAGAACATGATTTATAGCTGAAATCATTTGAACATTTATACGTAAATCTGCAGCGTGCTGTGGCCAGTGTTAGCTTTGCGCCAATGTTCTAACCTTTAATGTTTCCTCATCCAGACCCTTCACTTCTGCTATCAGTTCCTCCAGCTCGTCTGCAGGAATCAAGGACATGACTGACTGTGCAGAGACACAGGCTAGCGAGGCGGCGCCTTCCTTTCCACCAGCTTCTTTGTCACCATCTTCCTTCTGATTTTCATCTGTCAAGTTAATAGTGCAGACTCTCAACTCTGCAAGGCTAGAACAGAATAAACATTCTTATTCCCATGAAACGTTGTGGATGCATAAAAATAACACCACCCGTGACATGAGATCAAGGTAAACAAAACCTCATAAGGCAAAGAGGTAAAAGGATCACCTGACAATATAATAGTTCACTTCCCGAGTCACACACACAAATGCAACTTAAAGGTTTTCCATTTAGGCTGCAGACTCTCAATTCTCTTTAAACTATTCAGATTGCGGACTTTACCAGTCACCCATACCACTGCACTAACTTACTGATATTACACAAAACACTGGGGTAACTCAGTGGGTCAGGCAGCATCACTGGAAAAGATCCTTCTTCAGGCCCGAAACGTCACCTATGCCTTTTCTCCAGAGATGCTGCCTGACCGCTGAGTTACTCCAGCTTTTTGCGTCTATCTGCAGTTTCTTCCTACACATTACTGATATTACAGTTTCTTGAGCATTAATTCACCATGTTACAAAAAGCTCTGACATTTTCGAGTTTCTAGGTAATCATAACTTGCTGCCATTGATGTAGTTCAGTACTCTCACATTGATGTCATATTACATGTCCCAGTCCAAAACATGTTGAGGACAAAATCATTCACATTATAAACTCCTTAAGTCAGCTTTCTGAATCGTGACACAAGGCAAGTGTTGTTCCTGGAAGTGACCTGTTTGCAAAGCTCATTAAATTCATGTGTTTCTCTTAAGTTGAGTGACCTTCCTACTGTGTAAGCCAATGATTTGAGAAAGGTTTCAGATGTGAAAGTGCCATTTGTCTCTGGGCCAGCTTTGGCTGAATGGTGACACTTCTCGAATGAGTCAGTCGGATTCAGATCACAGTTAGAGTCACATATGTCATCCCAGTTGGCATTCTGGTGCTTTAATAAGAGGAAAGTTTTGAACCAAATGTTAAGGCCTAGTTTATCCTTTCCATTGGGTATAAAATAATCCATTGTACTTGTCAAAGAAAGCGGTTGCTGCCTGACCCACTGAGTTCCTCCAGCTCCATTGATTATTGTGCAAGGGATTTCTGATGATGCTCTAGTCGTTATTTAAGAATGTAAGAAATAAGAGCAGACATGGGTGGCACGGTGAAACACAGCAGTGGTGTTGGTGCTTCACAGCGCGAGACCCGGGTTCAATCCGACTACGGGTGCTGTCTGTACGGAGCTTGTACATTCTCCCCGTGACCGTGTGGGTTTTCCCTGAGGTCTTTGGTTTCCTTCCACACTCCAGGTTAATTGGCTTGGTATAAGTGTAAATTGTCCCCAATGCGTGTAGGATAGTGTTAATGTGCGGGGATCACTGGTCGGTGTGGACTTAGTGGATCAAATCTTTAAACTAAAAAATTAAACATGTAGACTGTCCATTAGCTGCCAGAGCTCTGCTCTGCCATCGAGTAAGATCATGCTTGGCCCCTTCTTGGCCTCAACGCTAACACTCCCTATTTATCCTTCAACCAGTAACTGGAAACGTGTCACCAAGTGCAGTCACACTCTGATGTTCCTGGATACTTTGTGGTGGGACATTAACCACAACATTAACTCAACCTCATCAGCCACGATTTTACACAGTTCATTCATGGATAATGCTTCATTTCATGACCTACATCTTAGCAAGTAAAATGAGGTCACATGTTATCTGAAAATCAAGAATCCAAAAGGACATAGGATGGAAGAGACAGATTAAACGTGGCGAGGAAAGAACTGCAGATGCTGGTTTAATCGATTAAAAGTGGGAACAAGTTAATAAATCAATAAAGGAAAGCAAATCGGTTTTATTTCCGTGCCGATAGAATTGAAACTGTTATGTTGACGTATTTGTAAACTGTGTGAGCCACATGCGAGTACCGTGTGAACTTCCACACGCCATGTTTAAAGGAGCAATGTGCAAATATGATGCCAGAATAGTGAGGTTACATGTGTCAGGAAAAGAAAAACTGCTTAAGTTGAAGAAAAGAGGAAAAGACAGAGGGAGTGAACAATGTAAATTTCAAAACTATATCGATAGAGCAGACACAATCACTCCTGTATGAGACAGCAATCAGTAAAAGATTGGCACCAAATAAAGAAGTTTCTTCACACGAGTTGGCCAACGACACTGGGGTCATCTCTGCCTTTTATCGGGGAATGAATTGATCAGTACGGATGTTGGGTTGATGAGTACGGGTGTCAGGGTTTATGGGGAGAAGGCAGGAGAATGGGTTTGAGAGGGAGATAGGTCAGTCATTATTGAATGGTGGAATAGACCTGATGGGCCGAATGGCCTAATTCTGCTCCTATCACTTATGAACATGAAGCATAAAGGGGAAATCCAGCAGCCTTGTGCTTCCAGACGGAATGCCATTGGGCAGGAACAAGTGTCACTTGGTGCAATAGCAAACTCACCCGTCCGTCTGTAAACATTGTTCTAATTATGCTTCCTCCCTGGAGCGGAGCTTAGCTGCTGCTTTAGGCTACAAAAATACAGCCTCCGTTTTGCTTAAGTTGGATGATTCTTTTATCATTTTCAAATCCCCCAAATGCTACGCCAGAATATCACCATGGATTACATGAACCAAGAATGAGAATGAGATCGGTTTCAAATGTAAAAGGGGCAAAATACTTCCTGCAATGATTTTGTATTCATGTATGCAGTAGGATATTTATATTACACTCACAATACACAATTTGTAGAAGTAAGCTGTAACATCTTTCACTACGCAGCAATGTGCAGAGAGATTGCAGAGTGCAGGGGAAGAGAGGTTCAGGGGGAGAGGGGGGTCCAGGGGAAGAGAGGGGGGTCCAGGGGGAGAGAGGGATGAGGGAGAGAGAGGGGGGGTCCAGGGAGAGAGAGAGAGAGGGGGGGTGGTCCAGGGAGAGAGAGAGAGAGGGGGGTGGTTCCAGGGAGAGAGAGGGGGGGTCCAGGGGAGAGAGAGGGAGGGTCCAGGGAGAGAGAGGGGGGGTCCAGGGAGAGAGAAGGGGGGGGCCAAGGGGAGAGAGGAGGGGTCCAGGGGGAAAGAGGTGGGTCCAGAGGGAGAGAGGGGGGGTCCAAGGGGAGAGATTTGCCAATTAGTCTCAGAGAAAAGTTGAACATCAAGCGTGTGAAAAAACTGCAGGTTACACCGAAGATGGACACAAAATTCTGGAGTAACTCAGCGGGTCAGGCATCATCTCTGGAGAAAAGGAATACGAGACGATTCGCGTCGGTCTGAAGGAGGGTTCTGAACCCAAACGTTACCTATTCCTTTTCCACAGAGATGCTGCCTGACCTGCTGAGTTACTCCAGCTTTTGGTGTCTGCCTTGGGTGTGTAAGTCATCTCACTGCTCCTCGTGATGTCTCATTGTGGCAGCAGAAGCCAGCTCTCATTCTATGCCAAGGATTGGCCAATGCACCTCCTCCTACCTGAGAGAGAAGCCTTTCTCCAGCTGGTTGTCGACAGTTGGCGAGGCCAGTGGGGACAGGGGCTCTGTGGGTGGAGTTGGTGGGTGTGGGTTCCATGGGCCTCCACACAAAGATAGCGGTGAGAGGGGATAGGCACGTATGGTTTTCATCAGGGCTTGAGACAGCTGGTTGCTGAAGGAGTGGATCTTGTCAATGCTGGCTGAAAGCTGTCCGTCTCTCAAAGCTTTTACTTCACAACATTCATAGGTGGAGCTGGCAGCCAGAGGAAAGCTTCGAGTTCGCAGCCCAGGTAGTTTCACTATCCGCAATGGAGTCTGTGGTGAAGTGGGCACTGAGCTGGGTGATTCACTGTTACATCTCCGAGGACCAGAGTAAACCTTGGGAACATGGGCCTCTTGTGTCACCTCATTAACCAGTGTCTGGGATACAGGCTCCACATTCACAGTCTCGGGAGGTTGCTTGGAGGTACCGAGAGATATCTGCCTTACTTTGGAGACTTGTTCACCACCTGGAGCCGAGACTGTTCGTCCCAGGGCATTACACCAGGTGGGCAGGGAATGGCCACTCTTCATGTTTCCTTTCTCTGGGGTATCGGAACTGGAGAAAGTTTCAAAAGAATGGATCTTGTCTTTTATGGATCTGACTTGTGGAGTGAGCTTCCCAGTTGAAGCAAAGCCTCTGTCAATCTTGTTTTCCTTGACACCATTGTTGGCCTGCACCCTGCCCGATGATGCTTTCAGACTTTGTTGGGACCACATGGGCTTGGGAGCTACAGGAGGTCCCTTCTTCACACTGGTCCTTTCCTCCAGTTTCCTATCTGCTGACACTTCACCCTCTGGCCTCAGCTGCACATCAGTCGTGGACCTTGAAGTTGCCCAATTCTTGCTGCTCTCATTTCCAAAGGCTTTTGCTTTCTGCTGCATGGCAAGATTTTCAGTTGGTGAAGTCTCCATTTTGTCGTGGCTAAGTTCCTTCACACAAGATGAAGGTTCTGCTGGCTTTAAATCTGACACACTGTCAGTTAGAACTTCTAAGAACATTACCACTTCTGAATCCTCAGATGAAGGCAACATTTCCATTTTAACTTCAATGTTGTGAACAGTGGTGTTTGAGTTGAAGTTCTCCTCGGAAGCATCGACATCAGAATGTCCATTGGTTTGTTCACTTGCAATCACCTCTAGGTTTCCAGTGAGTTGCAGTGGTGACTGAGTGGAAAGTTCCTGGGACTCTGACTGCACAATATCAGCTGCTTTACTTCTGGAGTCTTCCATCGTTACAGAGACGAGACACTGCTGCAGGTCTTCAGTAGCCTCCGATGTACTAACGCACGTTTCCTGTTCTGCAACCGTGCAGCAACGACCCAAACATGTCTGCCTTCTCAGCAAACTCTGCGCTGACTCGGGGCTCTTCACTGTATTTGCAAAGCAACCAATTAATAACGCGCGGAAAGAAAATCTTGCACATTTGCTAACGCTCTTGACTAAGAAGCCAGCCCAACAAATCTGACCGACATGCTTAATCAGCACCCCTTTACATTTGACTACCGTGGGTTTGCAGTCGAGAGAGGGGCGGAGGGTGGGAGGGTATTTGCATTCAGTATCACAAAGACAACCACAAGAAATAGTTATGACTTCCTTTCCGCTCAAGAGACCAAGAAAAACACTTCCTGTTGAAAAAGGCAAACCAAAGCAGTTTGAAATTCTTACATATTTCACTTTAAAAAAATATATATGCAGTGTCTGGGTCTTGGCACGACTTAACAATGTAAAAGTTACAGTGTTCTCCAAAACTTGCAAAATAGGAAATTGCAGAAGGCGTGCCATTTGTTACTTATTTTTACCATCTGGCAGTCAGCATGCTAGAAAGCTTAAATGTGTTGAGGTCTTTTGTGTTTCCTGTAAATTGCTACATTCTCACAATAGTGCAGGATACTTTGTTCACCTCTCTTAGTAGGTACCCATTTAAAATGTAGGCATTAAAAATATTAGCTGTGCATCTTGTAGTCCAATACTCTAGCAGTAGCAAGTGAAACATACCTCTTTGTTCAAGATGACAGGAGTTGGTTAAAGGTAAATGTAGATCTTGGTCTCCAGTCGATATGTGGGTGACAGCGTCTGAGTGAATGGAAACAGCTTTGTGTTCTTGTGATGGCAGCTTTCTTACTTCCTGTGAAACAAACAGGATGCCATCATTTCAAAGGTGCAGTTAATGTGTAGAAACAAGGAACTGCAGATGCTGGTTTACATTCAAGGGCAAAGTGCTGGAGTAACTTTGTGGGTCAGGCAGCATCTCTGGAGAACATGGATCGAGGTCGTTCTTCAGACTCACCTATCCATGTTCTCCAGAAATGCTGCCTGACCCACTGAGTTACTCCAGCACCCTGTGTCCAGTTGACGATATATCTGCCTCTTCTCCTTGACGATTGAATGACTGAAAGATTAGACCACCATCCTACAGAATAGGTTATTGATATAACCCGGGTCATTTTATTAAGACCAAGCTTAAAAACTTCATAATTAAGCATTTTTCAATTGTGCTGAGTTGGACATTAAAAATGCTAATGCATCTTAGTAATCAGTCTCTCACTAGATTTAGTGGCATCATATTCTTATGGTAGTATTGCCTATATTCATGACTATTAACAATAAATAACTCAGCCACCAACACTAAGTGTGGCGAGTTGTCAAGTTTTGCTTTGCAGCTAAAGCCAGTTTGACACAACTTGGCAAATATCAACATTCCTCATTTCAGTCATTTCCCACGAGCTCCAACCACACGTTGCTGTTCCTTCACACTGAGGTGCTGTTCAGTTTCATGATTACACCCACACTTGAGCAGCGATGTTTAGTTGGTGCAAAGATCACTTAGGTACCTTATCTGGTAACACCAACAGATTTATTATCTGTTGATTATACGTTCCCTTAGTTCAGAGTTGATTTGTTTGCGTTTATTATTTAGCTAATTGCATCAAAGACTCAGAGTTGCCTCATCAGTAGAATCATAGACTTGTACGGCCCAGAAACAGGCCCTCTGGCCCTCCCCATCCACACCAATCTGTTTGCCCGCCCACACCAATCCAGTTGCCCACGTTAGGCCCTCACCATGCCTTGCCTGTGTTTCTCTGGGCATTATTGTCACTTATGATAAGAGGCTGCCCTTGAATGGCTTTTCCCCCAGTGGGTTAGCAGCCTGAGAACATATCGATGGAGAGCCAGATAACTCGTTTGTGCCTGAGTGTACTGTTGGTTCGAGGGCAGGTGATCTCTGGAAAGGAGCAAAAACACAAATGTGCTGGGACGAGTCTGACGACACTGCAAGGTTGGAGTTAAAAGAAATTGAGCTTTAAGAACTGGAAGGGAACAAAAAGAATGAGTTTCAACCTCCAAGTGACAAAGAAACCAAGGTGGAGAAAGAAGCAGCGATGATGCACTGACAAACTGGAGAGAGAACAAGGCGATGGCAACTTGTCACTTCTTGGTTTCAGAGAGTGATGGTCACAGAGTCATAGAGTGATATAGTGTGGAAACAGGCCGTTCGACCCAACTCGCCCACTCCGGCCAACATGTCCCATCTACACTGCCTGCCTTTGGTCCATATCCCTCCAAACCTGTCCTATCCATGTACCTGTCTAACTGTTTCTTAAATGTTGAAATAGTCCCTGCCTCAACTACCTCCTTTAGCAGCTTGTTCCATACACCCACCACCCTCTGTGTGAAAAGGTTACCCCTCAGATTCCTATTAAATATTTTCCCTTGAAAGAATTTGAAAGAATTCTTGAAATAATTGGATCTTTGAAATAATTTATTGCATTTAGCCAGTCTGTGTCAGGTAGATTCCATCCAATGTTGTCCATTCCCTTGTTGGACAGCTGGGGAAGATGAGCTCTGATCTCCACTGCTCTCCACACTGTCTCCCAGGCAGACCTATGCTACATTAACCAACTTCCCTGCTGATTTTTCTGTTCACAAGTCTGTCCCTCCTTGTAATAACATAGTACATTGATGTAAATGTTCTAAGATTGGGTAGATGCACAGTCTTTTACCCAGCGTAGGGGAATCAAGAACCAGAGGACATGGATTTGAGGTGAAGGGGGGCAAGATTTTCTAGGAACCTGAAGGGCAACCAAAGGGTAGCACATATATGGAGGTAGGTACTATCACAATGTTAAAGAAACATTCAGACAGGTACACAGATAGGGACAGGTTTAGAGGGATATGGGCCAAATTCAGACAGGTGAGACTAGTGTAGATGGGGCACTTTGGTTAGGGAAGTTGGACCAAAGGGCCAGTTTCCACACTGTATGACTGAGCTTGTGCATATGTTCCTGAATTAACACAGTGGATTCCTGGACTAATCATTGAGAGACAAGATACTGCAGATGCTGGAAGCCTGAACAACACACAATGTGATGGAGGAACTCAGTGGGTCAGGCAGCATCTGGAGAGGGTGATATTTTGGGTTGGGTCCCTTCTTCAAAGTGTCATCTGTCCATTCCATCGCCAGATGCTGCCTGACCTGCTGAGTTCACACAGCACTTTGCGTTTTGCTAATGATCAAGGCTCGTGTGTAAACCTCACCACAGCAGCAAGGAAATTAAATCCAGTAAATTGAATGATCTGGATTTAAAAGATTATGTAAAGATGATTATCAACTATCATGTGGTCTTAAAAATACCTCTGATCCCAAGCCATCCATGTTGATCTTGCTGCATGTGAGTCCAGACCCATAGCATGCAGTTCATCCTCAGCTATCCCTGGCAATAACTTAGCAAACCACTCAGCTTGTGTTGAACCAGCACGACCACATCTCCCCACTGGTGCTCTGGTCACCACTGGCCATTCAGCACCAGCGGCATCTGAAACAGTGGTTGCAGATGTGTGTGAGGAGGACATTGCAGGTTCACACCACGGGGAAATGTTTAATTGTCTCTGATACAATAGACAATAGGTGCAGGAGTAGGCCATTTGGCCCTTCGAGCCAGCACCGTCATTCAATGTGATCATGGCTGATACAAGGCCAAGGTATTACCAGGTAGAAATGTTTTACCTGCGAAATGCGAGTGGATAACACTGTTCTTGCTTATTATGTGATCCAATGTCATCAAGATATAACATGTTACGTATTTTTTTAGTTTAGAGATACAGAGCGGTAACAGGCCCACCAAGTCTGCGCTGACCAGTGATTACCGTGTATATTAACACTATCCTACACACCAGGGACAATTTACAAATTTTTACCAAAGTCAATTAACCTACAAACCTGTACATCTTTGGGGAGAAAACTGGAGCACCCGGAGAAAACCCACACAGTCACAGGGGGAGCATACAAACTCCGTACAGACAGCACCCATAGTCAGGATGGAACCCGGGTCTCTGGCGCTGCGAGGCAGCAACTCTACCGCTGCGCCACCGTGCCACAAATGTTGCAGCTGTTTGAAGCGTGTCTCACCTGGCACTCCTCCGTCCCATTTATCTGTGACAGCGAGCGATCGACGTGCTGGCAGCTTGTGGTCCGTGGTGGGGGAGTTGGTGGGGGGATCTTCTTCGATTCATTATTGTTTCTATTGGTCATTTCTGATCCAGACTTATCATTGAGTTTGATTAAATAAACATTGTTGTCGAGACCACTCAGCAGTTGGTGCTGACTGTCTGAAGGCAAGGCAAGTGTGTCAGTCTGTGTGTTGTCGGTGTTAATGGCAGTGCCGTTAAAGTAACTGCTGTCACTGCTGGAGCGGGTCATGGGCTTCGGAGCTTTCCTGATAAAACTTCTGTCCACGCACTTTTCCCACATTTTCTTTCTGTGCCAATTTGCTTCAATTTTCTTTGAGCCTTTAAAAAAGGATTACAATCTTAGTGTTAACGTGAATGTACCACTCTACTGTCAAAATAACATTGAGAATATTCACATTAATTCCTATTCATTATTCATGTTATTCTCTTTATCCTGTATCTGCACACTGGACGGTTTCAATAACGTACCGCCTTTATAACTGGTTAGCAACAACAAAGACTTTCCACTGTACCCCAGTACACGTGACAAACTAAAATCATCAGATGTCATCCTGATAACACGCAGGATTGGTTGTCAGAAACATGGGGAGATCAATAAAGATTAATGTAAAATATGGTGGAGTACCCCGTCAGCAGACAGACATGGTTCTATGTTACATGACCCCATGAAGACCTGGACTCACGGAGTTTAGATGAATGAGGGGGGACCTCATTGAAAATTACCGAATTGTGAAAGGATAGAGTGAATGTGGAGATGATGTTTCCACTAGTTGGAGAGTCTAGGACCAGAGGGCACAACCTCAAAATTAAAGGCAGGAGGAATTGATTTAGTCAGAGGGCGTTGTATCCATGGGATTCATTGCCACAGACAGCTGTGGAGGCCAAGACATGGGGTATTTTTAAAGCAGAGATTGATAGATGTCAAATGTTACAGGGAGAAGGCAAGAGAATGGGGTTGAGTGGGAAAAATAGATCAGCCACGATTGAATGGTGGAGTAGGCTTGATGCCACATGGTTTAAATTTTGCTCCGATTTGTTATGGTCCAAGACTGATCAGAAAGTGGTGGAGTTGCTCGAGATGTTAAGGAACTAAAGGAAATAGTATCAAGGTACGGCAAGTGATTAGAAAAGCTAGTTATTGGTTATTTCAAGCTGGAGTTGAATGTATTTGTCGGGAGGGTTTCAGTCTCAGATAACAAGAAACCTTTACCTTGTACATTCCATTGAAAGCTGTCTTGACTAAACCGAGCATTTTCAACCCTTTGTAGAATTGCATCATTAAACTGCTGCTCAGAGATCTGTAATCACAACACCAGACAAACGTTAGTGTTCACTTCCCAGTGCTAAACATCACACAGTGTACAGTTAAAGCTGCAGACTGCACAACAAAACCTGCAGTCCTGGTGATCAGTGGAACAAATATATTGATTAAGGTACAATAACCAAAGTAGGGTGGGCATCTGAGAAGCAAGGTGTTGTACAAGGCATTGGTGAGGCACATTTGGAGTAACATGTTCAGTTTCGGGCACCTTGTTTGAGGAAAGATGTTGTTAGAAAGAGTGTAGAGAGGATTTACAAGGATATTGCCAGGACATGAGGACCTGAGCTGTTGGAAAGGTTGGGCAAGATAGGAGTTGTTTCCTTGGAATACAGGAGGCTGATGGGTGAAGTATAAGACCATTAGGGGAATAGATGAAGTAGAGACACAGAGTCTTTTTACCCAGAGTAGAGACATTAAGAACCAGAGGGCATAGGTTTAAGGTGAGAGGGGAAAAATGTAATAGCTATCTGAGAGGCAACTTTTTTGCACAGAGGGTGGTGGATGTATGGAACAAGCTGCCAGAGGATGTAGTTGAGGCAGGAACTATAACAACATTTAAAAGACATTTGAACAGGTACATGGACATGAAATATTTAGTGACATTGGCAAAGTGCTGGAGTAACTCAGCGGGTCAGGCAGCATCTGTGGAGAACATGGATAGGTGACGTTTCACAGAGTGCTGGAGTAACTCAGCGGGTCAGGCAGCATCTGTGGAGAACATGGATAGGTGACGTTTCACAGAGTGCTGGAGTAACTCAGCGGGTCAGGCAGCATCTGTGGAGAACATGGATACATGGATAGAATTGGGATGGAAATGAGATGGGTAGTGGGAGATAAAATGTCCGCAACAACATACTGCCTTAACTGTGAGTTGAAATCCAGGACTACAGGATGGCTGAGCTAAATGTCCTGTTAAATAATTCTCCTACTATAAACTAAACTAGAATGTGGACTTTGAAATGGCGCCAAAATCCTGGGAATTAATTTGAGCCCAAATCACCAAATGGGAGACCCATGGAACTGTGTGGAACACTGGTTAAGGGTTCAAAAGGACAAAATTGACTTGAGTCTACGTTGCTCCCTATCCCAGCGGGTTCACAACTGGTGAATTGGCTTCTGAATTGAATTGAATTCATCCCTCTGTCACCCCGACACCACTGAGGTGTGGCCATCTTACCAGGGGATCGGGGTGGCGGCTAATCACCAGGTGGTTGTGGCCAGACTGGCAGTGCTGGAGATGGGCGTATGCTTCATTCAGAGTCAGGTTGTGGATGTTTGTTGTATTAATTTTTAATATGTGGTCCCCACACCTAGAGCAAATGAAACATCACAATGTAAAACGACGCTTTAAGAGTCAATCAAGTGATTAATCACCATGTGTACCAAACACAGAATAATGACATTCTAACTTGCAGCAGCATAACTGACCTGTAAACAATACTCAGGGATGATAGTGAAAAAAAATCAATAAGGATGAAACAAATCAATATTAGTACAAAAATATGGCTGTGTGGGGATGTTCATGTTAAATTCTATCGTGTGTTGTGTTCTTTTTATTTGCATGGCTGTGCGGTAACTCAGATCTCACGTGCCAATTGGTGCATGTGACAATAAATGTAACTTGAACTTGTTTGTGGTCCAAGAGCCTGATGGATGTTGGGCAGAAGTTGTTCGTACTTTGAACTGGCATCTCAACATGAGGGTGGTAAGGGCCCATGTTGAAGGAAACTGGAGCACCCAGAGGAAACCCATGCAAGAACATGCAAACTCCACACATACAGCACCTGAGGTCAGGATCGAATCCATGTCACTGGCACCGTGAGGCAAGGGCCACACCAGCCACACCACTGACCCACTCCAACTAGAGGCATGTGGAGCATCCAGAGGAAACCATGTAGTCACAGGAAGTAGTGCAGACAGCACACAAACGGACTAGGTTTAATCCATGGCCTCTTACACCACGAGGCAGCAACTATAGCTGCGCCTCTGTGCCGTTAGTATCTTGTCGTTTAGGGACACGGAGAATTGGCTCCAGTGTGTCTTGGTTTGCTGCTGGGTGGAGATCAGAAACCTGTCATGAGCAGATCCTAAACCTCTGCCCCACATACAAGCCTCCAAGTGATGCCTCAGCTGCACAAGACTAATGTAGAGCGGAGACTCGCAGAAGATTTCTCGCTTCTACTTCCATCCAAAGCAAAGAATTTCACTGTGCCCTGTGACACGTGACTATAAAGTGTTCCATCCCTTACCGGAGCCTTCCGTCTAGATGTGCCACTGATCCCGGAGAGAGTGTGTGGATATAGATGCCAGATGCCTGAAGATGGGTGGATACACTGCACAGTCCAATTCCCAAACCCACACCGTCCTCTGGGGAAAGGAAACAGACGTGACTTTAGAGAAGTTTCACCCACCATGACCATGAGCTGAGCTAGACTCTGCCTCTGGCGCTGTGAGGCAGCAACTCTACCGCTGCGCCACTTTAGATTTAACAAATTCTAGCTTCAACCTTAGCATTACTGACCCAGAATTAAGACCAGGTCCAGGTGTTCCATTGGCTTGGTATTTAATGCTGGCATGGCAATTTGCTTACCTTTGTACAAAGTGACTTCCAAAATGACTCTGTCATCAGGGTTTGGCACCTTGGGCATGTTGTCCAGCTCCAGGCTTGAGCAGCTGCCCCTCACCACCACGTCAGTGTTGGAGCTGGTAGACCACGAGTGGCTCAGGTATGTTGCCGACTGTCGCTGAGACAGACTCAAGCCCTTCAAACACGTCCTGACCGCCAGCGTGACAACGCCCTTCCGCACTTGCTATAGCAACAACAAAACCAACAGCACTTTGACCAAAGGACACGTAGTTACACAGTGCTGTGTAGAGACACAGAGCGCTGGAGTAACTCAGTGGAGAGACACAGAGCGCTGGAGTAACTCAGCGGGTCAGGCAGCATCTGTGGAGAACATGGATAGGTGACGTTTCACAGAATGCTGGAGTAACTCAGCGACTCAGGCAGCATCTGTGGAGAACATGGATAGGTGACGTTTCGGGTCAGGACTCTCCCTCAGACCGATTGCAGTGGGAGAAAGCTAGAAGAGAGGTAGGTTTGGGACAAAGACAGGTAAATGATAGGTGGGTGAGGGGATTGATTGGCAAACAAAGACCAGAAATGAAAATGAGACAAAAGGGTGTGAGATAAGAAGAGAAGAGAAATGAATAGTGGCCTCACATCAGGAAGATGTGTAGGTTAAAGGGGACAGGGGGAAGCAGGAAGAGGGAGTGGGATAGAGGGAAAAATACACTGAGCATTTGTTTTTCTACCAGTTTTAATTAATAAATTAATGATTTGCACTCTGTGACAGACTGACCTTAAATATCTGTACAGCTTCTTCATGGGTTAATTCATTCATTGACACCCCGTTCACTTCAAGTATTTCATCACCTGCAGCGTGAAAAATTGCCCACATCAATGTTTCTGTTTATAGATCCTGCATCTCAGTCACACATCAAACACCAGACTGTCCCCAACAGGACAGAGCAGGAAGCAGATCCTTCAACCCAGTTGGGTCAGATCTCCGTCAGTGTGGGCACCATGGATTTACTTGCCATGGAGCTGCCTCAACTATTGTCTGTCATTGAAAACAAATCTATTTCGTGATTGAATGATCCCGAAGAATCTTGATTAGTAAGGGCATCGTGGGCAGCACAGAGGTAGAGTTGCTGCCTCACAGCGCCAGAGACCCGGGTTCCATCCTGACTACAGATGCTGTCTGAACGGAGTTTGTACGTTCTCCCTGTGACTGCGTAGGTTTTCTCTGAGTACTCCGGTTTCCTCCCGCATTCCAAAGATGAGCAGATTTGTTGGTTAATTGGTTTCTATGAATTGTAAATTGTCCCGAATGTGTGTAGATTAGTGCTAGGACTCGTTGGGCAGAACGGCCTCTCTCCGTGCTGTATCTCCAAACTACACTTTCAGCACAAGAAGCTTGAATGGAGGAAAATGTTCCAAGGTGCTGCAACAGAACGTAATCCGAAATATTGTTGATAGGAGCAGAATTAGGCCATTCAGCCCATCAAGTCTACTCCACCATTCACTCATGGCTGATCTATCTTCCCCTCTTAACCCTACTCTCCTGCCTTCTCCCCATAACCCCTGACACCCGTACTAATCAAGAATCTATCTATCTCTGCCTTAAAAATATACATTGACTTGGCCGCCACAGCCGTCTGTGGCAAACCATAATAATACGCTCAGCACTGTTGGCAGCTTGCCAATCTGACTACCATTGGCATGGTTTATCTAGTACCGAGCTTTGAGGTATCATTAGATCACGGAGACCGTATCCCACCCTCAACCACACTCACACCCCCAACCTTGATGTGTTTGAGGATCAAAAGTGCTAAAAATCAGCTCCCCAGTAAAACTCCCAGGTAGACAAAAATGCTGGAGAAACTCAGCTAGTGAAGCAGCACCTATGGAGCGAAAGAATAGGTGACGTTTCGGGTCGAGGCCCTTCTTCAGACTGGGTAAAACTCTCAGGCAAGCTAGATTAGGGAGAATGATTAGGGAACTATTCTAAAGGAATAAGGGGAGGTGCGAGAGACACAGACTTGGGGAAGGATGTGGAGCTTAAAGCCGAGGTGGTCAGAGGCAAGCTGCCATTGGTTGCAGTAGACATATGGCACAACAAGTGGTCAGCGTTTCCTTTTCTCTGTTCACTTGCCCAGCTTCCTCTTTAAGCATCAACGTTACTCACTTCCACTACCCCCTCCACGAGCAAGTTCCACATTCTCACCACTGCCTAGGTAAGGACGTTGCTTCTCAATTCCGTCTTGAATTTCTCGGTAACCAGTTTATATTAATGCCCCTGCTGACCTCACTCGCCTGAAGTGGAAATGTTATCACTCTATACAAGGACACAGAGTGCTGGAGTAACTCAGCGGGTCAGGCAGCATCTGCAGAGAACATGGATAGATGATGTTTCACGGTGCTGGAGTAACTCAATGGGTCGGCAGCATCTGTGGAGAACTTGGATAGGTGATGTTTGCAGAGTCCTGACCCAAAACTTCACCCGTTCCGTCTCTCCAGAGAATGTGCTGAAAGCCTTGCACCACCCTATATACATTTCGTTGTTAAATTTGAGGTGAGTGAACACGGGGAACAAAGCCGGGTCTACTCACCTTCTCTCAGCCGCCCATCAGCAGCAGCAGCCCCGTCTGCGTAAATGGTCCTTACGAAAATCCCCATAGGTCCATAGACACTGTCTCTTCCTCCCACCACACTGAAGCCCAGGCCCTATGAGATGAAGATGCACAATTATCAGCCCAATAACTATTTCACAAGGAGAGACACAGAGCGCTGGAGTAACTCAGCGGGTCAGGCAGCATCTCTGGAGAACATGGATAGGTGACGTTTTGGGTCGGGACCCTTCTTCAGACTAAGGAAGTATTTCTCAATCTGTGCAAGAGAAACTTCCCTGGAAAGCATCTGGATCATTTGGTGAGTAGGATACGGATCAAGTACAGTTTACATTGGCATCATGTTCAGCATCGACTGTGGGCTGAAAGCATTTGGTGAGTAGCGGGCGAGGTATATTGAGTGTTTTGCTGCAACTTGTTCCCTGGGTGCACTATTCACTGTAACAAGAATCAGAAATATGTTCCCCCAAAGGGTTAACGGTTTTATAGCAAAACTGATTCATAAATGTAAGTAAATCAATGAGGGCCAGGCATTTAGTTTTACATCAGCATTGACCTCCCCACCATCGACGGTCCATCACAGGTACGGACCACCCCACCATCGATGGGATCTACAGGAGTCACTGCCTCAATAAGGCAGGCAGCATCATCGGAGACCCACCACACCCTGGCCACGCTCTCATCTCACTGCTACCATGGGGAAGAAGTTTCAGGAGCCTGAAAACCGTGTTCTCCAAATTTAAGAAAAGCTTCTTCCCAACAACCACCTTCTTCCCAGTGTTCAACCACTTGAACACTGCACAACTAACCTCAGCAACTGTGATCTTCTGTGGATTGTGATCGTCTTTGGATCTCAGTTTTGCACTATGATGGTTGCCTGGTTTACTGTTATTAATTTATTGTACTATTGACTGTTATATATTGACCAATGTGTTATTGCCTTAACGGGCTTGTTAAGCTGCCGCACCTACAAGTCATTGTTCTGCTGTGGGAACTTGTGATTTGAAGCCTAGTGACCTTCAATGAGAGCGTCTGTGATGAGCCACCCATACGCAACATGCAGTGCAAGGTCATGTATAGAACCTTTTACCAACATGGAACGGTTTCAGGCAACAGTTAGACAGGTACGTGGATAGGGCCGGTTTGGAGGGATCTGGACCAAGCTTGGGCTGGTGGGACCAATGGAGCTGGGACATGTTGGCCGGTGTGGACAAGTTGGGCCAAAGGGCCTGTTTCCACACTGTATCACTCTATGACATAGAACTGTACAGCACAGGAACAGGCCCTTCAGCCCACAATGTCGAAGCTGAGCATGATGCCAATGTAAACATTCCCTGCACATCCTAAAGTGTCCCAAACACCACTATCATATCTGCCTCCACCAACACCCCTGGAGCACGTTCTAAGCACCCACCTCTCTCTGTGTAATAAAACCTGCCCCGCACATCTCTATTAAACTTCCCCCCCTCTCCCTTTGAGCAGCAACCTTAACAACAACAAAGAAGGTTCACTTATTGCACCTTTTTCATGTCCTAACGAACGTAGAGAGTAAGCAGCGGGCACCTTGCCTTACCTTGCCTTGACCCTTCATCAGGATGATATGTGAGATGACAGAGGGAGGTGGGCTGCACCCAGTGGGCAGCAAATGAGCCGAGCTCAGGGATCGAACCGCCCGGGTAATTGGCTGCAGGAAAAGAGCACAACACCATCAGACATAGGAGCAGAATGAGGCCAATCGGCCCATCGTCCACTCCGCCATTCAATCATGGATGACCTATATTTCCCACTCAATCCCATTCTCCAGCCTTCGCCCCGTAATTGTAAAGAGTATGGACTAGATTAGGAAAACCCCATTAACCCAGACCAATCTCACCCCGGTCACTCCCTCTTTTCCCCGCTCCCATCAAGCAAGAGGTATAGAAGTGTGAAAACACACACCTCCAGATTCAGGGACCGTTTCCTCCCAGCTGTTATCAGGCAAATGATTCATCCCTATCACCAACTAGCGAGCGGCCCTGATCTCCCATCTACCTCATTGTAAACCTTCAAACTATCTTTAATTGGATTTTATCTTGCACTAAACATTATTCCCTTTATCCTGCATCTGTACACCGTGTAATCATGTACAGTCTTTTCGCTGGCTGGTTAGCACGTAACAAAAAGCTTTTCACCGTACCTCAGTACACGTGACAATAAACTTAACTAAACCGTACCATCTTCTCAATAAATAGGGAAACTAACAGTGCTGTGGGGGAGTGTAACCTGAAGCAGACCGGCCACCCTTTCATCCAACTATACCCACCCAGCTGTACATGACTGCCTGAGCAACAATGCTACACTTAATTTATATAGAGTCCAGGTTCATCCACGTCCAGGTACAGGTTGTCAGTCGTCCACTTGTGATGGTCACAACACATATGTTAAAGAGCTGGAACATCTGAGGATGCTTAATGAAAGTGGCGACCAGAAAGCAAACCACACAAAAATAATTGTTGAGAGGAGGCAAAGGCGAGGAGGTTTAGAGAGAGAGTTCCAGCACTTGGATCATGTTCATCAATAGTTCAGCCAAAGCATTCACTGTAATCCTCTCAATGGTCCACGTCAGAGTTTGTCATGGCCACTGGCATGATTACCCACTCTTAGATCAAGGGTGCTCTGGCCCCTAGTTCCTTAAACCCACCTTTGCTCCAAATTCTTTTGTTAAACTTATCAAACAAAAAGCTCAGCTATGAATTCTCCACTTTCCCCCTGGTGTCCGTCGCTTTCTGGAGAAACATGTCCCAGATGTTTCAAAAATGTTTTCTTATTTCACTTTCAAAATGTTATACATCCTTCCTGAGGTGCAGTGCCAAGGAATGAGCAGAGTTGCAGATGGGGTCTGGACAAGGTTCTCACTGCAGTGTTGGTTCGCATTTAAACATGGTGGGCAGGTCAAGGCAGTAACAGATCTTACGCCAGGCACCAAGAGTTGAACACAACAAAGAACCTGGGGGAGTAGAGAAAGTGTGGAACAAAAATCCAAAAGGAAAATTTAAAAAGCAAAGAAAAGCATTGACAAATAAAATTAAAAATTGCAAGTTCCGTTTTCATGAGAAGATCGGAGGGAAGAGAAGAGGGTTTAAAAAGATGGAGGCAGGAGATGGGGATAGTTCTTAATCTACAAACAAGGAACTGCAGATGCTGGTTTACACCGAAGATAGACTCAAAGTGCTGGAGTAACTCAGCGGGTGAGACAGCATCTCTGGAGAAAAAGGATAGGTGACGTTTGGGTTGGGACATTTCTTCAGATTCTTAATGAATACATTTCACACAAAAAAGGGGGATGACATCATAAATTACGTCATTAAGGAGAAAGTGAATGAGATTTAAAAATATTCTAGCAGGTTTCCTTAATTAGATGAGGCAGAGTATATAAAAGCAGGGAAGTTTTGCTGGAACTGTACACCAATATGATCACAGCTTAAGCACAGATGCGGCAGTGTGTACAGATGTGGCAAGGATGCAATTACACTGGGGACGCACATATTATGTGGATTTCATCAGGACTATAATATTGGAGTTATTTGTGAAGGCTGGGTGGACTGGGTAGGCTGGGTTTTATTTCTGGGTAGACTGCGTTTCTTTCTATAAAACATGGTTTAAATTGAGGTGGATAAAATGTTGACGGGTTTAGAACATGGAACAGGCCCTTCGGCCCACAATGTTTATGCCGAACATGATGTCAAGTTAAACCGATCTCAGCTGTCTGCACGTGATGTGTACATGTTCTATTCCCTGTTTATACATGTGCCTGTCTATTAACCTCTGGACACCACGCCCGTATCTCTCTCCACCACCGCCCTATGGCAGTGTATTCCAGGCACTCACCAACCTGTATTCACCATTTGCCCCGTATGTCTACATTATACGTTCCCCCTCGCACTGTATAGCGACGCCCTCTAGTGTTGGACGTTCCACCCTGACTGCCGATGCCTCTCAGAATTTTATACATTTCTATCAAGAATCCCCTCAACCTCCGACAATGCAGAGGAGACAGTGCAAGTCTGTCCAACCTCTCCCTGTAGCTGTATCCCTCTAATCCAGGCATCATTCTGGTAAACCTCCTCTGCACCCTCTCCAAAGCCCCCACATCCTTCCTGTAATGGGGGCGGCCAGAATAGTTTAAAATAGAAAGTAAATCCTTCCATTCTCAAAGTGTTCAGAAATCAGGTGTGGATGGAGATTAGTAATAACTGCTGGAAGGAGAAGAGAGAAGAGAGAAGAGAGAAGAGAGGTGGATTGTGTTCACCTGGAGTGGGCTAGGGTCTAGACATCCAGGTAGGACCACCCAGGTGGGGTAGGGTCACCCAGGCTGAAGCCCTGGTCACACTGAAACAGTACATGGCCATGGTATTCAGGGGCACTGGCCATGGAACCAGCACTGGAGGGCAGGGTCAGCTTGGACAGCTCGCTCGTGATTAGCACAGATACAATGGGCCGAGTGGCCTCGTGTCCTTTAATTGTCTCAGATCCTTCTCCACAATTCCTTTGTTTTCCAGTCTCCCTATAACTGCATCCTATCAACCCATTGGTGTGTCATTGCTGGGGATTGAGGGCTGGAGATCAAGGGCAGGCAGGTGGGAAGAGTTGGGTTTGGCATCCTGATCAAAGTAAACATTGTGGTTGAAGGACCTGTTCTTCTCTTCCCTTCTCCAACGTACATTACAAGTGGAGATCGACAGATTCTTGACCAGCACGGGTGTCAGGAGTTACGGGGCGAAGGCAGGAGAATGGGGTTGAGAGGGGAAGATAGATCAGCCATGATTGAATGGCAGATTAGACTTGATGGGCCGACTGGCCTAATTCTGCTCCTCGAACTTATAAATTTATGTACATTTTAACCACAGTTAGGACTTTATTCCATGGACGAGGAGTGATCTTATCGAGGTGTACAAAATCATGAGGACTAGATCAGGTAAATGCAGAGTCTCTTGCCCAGAGTAGGGGAATCGAGGACCAGAGGATACAGGTTTAAGGTGAGGGGTTGAAAGATTTAATAGGACAACCCAAAGTGTTCGACAATCAACACTATTAAAGTGTGCCAGTAGCAGCAGCAAGTTCCCGTAAACCAGGGGAATGATCCAATCACCTGCTGCTGGGCCAGAGCCCAACACAAAGCATCATGAGATGCGTGCACCACCTGGGAGGTCATACAAGATCAGGGCAGTGGCAGCTCTGACACTGGCACGTTTCTTCACTATTACCCGTGGCCAAAGAAGATGCAAAGATCTTTGCCAAGGCTCCTGTAATCTCCTCCCTATCCTGGAGCTCAAGACAAGTATGGCATGAATCCAAAGCCTTCTGGATCACCAGTGCCAGAAACTGAATCAGGTCTGGCAGCTATTAAATAACTTGGACCTCGTACTAAACTAAGTGGAAAATGTGCATATGAGAGAATATCAGTGGCACAGGCTGTCTTACGCTCACAACCCCTGCGGCTGAAGTGTAACGCCGGTTCTACGTGCCGCATTACCGGTGAGGATCTTACATGGACACGGTCTGGAGCTTCCAGCTGTTGTGAGAGGGACTTCCTGTGGTCACAGAGCGAGTGTGCAGGAGGATGTCGACACACAACTTCTTTCGTGGCAGCCAGTGAATCAACATCTTTGTCCAACCAGTAGGAATTCACTCCTGCCAAAAATATAAGTTGCAATTCATTAGAAAACAGAGAATGATCTAATATTAGGAACAGGTGGGACCCACAGATCCAAGAGGGAGGAGAGCTGGAGTTATGGGGCACTGTGTCAAGCAGTACCTTCTCCACAAACAAGTCAAAGATTCTCTGCATCATCATCTGTATCTCCCATAACTCTCAGTCTGAAGAAGGGTCTCGACCCAAAACATCACCCATTAATTCTCTCCAGTGATACTGCCTGTCCCTCTGAGTTGCTCCAGCATTTTGTGTCTATCTTCGGTTTAAACCAGCATCCGCAAATCCTTCCTACACGATTCAAAGATTCTATTCATTTCTGGCAGTCCTGGATGAACCTCGAGCCATATTACGTGTACACGTCCCGGTGGAAAGTAGAAACAATGTAGATGTCCACTGGTACAGCCGTGTAAAATAGGAAATGGCAAGGCAGGAGCAGTCTGCTTGACATCACTTTCATTGCCACTTCCATGCCTCAGGCCGGCACTTCATGAGTAACTAAGCCGGCCTCAAATAGAGTTGTGGGCACTTCTGGAAAAACTCAATGGCCTCTAGAAAGTGCAGGAAGGAACTTTATTCGGACACAGAGTGCTGGAGTAACTCAGCGGGTCAAGCAGCATTTCTGGAGAACATGGATAGGTGACGTTTCAGGTCAGGACCCTTCTTTGCATACTATTAGGATATTGGAGACACAACATACTGTAATCTAGAGCAAAAAAAATCGAAGTGCGGGAGGGACTCAGCAGGTCAGGCACCATTGGTGAATACAGAGGGAAGATCCACATTTCAGGGTCAAGATTCTGCAACTGGTCAATTGTTGTAAGTAATGTGTTTTTTGCACTTTATTAGGATGTTACCTTGGATCAATGACTTCAGTTGTAAACATTTAGTTTAGTTTAGAGATACAGCACGGAACCAGGCCCACCGAGTGCAGGCCGACTAGCGATCCCCGCACACTAATACTATCTAACACACACACTAGGAATGATTTACACTTATACCAAGCCAATTAACCCACAAACCTGCATGTCTTTGGAGTATGGGAGGAAACCGGAGCATCCGGAGAAAACCCACACTGTCACAGAGAGAACGTACAAACTCTGTATAGACAGCACATGTAGTCAGGATGGAACCTGGGTCCCTGGCGCTGTGAGGCGGCAACTCTACCGCTGCGCCACTGTGCTAGAGAGGTCAATCAATTGGTGGTCAGCTAAGCTTGTTGTCTCAGTGAGAGAGAGTTCAGATAAATGTTGTCTGAACATTCATAACATTTAATTTTTCGTGCCGCTGAATAGGATGGATAAATATTTTTCAGTCAGAGCTTTAGGCGAGGAAGCTGGAGAATAATTATTCCCTTTGATAACCTGTTGGCCATCTGGAGATTATAAACTTAAAATCATTAGCGCAAAGGATGAGAGAGGATCTCATTGAAACATATAAGATTGTTAAGGGTTTGGACACGCTAGAGGCAGGAAACATGTTCCCGATGTTGGGGGAGTCCAGAACCAGGGGCCACACGCACAGTTTAAGAATAAGGGGTAAGCCATTTAGAACGGAGACGAGGAAACACTTTTTCTCACATAGAGTTGTGAGTCTGTGGAATTCTCTGCCTCAGAGGGCGGTGGAGGCAGGTTCTCTGGATGCTTTCAAGAGAGAGCTAGATAGGGCTCTTAAAAACAGTGGAGTCAGGGGATATGGGGAGAAGGCAGGAACGGGGTACTGATTGGGAATGATCAGCCATGAAGACATTGAATGGCGGTGCTGGCTCGAAGGGCCGAATGGCCTCCTCCTGCACCTATTGTCTATAAATCTAGACGCCGATGAGAAGACTTTCTCACACAGTGTTTGTGATGTGTGAGGTTTAAATAATAAATCATTTAAAAAAGATCTGGAGTTTACAGGATTATGGACATCAAATGGATATATATAGGACTAAACACGAGAGCCAGCATGTATAAAGGACCGAATGGTCTCTTTAATAGTAAGTTCCTGTGATTCTAAAATTCAATAACTTCAATGACTATAAAAATCAGGAGTGGTGCAAATGGCTGTTGGCTTCTTGTGGTGGCTTTTACATAGGACAATACACCGGGAAACAGGCCCTTTGGCCCACGGGTCCGCGCCGACCAGCGATCCCCGCACTAACACTATCCTGAACTAGGGACAATTTACATTTATACGTGCAAACCTGTACGTCTTTGGAGTGTGGGAGGAAACCGAGGATCTCGGAGAAAACCCACGTGGTCATAAGCTTAGCAGGTGACCAATTGATTGAAACAATTTACTAAGTGTTATCTCCATTCTGAGGGGTCGAGATGCCTCCCAGACATGTCATTCCTTCACTGCTGGTGGTTATTTACCTGTCGAGTTGCAGCGAGACCTTTGGCACGGAAACTCAGTCTGTGCTTCAGGTGATTTAAGAAATGTTTCCTTAACTAACTCCACCTCAGTTGTCCCATTGGTTATACATTCCTACAGAAAATCAGAAGCAAAACATGAGGACAACAGCGATAGACAATGGGGATTATAACGGAAACGTCATTGGACCTGCTACATAAATACTGTTAGACAAGAGGTGAACATTGGACTGGCCAAAGCCCTTCACTACTGACCGCCTACAGCACAAGTCAGGGTCATAGAGTGATACAGCACGGAAACAGGCCCTTCGGCCCAACTTGCCCACTGGCCAACATGTCCCAGCCACACTAGTCCCACCTGCCAGTGTTTGGTCCATATCCCTCCAAAGTGTCCTCTCCATGTTAGAGTCATACAGAGCAGAAACAGGCTCTTCGGCCCAACATGCCCATGGCAACCAAGATGCCATATCAACACCAGCCCCACCTGCCCACGTTTGCCTCATATCCCTTAAAACCTGTCCTATCCATGTACCTGTCCAAATGACTTTTAAATGTTGTAATTCCCACCTCAACTCCCTCCTCTGCAGCTCGTTCCATTATTCTCTAGGTGCCAGTATCAGTACAGCTCTAACACAAGACACAGCATGCCACTGTACCGGCACCCTCTTCAGCAGAACACCCATTGTCTGTCTGAACTATCGTGACTACAGCATAAACTATCGACAAGCTGCATCTCACCAAACCTTCTCTGAAATCACTTCCTGAGCCCATGATCGCTGCCAACTAGGATTATACATTGTGGGTAGACAAAAGTGCTGGAGAAACTCAGCGGGTGCAGCAGCATCTATGGAGCGAAGGAAATAGGCAATGTTTCGGGCCAAAACTATTCTTCAGACTGAATCAGTGGAGAGGGGGATACAGAGATAAGGAAATGTAAGGTGTGAAAACGAGACAAAGAGAATGGAGATCGTAAATATAGAGTAGATCATTGTTAGTACAGAGAAGGAAACAAGAAAGCAAACAGTGATAGAATGTAAACAAGGACAGTCAGACCACTCAGAGAATTGGGAAGGGGGGGAGGGATGGAGAGAGAGGGAAAGCAAAGGTTACTTGAAGTTAGAGAAGCCAATGTTCATATCACTGGGGTGTAAGCTGCCCAAGCAAAATATGAGCCACTGTTCCTCCAATGTGCGCTGGGCCTCACTCTGACAATGGAGGAGGCCCAGGGCAGGAAGAGCAGTGTGGGAATGGGAGGGGGAGTTAAAGTGTTTGGTAACCAGATGATCAGGTAGATGATCAAGACGGACTGAGCGGAGGTGTTCAGTTTTAGCAGCCTGGTTTAACTACACTGGGCCCTTGGCAGGCCGGCGTTGTGACGTAAACGTATAGCCAGATGGCCAAGTTCCCCACTGCTCGGGTCATGGACGCCTCTTGGGAACGAAGCTCTGCTCTAACCTGGAGAGGATCTGTGTGTTCCACATCAAACACCACAGCGGCTGGTAAAGCAGTCACGGGGGGGTAGGGCGGGGGGTAAAGTGAGGGTTAGGACAAGCACAAAGCCAGAGAGAGGCAAGGACAGACCCCGGGCTGGGATCAATGCCAACGTTTAATTCACCATGTCACATAAATCAAACACCTATTTAGACAAATGCAAGTCAGGCACACCGGTGTTTATCATTCACGGAAATAACTGTATCTGTTTTTTATTTTAAACTAAAAAGGACCTATAGAGATGATGGAATTTAATTTAGATTGGAGTTAGTCTGACCCACGGCTTATTAGCAAACAAAGTTAACTCCAGCTTCACTTTACAAAGTTGATACCTGGAACACACAATAGACATTAGGTGCAGGAGTAGGTCATTCGGCCCTTTGAGCCAGCACTGCCATTCAATGCGATCATGGCTGATCATCCACAATCACTACCCCGTTCCTGCCTTTTCCCCCATATCCCTTGACTCCGCTATTTTTAAGAGCCCTATCTAGTATCCAGAGAACCGGCCTCCACTGCCCTCTGAGGCAGAGAATTCCACAGACCCACAACTCTGTGAGAAAAAGTGTTTCCTCGTCTCCATTCTAAATGGCTTACTCCTTATTCGTAACAAAGAACACAGCATAGAACAGTACAGCACTGGAACAGGCCCTTCAGCCCACAATGTTTGTGCCAAACATCATGCCGATCTCCTCTGCCTGCACATGATCCACACCCCTCCATTTAAAAGCCTCTTAAACGCCCTCAGAAGGGTTCTTCCCTGATTGACCTTTTGTTGGAACAAGCTGAGATACCAATACACTCAGCAAAGGATCGGTGGATTTTCTCAACTTAGCTTGAAGTCGATTTCAGAAAGAGCACGAGTTATCTGTTGAATCCAATGTAATGGGAGAACACACCAGGCTTTATATTAGACTCCACACGGCCTTGGCACTGTAATGTCAGAGAGCGAAGTGTGTAATTAGATAAGCAGCAAATGCAGGAGTCTGTCTGCAGTTTCATGAGGGTTGAACCAATGATTCACAGTTCAGAGAACTCTGATTGTTTCACCCTGAGAGTGTCAGGCTGCTGTGGTCACAAATATTAAACCTGGCTGGCCGGCTCTATAAGTAAGTAAAGATACCGGTCATTTATGGGATGGTTTGGAGGGATATGGACCAAACACTGATAGTTGGGACTAGTGTAGCTGGGACATTAGTTTGTTTATTATTGCCCAAACAAGTGGCTTTTAATGATGGATAAAGGAATTCCACGTGATGGTCAGAGTTGGTGCTGCATAATGACATTTGAAAAGAATTGAACAGAAAATAATGTTTTTAATATTCACTGGAGACAACACAGAGGTGGAAATATTACAGCTTCTGCCTCATACCCCCAGCTACCTGCCTTCCATCCTGACCTCTGGTGCTATCTGTGTGGAGTTTGCACATTCTCCCTATGACCCCGTGGGGGTTTTCTTCAGCTGCTTGAGTTTCCTCCCACACCCCAAAGTCTTTCTGCTGAAGGAGCACGTAACAAAAGGCTTCTCACTGTACCTCGGTACACGTGAGAATAAATTAAACATGCAGGCCGGTGGGTAAAGTGCCTCTAGTGTTGGGTGAGTGGTGGAATCAGAGCAGAGTTGATGGGAGTGGGGGGAGGATAAGATAGGATCAGTGTAACATAAGTACCCAATTGTCAGCACTTCTCTCTGGCATGTCAGGAGTGTGATCAATACTGGAGAAGCTGAACAGAGGTAGCGGTATATAAACTAAATAGAGGCAGAGATAGAGTGGATGGGCGGATTCCTTCGAGAGGATAGAGAGGGTACAAACTGAGGGTAAGAGGTATTAAAGAGATCTGATAGAACATTTCAAACTTGCTGCCAGAGGAAGGAGTGGAATCAGATACAATTGCAATGCTTCCGAGACACAAACAGGCAGTTAATTAGGCAAGCTGAAGGACCTTGTGTGGACAAATGAGGATGGTGGAGATGGGGAGGACATGATGGGCTGAAGGGCCTGTTCTGTGCTGCACAACTCTACAGTACTGGACTCCATTCACTGTTCTCTCCGAACACACTCTTTATTAATGCCGTGAATATTCCTCAGTTTCTCAGACTTACAACATATTTTTCACAATTTTCTTAAAACTAATGAAAAATGTGCATGATTTTAAACTACAATTGTATAGCAGAGATGACGAAACAGTTCTCATTCAACAGATTGAGGCTTTACTGGAAAATTAGATTCCATAAAATCAATATAAAACAACCAAAATAGACATCATAACTCGAGAAAGCAGCAGAATAAAACTTGCTTAACTTTGGAAAAATCTGCTTTAGAAAAGTGAGTTTGCTGAAGGTAATTGGTAAATGTAGTTCATAAAGATCCTCAGACTTGCCCAAGTTATGCTCTTCCCTGCAGCTGTGGAAGTGAAGGGGAGAGAAGCCAATTCCATTGGACATTTGCCTTCCCAAAGGGCACTGAGTTCCTCCAGCCTTTGCAACAGACCATGAGATGTGTGTATGAACTCAGCCTAGCTCTATATACGAGGAACGATGTGTTTGGTTCAGTTTAGAAACACAGCACAGAAACAGACCGTGTAATCTGCTCAGACCATCAATCACCTGTTCCCACTAGTGCCATGTTATCCCAGTTTCACATCCTACACACTCAGGGCAATTTAGAGAAGCCAATTAACCTACATACCAGCACGTCTTTGGACTATGGGAGGAAACCGGAGCATCCGTAGAAAACCAGTCACAGGGAGAACGTACAAACTCCACACAGGCAGCACCCAAGGTCAGGATCAAACTCGGGTGTCTGGAGCTGCAAGGCAGCAGCTCTACCCGCTGCATCACTGTGCCATCTTGATCCGAGGGGACAGATTCCATGCCTACAGCTTGCTGTTGTGATTAGGTTGAAGCAGATGGGTTTGATTGAAAGCATGTCGTTACATTTTATTGGTGGAGGATGTGACAGAATCTTCCAAACAGATTACATTCGTGAAATGACCTTGGATATATCTTCAAAGATATCATATCTGGTCTATCAATAAACCAATTATTATTGGCCAGTGTCTGATAAATAGCAGAACAGTAAACTCAACAGAGCGAGACAGTTATCAAATTCAATATGGCTCAAAAAGAGACTCCTCTGTACTTGCATTAGTAGTGATTCTGTACCAAGTCTTAGAATGAAACATCGCTCATCCCAAAGCTTTTCCCTTTTGCTTTTAATGGGAATTATTGGATTAGCTGCCGTGCATCATCTTTGTGACCAATGTGGGCGGAATGACTTCTATCCCACCGTTCCTAATCAATTTCCCTTCCTACCTCTGGACTACCCATGGCAATGTCATACAAAGACAGATCAAGTCCCACATATAGACACAGAATGCTGGAGTAACTCAGCGGGTCAGGCAGCATCTCTGGAGAACATGGATAGGTGATGTTTTACAGAATGCTGGAGTAACTCAGCGGGTCAGGCAGCATCCGTGTAGGTGACGATTCGGGTCGAGCCCTTTCCTCAGACTGAATCCACATGTTCTCTCACCATCTCCTCACCTTCACTACCAGCCACACCCCCAGTAAAGGGAGACTGGAAACACTAAAGGGAGTGACTTCAATCCCCACCACGGACTCCATTCTCCTGTTGGCCACTACCTGGAGCTAAACCGGACAGTTCAGAGGTTTGTCATCTCACGTTGCATTTTAAACCCACACCTCGCACACCCGTTGACCCAGTGCAGACAGTGTGAAGGTGACGTTATTCTAGACCAGTAGCCAGTGTGCTTCACCATTGATCAGTGTCCAGGGAGGACATCAATGGTGGAGCACACTGCTGAGCACTCCCAGCTCACCAGCGAGTGGATTTTAAATAATCCAAATTAACACGTCCAGAATTAAAGTTATTTACGGAAACAGTGAACATAAAGCTACCGGATTATTGTAAAGAAGGGGCCTGTTTTACAAACTCTGGTTCCTTTGCTGTTCGGTGGGTCCAGGCCCACCTGGTGGTTGACCGGTAACTGCGATCGTACGTCCAGAGCAGATGAGGACGGACAAGCGTCAACTTTGCCAACAAAAACTATATTTCAGGAGCTCCTGAATAAATGCTCTGTCTTGCCCAAACCACAATGCCTCCAGCCTCAAACCTCCAGGCTTTCCGTTGCAAATCCCTGTGACCCCCCCCCCATGTGTCTGCAACCTCCTTCATCCCATGGCCCTTGAGATCCTTGGAACATCTTGAACAACTGGCTGTCAAGCCTTCTGTGGAAGGTTTGGGCATCACAGGTGGATCTCCCGTCTGGTACCACTACTCCGCTCTGATAAATAACTCCTCCAGCTGGAACCTATTCTATTGTATACACCCATGACGCTTGATATGCAATTTTCCCTATTGTTATTAGAATGTTAATCATTATCATTCTTGATAATGTAACTCCAGTAGGGAAGATGTACTAAACCCCTTAGAAAACAGAAGCCAAAAAGCAAAACATACAGAAGCTAAAAATCTTAAATAAAGAAAGTGCTGGAAATTGCAGCATTGCTACATATACAGAGTGAGTTCACACTTGCAAGGTGACACAATATCGTCATTCAAACTTTGTAATCAGTCTCCACAGCCTCTGATGCAGCATTGGAGCTCCCCGCCCTTACAATGTTCTTACCTTGCTGTGAGTTTCTCTATTTATATCAGTTCCAGCTTCACCAACTCCATTTGGCTCCAGTTCATGTTCACTTCGGGAAACCCTGACGTTGAAGATTTTCTTCTGGGCTTGTGATACAGCGTGAGATTCAGCGCTGTTTTCCGACAATTCACCTTCGGGCACTCTGTCCCTGGACGTGGAATCAGTTTCCTCAGCTCTGGCCCTCTCTTCACTACTCTTTGAGTTACACAATAAAAATGTTCTGGAAATAATTCCAAAGCTCCTGTACTTCTTGCTGCTTTTACATAAAGTGCTTTTCTGACTTCTCTGGGAGGAAGATACATCCTTTTTCCTCTGTCTGTTGCTACAAGAATAAAGCATTTCCTTCGAATGGCTTTTAGCTATGTTTGCCAGCATGAAGAAACTGATTTATTGTTTTTAAAGTCAACACACAGTTTCTGTAAATGGAAAGAAAATAAACATTAAGGCACAGATTCAGAACCCTCACTAGCTGGTGAAATAGCCCATGGAGTGAACATACTGTAGCTGTGATTTATTACCATTAACTAAAGAACATGGAAATAACCTGATGCAAGTAACTTGAGTACATCTAATTCATGTATCGATGGGAACCACTTTGGGTCCTAAGTTCTGGGACTATGTCCACAAACAAGATGGACTTGGCCATGCGATCTCCCGGTTGCTAAACACCAACTCTCCTATTCTGACCGTTCTGTCCTGGGCCCCCTCCGCAGTCAGAGTGAGGCCCAACGCTAATTAGAGGAACAGCAACTCATATTTCGCTTGGGCACCTTATAACCCAGCTTTTTTTATTTCACTTCAAGTAACCCTTGCATCCCCCCCCTCTCCATCCCTCCCCCACCCGAGTCACCATACTAGTTTCACTGTGTTCCACTATCTGTACCACTCGTTATCACCTTCTCGAAAGCCAACAATGGACCATTGTGGGCTCCAGCTTTCCTTGACCATCGTTGCGGACTTTGATTTGTCCTCTTGCATATCTTTCATTCATTTGTTCTCTGTGCCTTTTCATATCTCTCATTTCCCTCTCCCCTCTGAAGGTCTGAAACGTCACCTACTCCTTTTCACAGAGATGCTGACTGACCCGCTGAGTTACTCCAGCTTTTTGTGTCTATCTTAGGTGTTAGATAATGCCCGATTTTAAAGGTGTAGTGTGACTCAGTGGAGTTCCTCATTCTCATTACTCTGTAACTGCTGTCAGTGCTACCTGTAAGGTTTGTAGTTGCACCTCCACTAATATGCCCTGAGAATGGGACGCACGGCTGCCATGCAAGGCACTGACAGTGTACAGTGGGGTGGCTGTAACTGATGCTGCTTCTGTTATGACTCCTTAAGATACTGTTGACCTTGTTTACATTCACTACATGGAGGAAGGTCATTTAGCCCACAAGTCTATGACAATTCTCAGGCAATCCTATCAGTCATATCCCCCACTTTTCACAATCTTACAGAATCTATGTGTGATTTATATATCATTTATGTTTTTGTGTGTTAGCTTTGGCCATGTCTCTGTGATCCTGCTGCAGGTGAGAATTTCATTGTAACAATACCTCATCACACTTGTGCATACCACAATAAACTGGACAGGACATTACGCTGATTCTCCTACAAGAAGCCAATTAACCTACTAACAAATCTCTGGGATGTGCTGGAATGGGAATAGCTGTGGCAACCCAGGCAGTCACAGGGAGTACGTGCAAACTCCACACAGACTGCACTAGAGGTCACGTCCATAACCAGGCCCCCCCCCCCCCCATCCCATCTATGAGGATAGGCACTACCCGCTGCACCACTGCATGCCGTCCAATAGAGCAGAGACAATGTGGTCTCTAATTCATGTATCGATGGGACCTTGCATGCCTTATCTAGTGATCTGACATTTCAGAAGTAAAGAAGATGCCTTTGTGTAAGTGATGCCGTCTGGACATCATCACGCTGCTGTTTGTGGGATTTTGCTGTGGAAATATAGCCACTGCCTACAGACCAGTGCTGAGCCAGGAAATCTAACGGCAGAGCACTGTCTTATTGTAGTGTCTGGTCATGAGAGCATGCAACGAACGTTTCAGCTGTGGGGCAACAACAGAGAGTAGCCTCCTCGTTGTGGCCTCGGTGTGAACGGGATCTCTCGGCATCTCCAGACAAGATGTCTTTCAGTTGCTGCAGTTTCACGGGACACGGCTGGGTGGAGACGGTGAAAGATGCTGCAGAATTCCTTCTGCTTAAAGGTTCACTCATTTCAATCTTCAACACTTAATGCAAGAGCCAACAGCTTCATAAATCTCCACATGCTGTTCTTTTCCAGCTTTCCCTGTGCAGGAGTTGAAGTCATAAATTCACAGCAGCCACAAGCCCAGTGTGTCTCTCCATCTCCATCTGAAAATTAACATCCTGTGAAAGTATCATTTATTTTATTTACGCCAGCCCTGTGTCCCATCCAGGGGAATCTCCCAGCTAACACATTATATGGTCATTACCAGATTATACCTTGTGGCCTGCTGCTGCTGCTATAGATACAATATGAACTACACTTCAAAAATAGTTTGGATTTAAAGCATGTTAAAGATCATGAAACATGGTTCAGAAACGCTTCAACATGAGTAGACTGTATAGTTGAGTGTGACATTGCATTAGAGAGGGTGCATGTCTGTGTAACTGAATCTGACTTGGGGTTTAATGCCACTTTGTTTAAGAAGGAACTGCAGATGCTGGAAAATCGAAGGTCGACAAAAGTGCTGGAGAAACTCAGCGGGTGCGGCAGCATCTATGGAGCAAAGGAAATCGGCAACGTTTCGAGCCAAAACCCTTCTTCAGACTGATGTAGGGTGGGCGGGGGGGTGGGGGCAGTGGCGAGAATAAAGGAGAAAGGAAGAGGAGGAGCCCGAAGGCTGAGGGAGAGCTGAAAAGGGGAGGAGACAGCAAGGCCTTCCGGAAATTGGAGAAGTCAATGTTCATGCCGCTGGGGTGTAAACTGCCCAAGTGGAATATGAGGTGCTGCTCCTCCATTTTCCAGTGGTGCTCACTCTGACCATGGTGGAGGCCCAGGACAGAAATGTTGGATTTGGAATAGGAGGGGAGTTGAAGTGCTGAGCCACAGGGAGATCAGGTTGGTTATTGTGGACTGAGCGGAGGTGTTCGGCGAAACGATCGCCAAGCCTACGCTTGGTCTCACCGATGTAGATCAGTTGACATCTAAAGCAGCGGATGCAATAGATGAGGTTGGAGGAGGTGCAGGTAAACCTCTGTTGCACCTGGAATGACTGCTTGGGTCCATGAATGGAGTCGAAGGAGGTAAAGCGACAAGTGTAGCATGGCTTGGATACCAGGGTACACACCACACCAGGGTACACACCACACCAGGGTACGCACACCACACCAGGGTACGCACACCACACCAGGGTACACACAGGGTACACACACCACACCAGGGTACACACACCACACCAGGGTACACACACCACACCAGGGTACACACAGGGTACACACACCACACCAGGGTACGCACACCACACCAGGGTACACACCAGGGTACACACACCAGGGTACACACACCACACCAGGGTACACACCAGGGTACACACAGGGTACACACACCACACCAGGGTACACACAGGGTACACACACCACACCAGGGTACACACAGGGTACACACACCACACCAGGGTACACACAGGGTACACACAGGGTACACACACCACACCAGGGTACACACAGGGTACACACACCACACCAGGGTACACACCAGGGTGCACACACCACACCAGGGTACACACACCACACCAGGATACACACCAGGGTACACACACACCACACCAGCCTACATGGACACGGAGACACAGCAACATCCCGCCGGGGCAGCGAGCGAGGAACGGTGGGTGTTTAGCCGGTGCCGAGTCTTGGTGAGGACACCAGCCGTTCCCCTCCCCTCCCCAGCCGTTCCCCTCCCCTCCCCCTGACTCTCAATCTGAAGAAGGGTCTCTCCAGAGATGCTGCCTGCCCCGCTGAGTTACTCCAGCATTTTGGATCTATCTTCTAATGGAATGCGTTACATTTGTCTGAGAAATTAGGGGGAGGGGGGGGGTTCTATTTAGCAGCTCATTGTAGTGGTTGGGAACGGGAGATCACACGCGAGGGTGGGGAACAAACCATCATCGCTGCGCCGGACTTCACAACAACCACACAAGTTGGGCGAGGTTTAAACGAATGCAACATATGGAGGAAGGAACTGCAGATGTTGGTTTAAACCGAGCATAGACACAAAAAGCTGGAGTAACTCAGTGGGACAGGCAGCATCTCCGGAGAGAAGGAATGGGTGAGGTTTGGGGTCGAGACCCTCCTTCAGACTGATCCAAGGTAGTCTTTGCGCCCGTTCCCCGCCTCGGTGCCCCGTGACCACACGGCCATCACCCTACACGTGGAGCAGGGAACTGCAGATGCTGCTTTACACCCAAGGCAGACACAGAGTGCTGGAGTAACTCAGCGGGACAGGCAGCATCTGTGGAGAGCATGGATAGGTGACGGATCGGGTGGGGACCATTCATTCACCAGCCCTGTCTCCCATCGCTCGACACTTCCACATGTAACAAGTACCCGGCGTTCATGCGACCGACTCTCTTCGCCCGCACCGAGAAACACGACAAACTCGCTCAGTACTAATGAAGGGCAAGTAACATTTTACCCGGGCAGGAGCTTCATAGCGCCTGTCTCGACCATGGATGGAGAGTCTGCTGCCTCTGGCCGCCCTCCAGCTCGCTGGGACGGGGGCAGAACACCGGCCTCATGCCCGGGAAGTAACGGAGACTTGTGTTGCCCGCTGTCGGAGCTGGTGTGTGATTTAGAGCTGCCCTCCTGGCCGCTGCAAGAGCCGCGCAATTTACTCCAGTGCCCAGCGAGAGTCGTGGCTGCTCTCCTCCACAGTCCACAGCCCCACCCTGGGGCTCTCTCTCTCTCTCTCTCTCTCTGACGCACAGCCCACTCCGTTAACTCTCTGTTGTCAGACTGACGGAGAGAGAGAGTTTGTCAACAAGTTTGGTAGAATGTGAAACTTTCTCCGCCGCGGCACGGCCGCTGTCTTGCTGGCAAAGGGGGTTTAGAAAACTCACCCCGTTTGGTTCTGGGTCAATGGGAACCATTCATCTGTATCCTGATAGACCCCAGTGAGCGGGGATGGCTCGACACTAGTAAATACCGCCTTTCATAGCGTTCGCCAGGGCACTCCTGGGCCGGCGGTTGTGAATAACCCCTATGTCGTGTAGACCTGCTGTGAATGACAGCATAGAGAGACAGCCCAAAGCAAACAGTCCAACACAGAGAGAGGTTGATTCAACCGCCGGCCACATGCGGAGGGCAACGAACGCCCAGAACTGTATCCTGACTGGAAAAAAACAGCCACATTATTCACCAGCCAGAATCACCGCCCGCTCACAACAGCGTCATGTATTTACATTGCATGTGTAATACTTTTAAAACACTTGATGGAGTATTTAATATTCATTAAAGTCAATTCAAAATTATATTGCGCCTTAATTCACCCACAATTAACATAATTACCTTGTTATTTATTAACCAGAACTTGGACAGGAATATGTTCAGCAATTTGAACGCGGGCGCTCTTTTCCTCGCACATTTCTACAAAGCAAGATTTGATTTTTAGTTTAGTTCATGATTGGCAAGTGTAGGGAGATACAGTGAATGCACTTTGCGGAATTCAAAGATGAATTTTAACTGGGAAATAGTTGGGCCATTTAGCCCAATATGTTGATGGGAGCATTTGTGTGGTACTAATCAGTTCATCCACCCTCACCCAATAGCCTTGTATTTTTCAATACTGTGATAATCTGGGTGAAATTGGAGTTTGCCACAACAATGAATCAAGATCACAACCTGGAGTGTTTTTAATGGAAAAGCAAATGAACCGCTTGCTGTATGTGATTCTTCCCTGGGCCCATTCACACCATTGGCCAAATTACATCCACCCACTGTCTGCCTCTACCACAACCTTACACGTGAATGCCACAGCTTGTGTCCATCCACAGCCTGACTGACCACTCAACATTCCGCATAAAGAATATCCTCACAGCTAGACATGCTTAAAGGATTTTTTAGTTGCACCATCTTGCATCTTACAATTTAACTTTCTCATTCTTGGCCAACTCCTCGAGCCACAGAATGATACAGTGTGGAAACAGGTCCACACCGGTCAACATGCCTTTTCTACAATCGTCCCACCCGCCTGCGTTCGGTCCATATCTCTCTAAACCTGTCTAATCCAGGTAACAGTCGAAATGTTTTTAAAACATTGTTATAGTCACGATCTCCTCCGGTAACTTGTTCCATACATCCACAACCCCTTGCGTGAAAAGGTGGCTCCTCGGGTTCCTATTAAATCTTTTCCACTCTCAGCCTAAACCAATGTCCTCTGGTTCTTGATTCCCCTACCCTGCATAAAAGACAGTGAATTTACCCAATCTATTCCTCTTATGATTTTATCCACATCTATAATATCACCCCTCATCCTCCTGTGCTCCAAGGAATAAAATCCTAACTTGTTCAACCTCTCCCTATACCTCAGGTCAATAGAAAATAGGTGCAGGAGTAGGCCATTCGACCCTTTGAGCCAGTACTGCCATTCATAGAAACATCGAAAATAGGTGCAGGAGGAAGCCATTCGGCCCTTCGAGCCAGCACCGCCATTCATTGTGATCATGGCTGATCGTCCGCTATCAATAACCCGTGCCTGCCTTCTCCCCATATCCCTTGACTCCACTAGCCCCCTAGAGCTCTATCCAACTCTCTCTTAAATCCATTCAGTGATTTGGCCTCCACTGCCCTCTGTGGCAGGGAATTCCATAAATTCACAACTCTCTGGGTAAAAAAGTTTTTTCTCACCTCAGTCTTAAATTACCTCCCCTTTATTCTAAGGCTGTGTCCCCTGGTTCTGGACTCACCCAACATTGGCAACATTTTTCCTGCATCTAGCTTGTCCAGTCCTTGAATGGCGGTTTGAATGGCCTATATGTTTCTATAAGATCCCCCTCATCCTTCTAAACTCCAGTGAATACAAGCCTAATCTTTTCAATCTTTCCTCATATGACAGTCCCGCCATCCAGGGATCAATCTCGTGAACCTATGCTGTACTGCCTCAATCACAAGGATGTCCTTCCGCAAATTAGGAGACCAAAACTGTACACAATACTCCAGATGTGGTCTCACCAGAGCCCTATAAAACTGCAGAAGAACCTCTTTACTCCTGTACTGAAATCCTCTTGTTATGAAGGCCAACATTCCATTAGCTTTCTTCACTGCCTGCTGTACCTGCACGCCAACTTTCAGTGACCAGTGTACAAGGACACCCAGGTCTCGCTGTACCTCCCCCTTATCTAACCTAACCCCATTGAGATAATAATCTGCCCCCTTGTTTTTGCCGCCAAAGTGGATAACCTCACATTTATCTATATTATTCTGCAGCTGCCACACATCTACCCACTCACTCAACCTGTCTAGGTCCCCCTGCAACCTCCTAACATCCTCTTCACAGTTCACACTGCCACCCAGCTTTGTGTCATCCGCAAACATGCTAGTGTTGCTCCTAATTCCCTCTTCCAAATCATTAATATATATGGTAAACAGTTGCGGCCCCAACACTGAGCCTGTGATCATGGCTGATCATCCACAATCAGTACCCCATTCCTGCCTTCTCCTCATAACCCTTGACTCAGCTATCTTTAAGAGCTCTATGTAACTCTCTCTTGAAAGCATCCACAGAATTGGCCTCCACTGCCTTCAGAGGCAGAGAATTCCACAGATTCACAACTCTCTGGGTGAAAATGTTTTTCCTCGTCTCTGTTCTAAATGGCCTACCCCTTATTCTTAAACTGTGCCCAGCACCGAGCCTTGCAGTACTCCACTAGTCACTGCCTGCCATTCTGAAAGGGACCCGTTAATCCCTACTCTATATTTCCTGTCTGCCAACCAATTTTCTATCCATGTCAATACTCTAGCCCCAATTACACATGCTCTAATTTTGCCCACTAATCTCCTGGTGGGACCTTATCAAAGGCTTTCTGAAAGTCCAGGTGCACTACATCCACTGGCTCTCCCTTGTCCATTTTACTCGTAACTTTGTTCTTATGCTGGAAAACCATTGGATTAGGGCAGACACAATGCATCTTTCACTGTGTGGTTTTCCATTTGTTCTCTACAGTGACTTTAACCTGCAGGCTGCTGGTCCAGATCCTAATAGAAACATAGAAACATAGAAATTAGGTGCAGGAGCAGGCCATTCGGCCCTTCAAGCCTGCACCGCCATTCAATATGATCATGGCTGATCATCCAACTCAATATCATGTACCTGTCTTCTCTCCATACCCCCTGATCCCTTCAGCCACAAGGGCCACATCCAACTCCCTCTTAAATATGGCCAACGAACTGGCCTCAACTACCTTCTGTGGCAGAGAATTCCACAGATTCACCACTCTCTGTGTGAAAAACGATTTTCTCAACTCGGTCCTAAAAGACTTCCCCCTTATCCTTAAACTGTGACCCCTTGTCCTGGACTTCCCCAACATCGGGAACAATCTTCCTGCATCTAGCCTGTCCAACCCCTTAAGAATTTTGTAAGTCTCTATGAGATCACCCCTCAATCTTCTAAATTCCAGCGAGTACAAGCCAAGTCTATCCAGTCTTTCTCCCATGTTAATGTCATCTCTCATGTTACTACAGTTGTCTGCTCCCTGCACAAACTGTGACATTTTGTGCCAGACCAACTTAAGAGAAGGTTTGCTGACTTGCTAGAATCCTTGATGAATTCTGCAGCAGCACTCACAACTGAATGTGACCTGGTTTGATGGGTTCTACTTCCTATAATTAGTTGCAAAAATGTATGGTTAGGACACTGGAATAACTCCAAAGTTCACGAGTTCAATCTTCCTAAACTACGTGGTGAAATTGAATTCAATAAATCAGGTTCTATGTACTTACGTCCAGGAGAATCGACGGGGAAATCTAGTGGATTATCATAAAAACCCAACAGACTGCCATTTTCTTGGGGGGGGGGGGGGGCACCAGCTGTTCGCCCTCACTCCCACGCACTCCTCTGCCACAGAAGGTAGTTGAGGCCAGTTCATTGGCTATATTTAAGAGGGAGTTAGATGTGGCCCTTGTGGCTAAAGGGATCAGGGGGTATGGAGAGAAGGCATGTACAGGATACTGAGTTGGATGATCAGCCATGATCATATTGAATGGCGGTGCAGACTCGAAGGGCCAAAAGGCCTACTCCTGCACCTATTTTCTATGTTTCTATGATTCTATGAAATTGCCCCAACAACCTGCCTTCCTGCAAAGGCAACTGGAGGCACAGAAACCGTGTCATTCTCTCCTGCAACCTCTCCATATTCCTTTGAGGATTTCAAATATCCGCTCAGCATTTATATTTAGAACATGGAACAGTGTAGCACAGGAACAGGCCCTTCGGCCCACAATTGCTGTGCTGAACATGAGGCCAAGGCAAACTCTAATCTGCCTGCACGTGATCCATATCCCTCCATTCCCTGCAAATACATGTGCCTATCCAAAAGCCTCTTAAACCTCTAGGAAGTCATTGTCCCTTTCCATGAATGATGCCCAACTTGCTGAGGATTTTCTCTGCATTGTAAGCAGGCACTTCTGCCACCTTCTCATTGTCTACCCAATCCCTCACTCACTCGCTAAACCAGCAGGATGCTCATAAAATGGTACTTTCTTCCATTCTTTTCCCTTCTCTCTCTAATTTTAACTATTTTTTTGTTTCCCTCTTTAGTTTAGTTTAGTTTAGAAACACAGCATGGAAAGAGGCTCTTCGGCCCACTAAGTCCATGCCAACCATTGATCACCTGCTCACACTAGTTGTCACACTCTCTCATCCACTCCCTACACGCTAAGGGCAATTTACAGAGGCTAATGAACCTACAAACCCGCACCTCTTTGGGATGTGGGGGGAAACCAGAGCATCCGGAGGACACCCATGCGGTCTCAGGGCGAACATGCAATCTCCACACAGACAGTAGCCTAGGTTAGGATTAAAACCAGATCTCTGGCGTTGAGGCAACGGCTCTACCCACTGCGTCCGTGTGTGGACACTGGTCTGTTTTTGCATCACCAAGGATTGCAACAAAAATAAGCTGAGAGCTGAATATTCATGAGCTGGCCATTCAGGACGGATTCCTGCAAAGATGCCACAAGCTGTACTGACATGGTGCAACATTGCAAATCATTTCATTTCCATCAACAAATTAAACTTCCTTCAGTAAATAAGTATTTTTCCATTAAACTTTTCAAGTTAAGCCTTGAGATAGCATATGCCCCTGAGCTGATGATTAGAAAAAGAAAAAAAAAACTTGCATTTATATCACTTCTTTCAGGTTCCAGAGCACTTTGAAGCCAATGAAATCCTTGGTGCTGTGATGTATAAATGACATTACCGACATTTGCAGAACAAGCTTCCACAATCGGCTGTATAATTACGGCCCATGTTCCGTTTTGTGACGTGGTTTGAGGGACACACAAAAAGGTAACACGTTGGGAAGAACTCACCCACTCTTCTAAAAATTGGCAAGGAACATTTTGTTCATTTGCAAGGGCATGTTGGAGTTCAGTTTGGTGTTTTATATTGATGGTTATCTGGCTGTTATAGACTGCGGGCCACAGATGGCATCTATAACATTGCAGATGAGATAACAATACTGCTCTGTGTGCATGGCTGCTCTCAATGACTATTGACCAGTGGCATTAAAGTCTGCGGTGATGAAGTGCTTTGAGAGGTTGGTTATGGTGCACATCAACTCCTACCTCGACAAGAACCTCGACCAACTACAGTTCGCTTACCGCCACAACAGGTCAATGGTAGATGCAATTTCACTGGCTCTCCACTCTGCACTGGACCACTTGGACAATAAAAACACCTACGTCAGGCTGTTGTTTATAAACTACAGCTCGGCGTTTAATACCATCATCCCTTCCAAGCTCGTTACCAAGTTCACGGAACTAGGCTTCTGCGTATCCCTCTGCAATTGGATTCTCGACTACCTCATCCACATACCACAGTCTGTTGGAATTGGAGGAACCACTTCATCCTCAGTAACAATTAGTATGGGAACACCTCAAGGCTGCGTGCTCAGCCCCCTGCTTTACTCACTCCATACCCAATGACTGCGTAGCCGGTCATAGTGCCAACTCCATCATCAAGTTCGCTGATGACACCACTCTGGTTGGACGAATCACAGATGGGGACGAGTCAGATTATAGAAGTGAGATCGACTGACTGACCAAATGATGCCAGCACAACAACCTGGCTCTCAACATCAGTAAGACCAAGGAACTGATTGTGGACTTTAGTAGGGGAAGGATAATCCTGTTTATATCAACGGGACGATAGTGGAGAGGGTCAATAACTTCAAATTCCTGGGCGTGCATATATCAGAAGATCTTTCCTGGACCCAGCACACTGATGGAATTGTAAAGAAGGCACATCAGCACCTCTACTTCCTGAGAAGATTACGGAAATTCGGCATGTCGAAGAGGATTCTCCTAATCTTCTACAGGTGCACAGTAGAGAGCATTCTGACAGGTTGCATTGTGGCCTGGTTTGGCAACTTGAACATCCAGGAACGAAAAAGACTACAAAACGTCGTGACCACTGCCCAGTCCATCACCGGCTTTGACCTCCCCACCGTCGAAGGGATCTATCGTAGTCACTGCTTCAAAAATGCAGCCCAAATCATCAAGGACCCACACCATCCTGGGCACACCCTTATCTCACCACTGCCATCAGGAAGAAGGTACAGGAGCCTGAAGACTGTAATGTCCAGGTCAGGAACAGCTTCTTCCCCACAGCCATCTGGCTATTAAACACAATGAATAAGCTATGAGCTCTGAACTGCAAAAGACTATATTATTATTTGTTATTTGCACTATATTTGTTATTTATTGAACTTTTTCTTTTTTTTTTTCCCGCTATATACAATGTTTACATATTCACATATTCTGTTGTGCTGCAGCAAGTAAGAATTTCATTGTCCCATCCGGGACATATAATAAAAACTCTCACTCTGGACTTGGCTAGACACAGTGCACACACACAGTGGCTTTTGGGGATATTTATGGGTTAGGGCATGTTGTGACCATGCTTGAAAATCCTTGTTTCCATCAAGAGTTTTATGAACAGTGGTTCTTTGTGCTTTTATGTCCACTGATACTCTGCCCAGGTGACTTGTCTCACTCCAGACTCCCTGGTGGGAACCACACAAGGTTGCTACATGTCACCCCGACTCCTTATTTATGGAATGGCTTCTGAGCCTCTTCAGTCCTCTTTATTGGAACATTCCTGCAGGGGTTTTTCGTAAAGCTGCAAATAAAAAAGTCTCCAGTAAAATACCATCAATTCCTCATTCTGCAATAATATTTTCCTCCTGGCTCCAAAATAAATGTTGCCGGGCTTCCTGCCGTCTTCTATGGAGTCCGCACGCTGTGAGACAGCCCAGTTACACAGAAAGTTTCACACTTGAGGCTGCAGTGGGACAAATGCCTTCAGTTCGTTTATGCTGCAAATGTGATTGGAAGCGAGTTAGCATTGGGCTTCATCCAGCAACACCGCTGCTCAAAGCGGGAATGGTGCATGGTGGCACCCACATTACAAGCCAGTGATGAACTACCATCTACTTCTGGTGACCCTCAGACGATCCTTGATCAGACTTTTCTGGCTTTACCTTGCACTAAACGTTATTCCATTATCATGTATTTATACACCGTAAATGGAGTCGATTGTAATTGTGTATTGCCTTCTACTGACTGGATAGAACGCAACAAAAGCTTTTCACTGAACCTGGAGTAACTCAGCTGGTCGGCAGCATGTCTGGGGTACATGGATAGGTGACGTTTCACAGAGTGCTGCAGTAACCCAGCAGGAAAGGCAGCATCTCTGGAGAACATGGATAGGTGACGTTTTACAGAGTTATGGGGTAACTCAGCAGGTCAGGCAGCATCTGTGGAGAACATGGATAGGTAACATTTCACAGAGTGCTGCAGTAACCCAGCAGGATAGGCAGCATCTCTGGAGAACATGGATAGGTGATGTTTCACAGAGTTCTGGGGTAACTCAGCAGGTCAGGCAGCATCTCTGGAGAACATGGATAGCTGACGTTTCAGGCCTAGACCCTACAATCAGTCTGAGGAGGGGACCCGACCCGAAACGTCCCCTGTCCGTATTCACCAGTGATGCAGCCTGACCCTTTGAGTTACTCCAGCACTCTGTGTCCCTTGTGTATTAACCAGTACCTACAGTTCTTTGTTTCTAACTTCTGTTAACCTGTTTGGCACGGGTCAAATGTGAAGGACCCAAACCAACACCTTCGCCTCCATCTCCTGCGCCACAGACAGGAATCAGCATTGCAGGTTACAAAGGCTCCTGGAGGTTTATATATATCACCCCCCCCACCCCAATCATCCTCCCACTAATGATCCAGCTTCACTTTCCCAAAGCCATTGGGAAATGAGCAGATCCTTGGTTAGAAGGTCCTTGTTGTCATTTATTCTCCATTCCATTATTTTATGACAGTTCCATCCAGAATTTTCAGACAAGAATTGGCAAAAATATATATTTTAATGCATGGATGATTTTCTTTCCAGGATTATGATCTTGAGACTATCCTTTAATTGATGGTGACTTTGGGACAATCTTGGGGGATACCAACCATGTCCGCATTATGGATGGCCTGTGGTTGGTAGGAAGGCAAGAAGCACATTGTCCATGGACTTGTAGACATATTGTTCTCAGTGACAACCATACCCTCGCCTTTGCAGTGAGAACTAGTCGAGAGAGGGGAACCTGCAGATGTATTAGATTTATACATTTCAGAGGTAGTGCGTAGAAGGCTGGTGCTTACGGTTAGGTATCACGGCTTTGTTAACATGGATTGAGTGGGAATAAATAGCTCTTTGTCATACAGGAAGGAGGTAACTGGCAGGGTGCCCAGGGAGCAGCTCGTAGTCCTCAATTATTTACCATCCAAGGTAAGAAGGTGTGGAGAGGCAAAGCTCAACCCTGTCTCATTTATCATCTACCGGGCCGCAGTGATCCATGACCTCCTGTTACTTGCAAGATCAGGACTATCTTCAGCAAGTACCTCAAAGCTCTAGAAAGTTGCCACCAAAAATTCCTTCACAAAGTCCTCCAAATCCAATGGAAAGATAAATGAACCAATGCTAGCCAACCCAACATTGATACCATAATTACTTCCAGTTGGCCCTGTTAGGCTGGCCATGTCTTTGTCACGCTGGACACCCCACTCACAAAACAATATGCCTAAGCCCAGCAAAAACAATGAAAGGAGCTCCCTTCCTCCTGCGGCAAGATGTGTAGTTACCACTTTGGCTTCGTGAGGTACGTCAGACCCCACAGAACTAGTGTGGAAGCAAGTCATTCTTCATCTTAAGGGAGCACCTGAGTGAAATAAGACGTTAGTCGAAGACCGAGTCAGAACACAACTGCAGTTCATTTCACTTCAATTCCAACAAGTTCTTCTCAAGGCTCCTACATAGGTGAGAAGTTCGATCTCACCAAGATCACAACTAATCTCTTTTACCTTGGTGAAATTAGATTTTATTGTTAAAAATCTTCAGAAGTGTCAACCAATGTCACACAGATATGGCTAAAACAAACAAATCTTCACAGAGCAGTTGTTAATTCAGAAGAGTAGACTGTATTTGAAATGCGGAGTGAAGAACAGACTGAAAAACTTCAACAAATACGGAGGTCAATTTATAATCCCATTTTGTGTCCATAAATTGCTAAGTGCTCCTTTTTAACTGCATCCACCTCAAGGGAGATTTATTAAAAGACATTAGTTCACCTTAGCTCTCAAATCCGCATCTAAATGTTATGTCTTCCTCCATTTCACTGTTCCCTATTACTGAAACAATCAGGCATAGCCTTGCTTATCAGAGGCTTGATAACAAATGCAGTCTCACATTAACATTTACACACTGTGTAATGATGCAAATTCACCAAGCATTATTGCAGGCGAGGACACAAAGTGCTGGAGTAACTCAGCGGGTCAGGCAGCATCCTAGAGAACATGGATAAATAAACCCTATTGGGTTGAGTCTGAAGACAGATCCCAAGCCAAAATTTCACGTATCCATTTTCTCCAGAGATGCTGCCTGAACTGTTGAGTTACTACAGCACTCTGTGTATGTTGTGTATTAAGCAGCATCTGCAGTTTGTTTCTACATCTATGCATTATTGCAGGCTTGTTACCTCTCACTTAATTGTGTACACACACCATGATCCCTGTGTCAGGTTAGACACTAAACAATTGATCTCCCCAAAGGCTCAGAATGAATTGGGAAAATCTTTGCAGATTTGTCTCATCTGCTCTATTGTGTAAGATGACAAATGGATGACACAACATTCTCAAAACAAAGTCATCAACTACTTCCCTGACCTCCCCAATAAGGTGTTTTGATAAAAGGACTCGAAGGTCAGGAAGTTTTGATACTCAGAAGAGCGTTACAAGTTTGGAGGTCGCTGCATGAAAGAATGATAGTGGCAGGAACTCTCACGTTTAAGCAATGGTACAAGACTATAGGAGCAGGAGTTGGCCCCCACGCCCTTTAAGACTGCCCCATTCTTGAATGAGACTGTAGCTGATCAGTGCTGGGGTCAGCTCCTTCCCCCATAACCCTCAATTCATTGATCTCCCAAATATTTATCCATCCCCACCTCAAACATATCGACCTCTACCACATTCGGGAGCAGAGAATACCGAAGATGCTCCAGAGATGGGCGAGAACTTGAAGAGCCAGGCTGCAGGGTCAAGGACCTGGTTTGAGCTTGCTCTAGATTTGGCAAAGTCGACTGTGCTGCAGATATTCTGGTTCCATAACTTCCAACATGTGCCGCTGGAATTGTTATTATAAATGCTCTCACTGCCTTCTTACTCAACCATCAATCTGGATTGAGTTAGTACCACTGGTGCATGAATTAGAGGAATGTGGATTCATGTGTGGGCACAAGGTGCTGACTGGATTCCCAATGATATCTTGAGGGAGCTCTCCTCCACTTATGGGAAGTCAAATGCTTCAGGTTATTATTGTAAACTAGTCTCTAATAAACCAAATGGGGAATTTTGCCCAAAGGATATTCACTGTTTGAAACTTGATTTAATAAGGCACACTTGAGGTCAATCAGATAGATGCACTCAAAATAGGCGCAGGAGTAGGCCATTCGGCCCTTCTAGCCAGCACCGCCATTCACTGTGATCATGGCTGATCATCCACAATCAGTAACCTGTGCCTGGCTCTCCCCATACTCCTTGATTCTGCTAGCCCCAAGAGCTCTTGAAAGCTAGAATCGGATGAAGGACAGAAAAACACTAGAGTCATAGAGTTTTAGTCAGCATGGCAACAGGCCCTTCGGCCTGACTTGCCCACACCGACCAACAAGTCCCATCTACACTAGCCCCACCTGCCTGTGTTTGGCCCACATCCCTCTAAACCTGTCCTATCCATGTACCTGTCTAAATGTTTTTAAACAATGCCTAATAAATACCAGAAAGCTGTGTGTGAAATCAACATTCCCATGGACTAGCTGGAATGAAAAACCTGAATGTGTGCCATTTTTTGTGCATTTTGAAATGCCTGCTCAATGGGTTAAATAGCAAAAAATGTTGTGTTTTCCTTTTATGCAGTCAAACCTGCCCTCCCTGTGGCCCACACAATTAACTGCTGTAGATGGTCTGAGGAGAGCGGAGGGCTGTGGGTGGCATGGACACTTGTGATCTCACTTAAATCAAAACTGCAGCTCAACAGATCAAGGAACTCAACAGATCAAGGAAGATGTGGAGGGAAATGGATTTTGGGTCGAGAAGATGGGTCCTGTCCCTAACTATTGTCTTTCCATTTCCTTCCACAGATGCTGCCTCCAGTTCTTCCAGCAATTTGTTTTTTGCTCGAGACTCCATCTTCTGCACTCTGATTATTTGTATTTTAGGTTTAAGATGATAATGAGAATTAGAATGAATTCCATTATTGACAGAGTCAAATCCACAAGCCTGACCCCATTTTAATAGATTTACTTAATGTTTATTCAGATATTTTCATGAAAGTAGAGAACAAAGTACAATTAGTTGGTTTACTTAAAGAATATAGCTGTTAATATTTTAAACTTTGCCTCTCATTCCTTGTTGGGTTTTGGTAACAGTGAACATCACATTCTGCACAAGTTAGAGAAATGTGTAACTTCCATGAACATTTTCTGATTGATTATATTCAACATTCTACAAACGGGAAGCTCACATACAGAATTGTGTCGTTGGTTAAAGACAAATTCAGGTTGGGGAAGGGGAATTGATACCTTTATGTTTGAATGAATCATGGTAGATCATAAGGTATGTTAGCTCATTTTGTGGACAATAAACTTCATTTTTGATTGATGCAGTCGGGATACTCCTGGCTGGGCTCTTTCTTTGGTTCTGGGTCTTCACAAATAGGTGGAGGCCTTTGAAACAAGGTGCCGTGGGGAACACCTGGGTCCCCAGTGACAATTATCCAATGGTTCAGGTCTTCTTCAGCCCGATGGGGATCAAAAAAGGTGTGAGTGGTAATTTCATGCTCTCTTCCAAACATTGTCCTGCAAAACGCAGAAAATATTGCTGCTGAATTTCGGTTTGTTTATTTAATATTTTATTGCATGAGCTTAAGAGTTTTGATGGAAGTAAAGTTTATCCTCACTGGACTAGACTCACATAGCTCCACCATACATTTAAATAAACAGACAAGATGGGCCGTTATGACAGATTTTGTGGGTAGTTTCTGATGTATCAATGCTGAGGATGAGGGGGACCTCATTGAAACTTACCAAGTAATGAAAGGCCTGGATAGAGTGGATGCGGAGAGGATGTTTCCATTAGTGGGTGAATCTAGGACTAGAGAGCACAGCCTTAGAATAAAAGGATGTATGTTTACAAAGGAGATGAGGAGGAATTTCTTTAGTCAGAGGGTCATGAACCTGTGAAATTCATTGCCACAAACAGCAGTGGAGGCCAAGTCTTTGGGTATTTTTAAGGCAGAGATTGACAGATTCTTGATCAGTACGGGTGTCAAAGGTAATGGAGAGAAGACAGGAGATTGGTGTTGAGAGGGAAAGATAGATCAGCCTTGATTGAATGGCAGAGTAGACTTAATGGGCCAAATGGCCTAATTCTACTCTTATCACTTATGACCTTAATATAAAAGTTTGAAATAATTATTTGAAAATAATAATTTGAAACTCTGAAAACTCGTACTCATTTGCTGTACTTTGTTAAGCAATACTTACCAAAAGGAGTGCTGCTGAAAAACTGCTAAAGCTTGATTGGTGCGGACATGGTTGATAAGTACTTTTACGTTAGCCTAGAAAATCAGAAGTTAAAAAAAGTCACATGATACCAATGCCACCGGAAAAATAAACGATGCATCTTATTCATATCTAGACGGATGGGATTTAAAGGCACAAACATTATACAATTTGTATAGGCCAATAGTGAAGAACTGTGCTTAGCTCTACAGCATGAAGAGATATGAGCACATTGTAAAATGTCCAAAGAAGATTGGCAAAATAGCTATTCGTTTCGAAAAACATTGTTTAATTCTCAAGGAAAGGTTGAAGAATGCCCATAGATGTCTTTAAAACCATTTAATATGAAGAGGGACTGAAGATGTTTCCTCTCAAGAGGAAGAGGCTGCATTGGTTTTGAGAGATGTAGTGTTGAGAAAGCTTTAAATAATTGTTACAAAGTAAACATTAACTATAATATTAAAAACAAAACCAAGGTAAATAATTTTAAACTTTTGTGAATATTTTAAAGGCATAAATATATGGCATAATAATAACAGATAAAGGAAACATTTTTCTAAAATTACCTTTGAAATGAAACCAGCAGCCCAACTTCTCCTTTCTCCCATCGGGCAAAAGGTGCAGAAGTGTGAAAACGCAGACCTCCAGATTGAGGGACAGTTTCTTCCCAGCTGTATAAGGCTACTCTACCATCCTATCACAATCAGAGAGCAGTGCTGAACTACTATCCACCTCATTAGGGACCCTTGGACTATCCTTGATAGGACCTTGCACTAAACGTTATTCCACTATCATGTAACCATACACTGTAAATAGCTCGATTGTAATCATATATTGTCTTTCTGCAGACTGGTTAGCATGTAACAAAAGCTTTTCACTGTACCTTGCTACATGTGACAATAAACTAATCTGAACTGAACCCAACTCAAATGATGGGTTTGCATGACGTAAAGCAGAGCTGTTGTTAACGACCAACCGTGATCTCGGAGAACAGAGAATGTTTGTTGAGTCTTGTGATCTACTCTGCCTTATAGTTATTAAGCTCTTATTAGATCTGGATTCCTTGGATTAGGATTCAGCATTGATACAATCACACAGATTGTGCTAAATTTATCAAAGCTCTCCACTGGATCCAAGGAAAATTACATAATTGGAAAATCACTTAACTCACATTAGATTAAGCTACACATAAAATCACAAAATCAATGGAAACTTGCAACTTCTTTCCCGAGAACCATGTGAGGTCTCAAATGTGCACCTAGGCACACTTAGCAATCTATCAGACACGAACATAACAATTTTATGTCTTGTATTGCAGTTCTCATGTTCAATGAACTGCAGTTTTTAGACAGAATAATACTTAAAATCCATTAAAGATTAATTAAAAAATGTGTCCTTGGCACCCTCATTATTCCTGTAAAAATTCCTTAGCATGTGGCACAGAGGCGCAGCGGTAGAGTTGCTGTTTTACAGCGCCAGAGACCCGGGTTCGATCCTGATCACGGGTGCTGTCCCTATGGAGTTTGTACGTTCTCCCCATGACCGTGTGGGTTTTCTCCGAGTGCTCCTGTTTCCTCCCACACTCCAAAGATGTACAGGTTTGTAGGTTAATTGGCTTTTGTTAATTGGCCCTTGTGTCTGGAATATAACCAGTGTATGGGTGATCGCTGGTCGGTGCGGATTCGGTAGGCTGAAGGGCATGTTTCCACACTGTATAACTAATATTTGGCCAGCAGAGATTCTTGATGCCAGGGGAGTATTGAAGAATATATCGAAGCCACAGACTTTGGAAAATAAAGGAAATCACTCGACCTTTGGAAATCAACAAAAAACACTAATATTTTATCAAAGACCAATTCTTCTGTAGCACTGAGAGCTTTCAACTAGATCCATATAATGTTCAGCACAGAGTGATAACATTGAATAGTAATGTAGCACATATATGTAATCTATGTTATGTTTCCTACAATATTGGAGAAGGCCATTCAGTCCATTGAGTCTATGCTGGCTCTCTGATAGACACAACAAGCTGGAGTAACTCAGCGGGCCAGGCAGCATATCTAGATAGAAGGAATGGGTGACGTTTCGGGTTGAGACCTTTCTTCAGACTTTGTGTCTATCTTTGGTTTAAACCAGCATCTGCAGTTCCTTGCTACACAATCTCATTTCCCCATTTATTTTCCCTCCAGACTATTTTCTCTAATGTACTCATCAACTGATTCTCCCTATCACACACCTACATTTGGGATCATTTGCAGCAGCCAATTATCAATCAACCAGCATGTCTTCATGATGTAGGAAACCCAAACCATCACAGAAGCCGTTGCAAACAGGATCCTACCCAGCTGTGAGGTAACACAACTTATCAGGCTAACCTACAGAACTGCTAACCTGGGAATCTTCTACACATTTAATCTAAAGTTTAAACAGTGAACACTTTTACTCTTTATTACTAAGTTAAGCTGAAAGAAGGATTTTCAATAACAAAATGTCCATACTGGTACTGGGTATCCATCGTACTCAAGTCGCATCTGTGGGTCCAGGTACAAGACCTGCCAGCAACTCAGGAAGGAGAGCTGATCTATCAAATTCACTAGTTGCATCCGAGACTTCTTGGCATATTTTAAAAATAATTGCATATCACTTGTCAGATATAGCTGGAAGAGAAGAAGCATTTGTATTTCAGTGCAATGATCATGAGACATCATGAAGCAATCACAATTGTTTCCCTCACATTTTCTTCCAAATATCTAATTGCTTTATTACAAAATATCATGTTATATTTTTGGAACCTTCAGAAAGTGACTGTTGTATTGTTACCTGTCCTGTGACCCCTTCCAATGTTCTGAGGGTAAAGCTCTGTCCATATCGAAGAGGATCACCTTTGCAACTACCGTCAACACTGATAGAAATAAAAGTTAGTGAGTATGTGGAACACAAACAATGTACAAAGTTATCATTAAATCAATAACAAATAATGTTGCAATTCATCTGATCAATTAGCTTTGGGGTTTAAGTTAAGCTACGTGGCGCAGTGGTAGAGTTGCTGCTTTACAGTGCCAGAGACCCAGGTTCGATTCTGACTACGGGTGCTGTCTGTACAGAGTTTGCACGTTCTGCCTGTGACTGCGTGGGTTTTCTCCAGGTGCTCAGATTTCCTCAAATATTCCAAAGACATGTATGTTTGCAGACTGTGCAGGTCTGACATTTCTGTCCCAGGTCTCCTCCACTGCCAGAGTGAGGCCACACACAAATTGAACTAACAATACCTCATTTTTCACTTAGACAATTTACAACCCAGCGGTATGAACATTGATTTCTCTAATTTCAAGTGACCCTTGCAATCCCTCTCTCCCCTACACAAGTCAGCTTGCTAGTCCCACTGTCCACATCTCTGTATCCCTTTATTATCACCTCAAGAAAGTGTTTGGATTCAGATTTACATATCTTTTACACCAGGTTGGCATTGTCAAGATTAGTTTCACCTGATGAATGGTCACGGACGATAATGTGCTGTATAACAATATCAATTTATGTTCACCTCTTCCATGGTTACATAGCCAAATTCATTATTTTAGAAAGTACTGCAGATGCTGGTTTAAATCGAAGGTAGACATAAAATGCTGGAGTAACTCAACGGGACAGGCAGCATCTCTGGAGAGAAGGAATAGGCAACGCTTCGGGTCGAGACCTTTCTTCAGAGTCTATTAACTCTATTTCTCTTCCCAAAGTGGCCTAACCTGCTGAGTATCTCCAGCACGTTCTGAGCATTTTGAGATTTCCAGCATCTACAGGTTTTTTTTTCACTATGTATTAGTGTACAGAAAATGTTATATTAAAAACATTGGCTGCTCAGAAAAACAGCCACTTTTGTCATATAAATGCAGAAGGAATGTTATTATCACAAAATTAACAGAATGTTGTTAAAGACTAGACTTACCTTGTGATAATAAAAGTATTTCTCACGCAAGGGGTTAGGCTCGCACTGCCACATACATCACATGGAGAATCAACTTGTTTGCTAGTCATAAATCTGTTTTGATCAATGTTCATTGTCAGTGCCATGGGGGAGCGAAGCGGATCGCTGGGATGATTCTGGTCGCTGCCTGGATTTATAAGTAACACTGGGTCCCCAAAATGAATATGCCCATCAGCATTTTTGGCGAGCTCAGTCTAAATAAGCCAGAAAAGCCACTATTGGTTAATGCAAGCAATGTTCTCCAATGTGAAATAAAGCTTAAATAATAACCGTCGGGAATTTATTACATGAAATGTAGAAACACAGAAAAATGGAGGAAGAGTAGGCCACTCGGCCCCTTGCACCTGCTCCACCATTCAACACATTCATGGCTGGTCACACTACCCTCCCTACCACCAATGCCAGGCCCTGGACCAGAGACTAAAGATATAACATTCCAACACTGTAACACTATCTTCTGCACTTTGCACTATATTATTTTCTCTCTGCATTATCTGTTGTACTTAAAACAAGGTTTTCACTCTATCACGGTACAGGTGAGAATCCAAGGATCAGATAAGAGGGCCACATCAGGCCAGTCTCCTCTGCCCTCAAGTAGAGAGCCAGGTCCATAGAGCCAGATATACTGCACTGGTGGCCACAGATCCATCATAAGGAAATGGCCAATACTAGTGGATCCAGGTCAGTCTCTGTACAACTGTTGGATGCAATACTTCTGGGCACAACCATAGCAAGGTGGAAACAAACACCAACGATGTGCAAGTATACCAGAAAGGGGCAATGACTGGAGCAGTCAGGAGATCTCGGGGAGGTAGCCAAGTATGATTCAGAAAGCAGTGGAGTGGCAGTGATTGAGTTAGTGAGAAGACAGTGAGTTGGGTAGCAAGAAGTCAATATGTGTTTGGCATGTGTATCTTCCAATCTGGCTCAATATATCTGTATGTCCAGCTAAAATAAGAGGTTTGGATTGTAAATTGCATAAAAATGGGACACCATTGGTTTAACTAGTGACTATAAAGTGGACAAATTCACACTGTAGATCGATGTAATTAAAGACAATGATTCTCACATAAATTTGGGTTTGACCATGGTGACAAGACTTGCCACCTATATTAATCCATGTGGAATAATTAGACCTTGAAGTTAATTGCAGCGTCAGAAGTTATGATTTACTGAGCTGATTCTATTCAGTTTCTGAGAAGGTAGGTGGCAAACAGCAGTATTGATTAAAGAGAATATGGCAATACTGCAGAGAGGGCATCCTGAAAAGGTCAAGGAGTTGACACAGAAGGTGCAATCACACCACTGCTACTATTCCAACAGCTGTCTAGTGGGAAGGCAATTGGAGAGCAAATGTATACACGATTGCAGAGATATGCAAACACACTGACTTCTGATAATGGGAAGGGTGTAGGAAGGAACTGCAAATGCTGGTTTAAACCGAACTTAGACACAAAATGCTGGAGTAACTCAGCGGGACAGGCAGCATCGACAGGCAGTATCGACAGGCAGTGATGCTGATAACGAGGTCTGGTATGGGATGTTCATTGAAATAGAACTAAAACTGGCAAGTTTACATCGTTTGCATTTCCTCTTGGGAATAATGGCAAACATCATTATCTATCCCAAACATTACCCATGATACCCCAGAAATAAGGACAAAGATTGATGGATGTTCAACGATGTAAATATCATTGGCGCTCAGAAGCTAAGACACTCAGAACACAAGGAGAAACTAAGGGAAATGGACAGCACCAAGCCACAGGTGGAAGGCAGGTGCTGCAGGTATAGGTAGGAAGGTAGTAGGCAGGTAGGTACTAGGCAGGTAGGTAGTAGGCAGGTAGGTACTAGGCAGGTAGGTACTAGGCAGGTAGGTACTAGGCAGGAGCCATAGACATGAAGCTTGTCCGTTTTATAATCTATGCCAGCGACTTTCAAATGCTGTTTCTGTAGTCAACATTAACTGGAGGGCATTTATGGGTATTTTCATTGCACAGAATTGCAAAGTACTTACACCTTTTAGAAAAAGGTGAGTAAGCTAAATGACCTTTGATGCACTCTACTTTCTGCTATGAATGTAAGATGAAGCTGTTGTGAGGAAACACAAATCGTAACAGTGCAGAATTTTCCCCAACTGTACAGGCGAAACAGCTGGTTTTAAACATTGACATTGAGTCACGCCTCCCAACCTATAATGCCATGAACCGGCAAAAGGCGACAATATAACGGCTCATTTTATCACCTCCACAGCAAATAGATTTGAACAGCTTATTTTAGTTAATTACACCGATTTAAAGCAGTCTTGTAGATACAAAGTAAAAATAAATCACCTTGTAATTATTACAGTGACAAAGTCATGATTCTAAAAGTACACTCAATAATTAATGAAAATAACAGTTAAGATAAATATGGTAATACCTAAACTAGATTAGTCACCTTATTCAGCAGATCATCTTTAAAAGATCCTAGTTTTTGCATCAAAAGCTCGCCACGTTCCTTCCTGTTAATGAAGTCTTTGAGAACATCCTGCAAGATATATTTTAAAGAAGCATTTGTGTTCTGTCTTACTTGCCCTATAAATACAACTTCAAGTCACCAGAGACAATTGTTCACGTCGTGCCTGAACTTCCATCACATTGATTGATACGTGGTGGAGCGGTTGTAACACTTGCCCATCAACAACTTCCACCAAGGCACCCCATCAAGATGGGGAAATCATGCTGTTAGTGTACCATTGCTGGAGATGATGAGAGAAATAATGGGGAGTGGCTGCAGTGGGCCAAATATCTTTCCAGCATGTCCTTTAATGGATGTTACAGATAGTTATCACTTCTTAGGAAAACGTCAGAATGAACTGCAACGTCAAGAATTTGAAGAACTGAAAACATCCACCCAGATTTCTAATGCATCAATGAAAGAGTGCTGCAGGCCATCTGAAGGAATATGCAAAAACCTTCAGGACAAGCCAAATCACCGCAGAGAGCAATATAGGTTTAATGACCTCATAAATGTGGTCAAGGTAAGATACTAGTAAGTTTCATACGAATCCCGTAATTACTGTATAACAGTATAATGCTATGGTAATCCATTCCTTGTAGACTATGCCAAAGTTAAAGCCAATTGGAAAATAAATCAATAGTTTCATTCAGATCCTTATTTCTATCTCTTTTGGAACTTAAGAACATTCAAATTGGCTAACTTTGGATGTCACAAGGACTTGTTTGTTTTAGTAGTCGATATACTTGCATTGCTCATTGGCATGTCAAGCGTAACATCATGCGAGTACTTTTAAAGACATTCTAAAACATGTAAAATTACTCTCTGTCCCTCCAAAGATAGAGGTAGCATGTTTTTACACAACAATTGGATGAAGTTTAATAACTAACACACAACGGTTGTAACTCTACATAAAATAATGCATCTCCACCATGGCCAATGTTAACCCATCATTCACATAAGCAAAGCAATTGATTATAAACTGTTAAGATTACACAGTATTTTTTTTAATCAATAAAGCATCAAGACAAAGGTGGTCTGTTACAGGTTTTCGTTAGTGGGTCGGCAGTGGAGAGAGTTAGGAGCTTTACATTCCTGGGTATCAACACCTCCTTGCAACCGCAAGATATGCTACACTTGTCCCTTCACCTCCCCACTCCACTCCTTTCAGTGACCCAAGCAGTCCTTCCAGGTCCGACAGAGGTTCACCTGACCCTCCTCCAACCTCATCTACTGCATCCGCTGCACCAGGTGCCAGATGATCTATATCGGTGAGACCAAGCGGTGGCTTGGCGATCGTTTCGCCGAACACCTTCGCTCGGTCCGCAATAACCAACCCGACCTCCCGGTGGCCCAGCACTTCAACTCCCCCTCCCATTCCGTATCCGACCTCCCGGTCCTGGGCCTCCTCCACGGCCAGAGTGAGCAACACCGCAAGTTGGAGGAACAGCACCTCATATTCCTGAAGAAGGGTCTCGACCCGAAACGTCGCCTATCTCCTTCGCTCCTTAGATGCTGCTGCACCCGCTGAGTTTCTCCAGCCTTTTGTGTACCCTCAGGTAATCACACCTTTACTTTCTTTGTCATGTCCCCGAATACTCTAACAAACTTCTACAGAATCAAATACACAGACTAGATGTTAAGAAGTCCCTTGTGCCAGTATGGGGAGCATTTCACGACATTCATTGATTGCTGAGAATGGTGGACGCTCAACATCAGGGGGGGGGGGGGGGTACGGTATACGTATATCTTGGCCTGGGTAACCTTCAGGACAGCTGGGCACAGGACACATCATCAGTAGTGTACCCTTGCATCACTGGGTGTTTCGGCCTTTTATCACTATACACCCTCCACAAGGGCGGCCCGCTGCAGGATGATCAGCCCTCAGCGCGTGTCCCGTGTCAAACTGCTCAAAGATTCACCATGACGCATTTGGGGCCCAGCATGGGTCTTTCCACTTGAGCCAAATCCAACAGCTGCTTCTTTCAGCCGCGTCTGAGAGTGATCTTATGGTCTTCTGCAGAGCCTGACCGTGGATTCCAAGCTCCTTCAGCAGTCTGATGGTAGATGACGCAACAAATCCTCTGCATCCCACTTCAACTGGATAAACGTTGATGTTCCAGCCACGCTGCCTTGCCTCTGCTGCAAGCTCTGTGTAGCGCAGCTTCTTACGCTCATAGGCCTCCACAACAGAGTTCTCATGGAACTGTGAGCTCTATGATGTAAGCAGTCTTCTGTGAAAGGGACCAGAACACCAAATCTGGCCTGAGGTTGGTTGAAGCAATTTCAGGTGGAAAGATTAGTTGTCGGCCGATGTCCGCCAGCATCCTCCAGTCACGGGCCCTGCATAGGTTTCCTTCTTCTGATCTGGTGGAAGGATGTTTCGGTGTTTTTGTACAGAAGCACTGTACAAAGTAAAGAGTGGTTGCATCACGGCATAATGGATCACCCCTTGCACTACCACCGACTTGTTTTCTAAATGCGTTTTACACCAAAGTCTTGCTTTTTGCAGTCTATTTCTTATCACAGTCTTGCAGAATTTGTGTAATTTATGTATAATTTTTGTTTCTGTGCGCTGTCTGAGTCTCTGTGCCAGTGATGCTGCTGCAAGCAAGTTTAGTTTAGCGTAGAAACAGGCCCTTCAGCCCACCGAGTCCGCACCAACCAATGATCACCAGTACACTAGTTCTATCCTACATGCTAGGATTTACAGAAGCCAATTAACCTACAAATCTGCACGTCTTTGGAATGTGGGAGGAAACCGGAGCACCCGGAGATATCCCTCGCAGTCACAGGGAGAATGTACAAACTCCACACAGACAACATAATAAGATGATATTCCAGGTACTTAATCAGCAGCAGAGTCCTCTGAAATTGACTTCCGCCGTCTTTTGTTGCTTAACACAGCTTGCCAGAGGGTTGCATATTTTATCACCCTGGTATTGAAGTAGTCCTAGATCACTGGAATGCATACAAGGATGTGTGGAAGGTGCCCTAACCTGTATCTTCCAAAGATAGACACAAAATGCTGGAGTAACTTAGCGGTAATATGCGGCCTGTCCCGCTGAGTTACTCCAGCATTTTGTGTCTATCTTCAGAGTAAACCAGCAACAGCAGTTCCTTTCTACACATTTGTCTGTAGCTTCCAAGGCTAGGCCATTTGCACTGACAATTACAGGGTTTTTACTCCATATGAGAGTGAAACAAAATGTCATACAGGGATCAGACGCTGCCCAGGCACATTGAAGGAGCGTTTAGTTGTAAAGACAATCCAAGGCTTTCATCTGCTTTTACATATTTGTTTACAATATTAGTCTTGGTGATCACTTCCATCATGCACTCCATACATTCCATGTCTGCAGTCACTTCTACTGTATCCACTATCAACCACTAACCTCTCCCAATTGTTTCCCAACTGACTTCACCTCTACCCTTCTCCATTATCCAGACCCTTTACTTCCAAGTATCAACACCCACCCATGCCAGTATCAAGCATTTGTTATAAAAATAGCAAAAAAGGTAATCTCCCCTACAATCCTCAATCTTTATATAATGTCCTGATGTGAACAACCACTAGATGGGGTCTGTGTACTGAACATTGGATTCTAATTTCACATTGCTGCATTTGAGGTAATTCAGATTTATAGACCAACAAAACAAAGGATATTAAATGATTCTTTCACAAGGAAGCATAAGATGTGGTAAGATTTTTACAGATAAGAACACTCATGTAAAAATTAGACAGATTAAACATGCTTACTTGATAGAGTGGTGGAATTCTCTCCAATACAGTGAATGGTCGAGATTGCAAGTAAATCAAAATAACTGCAATATGCAATAAAGCTTTGACCTATATAAACTGAAGCAATGTCCAGCAAAAGATTTCCACCCAGAGAGTACAAAGGAGCAGCAACCTCTCTAACATTTAATTCAGGTGTCCGGTGGCAATTGTGGGTCAGTTTAACAAGTTATTTACTGGGAAAAGAAACAGTCTTTGTCACAGTCAGGTCTGGGAATATGCTACAGCAATTATGGGGAAAAAAAGATGTGTTTCATTTGCCATTAGCAAGGAAAACAACCTCCCACAAAAATCTTCCCAAAGACTCACTCTGAGTGTATGGCCTACTTTCATGGGATTCTTCGTGATGTCACAATTTTACAGCCACTTCTGTACATTCAGTAAAACATCACGAATTGTGCTCTACAGGAAGTCACTCTCAGACATTGATTATGTACGTTACCCAAACTCAAAATATACAATGTATAACTTGGAAAGATGACTGTTGACTGAGGTTTTGCATTCCACTAAGTGCTCTCTTGTTTCTGTAAACAAATATACTATTGCAGGAATTTGATGAATTACACATTTATTACTGGGCGTGTCCCCTTTATACATTGCGGCTGGCACACAAACAACTGCTTTCCAAAAGAGCTAAATGAAGACATTAAGTATTTATTGTTACATTTAACAGTTTGTCCAATATGCTTTCAGTTAAGATTGAATTGAATTTAAAATGTCCCAGAGCTCAAGGTAAACAATTAAGAACAGTAATTAAGAACAGTAATCCTCTTGATGCAATGACAATGTAAAAAATATATATTTTTGCATTAGGAAATAAAATATCCCTTTAATTCATTCTGTACAACTCCCTGCCTTATATCCCCACCTTCTTGTTCAATAAGGAGATCCTGCATTTCTTTATCACTAAGATCATCCATTTAGTCCCTCTACGCAATTGGCTCTTTCCTTATACAACAAGCTAATTTTTCAAGAGGTTTCCTTCTGGCTCTAGTGCAAAGTTTCCTTTGCTATCCTCATGTCATCTAACATTCAACTCGTTCAGCAGCATCACTGATAATTGAAGGTGTTACTTCCTGCTCCCAATTTCACTTCAGAGCCAACTTTCACCTTAATTAGTGTTGTCAACTTCTACACAGTTCTGGATAAGACATAGTTACCTGCAGCCCATACAATGAACCATGTCCTCTTAAGGGTACACAAAAGGCTGGGGAAACTCAGCGGGTGCAGCAGCATCTAAGGAGCGAAGGAGATAGGCGACGTTTCGGGTCGAGACCCTTCTTCAGACGTCCTCTTAACATCAATTCCATTCCTTTGTATTGTCATTGAATGAATGGTGACTGAGTGACTGAATGTCACTTGAATGTCACTGAAACTGGAAATGTCCACAATCGCTGGAGAAACTCAGAGGGTGATGCACCATCGATGGAGAAAAGGGTTTTGAGCCGAAACGTCACCAATTCCTTCTCTCCATAGATGCTGCCTCGCCCGCTGAGTTTCTCCAGAATTTTTTGTCTACCTTCGGTTTTACCAGCATCTGCAGTTCTTTCTTAAACATTTTGTCCACAATCGCTGTTCAACTGGTCTTAATTATGATCTTACTTATGAGCTGCAGGATCTGCACATCCGCTTCTTCCTTGAAGACAGAGCACCCCCTTTTCCCCTCTTGTTCCCCATCCCCGTAACTCTTCCAAAAAACAATTTCTGCAGCTCCTACTCTAAGAGTTCTCTAAACCTACGCCTTTGACCAAGATTTTGCTCGTTCTCCTAAAATTCTCCCTTCAGACTTAGCATCTCTCGTCTTGTTCCTTTTTGTGAAGAAGAATATTCGCCTAAAACAGACACAAAATGCTGGAGTAACTCAATGGGGCAGGCAGCATCTCTGGAGAGAAGGAATGGGTGATGTTTCAGACAGAGACTCTTCTTCAGACTCTAGGGGGAAGGAGGGTGAGGGGGGGGTGGGGATGAGGAGGGAATGGGTGAGGGGGGAATGGGTGAGGGGGAGGGGGGGTGAGGGCGACGTGAGGGGGGAATGGGTGAGGGGGTAATGGGTGAGGGGGAGGGGGGGTGAGGGGGAAGGGGGTGGGTGATGGGGAGGGGGGGGGGTGGGGATGAGGAGGGAATGGGGGTGAGGGGGAGGGGGTGGGGGTGATGGGGAGGGGGGGTGGGGATGAGGAGGGAATGGGTGAGGGTGAGGGGGGAATGGGTGAGGGGGAGGGGGGTGGGGATGAGGAGGGAATGGGGGTGAGGGGGGGAGGAGGGGGTGGGTGAATGGGAGGGTGGTGGGGATGAGGAGGGAATGGGGGGTGAGGGGGGAATGGGTGAGGGGAGGGGGGGGTGGGGGTGGGGGCGACGTGAGGGGGGAATGGGGGGCGAGGGGGGGGGGTGATTCCGCTCTAAGTTTAGCCGTGCCCGATGTTTGTCCCTCGGCCTCCTCACCTGATCCAATGCGATTTCCTCGAACCAGTTGTGGAGCAGCACGGACGAGTTGTACGTCCTCTCGCCCATGGCGCCGAGTGTAGGCCGGGCCCGCGCGTCCCGTCGCCACGGCAACCGGACACGGCGCCCTCTGACCGCGCCGGGCGCTGCCATGGCGACGGGCCTAGTGCTGCACGGCCTAGTGCAAAGCCTCGGGCCCGGGTAGTGGGATCACGGGGCTGCGGCACCTGGGCAGCGGGGTTGGGTGGAGTGGCCTGACCGAACGCCCGTCTGAAGAAGGGTCTCCACCCAAAAAGTCAGCTATTCCTTCTCGCCAGAGATGCTGCCTGTCTCGTTGAGTTACTCCAGCATTTTGTGTGTTTTTTCAGTGGAGACCAGCACCTGCAGTTCCTCTCTGTACACACACAGTGATTGCCTTGCCTGTTATCCGGTCAAATCATCCATACATGCTCAAACCATGCAGGCTATGGTGTCACAGCTACAGAGAACGTTCAGATATGAACGTATTGTTGTTTCAACATTGATTCCCCCCCCCCCCATTTTATTGTACATTATCCAAGTGTACTGCATTACGGCCTCATGTAAGAATTTTATTGTTAAGAATGTGGAAACATGGAACTGCAGATGCTGGTTAGTATCATTCATTGAAAAGGACACAGAGTGCTGGAGTAACTCAGCGGGTCAGGCAGCATCTGTGGAGAACATGGATAGGTGATGTTTCACAGAGTGCTGGAGTAACTCAGTGGATCAGGCAGCATCTGTGGAGAACATGGATAGGTGATGTTTCACAGAGTGCTGGAGTAACTCAGTGGATCAGGCAGCATCTGTGGAGAACATGGATAGGTGACGTTTCACAGTGTGCTGGAGTAACTCAGTGGATCAGGCAGCATCTGTGGAGAACATGGATAGGTGACGTTTCACAGAGTGCTGGAGTAACTCAGCGGGTCAGGCAGCATCTGTGGAGAACATGGACTGGTAACGTTTTGGGTCGGGTGCTTCTTCAGACTGATTATTGCTGGGAGAGGGGATTGGTAGTACAAAAGGTGGCAGGTAAGAGGTGGACACTCCCTCTCTCGATTGTATCCATCCATTACCTGAAGAGCTTTGTCCTGCCTCTCCCTCTTCCACCAGAACTTTATTGTTCCCTCATTGGTGCAAATGATAATTAGACATTCTTGACTCTTAAAAGGACCACAGAATGGTTGTTTGGGAATTGGAAAATCATCTTTATTATCCATATCTACATGCATGGCTGTAGAATGAGGGCAGGAGTGTCAGTGTCCGTTCTAGTTACTGGGTGAGACTGGCAATGGTTTCAGACGTGTGACTACGTTCTGTTAAACCCAGCAGCTGAGGGAATTGGAACAAACAACGAGCTGCTGGAGGAACTCGACAGGTCAGGCAACACCTGTGGAAGCAAAGGTATAGTTGCCGTTTGTTCTTCCACTCAGTAATCAGCTTTTGGAATTTCTCCAGATTTGTTGTGTCCATCTTTGGTTTAAAGCAGCATCTGCAGTTCCTTCCTACAGCATTTGTCAGATTATGAGCTGCACATAAATTTTTTGTTACCAGTCAAATTTGGTTTATTGGCCTTTATTGTGCTGTAGTTCTATATAATGTGAGATATAGGTTGTGCTCACAATCACTAATCGGAGACTAAATCATGGAAACAAGAAATGCTTTATTTGCGAGTCTGCAGAGTCGGGTGCCTCTCCACGTTGAGACACACCGAAGACAGGAAAGTAAAGCCTCTTTATACACACAATTCTGCATTTAACCTCCCCTTCTGGCCCTCCCCAATCAGAGTACTGAGGTGCACAGTCTATAGGTAAGTCCGCCCAGTACCTCCCACATCATACATCGCATGTTCATGGTAATGAGCAGTTTCTTGACCAGGGGTGTGTTAGTAATATTCATTTATTTCATTAAGCATGCTCAGTTGTAAATGACCTGCCCCAGTTTGCTCACCTCCAACTGACCCGTCTCAGTTTTCTTGTATCTGAATTAAAAGCAGGCCTCTACTGACAAGGGTCGCATCCATCAGTAGTCTCTACTGATAAGGGTCGCATCCATCATTCCCCTTCTACCGCTATACAATGCCATCAATCCTTACTCAAGGACAGTTCTGGTAACTTCATCCACAGCTGTGTCAGAATCCTCTCCCTGGCCTCTATTGGTTAGAATCCTCTCCTGAACCCTTACAATAATGGGGTTTAATCACTTTATCCCTCACAATCCTCCCTTTTTCTTTTGCTACGCATCTATTGATTAACCTCAATTTCAAGCTCCTTCAGTTCGAATTGAAGTAACATTCTCCTAATCTCCTCTTCCTGTGGATCCTGGACCTTCCCTGGTCGCATTATCATTATTTTCTGTATTACCCCTTTCTCTCCCATAGGCACTACTACAGCCTGCATCTGACTTATACTCCTTGTAATAAGTTCCTTAAAACAAGGGATACAACAGGGGATAAAGATCAGCCCAGCCAATGCACATAGAAACACGAGTCCCGCTGTTCTCCACCATGTTCCTCCAAGAATGGAATCCCACCATCGGGTTCCCATAATCGAATTCCACTTTTGTATGGGAACATGTGCCAACTTACGAATTCCTTCTGATATTTCCATCACTGCCTGTCCATTGTCATCGATGTTTAGACAGCAATTAGCGAGGTTGAATTTCCCGCAAACCCCTCCTTCTTCTGCCAGGAGGTAATCTAGGGCAAACCGGTTCTGGTATATTGCTGCTCTCATCTGTGTCTGCTGCTTTGCCAGCATCTCCAGTGCCACCGCAGTTTGGTTGGTAATTACTTCCAGTACTGCCTGAAGTCTTATGATCCGGTTTAACATGTATACCGGGGTTCGGTAGCCCCAGGATCCGTCCTGTGCCCAAATGGCTGGTCCATAGTATGAGATGATTCTTGCGGGTGGCCATTCATCATCTTCCCATTCTCCGATGTCTATTTTCCTCTTCTTCCGATATAGGTCGTTAAATACAGGTGTTCCTAGCGACCGCCCTTCTTCGGTGTTTAACAGGAAAAATCCCAGTTGTACCAGTCCAATGAAACAAGTCCCGCTCCAATTTGTCGGCAACACCGAGTATGCCTTGTGTCTGCATATCCATAACAGTCCTTCAGGGACTGGTCCATTAGAGGTAACCTTGTTCCATATGTCTTGCAACATCGGGATTCCTTGATAAGGGTTGTTCCCGGTGAAGTTCCATAGTCCAGTCGATTCCATTCCATCAGTCTTCATCCAGATAGTGCAGTTTCTCCCGTCTTTCTTAGTTGGATACCATTTAGGCTCCTCTGGCCACCACACACGGGACTGATTCGGCCACTGGGTGACGATGCGCTGGCAGGGGCTGATGCCTACTAGGACGGCATCCTTTGCCCAGGGCCTAGCGATACACTCAGTCCCAACCGGAGCGTCTGTCAGGACCCATGCCTGGGGATCTCGGTCTTGTCCAACTGTCAGGTTCCACTCCATCAGGTCCCATACTTCAACAATGGATCCTCTCCACGGCCAACGTGAGCTCATCAGTGGTCCACCACAGACCCAACATTTAGTCACATTCAGGGTTCCAGCTATCCGGAGGGCCAAGTCCACAAACAGGTTTTTCCCTCCTTTAGGGATCGCAATCTGCTTCTTTATTTCTTCATACATTGTCTGGTGCAATTGAGGCTGAGTAGGTGGGGGAGGGGGAGGCTTTGGTGACTACTGCTTTTGTTAACCTTTTTTTATTGCTTCCTCCTTCATTTTGTCTAATGTCCATCTTAAGGCATGGAAAGGGAGACCTAACTGTCCTGTCCTAGTCATACAAATCCATCTATCCCCCTTTGGGCAGATAACATACCCAAACCTCCCTACATATCCCCTATTCTCTACCATATAATACCATATACCCGTCCTCACAAATAGTTTTAGTCCTCAGGTTATAGCAAGCATCGTTCACATGGGAATGATAGGTAAATGATCTGGTTGTCCGCGCTCCGTATCTGATAGGATGGTAGCATTTATCTCAGTTATTAACACTTTTTACAATGATTACATGCAGAGCCAGCAATACCACGACTGCTCCTTTCATACTGCTAGTTATACATTCATTTCTTTCTAAAAGTTAATGTTAGGGGCTTATTCCCTGGCTTCACCATCCACTGTTCCTCTTTATCAGGAGCGGGTGGGTCAACGGGTCCTTTAACCCGGATTGCGTGGGTCCACCCTTTTTATTTTGTTCGTGCTGCTGTCTCGGTTGTCAGTAATACTAGGTATGGGCCGGTCCACCGGGGCTGGAGTTTCTCCTCCTTCCAATTCTTGACAAGTACCCAGTCGCCGGCCTTTACAGCATGTATTGGAAAGTCGAGTGGTGGGCTTTGAGCCAATAATCCTTTAGCTTTTAATTCTGTAAGAGAACAAGATACTGCCAGTAAATAGTTCCTTAAGAATACATCACTGCCCTCTATGGTGGGTATTCCTTCTATCTTTCCCAAATAAGGTAACCTAAACAACATTTCATAGGGGGATACTGCAAACTTTGCATGGGATCTCCGTTGCTTTTCTCAAAGCCTTTCTGTTTCCCTACTGCTCCAAACATGTGCCAGATTCCATGTACATATGCTGCTCTTAAAGCCTTAATTTCTGCCAACTGAGCTAAGCAAGATTGCAGGCAAGCTTCCAATTTGATTTCCTTAAAGTCTAATTCATCCTGATGCATCACTTCAAACCCTGCATACTTGCTATTATGATCCCTTTAACAAGAAACATCCACAAGCAAAACATTTTTGTCCCCTTCATTCAAAGGCTCTGATTGTAAAACATTTCTCAGACTTGTGTGTCCTTCTTCCTTCATTATTTTCTTTAATGGCATCACAATTTCAACATACTTCCCAATCTAGTCTGAACTATATCCTGCCATTCCCAAGAATATCATCATCTGTTCTACTGTCTGAGGTTTGGGAACTTCAATTATCGCTTCAATTTGATCCTGCGCTATAGCTTTTACTTCTTTAGATATTACTCATCCAAAATATTCTACCTGCTGCTGACAAAACAACAACTTCTTCCTTGATACATTATGACCTCCTATGCCATCTTTTCCAAGATAATTACAATGTCTCTCACATTGCTTCTCACTTGTGGAACAAACCAACAAATCATCCACATACTATATCAACACATTCCAAATCGGCCTACAACATCTGATTAAAACATGGAGCTAGTATTTAAAACCCTGCTGCATCGTAGCCTAGGTGTATTTAATACCTTTTCTTAATGTTCTTACCATAGCTATGTTCACCACTATCTTAATATAATAATTATTATTTCCTGATTACCATACCTGTTCACATCCCCAACACACCTTATCCATTACCTATCTCCTTACTAGCCTTCCTTGACCTCCCCTTTGAGATCCCTCCCTCCCTTGGGGACCCCAGTCCTGTCTGGGCTTATTCCAGATTTATTTCACTCCTGATAGGGCATTTGAGGAAATACTCTCCCAAATACATTTATTATTGGCATGGAATCTCTGGCCCCTGTTTGGCTCTGTCATAGGACTCACCGTGTGTCGGTGCATCACTTATTTCAGACTTTTCAACCAGGTCTGTTGTTACTGAAAACATTGTCTTTCCTTTTCTTTTTGCTATTTCTTTTTGAGCTCTTCAAGTTACATTTGCATCATTTTTCTCTGCACCTCTTCCTGCTGGTCTGCAAGTCTTTTTCCAATCTTTGCGATATTTCTCAACCTCATTGACCAAATGATCACTGAATCAGGGGTGGGAAATAGATGACAATCCCACCACCTCTTCCAATCTAGACTTGACTTTAGGAGGAATGACATCCACTACAGTGGTTCAGAATATAGTGTTCATTAACTGGTTGCCTTCTATTTCTTGTTCAGTTTCCAGTCTCCACCTTTTCAGCTTGTTCTCCAGATAGGCTGCTGGATTATTGTCTGAGGGCCTGCCATACCCCCTGCCTGACTGCGTCAAACAGCGTGCCATTGTTTATTGCATTGTTCACAGCATTTTTATACCAGCCATCTTCAGGAGTTCTGTCAGTTTAGTGGTTCCTATCACTTTCACCAACAGTGCCTTCAAATCTCCCATAGCCAATAATCGTCCCACGTTCTCCTCCTCCAAAGCCATAATCCATTTCCTGCCCCATCAGGAATATTGGGTAAGGTTTTTTTTTTTAGCCCTCTCAGTTTATGGGTGCCTCAAAGGATAATCTGTGTCTGTCCTGCTCTTATCTGTTTAAAGCAGTCTCATCAATTTATCCCTCTGCTTCCCACTTTAATCCTTTCTGATATGCCTTCTTTCTCATTCTAAACTCAATTTCTTACTTCTCAGATAGTCTATCCTCCTTTGCAAATTTATTCACCTTCCTTTTACCTTCCTTTTAAAATCTTCCACTGACTCCTGATTTATTACCTGTCGTTTCCTACTTCTGTTACCTCCTCACTGCCTCTCTCCTTTTCTCTCTAAACTGCTTAAGTACATCTAATTCCTTTCCTCTCCCCTTTTCTCACCTTTCCACCTTATCTGTGGCATATAATTCATAATTAACACTTCCATCTTGTCACACATTTATCTTGAAAGTGCCTCCCTTGGGCCATTTCCTGAAACACTTGCTGAAAATCTCAGCAAACAATCATTACCCTTCTCCAACCAGAATGTTTATCTAAACAAACCACAAAAGCTGGTCATGTTTCAGCAATTAACTTATTTCCAATTATTTCAATCCATTCTCACCACTATTTAGTACTAGTAACAATTTTCCAAATTAACTTAACTGAAAAGAAATCTATAGAAACATCAGCAAAACCAAGCAACCTACATTTTCCAACTTTCCCCTTTTAAGTTGCGATGATACAAAGCGTTGTTCGTTACCTTACAGATGTTCGTAACCTTCCCCATTGCTTACAATTTCTTAAAGGAACACACACACCTACCCTTACAGCATGTGGCCTACAGCAAACAAACTTATCACATATATGAACTTCCTCATTCATACAAAACCGTTTTTTACACGCAAATCACATTCATTCCATTCTTACTTCAATGAAATTATGCAATTTCCTACACAGATTAAAGTTTCAAAATTAACATATTTTGCACTAACTCCTCATGTACCTGACCAATCTGTATATGAGTTTCTTCTATAGATTATGTGAAACAACTCAATATTTCTTTCATGTGCTGCTCCTTCCTTTTTTTTAACTTTTCGTACTCAAAACATTTGGCACTGTGATTTTCCTTAGATTTTTGCAATGTCTGAGTGATACTCTTAATATTCTGTACAGCATCCAGAGTGCCCAATCCTCATTGGAGCCCAGTCGTGGCCACCAGACTGAACTCCCCCTTATTGGTTCCTTTGGTTAATCAAAATAACAGAACTTAATCATTGTTTCCTTACTCTTACCCTGAGTCCCCCCTTCACCCCACCTGCGCAACATTCGCCCCAATGGACTATCGGGCGGAACGTGCGGCTCTTTACCAGTGTGCGCCTTGTCCTGTTTCCCCGGACCCTCACTTTTCCCGTTCCAGTTACCCATTGTCTTATCGTACTATTTCCGTCCAACAGATCCTCGGTAGCCCTGGCAATACTTAATAGTCAGTTGTCTTACCCAGGTCTTGTGCACAAGAATCGCTCGACCGTCACTTGTTTATTTTTCCGACACTCCCTCTTGTTTCCCGAGTCTCTTGTCCGGATATCACTTGCTCAAACCGCTGATGGCAAGCAAGGAGATCAGAGACTGCTGAAATCAGCAGGGTGCACCTTCCCTTCCTTCCGTGCCTCCGCCGAGCGGCCGGAGTGGCGATCGCAGACGAGCCCCCACTTTGTGAGATATAGGTTGTGCTCACAATCACTACTCAGAGACTAAATCATGGAAACAAGAAATGCTTTATTTGCGAGTCTGCAGAGTCGGGTGCCTCTCCAAGTTGAGACACACCGAAGTCAGGAAAGTAAAGCCCCTTTATACACACAATTTTACGTTTAACCTCCCCTTCTGGCCCTCCCCAGGCAGAGCACTGATGTGCACAGTCTATGGGTACGTCCCCCCAGTACCTCCCACATCATACATCGCATGTTCATGGTAATGAGCAGTTTCTTGACCAGGGGTGTGTTAGTAATATTCATTCATTTCATTAAGCATGCTCAGTTGTAAATGACCTGCCCCAGTTTGCTCACCTCCAACTGACCTGTCTCAGTTTTCTTGCATCTGAATTAAAAGCAAGACTCTACTGACAAGGGTCGCATCCATCAGTAGTCTCTACTGAAGGCACGTGCTGTCAGGGTAGGCAAGGTAGGCAGTGCCTACCCTGACTAAAATTATAAAATAGTAATTATTTTATATATAAATATAATATATATAAAATATATATAAAACATATATAAAATGGTCATAAATAGTAGTCAGGGGAGAATTATGCCTCCCTAAGAGATCAATCTCTTAGGGAGGCATAATTCTCCCGTGCCTTTCATCAGCAGTACGTTTTAAACGCGGAAGTATGAGGTACTCACGTGCCGTCGACGCTGCTTCAAGCCATCAGTGGGAACGGTCCGTAAAGGCAGCTGAAACTCTGCCTTTACACTGTGAACTGCGTGCATGTGCTGCGTTGCGCACCAGCCTACTGCGCAGGCGCATGCGCAAGTTTCTTAGCGGGCTTTTCAACAGTGGATAGTGATTACCTGAAGCGTTTCACGAAGCAACCTTATGGATATTTTTGCTGCAGAATGGATTTTGTGCACAAATAATATGGTAAGTAATTTTTTTTGAGCTATATGTTTTTAAATACTTTATTAAAAGATGGGACCTATTGAAAACAAATTACATGATAAAAGTCGAGAGAACAATCTGCGCATGCGCAGTTTCCACGATTTAAAAATAGCCGAATGACAGTTTACCAGTGAGGGAACAGTGTGCGCATGCGCGGTTTTCAAGATTTAAAAAAATCGCATCACTTCACTCTCCTTCTACCGCTATACAATGCCATCAATCCTTACTCAAGGACAGTTCTGGTAACTTCATCCACAGCTGTGTCAGAATCCTCTCCCTGGCCTCTATCGTTAGAATCATCTCCTGAACCCTTACAATAATGGGGTTTAATCACTTTATCCCTCACAATAAGCTGGAAGCTTAACAGGAATCTGGCATCTGTTGCTCCAGCATAACAATGTCCTTGCCTTTGTGTATTTTGACACCAACACAAAATGCTGGAAGTACTCAGCAGGTCAGGCAGCATCAATGGATGGAGAAATGGTTAACATTTCAGGTTCCTGGTCTTCATAGACAGAAAAAAGTTAGAAATCAAATGTGCTTTAAGTTCAAGGAAACAAATGTGGTCACCTCCCTTTCATGAATGTTCCCTTGTTTTCTCCACCCTTCTTCCTCTGGACTTTAAAACACGTTTGATTCCTCATTTTCCAGTTCTGATAAAATCTGAAACATTAACTTTGTTTTTCTCACCATGAATGCTGTCTGACCTGCTAACTGTAGAACTTTTTGTTTTTATTTCGTATTTCCCATTTTTCTTTGCCCGATATGTTGATGCATTTGAGAATAACCTAAGGGAGCATAAGCTAAATTTGCCGATGTTACAGAGATGCAGAAATAGAGGAACGCAGTGGTTCATACACAAAATGACCACCTCCTTGTAAATGAGTCAAGTCAAGAATGTTTAATTGTCTTATGTACCGACAATGGAACAGTGAAATTCTTACTTGCAGCAACAAACTATAGGCGGACTTTGGGTGGAGAGGAACACCCTTGTCCCCTGTCTCCATCAATGGTGTGGATGTGCAGTATACCAGGGAGACAGTAAACTGGACTGGACCAGGAATGCTGAGGCCCTGTACAAGAAGGGTCAGAGCCAGCTGTGCTTTTTGAGAAGGCTCCACTCCTACAACGTCTGTAGTAAGATGCTGCAGATGTTCTACCAATTGGAGGTAACCAGTGCCATCTTCTTCGCTGCCGTGTGCTGAGGCAGCAGAGCGAAGGCCGCGGATGCCAATAGGATAAACAAACTCATCAGAAACGCTGGCTCCGTCCTGGGGGTGGAGTTGCATTCATGGGAGTTGGTCTTGGAGGGGAGGATGCTTCTCAAACTGCGGAGCATCCTGGACAATACAGCTCACCTCCTCCATGACACACTGATCAACCTGAGGAGCACCTTCAGCAACAGACTGATACAATCAAGATGCAGGACAAAACGCCACAGGAGATCCTTCTTCCCTGTGGCTAGCAAACTTTATAACTCCTCCCCCTTCTGTCGTGGGGTAGACTGAGACTGACTCCCCTCCCCCCTCCCTCCCCAATCTTTGCACATCCCCCAAGCCTTTTCACTCGTCACTTTAATGTTTCATGTATCTTGTGTTTTTGTCTGATGGCAGATCAATTTCCCTCCTGGGATAAATAAAGTTCTATCATATCGCATCATAAATCAGGCACAATATCACAACACACATAGATAATTGGATTGGAATTGGAAGAGCAAATATGTAAGGAGATAGCAGATATTAGTAGTAAGCACAAGGTAGTGATTGTGGGAGATTTCAATTTTCCAAAAATAGACTGGGAAACACATTCTGTAAATGGGCTGGATGGTTTGGAGTTTGTAAAATGTGTGCAGGATAGTTTTTTGCAGCAGTACATAGAGGTATCGACCAGAGAAGGGGCAGTGCTGGACCTCCTGTTAGGAAATGAGACAGGTCAGGTGATGGAGGTATGCGTTGGTGAGCACTTCGGGACCAGTGATCACAACACCATTAGTTTCAATATAATTATGGAGAGAGTCAGAACTGGACCTAGGGTAGAGATTTTTGATTGGAGAAAGGCTAACTTTGAGGGAATGCGTAAGGATTTTAAAGGAGTGAATTAGGACACTTTGTTTCATGGGAAGGATGTAGAAGAGAAATGGAGGACATTTAAAGGGGAAATTGTAAGAGTACAGAATCTTTATGTCCCTGTTAGGTTGAAAGGAAATAGTAAAAATTGGAAAGAGCCATGGTTTTCAAGGGAAATTGGACACTTTTCGAAAAAAGAGAGATATCTACAATAATTATAGGAGGCATGGAGTAAATGAGGTGCTAGAGGAGTATAAAGAATGTAAAAATAATCTTAAGAAAGAAATTAGGAAGGCTAAAAGAAGATATGAGGTTGCTTTGGCAAGAAAGGTGAAGGTAAACCCAAAGGGTTTCTACAGCTATATTAATAGCAAAAGGATAACGAGGGATAAAATTGGACCATTAGAGAACCAGAATGGACAGCTATCTGCAGAGCCAAAAGAGATGGGGGAGATATTGAACAATTTCTTTTCTTCGGTATTCACCAAGGAGAAGGATATTGAACTCGGTGAGTTAAGGGGAAAGAGTAGAGTAGCTATGGAAACTATGAGATTCAAAGAGGAGGAAGTACTGACACTTTTGAAAAATATAAAAGTGGATAAGTCTCCAGGTCCTGACAGGATATTCCCTAGGACATTGAGGGAAGTTAGTGTAGAAATAGCAGGAGCTATGACAGAAATATTTCAAATGTCATTAGAAACGGGAATAGTGCCGGAGGATTGGCGTACTGCGCATGTTGTTCCATTGTTTAAAAAGGGTTCAAAGAATAAACCTAGCAATTATAGACCTATTAGTTTGACGTCAGTGGTGGGCAAATTAATGGAAAGGATACTTAGAGATAATATATATAAGCATCTGGATAAACAGGGTCTGATCAGGAACAGTCAACATGGATTTGTGCCTGGAAGGTCATGTTTGACAAACCTTCTTGAATTTTTTGAAGCGGTAACTAGGGAAATTGATGAGGGTAAAGCAGTGGATGTTGTCTATATGGATTTCAGTAAGGCCTTTGACAAGGTTCCCCATGGAAGGTTGGTTAAGAAGGTTCAATCTTTGGGTGTTAATGGCGGAGTAGCAAGATGGATTCAACAGTGGCTGAATGGGAGATGTCAGAGAGTAATGGTGGATGGCTGTTTGTCAGGTTGGAAGCCGGTGACCAGTGGGGTGCCTCAGGGATCTGTGTTGGGTCCACTGTTGTTTGTCATGTACATCAATGATCTGGATGATGGGGTGGGAAAATTGGATAAGTAAGTATGCAGATGATACTAAGATAGGTGGTGTTGTGGATAATGAAGTAGATTTTTCAAAGTCTACAGAGAGATTTGGGCCATTTGGAAAAGTGGGCTGAAAGATGGCAGATGGAGTTTAATGCTGATAAGTGTGAAGTACTACATCTTGGCAGGACAAATCAAAATAGGACGTACATGGTAAATGGTAGGGAATTGAGGAATGCTGTGGAACAGAGGGATCTAGGAATAACTGTGCATAGTTCCCTGAAGGTGGAATCGCATGTAGATAGGGTGGTAAAGAAAGCCTTTGGTGTGCTGGCCTTTATAAATCAGAGCATTGAATATAAGAGTAGGGAAGTAATGTTAAAATTGTACAAGGCATTGGTAAGACCAATTCTGGAGTATGGTGTACAATTTTGGTCGCCTAGTTATAGGAAGGATGTCAACAAAATAGAGAGAGTACAGAGGAGATTTACTAGAATGTTGCCAGGGTTCCAGCAACTATGTTACAGAGAAAGGTTGAACAAGTTAGGTCTTTATTCTTTGGAGCGCAGAAGGTTAAGGGGGGACTTGATTGAGGTCTTTAAAATGATGAAAGGGATAGACAGAGTTGACGTGGATACGTTTTTCCCATTGAGGGTAGGGAAGATTCAAACAAGAGGGCATGACATGAGAATTAAGGGACAGAGGTTTCGGGGTCACGTGAGGGGGAACTTCTTTACTCAGAGGGTGGTGGCTGTGTGGAATTAGCTTCCAGCAGAAGTGGTGGAGGCAGGATCGATTTTAACATTTAAGAGTAAAGTGGATAGGTATATGGACGTGAAGGGAATGGAGGGGTATGGTCTGAGTGCAGGTAGATGGGACTAGGGGAAAACAAATGGTCGGCACGGACTGGAAGGGCCGAGAGGGCCTGTTTCCGTGCTGTAATTGTTATATGGTTATATGGTTATAATGTGTAATAAAAATTCAAATAAATTAATAACCCCAATACTAGTGCAAAAAACACCCAAAGTCCTTTGTGCAACCGAACACAGTCCACAGTTCATCAGTTCAAGTATAGTTCAAATGTTCAAGAGCCTGATGGTTGTTGGGAAGAAACTATTCTTGAACCTGGTGGTCACAGTTTTCATACCCCTATGCCTTCTTTCCGATGGTAGAAGAGAAATGAGAGTGTGGCCAGGGCAGTGTGGGACAGATGCCGGCTGCTTTTTTGAATCGGTGCTTCCTATAGATATTGCTTAAAGGACCAAACAAGCCTGCTGGCTACAAGCCTGGCTGATCAGAAGTCTGATCCAGGTGTTGACACAGAATTCGAGCAGCAAATAATTTATAAGAATAAGAAGGAATCGCAATGACATCTACACAGTTCCTTGAAGGTTTAAAAGGAAAACAGCTGATCGACTGTTTGCCATGGCATGAGCATCCAAACGTAGGGGCCACAGTCACAGGGTGACAGATTGGTCAGTTTGGACAGAGATCAGAGTAAATGTCCTCACCCTGGTGATTATGTCATGGGGAATACTGTGTACAAGACTGTGATGGATTGATTTTGGGCACGATGGGACTAGGGGACTGGGTGGGGAAATAAAGATAAACCATGATAAAGAATGGGGGAATATGCATGATGCCTGCTCCTGATCATATTGTTTTATTGGCTACATGGTTTCATGAAGTTAAAGCAGAACATATAATTCCCTTTGTTCTTCGTTATTTAACCCGATTAACTTCAAATGATTAGATATCAATGTAACTGAAATAAAGCAGGAATAAAGTGATGTATTAGTTTTCCACCCTCAATTGAAAGGCAGGAAATCTTCCTTTATTGTTCAAGATCTGATAGAGTGGGCAATGACCTTCGCATTTTTTAAAAAAAGTTAGTATATATAGATGGATTGAAGGAAAAGTGACATTCTGTAAAACCTCATAAATGGAGCTCCGTGCGATCAAACCGAATGAGGACTTTAAGCCCTTATCTTGGTTGCACAGGAAACCCACCCCATCGTGGTGGGAAGTTTATCAGGATTGTCTCAAAGCAGCGAATTATCTAAATGCCCCAGGGGGAAGCAAATGAACTGGGAGGCATCAATATAGTCCAGACTAATGACCAGCCTCACAAATTATCAGGCAAATGCTATTTGATTCAAAAAGGCAAATTTTGCTCCAAATCTCTTCATCTTCAAGCAGGATGGCTTGCAGCATGGAGTATAAATTTACATTAAATATACATTTACTGCAAATGTATCCATGGATGGAATCTGAAAAACTCCATAATTACAATGAGTTTCTGTGACACTGCTTCCTTCGTTTTGAGGGAGCTGTTCCTATTTAGGATGTTTTAATTCCCACATCATGTCTGAGGTACATATTAATTATTTACACATTAAATCTATGAGAGATAAAATGCATTTAATTTGAACATTTGTTTTACAAAGTTGTTGCAGTTCTGTAGTATCATGACTTTTAAACAATTTAAACGGACTTTTTTTTTAAATTCAAGGAGAATTCTATAATCGTATTTTTGTGCTGCACTGAAAATTGTAATAAAAATGAAAATGAGTGAACATAAGTTATACATTTACAAACTGCATAAGGTGTCGTTCCGGTCTTGGTAATGCCCAGTTTGGGTTCCAATTGTATTGTTCTTGTCCCAATAAACAATGTTAATACAAAGTCATATTGAGAATATGTGGCTGATAATATGAGTTTCCTTTCAAATTATGTAGCAGTGGGAGAAACAATAGGTCGAGTGGAAACTCACACATTTTCTGCAAATGATAATTGCCTCAATGCAAGAGAGGATAGTTTAGTAGCAGTATTTACAAAAAGATGGGAAGAAAGAATTTTGGATGAATCCATTCACCGTTAAAATTCAGTTCATAAACAAAGATGGATTAACTAAGTCCAACAATGACTTGACTGACTGGGGAAGGAGAGTACCAGATAAAATAAATAAGGTCTGTAATTTTTAAAGTCAGAAACAGCATTGCACAGCACCACATGTTTTTGTGTTACAGTCTGATTTATATGGAGAATAAAATATAAATCATAGAATTTTCATGTCGATCTCAAATTCTGCATTTTGTTCTGCGGTTCTCTGTGCGTGTAAGACCAGAGACCTGCGTGTGTGTCTGGTCTGCATCTCTGGAATTGCCATGGATGCCAGAGAGGCTGACACCATCCACAGGCTACCCGTGCAGAAGTACTACTGTGCTTCCCTGAGCAGGTCTCGGTCCAGTGCCCTAGATAACCAGTAAGAAGTCTATTTGCCTGATCTTCCATCAAGCTCCCCACAACCCTCACAGAGACCAATAACCTCTTAGTCCTCGCACAAATCCCCTGGCCCCTCACCTTCATGGCTTTCCTGAACCTGCTCCATTCTGGATTTATCTCCTCAGCCTTTCACAAAAGGAAGGCCTCATCTCATATAAGGTCTGTTTAGTCATGCTCTTGAGTTTCCTAGAGGTGGGGTTATGAACAACATATTTGCACCACACCATAATTATAATAGACAATAGGTGCAGGATTGGGCCATTTGGCCCTTCGAGCCAGCACCGCCATTCAATGTTATCATGGCTGATCATCCATAATAATGTACATAATGTATCTTGGCAGAGACCGGTAAAATTCTAAACCTAAATTCTCACCAACAGAATGAACTGCTGCCTTTGATGTTTATCAAAATTCATTTAATTTATAAGGAAACTAGAGACACGAGATGATTTTTTTTAATCTCAAATGTGCATAGTTATGGTGTTGACTCCATCTGTTTTGAAGCAGCAACAGTTGAAGAGATAGATTACGGTCAGCTCCTGTACATTCCCTGCTACGACTTTGCACGGGTATATTTAATTTCTCCGCACCAGGCACCAAACTGGCTGAATATTCCCTGCAGTGATCAGTCCCACCCAATCCCAAATAACATCTACCTGATTGTTACCAGGAGCTGGAAGCTCCTGCATGTTAAAACAACCAAGCCATCCCAGAGAAATGTAATGTGGTTCATAGCTGGGGTCACAGCGTTTGGAACTGGGAATGAAGCTGTTAAAGGTTGAGGCTGGTCCATAAAATGGGAGAGGAATTAGTGAAGGTAGGAACTATATTGCTGTAAGTGTTTCCCTTAAAGCAATCAATTCCTAAATACAACATTAATGTACTCAGTGATAAATTACAGATAACTGCATAGAAATTCAAGAGAGAGCTAGATATGGCTCTTAAAGATAGCGGAGTCAGGGGATATGGGGAGAAGGCAGGAACAGGGTACTGATTGGGGATGATCAGCCATGATCACATTGAATGGCGGTGCTAGCTCGAAAGGCCGAATGGCCTAGTCCTGCACCTATTGTCTATTGTCATCCCTGGTGAGTAGCAGAATACATTGCTCTGGCACAACTACATACAGCTTTACAAGTCAGGATGAGTTTATTGCCATTCGCATGTACAAATCCATAGATAGGAATTCATGGTACGAACCTCACATTCTGCCCAGTTAATCCACACCCAATGGTATGAACACTGAATGTTCCAATGTCATGTAAGCATTACCTTCTGTGTTCTCCTCTATCTTTCCAATCCACCTCCAGTGATTTCATGGTAAACACAAAATTCTGGAGTAACTCAACGGAACAGGCAGCATCTCTGGATAGAAGGAATGGGTGTTGTTTCAGGGTCTCAACCCGAAAGTGCTCTCATTTTTGCTCTTACACACAGTGCTCTCATTTTTTTAATTCAGTTTTCCATACCCCCAACCCAGCTCCTTATCACCCATTTTCATCTCTCTCCTCCTGGTTTCATCCACCTTACAAGTCACCCTCTGGATCCCTGCCCATTCTTGTTCCATCTGCCGTTCAGGGATTCATGTTTGTTACTTATCAGGTTCTTGCATTTGTAGTCCTTTTTTCCCTGCTTAACTTCCTCTAGCTTCTAACTTCCTCCCACCTTCCCCTCATCCAGCTCAATCTGCCTTTATTTCCCTTGTCTGCTTACACCTGCATCACTGTCCCAATTCCATCCCCCCTGGTCTATCCCAAGTAGCTCCTGCCATCATCTCCACTCCTCTTTGGTCCCCTCTTTACCTAGAGGCCCCTGTCACCCCCCCCCCCCCCCCCTCACCCACCTCTCTTTATAGTGGCTATCTTCCCTCTCATCCCACCATCAATCCTGATGCAGCGTCTCGATCCAAAACATCGGTAACCCTTCTCCTGCATGGATGCTGCACCACCTACTCAGTTTTTCCAGCAGTTTGTTTTTTGCTCCTGATTTGCAGTCTCTTGTGTCTCCATTTTAAGTACAGTATTAAACTGCCTACATGGAACAAGGTGGAGGAGCAACGTTGTTGCTTACATTGCATCATTATCATCTTCACCATTGTTGAAAACATCAACGGGCACGGTGCCTTACAATGCTATGTACGACAGTGATCGCAACTTCTACTGAAGTGTGGATGGCCGTTGGCTCGCTAGGAGCTCATCCGCCCTTTGGCGGGTCTTCTTTTTGGTCCTGCTGGGGGTCCACAGCCCCCTCCTCAAGGAGGGAGACGGTTTAGTCACCGACTGTCCGACCATGGAGCAGGTAGCACGGGATTACATGGTACCCGTGGCGGGGGGATCTCCTCCCAACCTGACCTGATAATCTGAATTGATAATCTGACCTGATAATCTGACTTGATAATCTGACCTACTTTCATTGCACTGATGGTGTCATTTGGGCACCATTGCCATTGTGAGCCCAACTTCCTGAAAGTCCCCAATAAAATTGAAACGCATCAAAGAAACCTGTCTTGTGTGCGGTTGAGTAATTGGCAAAGAATCAAACAGTAAGGGCTGCCACTTTGTCGCTGCTCTCGTGAAGGAGGAAGATTTTGTTTTTGAATTTGTGGAAGGTAATTTTGTAAATTATGGAGGTTATTTTGAAACGCTGAAGGTAGTTACTAGTCATCTCCACTTGAGGTCTCTGATCGATCGTTCAGCAGAGGAGGCATGCTGGGACACACTGGAATGCACAAGAGAAGTAAGATTAACAATGACAGGAGAAGAACCAGGGAGAGCAGGAATTGCAGGAATAACAGCTTACTATGCCCAAACCTGCAAGTACAAAGTGAGAAGAGCGAGAGAGGTGCAGTGTCCTAATGGCTACATCCTCCTAAACGATTGGATTGGTCCCGACCCCAAACGTCACCTATTCCTTTTCTACAGAGATGCTGCCTGACCCGCTCAGTTACTCCAGCATTTTGTGTCTATCCTCGGTGTAAAGCAGCATCTGCGGTTCCTTCCTGCACAGATTGGATATGTCTCCTTGACGTAACAAACCACGTGGCCTCACAAGATTCAGTGTCACAAAAGGTTCCCACTGATGTCTGTCGGCAAATGGAAAAGGACTGCTTAATTAGTGGCTATCAAGTTACCACTCCCATCAATCTGTTTGCCTTACAATCCTTCCAGTTTGTACTGGAGATTGAAATCTGAGGAAGAGTCTCGATCCAAAACGTCACCCATTCCTTCTCTCCAGAGATGCTGCCTATCCCGCTGAGTTACTCCAGCTTTTTGTGTCTATCTACTGGAGACTTGTTCAGGATGTCAACATTGTCCACCCAGAAACATACAGATGACAGATGCCAAGGCAGACAGTTTGTTAGCTCTGCTTGTGATGGCACCAGTTGGGGTGAGTGGTTGCCATCATCTACAGCTCCTGCTGGACATTCCAGTTCGTGGGTGTCCTCATCACTATGCATGTAGCAAATGAAGCATCCCCAAGAATACTCATCAATGTTAACGGTGTCTTCCCGTCACATGCCAGTGTGGCAAAACCACAAAGATCTTTATGTAGCTGTACACAGTATTAACAATCCCCTCATTCAGTGGCAGCCTATCCTCTTGCATCTCAACATAGACTGACTTCTGACTCATCAGAGAAGAAGAATCCCACTTAAAGCACAGCCAATGGTTGAGGCATCTAGATCATGTGATAGGAGCAGAATCAGGCCATTTGGCCCATCAAGTTTACTTCCCCATTCAACCATGGCTGATCCATCTCTCCCTCCTAACCCCATTCTCCTGCCTTCTCCCCATAACCCCTGCCACCCGTCTTTTAGCTTATCTTTAGAGGCGCAGTGAGGGAACAGGCCCTTCGGCCCACCAAGTCCATGCTGACCCCATTACTAGTTATATCCTACACAGTGGGGACAATTTACAGAGGCCAATTGACCTACAAATCTGCACATGTTTGGAATGTAGGCGGGAAGCAGAGCACCCAGAAAAAATCCACGTGGTCACAGTGAGAACGTACAAATTCTGTAATCTGTAGTCTGGATTGAACCTGGATCTCTAGCGCAGTAAGGCAGCAACTCCACCGTTGGGCCACAAATGTTTTATCCTTCAATTTTTAAAGTTAAGTATTATTAATAATTTTTTTTTAATTTGTTATGGCTTTTGGATGCTAAAGAAGGGCGGAATATCAATCCCTTTGACAGTATTGAAATGTATATATTGTCATAATTTATAGTAACATCATTTATAATACATTTATAAAATAAAAATATAAATATTGATATTTAGATATCCCAGAAGACAGTCAAATCTGTGGCTGGGGGTGACATCTTCCAGTTAAGTATGAAATGTCTGTACTTCACTTTAGGCCAGGCAGCATTTGTGAAGTGAGACCTAGTTAATGTTTGGGACTGGGACTCTTCCTCAGAACTGAGCCAGGTTATTCTAGGTAACAGGAAAGGGTGGAGAGGGTGATGGGCAGAACAAAGGGAATTTCTCTTGACAAGGTGAAACAATGTGGTATGGAGGAGGTTAGGCATTTTCCTGTGTGACGTTGCCAATGTTGAAGGTTTGGCTTGTTGGGACATGCCCTGCATGTGAGACCACACGTGAGAGAAGAAGAACGATAGAGTGACAGACAAAAATAGCCAGCGTGGGGAATGCAAGAGCAAGTCATCCAGAGTTGGATTTACAGACCTACAGACTATAAAATGTGTTGGTGCTCCTCAAACTAATCTTTGGCCTTCAATGTAACAGCATAGGGGGGCACAGACATGGAGGGCAGGGTGGGAGTGGGGAACTACACAGTAACACAGCTGGTAGAGCGACATCGCAGTACCAGAGACCCCGATTCAATCCTGATCTTGGGTGGAGTCTACAAGTTCACCTTGTGACCACGTGAGTTACCTTTGGGTGCTCCGGCTTTCCCCCACATCCCAAAAGATTGGTAGGTTAGTTGGCCACTGTATTGTCCCTCGTGTGGAGATGAGTGATAGAATCTAGGGGGAGTTGATGGGAATGTAGGAAAAATATAAAATGGAATTAATGTAAAGACAAACCACATTTCCCTTCTAACTTAGGATCACAGAACATTCAATATTAAGGATAAAAATGTATTTTTGATTGTGACGGCAGTGAAATAATTTCAAATTAAAGTTGTAATCAGCAACTTCCTGTTCCATCGGGGCACGTGGAATTTATATCACCAACATAGTCACGAGGTTTGCTTTGAAGCAGGTTCCTTTTTACTGGCCATTGAAACTACTTACATAATGCAATTTGGCAATATACCTAGAGTGCTACGCTCTTGCTTCATGTGCAAGTAAACAAAATGTTCTCTTGGATTCACTGCTGTCTGCTTCTGTGGGTAATATTGATGCAATGCTGACAGACTTTTTTATCATTAATGTTTTTATGAGAGTTATAAAAGTAACCATATATTCCAGAGCTTTTATTCACTTGCCTGATAACCTGGAAAATTCTAATGGGTAGAAAAAAAGAACTGGAGAAACATCACTGATTCATGTTGTCCAGAGATAGAAAGATAAAAAATAGGTGCAGGAGTAGGCCGTTTGGCCCTTCGATCCAGCACCTCCATTCAAATAGCATTTGGCCATGCTAGAGGCAGGAAACATGTTCTCGATGTTGGGGGAATTCAGAACCAGGAGCCACAGTTTAAGAATAAGGGGTAAGCCATTTAGAACGGAGATGAAGAAATACTTTTGCACACAGAGAGTTGTGAGTGTGGAATTCTCTGCCTTAGAGGGTGGTGGAGGCCAGTTCTCTGGATGCTTTCAAGAGAGAGCGGAGTCAAGGGATATGGGGAGAAGGCAGGAACAGGGATCATGGATGATCAATCATGATCACATTGAATAGCGGAGCAGGCTCAGAGGGCCGAATGGCCTACTCCTGCATCTATTGTCTATTGTCTATATGATCCAGGCTGATCATCCAAAAATCAGTACCCCATTCTGCCTTTTCCCCCCATATCCCTTGATTCCCTTAGTCCTAAGAACTAAATCTAACTCTCTCTTGAAAATATCCAGTGAATTGGCCTCCAGCGCCTTCTGTGGCAGAGAATTCTGCAGATTCACAACTTGGAGGAACAGGACCACATATTTTGCTTAGGTAGTTTACACCCCAGCGGTATGAACATTGACTTCTCCAATTTCAGGTAGTCCTTGCTTTCTCCCTCCTTCCTCTCCCCTTCCCAGCTCTCCCACAACTAACTGTCTCAGCCTCTTCCTTTCTTTTTCCCGTCCCCCACGACATCAGTCTGAAGAAGGGTCTCGACCTGAAACATCACCTATTCCTTCTCTCCATAGATGTTGCCTCACCCGCTGAGTTTCTCCAGCATTTTTGTCTACCCCGAGTTGTCTCTGTTGTGTTTTTAAATATGTTACATAAGTTTTGATGCTTTAAGTTTCTTCAGAACAGGTGGCAATTTAATAGATACGCACAAGCAGCCACTTCCTGATTTTAGCAATCTACTCCTTGCCAAAAATAGCTTCTGCAGTAAAGATTTAGTCATTACTGGCATAAGGGAAAAGAAAATCTCGAAATAACCTGTCTGCATTACGTAGCATGGTGTGCCACAATCTTTTATTAATATTAATGTGGGTATTTCAGAGCTGAATGCAGGAAAAGCCATTGGCAGATGATATTGCCAGCCTTTGGATTAAGCGCTGGTATATAGTTGGTATATAATTCCTGAAAAAATGGTGAGAAAAGGTTTTTCACAAGGTTTTTATTATGAGTAGAATTATGGAGTGTGGAAATATGTTTAAGAAGACCTTTTTCTCATGGTCTCTTGCAGATTGTAGGAGATTCCCCCCTAAACCTGTTCTATGGCTGTTGGCAGATCAATTTCCCTCCTGGGAAAAATAAAGTTCTCTCGTATCGCTTGAACATATTCACCATTTTTTATCAATATCAATAAGTCTCTTCTCAGTATGTCCAGGGAATAGTTATTTTTGAAATGACAAATTCATTCACACATTTGATTGGAAAGAATAAAACGTTACAAGTGTCCTCTCAGCCAATATAATGGGTGGATCACCAGGAGCTCAGCTCTGTGAGTGTGTGGCAGTGACAACACTTTAATTTAAACAAGTAACCACTTTGAGGTTTATGGTAAATTCAGGGCTCATTTAAAAGAATGATGTATTATTTAAAAGAACATTTAAATATTCATTGCAGGAAGTGAACATGAAGCCAAAGAGAGATTACAAAAGTGAACTGTGCAGGAAGAATAGAACAGTAAGTGGTTTCCATGGGGATGTTGGGCAGAATGACTACAATAGAATAGGAACATTGCAAATTGATGAACTTATAGGAAGAATCGAATGATGAAACTCAGCAGTTTTGACCAAAAACAGAATCTACAAAATAGTGAACAATAACGGACAACAGAGAAATGGAAGAATTTGAAGGTGAAAGCAGGGATGTTTTACAAATATTGTCCAGGAATACGTAAGAGATAGTAGAAACTAATTTATTTGATAACAAGGGTTACACAAAATGCTGGAGAAACTCAGCGGGTGCAGCAGCATCTAAGGAGCGAAGGAGATAGGCGACGTTTCGGGTCGAGACCCTTCTTCAGACTGGTCAGGGATCAGGGAAACGAGAGATATAGACGGTGATGTGAGAGATAAAGAACAATGAATGAAAGATATGCAAAAAAGTATCGATGATAAAGGGAACGAGCCATTGTAAGCTGTTTGTGGTGTGAAAATGAGAAGCTAGTGCGACTAGGGTGGGGGAGGGAGATAGAGATAGAGAGAATGCCAGGGCCTGAGGGCTGAGGGAGAGGTGGGAGGGGGAGGAGACAGCAGGGGTTAACAGAATTGAGAAAATTCGATGTTCAAGCCCAAAGGATGCAAACTCCCCAAGCGGAATATGAGGTGCTGTTCCTCCAACTTGCGGTGTTGCTCACTCTGGCCATGGAGGAGGCCCAGGACCGAGAGGTCGGATACGGAATGGGAGGGGGAGCATTTCAGCACTTCAACTCCCCCTCCCATTCCGTATCCGACCTCTCGGTCCTGGGCCTCCTCCATGGCCAGAGTGAGCAACACCGCAAGTTGGAGGAACAGCACCTCATATTCCGCTTGGGGAGTTTGCATCCTTTGGGCTTGAACATCGAATTTTCTCAATTCTGTTAACCCCTGCTGTCTCCTCCCCCTCCCACCTCTCCCTCAGCCCTCGGGCCCTGGCATTCTCTCTATCTCTATCTCCCTCCCCCACCCTAGTCGCACTAGCTTCTCATTTTCACACCACAAACCGCTTACAATGGCTCGTTCCCTTTATCATCGATACTTTTTTGCATATCTTTCATTCATTGTTCTTTATCTCTCACATCACCGTCTATATCTCTCGTTTCCCTGATCCCTGACCAGTCTGAAGAAGGGTCTCGACCCGAAACGTCGCCTATCTCCTTCGCTCCTTAGATGCTGCTGCACCCGCTGAGTTTCTCCAGCATTTTGTGTAACCCTCGATTCTCCAGCATCTGCAGTTTCTTCGTTAATTATTTGATAACAACTTTGGTTGGAGCTAGATTCCATGCCACATGAATATATGTAATTTTTGATGTGCAGTATTTATTATAATGTAGGTTAGATGGTTACCACAGCTACCACAAACTACAAAATGATAAATCTATTGGCTAGACCTCCATCGACCTGTATGTGGTGAACACTTGATGATAATGGTTACTGAAATGAGTTCCATTGATTTCATACGGTCATAGGTATAGTCATACAGCGCGGTACAGGCCCTTGAACCAAACTTGCCTATGCTGACCAAGATGTCCCATCTACATTGGCTCCACCAGCCTGCGTTTGGCCCATATCCCTCTAAACCTCTTATATCCATGTACCTGTCAAATTTGTTTTAACTTTTTACAATAGTACAGTGAATTGATATGGTGGAATTAGCTTAATAAAGCAAACATTGCCATATAATACATCATGAGCACTCACCAGAGGATAAAATATAATAGTTGGAGTAGATGTGTGGTTGTGATGAGCTCCTTCTTTAAAAGAGAGAGTATTCCTTACTTACATTTTGCGATTACTGTTCCAAGACTCTAGAATCCCATAAACAACAGAATGATAAACTCAGAGTGTCAAATCTTCGTGCTGACAGTGGAGGCATAGACCTTGACCCAATACTCCTGCTCTGGGTAGTGCTTTGGGACCTTTTATATCTCATTTCAAAGACAAGAATTTCACAATGAAGTGTCAGACAGGATCAAAGCATGTGGAATGATAACGGAACACAAACACTTCACAAAGAATGTGAAGAACTACCTCCCACTGGGCCAGAGATGAAACTATTTATACTTAACACATTTTCAATTTTTCTCTTTGCACGTTTAAAACTTGTTGACTGAGGTCCCTCGCCTTGAAGGAGAATGTCAGGTCAGGTCAGGTCAGTTTAGTTTATTGTCACGTATAGCAAGGTACAGTGAAAAGATTTTGTTGCATGCTAACCAGTCAACAGAAAGACAATACACAATTCCAATTGAGCCATTTACAGTGTATAGGCACATGATAAGGGAATAATGTTTAGTGCAAGGTAAAGCCAGCAAAGTCCAATCAAGGATAGTCCGAGGGTCACCATACAGGTAGTCTGTCGCCCAGCACTGCCCTCTGGTTTTGGGCATTGCATAAAAGGTCTTGATAGCTTTAAGTTGTTCGTTGATAAATATGAATGGTCTGAACATTTCCATCATGACTGCGCTTCACTGATGTGCTACTAGATTGTACGGTTTAGCAGTCCTTGGACTGAATGCATTTAGCAGATGTTTCATGAAGACTGTCCCTTTAATGAATCACTTTGCCGGTGGGGGCAGGAAAGCACGATCACATGGTTTCACCCAAACTGTCTCTGAAAGGAACGGGCGTCTCCATTATTTTTCCCGGTTGACTGGGCAACAAAACTATTTTCTTTTGTTTTTTCTCCCTCCTTAAATTCCCTTCCCCTCCCTTCATTAACCGGTTGTTGTGCACTTTGAATAGTTAGTTACATAAGAATACCACAGGCTGCCTCAGATTTGGAGAGTGCCCTTCCTCATTGGTACAGAGAGGCTGGTACTGGAGCAGTACTGTGGACCCAGTGAGGGTACCTGCCGCTGCCAGCAACTCCACCAACTTGCCATCCCACGGGGCAAACACCACAAATGTTGCAGGAACTCAGCCAGTCGATCGGCATCTGTGGAAAGAAAAACCAATGAACGTTTTGGGTCCGGGGTCCTCCCTCAGAATTGGGGGAAAGAGTGGAGGGGGTTAGTCTTCAAAGCCGAGCTGGGGGGGGAGCAAAACACTCTATGGAGATTGGACATAAAGAGCTGGACTACTGACCATTAGGGGGTATTTTGCAGAGATCCGGTAAGAAAGATACATCGGTGCAATAATGGGAACTGAGAAGAAAAATAGTCTACCTAGAGTTTGAAAATTCAACATTTATTCCAGAGGGCCACAAAGCATCTAGACAGACAGAAAAATGTTGTTCCACCTGTTTATATTGAGCCTCACTACAGTAGTGGGCAGGGATGCAGCTGAATAGGTCAGTGTAGGTGAGGCATTTAGAAGTAAACTGACCATTGAACCTTTCCCAGCTCCTGCTTTTACGGCCCCAGTCCACACCTTACAACCCCTCCCACCCCCCTCATCTCCCCCATTACTCACTACACACTCTTTCCCCCCCCTCTCCCCATGCTCTCATTCTCCCCAACCCTTCCCCACCCCTGCTAGGGTCTCAGGGTGGATATTTACCGCTGCCCGATGCACCCTCACAGCTAGATGGACAATATCCCAAGCACAAATATACTCCCTAGCGACTGGTGATTTAATATAGCATTACTAAACAGTTTCCGTGGTCACTGCTTTTACAGACCTTGTTACTAGCTGGTTCCCTATCTTATAAAAATGCCTATCCTTCAGGAAAGAATATTTAATTGTAATTAACTACCTTGTGAGGTCCCAATTGTGAAAGTTTTTACAGACATGCAACTTGTTCTACTTGACAACAGACAGAGTGGGGCGTTCATTCATTTCTGACACGTGGCCAGCATTCAGCACTGTATCTTTCCCTGCATTCATTGTTGATGAGAATCAGAGAGGGAGAGAGAGGGGGGGAGAGAGAGAGGAAGGGGAGAGAGAGAAAGAGGGAGGGGGAGAGAGAGAAAGGGGTGAGAGAAAGAGGGAGGGGAGAGAGAGAAAGGGGGGGGGAGAGAAAGAAAGGGGGAGAGGGGAGTGAGAGGGAGAGGGGGAGGGAGAGGGCGATGGGGAGGGAGAGAGCACAGCAACATCTCAGGACAGAACCAGACTCAATTAATCTCTACAAAGAATGAAAATAACTTGTCAGTCTTATGAGGGAATGAGAGAAGTGTAGTTTTTAGAGAGAGTCCAGATAACATGCAAGTGTTTCTGCACACTGACTGAAGTCCCATCGGTAGTTATACCATGGCTGCTCCTACAGACAGGGGAATGGCCGTGTAAGTTTTCAAGAATGCATTTTGAGCTGTGTTTTCAGTGCCGTCTTGTATCCAGTGAGATTTCCTGTCCCAGTAAGGTGGGGACAGTTAGCACACCCTGTCCCCTGCACCAACGACCCTGGAACATTGCAGTGTCAGCGATGGGAACCAGGATATTGTACGTGTAGAATGCACACTGTGGAAAAGAGGAAACTGCTCCTTTCACACCTACACTTGGCTATTTCAATGGGGACAAAAATAGACCACCAATCCAGCCGGAGTCCTCCGCCCTAAAAAACACCTCTAAAAATGACATGTAGATAAAGGAGCAGCCTCCCTTGCTAACAATAGAAAATAACGTGTGGCATCTAAACCACATCTGGTGAACAGCGTCCAACCGGTCATTTCAGGGTTCATTGTCCTGATTGAATAAATCTGCTTGACATGTGCCTTTGTCAGTAATAATTAATGTGCATTATTATTTAAAATAAATGTATCCTGTTGTGTATCAATATACTTGACTGTATTTCAGACTGAACTGTGTGGAGAGATGTGAATGCGAACAAGCCCAAATACCTGCACTCTTTGTCAGCTCTCTGGGTAGAAAGCAAATGCCTTTCATCATGATGTTGATTCTTGCAGGGGGGATGTTAGCGTTATACTTCTATTGTGTTTCTATTCAGGACTAATCAGAAATCTCCTCAATGGCAACTGTCTTAATTGTGGGAGAGACACCAAGTGTGCAACGAGTGAATATCTTGCGGTCTGGCCTCCATCATACACTTGTTGCAAGGTGTCCTGCCAGCCATGAGCCAAAACTAATGGAACATTTACAGAACCAATTTCCATGAAGACTAATCATTTTCCCAACATCTTTTCTATCTTTATCATATCACACACAAACAGCTTCCCTCTGGACTGAGGCCAATCTACTTGACCAATGTCCCCATATATTACAAGCAGCAATTACTGGAAAATGATCAAGAATCCAAACCAGGACTGATCTTGCCATTTCCCTACCAAGACAGTAAAGATAAAATTAACGTCACTGTAAGTTGATCTGGAAACACCTCAAGATGCTGCCTGTTTCTTTACAAGCAGGCAGGCAAAGATAACAAAGGAACAAAATAATGCAAATTAATACTGTATAGAGAAGGGGCAAGGGTTAAAAGCACTTTCATAACTCACTTTGTTTCAAAATCTTGCTCCTTATTCAAATTCAAAAACGCCACCACTAAATCTTATAATTTAAATTAATTTACAATCCTTTTTGTTTCGTGTAACCCCACTTTAAAAAAAAAGGAGGGAGAGAGAAAACGGGGAATTACAGACCAGTTAGTCTAACATCGGTAGTGGGGAAACTGCTAGAGTCAGTTATTAAAGATGGGATAGCAGCACATTTGGAAAGTGGTGAAATCATTGGACAAAGTCAGCACGGATTTATGAAAGGTAAATTATGTCTGACGAATCTTATAGAAATTTTCGAGGATGTAACTAATAGAGTGGATAAGGGAGAACCAGTTGATGTGTTATATCTAGACTTTCAGAAGGCTTTCGACAAGGTCCCACATAAGAGATTAGTATACAAACTTAAAGCACACAGTATTGGGAGTTCAATATTGATGTGGATGGAGAACTGGCTGGCAGACAGGAAGCAAAGGGTAGGCGTAAACGGGTCATTTTCAGAATGGCAGGCAGTGACTAGTGGGGCACCGCAAGGCTCAGTGCTAGGACCCCAGCTATTTACAATATATATTAATGTTTTGGACGAGGGAATTGAATGCAACATCTCCATGTTTGAGGATGACACTAAGCTGGGGGGTAGTGTTAGGTGTGAGGAGGATGCTAGGAGGCTGCATGGTGACTTGGATAGGTTGGGTGAGTGGGCAAATGCATGGCAGATGCAGTATAATGTGGATAAATGTGAGGTTATCCACTTTGGTGGCAAAAACAGGTGGGTAGACTATTATTTGAATGGTGGCAGATTAGGAAAAGGGGAGATGCAACAAGACCTGGGTGTCATGGTACACCAGTCATTGAAAGTAGGCATGCTAGTGCAGCATGCAGTGAAGAAAGTGAATGGTATGTTAGCATTCATAGCGAAAGGATTTGAGTATAGGAGCAGGGAGGTTCTACTGCAATTGTACAGGGTTTTGGTGAGATCACACCTGGAGTATTGTGTACAGTTTTGGTCTCCAAATCTGAGAAAAGACATTCTTGCCATAGAGGGGGTACAGAGAAGGTTCACCAGACTGATTCCTGGGATGTCAGGACTTTCATATGAAGAAAAACTGGATAGACTTGGCTTGTACTCGCTGGAATTTAGAAGATTGAGGGGGGATCTTATAGAAACTTACAAAATTCTTAAGGGGTTGGACAGGCTAGATGCAGGAAGATTGTTCCCAATGTTGGGGAGGTACAGAACAAGGGGTCACAGTCTAAGGATAAGGGGGAATTCCTTTAGGACCGAGATGAGAAAAACATTTTTCACACAGAGAGTGGTGAGTCTCTGGAATTCTCTGCCACAGAAGGTAGTTGAGGCCAGTTCATTGGCTATATTTAAGAGGGAGTTAGATGTGGCCCTTGTGGCTAAAGGGATCAGGGGGTATGGAGAGAAGGCAGGTACAGCATACTGAGTTGGATGACCAGCCATGATCATATTGAATGGCGGTGCAGGCTCGAAGGGCCGAATTGCCTACTTCTGCACCTGTTTACTATGTTTCTATGTTTCTATGAGTGGTTCATATTATATCTTCAAACACATTCCCCGACATAAAAATCATTTAGGGTTTGGACCAGAAGAAATAAAAGAGGTTAATTTTCATTGGAAGTTTTTAAAGTTGTGTTGGCATTTTGGACATGTTTTTATTGAAAGCCTATTCACAATATTCCATGAAAAAAAAATCTATTTCTAATTTAAATAAAAATGAAATGATTATTTAATAAAGAATAACCAACAATGTCAGCAGTAAACTACAGTTTGAAGAGAAAGGAAGGAAAGTAACCCAGGTTAAAGAAACAATTAAAAAAAAAGGCAACTTAGTAAGTATACCTTGCAAATATGTCTTCTATTTGTAAAACAATGAATGAAGGGTGGCACAGTGGCGAAGTGGCAGAGTTGCAGCCTTAAAGCGCCAGAGACCTGCCTAGAGTTTGTACATTCTCCCTACGTCCATGGGGTTTCCTCCCACATTTCACAGATGTGCAAATAAGTTAGGGGGGGTACACAAAATGCTGGAGAAACTCAGCGGGTGTAGCAGCATCTATGGAGCGAAGGAGATAGGCAACGTTTCGGGCCGAAACCCTTCTTCAGACAGTTCTGCAAATAAGTTAATTGGCTTCTGTAAATTGTCCCAAGTGTGCTGGATAGATCTAGCAATCGCTGGTTGGCATGAACCCGGTGGGCCAAAGGGCCTGTTTCCACATTGTATCTCTAAAAACTAAAATGAAAGAATAAAACACCGTTGGTTATTGTGAGCTTTAAAAAAATTGTATATGCAAATAATGTTGTCAAACCCATAAAAAAGCCAGTCATTCTTCACTGCCTGCTTTATAGAAAGGAACAACTGCCAGCTTGTTGTTTCACATTGACCTTAACAGATGCTGCTGATATTAATCTGTAAAAATTGTTGTCATGAACATCAATGGAAGTATCAACTGTAGGTGCATTAAGGATTTAACAAACATTGTAAATGAGTTGTGTAGAAAGGAACAGCAGATGCTGGTTTAAACCGAAGATAGACACAAAATGCTGGAGTAACTCAGCGGGACAGGCAGCATCGGACAGGCAGCATCGGACAGGCAGGCCACCATGAGTGGGCCTGACTTGTCCACTGCTGTTCTACAATATTCATTCACTGCTCACATTGTGACACGACACTTGATCTTGGCTGGCTATGCATTGTTGGAGAAACTTGCAGAGAACAGCGATGAAGATGATGAGACGGTAAGTCAACTTTCCATAACAACCTTTGTCAGAAATACCGACTCGTCTCAAAGAGCTGGAGTAACTCAGCGGGTCAGGCAACATCTGTGGAGAACGTGGATAGGTGACGTTTCACAGAGTGCTGGAGTAACTCAGTGGGTCAGGCAGCATCTGTGGAGAACATGGATAGGTGACGTTTCACAGAGTGCTGGAGTAACTCAGAATGCTGGATTTATGTCTATTATTAATGATTTATCCACTCAACTTCTGAATGACATTCCACACCTAACAATCTCCAATGAAATGTAATGCTGTGAAATGGGAAGAGTTACATTTTGGCTGGGAGAGCAGCCACATAAACTAGAGGGCAAAATTCCAGAAGGTGTACAGAAACAGAGATCTTGAGATATACTTGCATGGTTTAATGAAAGTTGCAGGGCAGGATGATAAAGTGGGTGAAAAAGCATATGGTGTTCCAGCCAATATAAATAGAGGCATAAATATAGGAGCAAGAATATTACAATAAACATTTACAACACACTGGCATGGTCACAGATGGGTTGTTAGGTTTAGTTCTAGGCGGCACTCATTATGAATAACGCAAAAGCTTTAGAGAATGCACAGAAGTGATTTACTGTAATGATTGTGGGATGAAGGGCTGTTGTGAGAAGCTTTTGTTGAAGAAACTGAGGCTGTTTTCTCTGGTACAGATGTTACGTGACACAAAATACAAAATGCTGGAGGAACTCAGCGGTTCAGGCAGCATCTGTGGAGAACATGGATAGGTGACGTTTCACAGAGTGCTGGAGTAACTCAGCAGGTCAGGCAGCATCTGTGGAGGGAATGGACAGGTGATGTTTTGGGGAACAAAACCTTCCTATAACCCTTCACTATCAGGCAGTGTGATGCAGGCATTTAAAATGATAAAGTACATACACAAAATAAAGTAAAACTGTTCCCTTTGATGGAAGAGTCAAAACCAGGGGGTATAGAATGAAGATACCTTTCAGTGACATGAGGGAACACTGTATGCAGCAGTGGATATGACATGGACTCTTGTCCCAGGGATAGCTATGGAGCAGATTCAATTGTAGTATTCAAGATGGAACTGGATAAAGTGGGTTGGAATTGTAGAGACAATATAAACTCAGAGTTAAATGGGAACATCTGCCCGTCTTCTCTCAATAGAAGCCGACCATTGATCCCCCCTTCACACCAGTTCCATGTTCCAACTTTCACATTCATCCTTGTGTAGGGAGCAGTGAGGAGGAAATTCATAAACTTCATGGAGATACAGAGAGGTTGGTGGAATGAGAGTGGAGGGGAATCTTCAGAGTTTCATACATTCTGAATACCTGTTTAACAACATTATTTAATATAAACTAAGTTATGTTCTGTTAAACATCGCCCTGTAATCTTTGCACTTAATTAGTAATTTGTACAGTGGCCAGAAAGCTTAATGGGGCCACTGTACTTTGACTTATTGAGCTGTTTGTAGGACGGACGTATTTTGGTTAGTTATTATGCTTTACTGTAACAACGAGGTCTGCAGAGTTTGAGCGTGCTCAGATGCAGCAGGATGCGAGTTAGACAGCAGCTCTGTACTGCGTCTGCCCAGGAAATGGACCACACCTTCACTAAAATGGGCAGAAATATCCTTGGTAAACAGGCCACGAGGCAGAACCGTCAGGCATCAGTAGTCACCATAAAGAACCTGCAGTGTTTGTCAGTGGACATTCTTTCACGTGAGGCAAAAAGCTGATCAAATAGTTTATGAACAGTCTATAAAAAGGCACTTAGAAATGTTTCTTCTTTTTTTTAATACATACTATATGTAAAAAAAATAGAATCCAAATGACAAAGTTGGTAACCATCACCTGAACATTTCAAGGTTCACATGTCCTGCTCACCTTCCTTTCAGTTTTCCTGCCTGTTCTAAAGAACGTTGTATTATAAACCGTGTGTAGATACTGACCAATTTCTCTCACTCTCACTCCAGTGAGCAGATCACGTTGGCTCTGTCTGACCTAGACACTCCATCCCTAGCTCTGTCACAGCAGGCAGATGAGGAGCAGATTCTAGATGTCCTCCATGAAAACATGCAACTGCTGGGAATCCCTGGCCCATGATAATCAAACTAGAGAAAGAAAAAATCTGATGAAGGGTCCCGACCCAAAACGTCATCTATCCCTGTTCCCAAGAGATGCTGCCTGACCTGCTGAGTTACTCCAGCACTTTGTGCCTTTCTTTGCAGAAAGAACAATAAGGATGGCACTTCGAATCTCGAGTACCTGCTTCAGTCATTCAGAAGCGGCAGGTATGACAGATTTCATGGTAGATTTTGATGTATCGAAGCTGGGGATGAGGGGGGGACCTAATTGAGACTCACCAAAGAGTGAAAGGCCTGGATATAGTTGATGTGGAGAGGATGTTTCCACTCGTGGGAGAGTCTAGGACTAGAGGGCACAGCCTCAGAATAAAAGGACGTACCTTTAGAAAGGAGATGAGGAGGAATTTATTTAGAAGGTGGTGAATCTGTGGAATTCATTGCCACAGAAGGCTGTGGAGGCCAAGTCATGGGGTATGTTTAAAGCGGAGATTGGCAGGTTCTTGATTAGTACAGGTTTCAGGGGCTATGGGGAGAAGGCAGGAGAATGGGTTTAGAGGGAAAGATAGAACAGCCATGATTGAGTGGCGGTGTAGACTCAATGGGCTTCAGACTGATTGTGGTGAGGAGGGGGATGCAAGGTAGGAGGGGCAGGATAAGACCTGGCACGTAATAGGTGGATACAGGCGAGAGGGGGGATTGATATGTAGATGGTTGGGCAAAGGCCAGAGATAAAAAGACATAAGGTGTGAGACAGGAGGGTTGAAGAATCAGTGACCAGAGAGACAAAAGAAGTGGGGGCAAGGGATGGGATGGAGAATTACTTGATTTTGGAGCGCACTAACTGCACGCAGATTCAATAAAACTTTCAAAGCAATTTGGGTAAATAATTGAAGGGGTGAAACATTGTAGACACAAGCGCAATTAATCACGTTACTTCCTTCTACACTATCAGCAATCTTATTCTATGATTACAAACAACTAATCCAACTCATAGAGATGGCTAGTATTGTCTAAATATTCTTCAGATTCAGCATCTTCTTGAAACATTGCTGGTAAAACTAGTAGCCACAAGATTCAACAGCAAACTAAATGCTCCCACCTGTTGCATCTGGTGAGTTTCAAATGACTCCTGTAGTATTTTAAATTCGTAGCATTAGGCGATACCATCCTGTAGCTCTATGATATCATACCAGTGAATGTCACAGCCAAAGGTAGGGTTTAACAATAAGGACCGTGTCCAATGTTACGTCTCTTCTGAGTTTCGTAGCTGCAATCATTGCATCACAACGGTTCCGTTGGATGTTTAAAGAGGCAAGTTTCAACCAAGAGATACAAGGAACTGTAGACGCTGGAATCTTGCATAGAAAACAAAGTGCTGGAGTAACTCAGCGGGTCAGCATCTCTGGAGAACATGGATAGGTGACTTTTCAGTTCGGAAACCTTTCTTCAGGCTAACTGCAATATGGGGGGGGGGGCGCGGGGGGGGGGGGGGCGGGGGGGAGGTGGAGAAGAGGTGGGATCACTAGCCAGGCTTTGCCAGGCTTTGCCAGTGGAGTTCTCTACCATGGGACCATGGTTAATTATGACAGATGAGTTACCAATGGGTTAGAGAAGTGGCATTATGACATTTTAACATCAGCTTCCTTCTAGGCTGCTGGAGAGTAAACTAAAGCAGTGTAAAATACGTATCCTGAATGGTTCCAGCTTAGGTTGATGTTATTGCTTCTCCTGCCCAATCACCCCACCCATCATAACATCATCTGGAAAACCTGGACCAATCCACTCCTAATGAAGCAGCACATTCAGGGGGGAGGGATGGAAAACCAACAACACAATAAAATAAATATTATCAAGCACTTTCAGATGTACAGAAGGCAAACATGGGCAGATATTTGGTCTTAAGGATTTTTATGAATAGGGTCAAAAGAAAATAAATCAAAGGGACAGCTTGTGATTGTTAAGATCACGTGGGGAATATCTTAGGTCTATAGTTAGACGGTGAAAAAGAAGCGTTTTAATGTAAAAGGAATTTACGGAAGGACCCCTGTCCCAAGTCAACCCCACTAAAAACTTAAATATAGACCAAAGGGGTGTTTGCCCCTGAGCGTTTAATGCTGTATCCTTGCAGTTCTCCTTCTTCTTCTTTTGTATGGCGTGCACAGCCTAAAGTTGTAAGACAACTTGTTCTGTTTGATCTTCTGTTTGTGCACGCCAGGTTGATTGCATCCGTCGAAACAGGGTGGACCACGTGAAGGTTGCAATCTCCCACCTCTGCAGTTCTCCTGACTGTCTTTCACTTAAAGTATACATTAATGTTAATTGTCTGCAAACTGAAAGGTGAATCACAGTTCAGTGTTGTTTATAAATGTGTTGCTTAAAGCAGTCTTACAACACCTGAAGAAGGGTCTTGGCCCAAAACGTCACCCATTCCTTCTTTCCCGAGATGCTGTCTGTCCCGTTGAGTTACTCCAGCATTTTGTGTCTGTCACCATTGCTGCATTGTTAAAGCATTAGTTTCAAAGACATTTTTTGATATTAGTCCAATGTAATATTTTTTTAACATTCCTGGAATTCAGCAAACTCCCTGTAATGTGGAAAATCGGCATGAGAAGACAGCATTATATTTTAATCTATCTTGGAGTAGCATCAAATGATTGGTGGCAAATATCACAATCTCATGTATAATGAGACAAAAATACCATCAGGAGTCATCATTAGCAGGACACAGCAAGTGGAAATAACTAAGGAAGGGTGAGAAAAAACACCAGTTCTAAACTCAAGAGTGAGTAGCCATCTGGACAGGACACAAGTATGGAGGAGGTGGGCTTGGAAAGAATAGAGTTTCTCGTGATTGAGTAAACACTGTGACATGACAGGAGTGTAGAGGTCAGAATGCAGGCACTGAGCATAACAATAGTCCCATGCTCACACTTAACTGATGAGGACAATTCAGAACTCATTTGCCCCAAAATGTTAAGCTCAGAATATTATTTCTATTGAACTTCTAACAAAATAGATAACACTTGCCAAATGTTAACTCGCAGACTGGTTCCTTACAAACGGTGAATTGAAAGATTCTCTCAGGCCGACACTGAAATGGTGAGAACATCGACATGTGTGAGATCCACAGCCTAACTCTGGTCTCTGTGGATCTGACCAGGGTATCCAGGCCTAACGGGAAATCAAGTCAACACTTGCAGGGAGTGAGTGTGTCCACTCCTGCTTCTGACGGGGGACTGAATGGGAAATCTCCGAGCTACTGCTCTCTCCTCTAAATGACCAAGAGGGAGGTGAATGTAAAGCTGTTTCTCTACTCTGGAAAGATGAGCAGAAAAAGAGAGCTTCCTTTATATAGCGTCTTTAACCTATCTTTCAAAACAGCCCAAGATTCTTCTCTGTCAATGACATTCACAGTAAGCGTAGACCCACAGCTCCGGCCAACATGAGAATGAGCAAAGCATGGATTTGTAGTTGATTGAGTGATAAACCTGATAGAGATGCCTCCCTTGGTCCACTGCTTGCAGAAGGCTAGTATGCAGGTATAGAAAGTAATTTGGAAAGCTAACCAAATGTTATTGTTTATTGTGAGAGGAATCAAATGCAACGGGTGGGACTTCGTATTTCAGTACCACAGGTGATTGATGAGACACCGCAGAACAGGAATGTGGGGGAAACTAAATGGGATTATTTTAGGATTAGTGTAAATGAGAGCTGGATGTTTCATGCGGGCTCGATGGGCCAAAGGACGGCTGTATCTCCCTCTCATGGTTGATGACAAATGTTTATGCAGATACAAAGAACTGCAGATGTTCGCTTACAAAAAAAAAGAAAGTGTGCTGGAGTAACTCAGCCAGTCAGGCAGCATCAGGACAGGTGATGTTTCAGGTTACCTATCCATGTTCTCAAGAGAAGCTGCCTGACCCCCCTGAGATACTCCAGCACACTTTTAAAAAAAACTTTGGAAACACTACAGAGAGAAAATTGCTAGACTAGTGCTTAGAATGGACAGGTTGTTTGTTATTTATTTATTATTATTAACTTTATTTGTTTAGCACTTTTCATACAAGTGAATGCAACCCAATGCTTTCCACAATAACACAGGTCTAAACAAAAATACAATTTAAAACAGTGACATAAACAAATTTATATAAAAATAATTTAAAAATTGAGAGTGTAAAAGGACAAAAATAAAAACACTGATGTCAAACACAGAGTCCTGTATACTATAGGGTCACACAAGACTGACCCTTCAGCAGAGTGTATACTATACCAGCATACAAGCTGCTGAAGGGTGTGCTGAGATAAATACAAGAGAAGGTAAAGTCAGTTAAGAGATTGATTGAAAAGATAAGTATTTAGCTGCCGCTTAAAAATGTCAACTGAGTGGGCGTCTCTTATAGCCCTGGGTGGGGTAGTCCACAGCGTGGGGCTGCTCAACCAATCTTCTTATTGCTCTGGCCTTGAGAGGCTAACGCACACAAAAGGTTTGGGCGGCTAATGTTGTTTCAACTACAATTTAGAAGAGGGAAGGGGATTTGTTTGACATTTTGAGGTGGAACATGAAAAGAACTGTATTAGTCTTTTTAATTTTGCAATCATTTATGCCGAGATGGTCCAGTAAGAAAGCATTCCACGTTGAATGTATTTCTTACTAATTGTGAGATTCTACTGGCAGTTGTCAAGTGGGACTGTGTCCAGAAGCAGCAAGGTGAAGTCAACAGGCCCAGGGTTGCTGGATCTCAAGCTGCACCTGCCAGCACCATCAACAGGCCTGAGCTGTGATCACTGCTGTCAGAGGCAGCTCCTGTGTCGTCACCGCTGACACACACAGATGTCTGACATTCACATCAACCACTTACAATTATGTGGTGCCTTTCAGGGCAAACTTACCAAAACACTTCACAGAAGCACAACCAAATACAAACGGGCAGCAAGAAAGGTTATGGAGGAGGGGGACCAAGGCAGATACCAACCCTTCCTCAAGTAAAATGGGACATATTTTTGAATATTAAAGCTTACTAGACCAAGGAGGACTTGTTGGGTCCCGTCCCGTGGGGGGTGGGGGGGGGGTGGGGGGAGAGGGAGAGGAGGTGGGGAAAGGGAGAGGAGGTGGGGGGGGAGAGAGAGAGAGAGGGGGGGGAGAGAGAGAGGGGGGGGAGGAGAGAGAGAGAGAGGGGGGGGAGAGAGAGAGGGGGGGGAGAGAGAGGGGGGGGAGAGAGAGAGGGGGGGGGGAGAGAGAGGGGGGGGGGAGAGAGAGGGGGGGGGAGAGAGAGGGGGGGGGAGAGAGAGGGGGGGGGGAGAGAGAGGGGGGGGGAGAGAGAGGGGGGGGGAGAGAGGGGGGGGAGAGAGAGGGGGGGGAGAGAGAGGGGGAGAGAAGACTTGAACGCGGCGAGCGGGCGGCAGGCCTCAGCAGCACTCGGGACCTCAGAAGCCCAACCAAATTATGCATGGTCAGCGGGGGGGGGGCATTGTGGGCGGCCAGCCAAGTGTGAGTTACGCAGGGGAGGGGGGGGGGGGGGTTACGTAACTCGTAGCTCGTGGAAAACAGTGCCCAGCAGGCTGCGCATTGAAAACTGTGCAGCTGGCCGCAAGGAGCAGAGTCATTGTGACGTAATCCAGCTCGCTTCAGCTCGTTGGATTTGAGAAAGATCTCAGATTGGTGAACAATTTTAGTAAAAAACTCAGCAATTAATTAATCTCATTTTCAGATGAGATTTTCGAGATCATGAAGTAAATCTCTATCGGAATATGTAAAAATGTCACCATTAGCGCATTGGGTTTTCGAGATGTGAATCACACAAATCCACACACAAATACATCCACATCCAAGATCTTTTATATTATAATAGATAGATTATTCTCTTCCAATATTAAAGATTCTGCTCAGGGGTGCATCCCACTTTCCCGCATTCTATGAAAGTATGTTGCTGTCAATAAACAACAAAGCCTGTGGTAGAAACAAGGAATTGCAGATGCTGGTTTACACAAAGAGATACAATATGCTGGAGTAACTCAGGGGGCTTTGTGGATATCCTAAACATGCATGAATAAAGTATTGTCTTCTCAAGAGAATCACATATTATATATTGTGTATCTCCTAATCAGTTATTTTTGATTAAATAAATAAGATCTGATCCTAGAAATTCAAGAGAGAGTTAGATTTAGCTCTTGGTGCTAAAGGAATCAAGGGATATGGGATAAAAGCAGCAACGGGGTACTGATTTTGGACAATCAGCCATGATCATATTGAATGGCGCTGCTGGCTCCAAGGGCCGAATGGCCAATTCCTACACCTATTTTCTATGTATCTAGAACAGAAATTGCAGTGAAAGATTACTGCAGCAATATTTAAGCATCTGGGTAAATGTGACATTCATTAGTCTAACCCACAAAGGAAATTACTAATCAGGCTTGAGTCTGGTGTCGACCCATCACATCCCTGTGGACACAATTTAGTTTAGTTTAGAGGCACAGCAGGAAACAGGCCCTTCGGCCACCGAGTCTACACCAACCAGTAATCATCCCGTACACTAGCACTATCCTACGCACTAGGAATAATTTACAATTTTTACCGACAATTAACCTCCCAACCCCTACGTCGTTGGAGTGTGTGAGGAAATGGCAGCACCCGGGGAAAACAAACGTGGTGACAGGGAGAGCGTGTAAACGGTGTACTGACTGCACCCGGAGTCAGGATCAAACCCGGGTCTCTGGCACGGTGAGGCAGCAACTCTACCGCTGAGCCACCCTGCCGCTCCAAATGGTCTCCTGATGAAACGGATAACTTCCGTCATGGACAATTGGGCCAGTTGGATGGATGAGGATGAAGTAGCGTTATACTTCATCCATACTGCAGTTGGGGATTGAGTGTATACGTCCTCCAGCACTCGGCTGCATTGGTCAGTACAACTCACACTGAGCCATTGGAAAGGACTTTGGATTTCCACACCATGATTACAATCTGTGCCCTGATTATTATTTGTCCAATTCCAAATTTACTCATGGGATTCTCCTCTCCAATCACAAGTAAAACGTAAGCATCACACCCAATGATTTATACCAGCAGGTTACTCTCATTTTACAGGTTAAAGCTCGTTCTTGCCATATTGAGCTGGCCTGTTAATGTAAACATTTTACTCTCAACTTGTGCATACATTTCAACTAATGGGAAATTAGTTACGCCCATTCCACCAATAATTAATTAATGGTCCACTTATAGTCAGAACCACAGAGAGAGGAGAAGTGTCCTGACCCAAAAGGTCACCTATCCATGTTCTCCAGAGATGCTGCCTGACGCACTGAGTTACTCCAGCACTCTGTGAAACGTCACCTATCCATGTTCTCCACAGATGCTGCCTGACCCGCTGAGTTACTCCAGCACTCTGTGTCCTTTTCTTTTAGATTTAATACATCTTTGACCACAGGCATGGATATCATTTACATTTCTTATCCAAATATCATTGGGGTCTGGGAGATTGAATAAAATGGTGGAAAAGTAACAGTTAAATATAGAAAAATATGAGAAAGATTTGAGAGAAGAAGGGCCAAGCGATGAGATAATAATCCAGAAAACAAGTGTTTAAATTCCACAATGCCAGTCTGATTATTTGTATACAATTTATTTTTTAAAACAGGATAGGTCAATCTGACCGCATGATGATCAAGTTTTTGGTTTTAAACCAATTTCTTTTTTAAATGAAAATCATCCTTACTTTGTTCAGCTACTGTGTGACTTTATCAATAGCACCCTCCAAACATTGTAGCCAAATCCTTCACTAAATCACTTTGAGCCATATTGCTGTTCTCCAGCCCCAGTGCCCAGCACAGCTGGAGAAAGACAATTATCACTGACCCTGCCATCAACACCCACCTCTTGAGAAATGAATTGGAAAAAAACATTTAACAAATGAAAGGGGAAAAGCATTGTTTCAATCTCACCAGAAAAAGGAGCAGTAATTCTAGCCAATGCCCACCATCAGCTGGGCAAACCCACACAACTTCCAAGTAAAGGAAGTGTGTGGAAAGAGATAATGAAATCTACATCAGAGCTTTGAGAAAAAACAACTGGGCTGTCACTACTGGGCTAGAACAAAGCCGTTTCACGGCAGCCTCCACCTCTGCTTCTCCAGTAGCTGCTCCTGACTCAATGTATGTGTGTTTCACAAACTCCGTCATGCTTACCCATACAGTGTACAGTAAAAAACAATCCACTTCCACCTGAGTCAGGGCAGCGGCCGATAGATAGTTGGTCAACGCACAATCTCCCTTCATTGCCTACAACTCACTTGATTTCCAGTTTAGGGCTTTCCTGCCACGCTTTGCCCTGCCTCTCGCCTTTACCAGCTTTCTCTTCCCCCACTCCCCTACAATCAGTCTGAAGAAGGGTCCCGACCCGAAACATCACCTATCCATGTTCTCCAGAGATGCTGCCTGACCCGCTGAGTTACTCCTGCACTCTGTGCCCCTTTGTGCAGTAACCAGCATCTGCAGATCCTTGTCTCTGCACTGTCATCAGCTTTGGTTTTGAGCCTTTCAATTTTTTCCACTGTATTTTATTTACAATGTAATCATATTTCATTACTAGTAAACAGGACATTGTCAGCACTTTCCACAGGCATTGGTGTTGTTCTGAGGAATATATGCTTTTAGATTTCGCTGATTGCATGTATTGAGAATTATTCCTCTCTTGTTTTGTTGTCTATAACGTTCAGAAACATCGTCATTGTACCCACGAGCATTTAAAAGACATTTGGACAAGTACATGTATAGGAATGTTTTAAATGGACATGGGCCTAACACAGGCAGATGGGACTAGCATAGATGGAGCATCTTGGGAAGCATGGGCAAGTTGGGCCAAAGGGCCTGTTTCCATGCTTTATGACTATGACTCTAACTATCAAATTATACTCCAGCTGCTTTTATAAATATCTATATAATCAAAATCCTTTGGGTGGCTTGTTACATACTGCCTGTTACATGCTAACAAGGGGCCATTCTGTTGCTGAGTAACTAACATGTTTTGGCCACTGGATCAGCATGGAATTGGAAACTGGGGAAGGATACGTTAAACAATGCCACCTTCCCACTGTCTGTAGCTTCCGTACCCGTTCCCTAATGTCTCCCAGTTGCCACTTTTCCATAGAGGGAGGATGTTGGGAAGTCAATTCGCAGGCTTTGCTCACCAGAGGTATTCTCGTTTGGGAGATTTTTAAACAATGGTCATGAACGTGAATGATTAAAAACTCCCACCACACCCTCAAGTGTGGTGGGAACCACCTTCTGTAGGACAGCAATTGACTTGAACAGACAGAGTAAATGGCAGAGCATTTGGCTCCGGTTCCTGGCAACAACCTTGGGAAGATCAGTCACTGGGTGATTTCACCTGCTTCTGTTGACTTCCAAGGAGCCACAAATGCAGGTGGTCAGTACTGACCATTGCTGATTCACTGCTGGCCATTGGAAACAAGAAGCAAGTTCTCCAGCATTTCTGTTTACCACTTCCATTGACCCTGTCGGGGATATGGGGAGAAGGCAGGAACAGGGTACTGATTGGGGATGATCAGCCATGATCACATTGAATGGCGGTGCCGAATGGCCTACTCCTGCATCTATTGTCTATCGTCTGTGCGTAAACCATCAAAGCGTGAACCTTTGGAATACTCTCCCAACAACTCTCTCTTCCCATGTCCTTCAAAATGTTCCTTGAAACCTATCCTTGGACTCGGTTCTGAAGCCGCTAATACTTTCCTAAAGTAGCTTGAGATGTTTTCTTCGACTGATGGTGATTTATGTGAACGAGTTGCTCTATGACAGGCAAACGCTATAAAGCAGGCACCAATAACGCAGATGCAAGGCACCATGACACCACACACACATTCCTGTAGATTTCATACTGAATTTATTTGGTCATTCCATATCATCAAGTACCCGAAAACATGCAAAGTGCTGGAGTAACTCAGTGGGACAGGCAGCATCTCTGAAGAGAAGGAATGGGTCAATTTCAGGGCCTGACCCGAATCATCACCATTCCTTTTCTCCAAAGATGTTGCCTGTCCCACTGAGTTACTCCAGCACTGTGTCTAACATTGGTGTAAACCAGTACCTGCAGTTCCTTCCTACACCTGGAAAGGTATCATTGTATCTCAGTGTGATACTTCCCCTATAAGTGAAATCAACCATTTGTCATTAATGCCGAGATCATATTCAGGTTTTGATTTCTCTAGCAGCTGGGTTGCAGACACTGTAACGGGTTCCTTATAGGTGACAAGAATTGGTGCGGAGAGAGAAAGGGGCCTGTCTGCTCCCTCGCCCTCTCTACATGTACCAATCCCATTCCATTCTGAATGGATAAATAGTTGAATGACTCAGATAAGCAATCTTTCCTCCTTTTCCAGGAAATGGGCGAAGCCTTGCTTGAAATTATTACTCAGACATTTTGTGCTTGAGGAAGTGTCTCCTGGTATCACAAGCTATTGATTTCCTGTTGTGCTCGAATAATATTGGCATCACAGAGGCAGGAAGGGCAGGTTGGAAGCCCAAGACTTCAAATTCAATGCAAGTATACTTCACTTGTATGTTACTTAATTTTCAGACATTTACTATATCTTACATAAACGGTGGGAAATGAAAGACTTTGACCAAAAACAACACTTTGGACAGTGTAGGAAGGAACTGCAGATGTTGTTTTAAACCAAAGATAGAAACAAAAAGCTGGAGCAACTCAACAGGACAGGCAGCATCTCTGGAGAGAAGGAACAGGTGACGTTTCGGGTCGAGACCCTACTTCAACTTTGGACAATTTTACTCAAAATTCTAATCCTTTGCCCAATTCTTTACTCTGACAAGAAATAAGATATGTTGGGTTATTCTTAGTGCATCCATATCCTCAGAGACAGAATTTGGCTGCATTGTGTAGTGCAATGTGTAATATCTGCTTTGAGAAACTGCAGGATGAAAAGCCAGCTCTATTTGACAGCCTTGCATTCCATGTTGAATTTATGAAATAAACTTTCAATTCCCACTACGTTTAAATATTTGAGATGGAGAAGGTACTTAATGTGCATAACTGAATCTATACTGGAAGCTCTTGGCAATAGCAACACAGTCTACTTGCCAGCAGAGCATTGTTATGTTTCTGTATCTGTGTGGATTTACAGGACAGATGTGCTAACAGCCACGCGTCCAGACAATGGTGCTGCTCGTATCTGAACATCCCCACCACCTGCAGGTCAGCCAGAACACATCCATTGGTCTCTTATCCATTGTCTACTTCTTTAACAGATGTATTGTTTATTTACTGCATGTTTAGTTTAGTTTAGTTTAGAAATCCAGCATGCAAATGGGCCCTTCAGCCCACCGAGCCCACAGCGACTCACTTTTGGCATGCTGTTCCTCCTCACCAAGGGCATTGAGTATAGATGTTGGGATGTTAGGCTGTATGAGGCGGTAGTTGGAGCATTGTGTTCAATTTTGATGCCATTTAATGGGAAAGAATTCAGAAAAGATTTACAAGGGTGTTGACAGGACGTTGTTAATGGAAGAGGTTAAGCAGGCTAGCACTACTCCTTGGAGAGTAGAAAACTAGGGCGATTTGAATAATGAGGGCCATAGATAGGGCGACTGCATACCGTCTTTTCTCTTAGGGATGGGAAATCAAGTGTTGCAGAGCATAGGTTTAAGGTGAGAAGGGAAAGATTTAATAGGAACCTAAGGAGCAACTGTTCCCCTGTACAGACGGTGGTTTGTACGTAGAACAAGCTACAAATGGTTCAGTGGGATGTGGGTCAAACCTGGGCAAATCGGTCTAACTTAAATAGGCCTCTGAGATGGGCATGTACATTGGGCTGAAGGGCCTGTTTCAGTGATCTATACCTGATATCTTGTTCAGTATCAGTTTCCATTGACTTTATAATCAGCAGGCAATATCTTTCAGTGCAAGTTACAGATTTGTCTTTTCCAGTTCAGTCTTTTGTGGAAAAATGAAAAGAGCATCACTTGTGTGGAAAATTGAAAATTCCCGTAACACATTGTTCTGAGATTGGGTTTAATCGTTTCCCGTTCAGTAATTTTATACCCACCCAGCCCCCACAAAAGAAAATGATCGTGCCTGTAACTAAGATTTGTTCCTCAATTTCCTCAGAGAGGAACTTTATCTCAATTCTAGAACAGAAACTCATAAGTGGGTATCTGATTTAATTCTGATACGGCATGTTTGCTAAATGTGATATCATATAAAATTTAATTCCCTTTTTAATAATAAATCCACCCTCTGACAAGTTAAATAAATAAAAGCACTAAAGTGGAAAAGCTGGTTTATTTCAAGCAAGAGAAACCCCTTTTTAAATGACGAAAATGTCCGTGGAAGAGTCATGTACAAATCAGCCTGTTCTTTGTGACAACATACACTCTAGTTTAGTTTAGAGATACAGAGATGAAACAGGCCCTTCGGCCCACCGAGTCTGCGCCAACCAATAATCAGTTATACACTAGTTCTATCCTACAAACTAGGGACAATATACTGAGGGACAATTAACTTACAAACCCGCACGTCTTTGGGATGTGGGAGGATACCAGAGCACCCGAACACCCAAAGAAAACCCACACGTCACAGGGAGAACGTACAACCTCCACGCAGACAGCACCCGTAGTCAGGATTGAACCTGGGTCTCCGGTGCCGAGAGGCAGCAACTTTACCGCAGCGCCACCGTGCCATTGTTACTGCAAACAAAAACTTACATTTACTGGCTACATTTACATTTGTTTTGCAGCTATTAGAACAATAGGAATCATTGAATCATAGGGGCTGACGAGGTAGAGTCACTGTGGATTGAGTTGAGGAATTGTAAAGGCAAGAAGACACTAATTGGTGTTATCTACAGACCCCCAAATAGTAGCCGGGATGTAGGGTATAAGTTGCAGCAGGAGTTAAAACTGGCGTAGCAAAGGTAATGCCACTGTGGTGATGGGGGATTTCAATATGCAGGTAGACTGGGAAAATCAGGTTGGATCAGGACCACAATAAAGAGATTTTGTAGAATGCCTCAGAGATGGATTCTTAGAGCAGCTTGTAATGGAGCCGACCAGAGAAAAGGCAATTCTGGATTTAGTGTTGTCCAATGAACAAGATATAGGAAGAGAACTCGAGGTAAAGGAACCGCTTGGAGGTAGTGATCATAATATGATTAGTTTTAATCTGCAATTTGAGAAGAAGAACGTTAAATCGGAAGTGGCAGTGATGCAGTTGAACAAAGAGGACTATGAAGGCATGAGAGGGGAGCTGGCCAGGGTAGACTGGAAAGGGATCCTAGCAGGAATGGCAGTGGAGCAGCCATGGCAGGAATTTCTGGGCATAATCCGGAAGACGTAGGATCATTTAATTCCAAAAAGGAAGAAAGATTCTAAGGGGAGTAGGAGGCAACCGTGGCTGACAAGAGAAGTTAGGGATAGAATAAAACTAAAAGAAAAGATGTATAACACAGCAAAGAGTAGCCGGAAGCCAGAGGATTGGGAAACTTTCATCGGACAACAGAAGGAAACAAAACGGGCAATATGGGCTGAAAAGATGACGTTCAAAGGGAAGCTGGCCAGGAATATAAAGAAGGACAGTAAAAGCTTCTTTAGATATGTTAAGGGAAAAAGAGTAGCAAAGTCAAATGTGGGTCCCTTGAAGGCAGACACGGGTAAAATAATTATGGGCAACAAGGAAATGGCAGATGAGTTGAATACGTACTTCGGATCTGTCTTCACTAAGGAAGACACAAACAATCTCCCAGATGTACTGGAGGACAGAGGATCTAAGGGGGTAGAGGAACTGACATAAATTTTCATTAGGCGAGAAATAGTATTGGGTAAGCTAATGGGACTGAAGGATGATGGAGTTAGGGGTTGGACAGGCTAGATGCAGCAAGATTGTTCCCGATGCTGGGGAAGTCCAGAACAAAGGGTCACAGTTTAAGAATGAGGGGGGAAGTCTTTTAGGACCGAGATGAGAAAAACATTTTTCACACAGAGAGTGGTGAGTCTCTGGAATTCTCTGCCACAGAAGGTAGTTGAGGCCAGTTCATTAGCTAGATGTGGCCCTTGTGGCTAAAGGGATCAGGGGGTATGGAGAGAAGGCAGGTACAGGATACTGAGTTGAATGATCAGCCATGATCATATTGAATGGCGGTGCAGGCTCGAAGGGCTGAATGGCCTACTCCTGCACCTACTTTCTATGTTTCTATGATAAATCTCCTGGACCTGATGGTCTGTATCACAGGGTCCTCAGGGAGGTGGCTCTAGAAATATTGGACACATTGGTGATCATTTTCCAATGTTCAATAGATTCAGGATCAGTTCCTGTGGATTGGAGGATAGCTAATGTTATCCTACTTTTCAAGAAAGGAGCGAGACAGAAAACGGGGAATTACAGACCAGTTAGCCTGACTTCGGTAGTGGGAAAGATGCTGGAGTCAATTATTAAAGAGGTAATAATGGGGCATTTGGATAGCAGTAAAAGGATTAGTCCAAGTCACCATGAATTTTATGAAAGGGAAGTCATGCTTGACTAATCTTCTGGAATTTTTTGAGGACGTGACAAATAAAATGGATGAAGGGGTGCCAGTGGATGTAGTGTATCTAGACTTTCAGAAAGCCTTTGTTAAGGTCCCTCCCGGGAGACTGGTGACTAAAATTAGAGCACATGGTATTGGGGGTAGGGTGTTGACATGGATAGAAAATTGGTTGGCAGACCCGAAGCAAAGGAGTGAACGAGTTCTTTTCAGAATGGCAGATAGTGGCGAGTGGAGTGCCGCAAGGCTCAGTGTTGGGGCCGCAACTGTTTACCATGTATATTAATGATTTGGAAGAGGGAATTAGGAGCAACACTTGCAAGTTTGAGGATGACACAAAGCTAGGTGGCAGTGTGAACTGTGAAGAGGATGTTAGGAGGTTGCAAGGTGACCTGGACAGGTTGAGTGAGTGGGCAGATGTGTGGCAGATGCAGAATAATATAGATAAATGTGAGGTTATCCACTTTGGCGGCAAAAACAAGGGGGCAGATTATTATCTCAATGGGGTTAGGTTAGGTAAGGGGGAGGTGCAGCGAGACCTGGGCCTCCTTGTACACCAGTCACTGAAAGTTGGCGTGCAGGTACAGCAGGCAGTGAAGAAAGCTAATGGAATGTTGGCCTTCATAACAAGAGGATTTCAGTATAGGAGTAAAGAGGTTCTTCTGCAGTTGTATAGGGCTCATCAAGGAGACCACATCTGGAATATTGTGTACAGTTTTGGTCTCCTAATTTGAGGAAGGACATCCTTGTGATTGATGCAGTGCAGCGTAGGTTCACGAGATTGATCCCTGGGATGGCGGGACAGTCATATGAGGAAAGATTGAAAAGGCTAGGCTTGTATTCACTGGAGTTTAGAAGGATGAGGGGGATCTTAGAAACATATAAAATTATAAAAGGACTGGACACGCTAAACATAGAAACATAGAAAATTAGGTGCAGGAGTAGGCCATACGGCCCTTCGAGCCTGCACCGCCATTCAATATGATCATGGCTGATCATCCAACTCAGTATCCAGTACCTGCCTTCTCTCCATACCCCCTGATCCCTTTAGCCACAAGAGCCACATTCAACTCCCTCTTGAATATAGCCAATAAACTGGCCTCAACGACCTTCTGTGGCAGAGAATTCCAGAGACTCACCACTCTCTGTGTAAAGAATGTTTTCCTCATCTCGGTCCTAAAGGAATTCCCCCTTATCCTTAGACTGTGACCCCTTGTTCTGGACTTCCCCAACATCGGGAACAATTTTCCTGCATCTAGTCTGTCCAATCCCTTAAGAATTTTGTACATTTCTATAAGATCCCCCCTCAATCTTCTAAATTCCAGTGAGTACAAGCCGAGTCTATCCAGTCTTTCTTCATATGGAATTCCCGACATCCCAGGAATCAGTCTGGTGAACCTTCTTTGAAACCCCTCTATGGCAAGAATGTCTTTCCTCAGATTTGGAGACCAAAACTGTACGCAATACTCCAGGTGTGGTCTCACCAAAATCCTGTACAACTGCAGTAGAACCTCCCTGCTCCTATACTCAAATCCTTTCGCTATGAATGCTAACATACCATTCGCTTTCTTCACTGCCTGCTGCACCTGCATGCCTACTTTCAATGACTGGTGTACCATAACACCCGGGTCTCGTTGCATCTCCCCTTTTCCTAAACTGCCACCATTCAGATAATGGTCTACCCTCCTGTTTTTGCCACAAAAGTGGATAACCTCACATTTATCCACATTATACTGCCTTGCATCTGCCCATTCTCTCAGCCTATCCAAATCACCCTGCAGCCTCCTTAGCATCCTCCTCACACCTAACTATACCCCCCAGCTTGGTGTCATCTGCAAATTTTGGAGTTGCTGCATTCAATTCCCTCGTCCAAATCATCAATGTATATTGTAAATAGCTGGGGTCCCAGCACTAAACCTTGCGGTACCCCACTACTCACTGCCTGCCATCCTGAAAAGGACCCGTTTACTCCTACCCTTTGCTTCCTGTCTGCCAGCCAGTTCTCTATCCACATCATTATTGAACCACCAATACCGTGTGCTTTAAGTTTATGTAATCTCTTATGTGGGACCTTGTCGAAAGCCTTCTGAAAGTCCAGATATAACACATCAACTGCTTCTCCCTTATCCACTCTACTAGTTACATCCTCGAAAAATTCTATAAAATTCGTCAGACGTGATTTACCTTTCATAAATCCATGCTGACTTTGTCCAATGATTTCACCACTTTCCAAATGTGCTGCTATCCCATCTTTAATAACTGACTCTAGCAGTTTCCCCACTACCGATGTTAGACTAACTGGTCTGTAATTCCCCGCTTTCTCTCTCCCTCCTTTTTTAAAAAGTGGGGTTACATTAGCTATCCTCCAATCCTCAGGAACTACTCCAGAATCTAAGGAGTTTTGAAAAATTATCACTAATGCATCCACTATTTCCGTGGCTACCTCCTTGAGCACTCTGGGATGCAGACCATTTGGCCCTGGGGATTTATCGGCCTTTAATCCGTTCAATTTACCCAACACCACTTCCCGGCTAACCTGGATTTCACTCAGTTCCGCCATCTTATTTGACCTCCGGTCCACTGCTATTTCCGGCAGATTATTTATGTCTTCCTTAGTGAAGACAGAACCAAAGTAGCTATTCAATTGGTCTGCCATGTCCTTGTTCCCCATGATCAATTCACCTGCTTCTGACTGCAAGGGACCAACATTTGTTCTAACTAGTCTCTTTCTCTTCACATATCTTTAAAAACTTTTGCAGTCAGTTTTTATGTTCCCTACCAGTTTCCTTTCGTAATCTATTTTCCCTTTCCTAATTAAGCCCTTTGTCCTCCTTTGCTGGATTCTGAATTTCTCCCAGTCCTCTGGTAGGCTGCTTTTTTTGGCCAATTTGTATGCCTCATCTTTAGTTTTTATACTATCCCTGATTTCCCTCGTTATCTGTTGATTTATTCTTTTGCCAAACTGGGATGAACAATTTTTGTACTTCATCCATGCAGTCTTTAAATACCTTCCATTGCACATCCACTGTCAACCCTTTAAGACTCACCTGCCAGTATATCTTGGCCAATTCACGGCTCATACCTTCAAAGTTACCTTTCTTTAAGTTCAGAACCCTTGTTTCTGAATTAATTATGTCACTCTCCATCCTGATGAAGAACTCAATCATATTATGGTCACTCTTGCCCAAGGGGCCACGCACAACAAGACTGCTAACTAACACTTCATCATTACTCAATACCCAGTCTAGAATAGCCCGCTCTCTCGTTGGTTCCTCTACATGTTGGTTTAGAAAACTATCCCGCATACATTCCAAGAAATCGTCTTCCTCAGCACCCCTGCCCATTTGATTCACCCAATCTATATGCAGATTGAAGTCACCCATTATAACTGTGTTACCCTTGTTGCACGCACTTCTAATTTCCTGTTTGATGCCATCCCCAACTCCAATACTACTGTTAGGTGGCCTGTACACAACTCACACTAGCGTTTTCTGCCCCTTGGAGTTTTGCAGCTCTACCCATATCGATTCCACATCCTCCAAGCTAATGTCCTTCCTTTCTATTGCATTAATCTCCTCTCTCACCAGCAACACTACCCCACCTCCTTTTCCTTTCCATCTATCCCTCCTGAATATTGTATATCCCTGGATGTTCAGCTCCCAGCCTTGGTCACCCTGGAGCCACGTCTCCGTGATCCCAACTATAGCATAGTCATTAATAGCTATCTGCACCTTCAACTCATCCACCTTATTACGAATGCTCCTCGCATTGAGACACCAAGCCTTCAGGCTTGTTTTTACAACACTTTTACCCTTTATACAATTATGTTGACGTGGCCCCTTTTGATTTCTTTCCTGGATTTGTCTGCCAGCCACTATTAATTTTCACCTTGCTACCACTTACTTATATTGTCATTTTATACCCCTCTTTCTCTCTGCTCACACCTTTAAGACACTCACCACCTCTTATTCTCTGTTTATTATTTTTTGCATCATCCCCCAGTACATGTTGGGTCTGAGTGCTTCCCTTCTCTGCCTCCTGCCTCAGACCCTGTCTACTAGCTTTCTCTATCCGAGTCCCTCCCCCAACCTATCTAGTTTAAAGTCCCCCCAGTAGCCTTTGCAAATTTCCCCGCCAGGATACTGGTCCCCCTCGGGTTCAAGTGCAACCCGTCCTTTTTATACAATGGGTCACTCCTTCCCCGAAAGAGGTTCTAATGATCCATAAACTTGAATCCCTGCCCCCCACACCAGTCCTTCAGCCACGCGTTTATCCTCCACCTTGCTCCATTCCTACTCTCACTGTCGCGTGGCACAGGAAGTAGTCCTGAGATTGTTACCTTTGTGGTCCTTTTCCATAGCTCTCTTCCTAACTCCCTAAATTCTCCTTTTAGGACCTCTTCTCTTTTTTTACAAATGTCATTGGTACCAATATGTACCACGACCTCAGGCTCCTCTCTCTCCCTTTTCAGGATATCTTGGACACGTTCAGTCACATCCCGGACCCTGGCACCAGGGAGGCAAACTACCATCCGGGTCTCCGCACTGTGTCCACAGAATCGCCAATCTGACCCCCTAACTATGGAGTCCCCTATTACTAATGCCCTCCTCTTCTTTTCCTTATGCTTCTGAGCATCAGGGCCGGTCTCTGTACTGAGGCCCGGTCGCTGTTGCTACCCCGAGGTAGGCTGTCCACCCCAAAAGCACTCAAACTGGAGTATCTATTTTCAAGATGTACAGTCACAGGGGTACTCTGTAGCCCCTGCCTCTGCCCCTTGCCCTTCCTAACTGTGATCCACTTGTCTGCCTCCTGTGGCTTTGGAGTGACTACCTCCCTGTAGCTCCTCTCTATTACCTCCTCACTCTCCCTGACCAGACGGAGGTCATCGAGCTGCTGCTCCAGGTTCCTAACACAGTCCTTTAGGAGCCCCATCTCGACACACCTGGCGCAGATGTGGACGTCTGGAGGGCTATCAGATTCCTTGACCTCCCACATCTGACATCCACAACAGTACACTGCCCTTGCCTTCATACTGCCCCCCTTACACAGGATACAATATCAACACAATACAAAGTACACAACAAACTGCTGGAATCTGACTGCCAATCAGCTGCTTACCCTAGTTCACTTCCCACCAATCAGCGGCTTCCTCAAAAAAAACACGTCACTGAATGGAACGTTAAGGATTTCGGTAAAAACAAGCCCCGCGCTGGATTTTTAAGCTTACGGGTCGAGTAACGCTCCTCCCCCTCCTTCTCTTCCAACGGCTCCTGTGGGCTAGATGGAGGAAAAATGTTCCCAATGTTGGGCGAGGCCAGAACCAGGGGCCACAGTCTTAGAATAAAGGGGAAGTCATTTAAGACTGAGGTGAGAAAAAACTTTTTCACCCAGAAAGTTGTGAATTTATGGAATTCCCTGCCACAGAGGGCAGTGGAGGCCAAATCACTGGATGGATTTAAGAGAGTTAGATAGAGCTCTAAGGGCTAGTGGAGTCAAGGGATATGGGGTGAAGGCAGGCACGGGTTATTGATAGGGGACGATCAGCCATGATCACAATGAATGGCTGTAAGGGCCGAATGGCCTCCTCCTGCACCTATTTTCTACGTTTCTATGTTTAAGCTAATTCCCCACAATAACCACTGATTACAGCAACCATTCATTATCCAAATCAGTGGGACTGAACACTCTCAATAATGCATTGCCAATTAGGAACCCCGTATTATTTACATCTTTCCACAACCAGGTGTCAGATACTCAGTCCCAGGTAGAGGTTACCGCAAGTTTCAGCATGAACTATGAACTCATGTCTGCTGTTTAATACGAATAGATTATAATCAGCATTGAAACCTCTCCATAGGCAGGCACAAACATACAACCAGAGCTGAGTGGCCCATCTTACTAAAGCCACACTCTTTGCCTGCCCAGCTCAAACAATGAAGCAAAGTGATGCTACAAATATTTATTTAAGCTACTTGGGAATTAAACCGACAAGAGTAAATCATCTGACTATACTTCCACAAATTTACTCCCACGTTTTCAGAGAATTGTCATTTCAAAAATATGTGTAGCAGGAAGTTAGCTTACGTGCAATTGTTGGATCCGTAAATAAGGCACCTTCTGACCTTTGGCATGTAAGCACCTGCCTTAAATGAAGCGAGCCGTGACTGGTGACTACATAAGCTGGTTACATCCAGCATGTTCTTACAGTTCAGTGCAGAGAGATGGTATTGACAAACAACTCTCAGCCCCGTGCATTGTGCCATCAGAAATGTAAAAACAGACCTCTCCCCACGCTCACCCATTTGATAATTCAAAATCAGCTCAGCGGAAACAAACAACACAATAAACCAATGCATTGGGGCAGCATAACTAATTATTACAAGTAATGAAAGAATGTCATGATCCTAGACTCTCACCAGGACTCACCAGGGGATTCTATGGTTCCAAGTTCCAACATGGGGTCACCAATCTTTTCACCACCAAGCACAAGAAGTGACAAGTGGCACCGTTGTGTGCAGATGCCGAGAGGTGTGTGCAGCTCTGGCTGAACAACTTCTAATCTTGTGTGTGAACTCGACAAAAAGAAGTCCAACATGGAATGTTGTGGGATAAACCCATGAAGTTGATCTCTGAAATTATAAACATTTCTCGGTGTAAGGATTCTTGATTTAGCTCCGAGCGTTGAATAGGAAAGGCCGCATTTTCAGATGAATTTGTTGTATCAATTTATCACCATTCCACCTCTTTTCCTTGTGAATATTTACCATTCAAAGACTCGGGTTTAGACTTCCAATTCAACCTACTTGCACTCTCTCAACATAATTCAACCCAAGTTACGAGTAATTTAATGATGATCTATTCTGGTTGATTTGGAAACATGGGAATATAAGCGTCTAGGAAACTGGTCTACTCGTGCCTATTCTTCTTGTGAAAATCCCAAATGTAAGTGACTTAACCCGGGTTAGATGCCTCAGTTATCTCTCCAGACCAGATTGGCTCAGACTCTTTCATGCCCCGCACATCAGCAACCACGGGGTATCAATGAGTCTCTACAGATTCATCAATGGTGATTGTTGATGCAGCACACATACCCCGGTATACAGTGATGATGCCAAAATAGAGATGGTCATGAACCTCAAGTTCTTAGGAATAAAAATCAGCAGCAATTTATCCTGGACCAGTCGCATCAAAGCTCTGGCCTAGTAAGCACACCAAAGCCTCAACTTTCTTAGATGGCTAAGGAGGTTCAGTCTGTCCCCAACTTCCACAGATGTGCTATAGAAAGTATTGTATCGGGATGTATCACAACATAGTTTGGGAACAGCCTCATCCAAGGCCACAAGAAATTGCAGACAATTGTGGACGTAGCCCAGATCTTCACGCAAACCAACCATTGACCATCTCCGCTTCACACTGCATCTGTAAGGTCAGCTGCATAATCAAGGACCAGTCTCAACCCAGTCACTCCCTCTTTTCCCCTCTCCCATCAGGCAAGAGATAAAAGTTTGAAAATGCACACCTCCAGATTAAAGGACATTTTCTTCCCAACTGTTATCAACTTTTGTTCTCATCCTGCCCTCAATGGAGAGCTTTGAACCATTTCTAATCAAACTTTATCTTGCACTAAATGTTATACCCTGTATCTGCACACTGTGCACAGCCTGATTGTAATCATGTCATCTTTTCTTTGACTGGACACCATGTGACAAAAGCTTTTCACTGTATCTCAGTACACGTCACCATAATTATAAACTAAACTAATTTTGATGTATTCAATTTGAACAGATTGCACCACAATTCTTCTTAATAACCTCATATTACATTTGAAGTTCATGGCATTTGTAGCTAAACTAATGTCATTTAATGGTTTTAATCAATGCGTTGGTATTTGTGGAGCATCTAAACTGGGTTTGTTCTAAATACCAGAAATACAATGATGTCTACAAACTGGAGACATGAGGAACTGCAGGTACTGGAGTCTCACGTAGAACACAAAGTGCAGGAGTAACTCAGCAGGTCAGGCAACATCTCTTGAGGACATGGGTTGGTGACATTTCGATAGACTGAAAAAGCATCCCGACCCAAAACGCTGCTTCTCTCCAGCGATTCTACCTGGACCCACTGAGTTACTCCACCACTATGTATATCTACAGGACTCTGACTGGACCCGCTGAGTTACTCTACCACAAACTGTCAGGTGACATTTTGGAGAATGTTACCACATCATTGTGCTCTCTGCAGCCAATTTATTCGGCTTTTCTGCTTGTCTTTGTCATTTTTAGTACATTACACTGTTGGGGCGTTTACAAAAATCATAACACCATTGCCGTGGAACGAAGGACAAACCACTGAATGGGAAGAGACTGAACATCTTCCTATGAATTATTACGGATTAGTTCTGTTTTAGCTACACAATCCACAATACTTCCCTTCTGAACACTTGTAACCAGGCTGGGAAATGCTTACACCTTTGAAAACAGTAACATTCCAGGATGCTTGACATTTAAGAACAGTAAAAAAAGGAAGAGAGATGAGGCAGTGTTGTTAATAAATAATGCTGACAGGGCAGAAGTTAAAGTATCACACATGGGAGTGAATAGTGAATAGAATCTGCTTGGGGGAAGCTACCCCCCACAAGGAAACATTGGTGGGAATTATTCACCAGGGCTTTGAATTTCATATTTCCCCGAGAACAGAGATTAGCATTTGGCCCATTGAGTCTAAGCCGGACTTTAATTCGGCTGCATTTGGAGTTCTGGTCACCCATTACAGGAAGGATGAGGAGGCGTTTGAAAGGGTGCAGAGCAGAATGGTAGATAGACACAAAATGCTGGACTAACTCAGCGAGACAGGCAGCATCTCTGGAGCGAAGGAATGGGTGACGTTTCAGGTCGAGACCCTTCTCTTCTCGCTGCCTGGGTTAGAGGGTATTAGCTACAGGGAGGTTGGACAGGCTTGCATTTTTTTCCATGGAATGCCAGGAGACCTGATAGAAGTATAAGAGGCATAGATAGGATAAACAGTCACAACCTAATTCCCAGAATGGATATATCAAATGATAAAGGGAATAGTTTTATTGTGAAAGGTGCAAAGTAGAAGGGAGATGTTCAGGGCATATTTTTTTTAAAGGGCAAGTAGGAATTAGACAGCAAATTGTACGTTGGCCATTATTGCAAGAGGATTGGAGGTAAAAAGTAAGATTTTCTTTCTAAATAATACTTATACTACAATCCTCAAGGTATGGAAACAAAGAACTCCAGATGCTGCCTGACCCGCTGAGTTACTCCAGCACTCTGTGAAACGTCACCTATCCATGTTCCCCACAGATGCTGCCTGACCCGCTGAGTTACTCCAGCACTCTGTGAAACGTCACCTATCCATGTTCTCCACAGATGCTGCCTGACCCGCTGAGTTACTCCAGCACTGGTGACCATCTGGTGAATACCTATGGTGTGGTTTCCTGAAGCACTCAATTATATAGAGCTTCACGAGGCCAAACCTTAAGTATTGCGTGCAATTTTGGTCTCCTTGTCAAAGGAAAGATGCCCCATAGGAGCAGAGCGAGTTTGCACTGGACTGGCTGCTGGGTGGCAGGTCTGTTGTGAGGAGAGATCGAGTAGATTCAGCCTTTATCCTCTCACGTTTAGAGTAGTGAGAGGTGACCTCGTTGAAACACACAAAATCATTGAGGCTCAACTAGGTGAATGCATTGTGGGTTTAGTGTATTAAAATGATTATTTGGTGGATCAGCCATGATGTGAGTGGGAACGTGGGCTCAGGAGGCCACTCCTGCTCCAAATTCCAAGGTTCTTATTTCTACCCACCTAACCGGCACTGGCTGGGACATTTACTATCCAATTACACAACTTCTGTTGTTCACCAAGTTGCACTGTATCAGATAAACTTCCCCACCTCCTCCATCAGCAAACAGCAAACAGAAGGAGGTTTGGTTTGGACTAAAAGACTGGAGTTTAGTGACAGAGCAGACAGTGGCCTCTCTCAGTTTCTGTATCAGATGAGAGGGAGTATTGAGATGCAAGCTGGAAGAATGAGGAGGCAGATGGAGATTTATATCACACAAATGAAAGGCAGCCTCTGACACCGAGTTTGCTTGCGTGTTAAATGCCCTGCTAGTGCATTTCTGCTGTCATCGACTTCCAGGTATCCCCAGAGGCTGTGGCTTCTCAGGAAGCTGCTTGCTCCTTGCCTGGTTTCCAGTTGTGATATCATTTCCCATATCCTAAAACTGGGTGGTTGCACATTAGTCTGCAAAAGAATAGTTCCAATGTATTTTTTAAAAATGTTAAACAGGAAGTGTTAAAAGTTCACTGCAGCTTGAGCGAGGTCAGCCTATTTGAAATAATAAAGAGTGTGGGGGCGTGGCCTTTCTATTGACCTGTCACCGAAAGATAAACCACCCCTGATGTTTCCCAAGTTTGAGGGAATTTGCGGTGGTGTAACGTCTGAGACTTTGTTGTTTCCCCAGGGATAACTCTGCTACTTGCTCACAGGTCACATTTCCCCAGGGCAGGTCTCCTTTTTAACTTGACTGCCAAAAGACAAGCTGAACAATCTCATTATTCTCACAGAGAAACACCAACACACACAGAAGCCGCTTATTAAAAGTTGGACACAATGGGCCTCTTACAATTTCTTCTTAACTAATACAGCAAATCCAAGTCAAGTCTCAAACAGCTGGTGAAATACTGGTTATGGTTGTAAGTAGCTTTGAATGAGGGTCACAGAAAAATCGGCATTCATTTAGGATGATTATGCCCACTGGCAGTCCATCCGCAACAACAAAACCTGAAGAACAATCCTGATTTCTATGTTTTATATCCCAGGCTTCACAATCTATTTATTTATGTACCACAAAGGTTATTCTTGAGGCTTTGTAAATGTACCAGTTTGACAAAAACTCAGAGATATGGTTTGTAATGAAGGGAAAGTTCAACCAATTTCAGATGTGGCTTAATTTTCAGTTCACACACTGCACCAATGGCCAAGGGTTAAACGACACTCGCTCTCAGCGCAGTGTACATGTTAAATGAAGGGAATTGGCAAAACAGTGAGCTACATTTCTCTGTTCATCGTACTGGTGTGAATTCATAATCTAGACAGAAATGTGCACAATATACTATACGTTAACAGATGTTACAAATTGGCAGCATTGTGAGGAGCAACGCTTATACATCAAGTACATACAGACGGTTCTGGCCGGTGGAGGAGAAAAGTGATGAATGGAATTTGGACGCAAACAATGGTCATGCATTTAATGAAATGCATCTGGGAAAGGGGACATGCAATATAAGCTGAAAAATACCCAAATTGCTGGAGTAACCCATCGCGTCAGACAGCATCTCTGGAGAACATAAATGGGCGATGTTTCAGGTCAGGACCCTTCTTCAGAGCCCGAGGAAGGATCTTGACCCAAACATCACCCATCCATGTTCTCCATAGATGCTGTCTGGTGCGCTGAGTTACTCCAGCACATTGTCTTTTTTTGTATACCAGCATCTGCAGTTCCTTGTTTGTCCACAATATAACTGAGTGCAATTAGTGATTATCGAGAATCAAAGGGACTTAGCAATATATGCCCAGATTCCTAAAGGTTGCTAGATATATTTAAGGTGATGAAGGCATACAAGATATATTAAAATAAAAACAGAAAATGCCAGAAATGCCACATTTGTGGGAAGAGAAACAGAGTGTGTTTCAGGTTGAGGACCTTCCCACAGATGCTGCCTGACCTACTGAGCTTTTCCAGAAATTTCTGCATTTTAGATTTCCAGCACCTGCAGTCTTGTTGTTATTTTCACAGGATACTTTCTGTAATTAGCCAGAGTATAAATGTAGTAAAGCTACAGTGGAAGTGTCCACAATATTGGTTAAATCACAAACTGACCACCGTTCTCATCACCACAGTGCAGAGTTGTGGATGTAGCCCAGACCATCACGTCAACCAATCTCCCTTCCATTGGCCGACAACGTGCTGGAGTAACTCATTGGGTCAGGCAGCATCTCTGGAGAAAAGGGATAGGTGATGTCTGAAGAAGGCTTCTGATCCGAAACATCACCCATCCATTTTCTCCAGGGATGCTGCCTGACCCACTGAGTTATTCCAGCACTTGATGCCTATCTTTGTCACAAACCAGTATCTGCAGTTCCTGTCTACACATTTTGTCCTTTACTATTCATTTTGTCCTTTCCATTGACTCCATCTAAACCTCACGCTGCCTCAGCAAGGCTGCCAGCATAATCAAGGACCAGTCTCACCGCGGTCACTCCCTCTTCTCCCCTCTGGCAAGAAATACAGAAGTTTGAAAACGCACACCTCCAGATTCAGGGACAGTTTATACCCAGCTGTTATGAGGCAACTGAACCATCCCATCATCAACTAGAGAGCAGTCCAGACTTCCCACCTTCCTCATTGGAGACCCTCAAACTATTTATATTGCACTAAACATCGTCCCCTTCATCTGTGCACGGAGGGCTTGATAATCATTGCCTTTTGTGATTGGATAGCACACAAACAAAAGCTTTTCACTGTACATGTGACAATAATAACCTGAACCGGATAGGTATGAGTGCGCAGGAGAGGGTGCCGTGATTAACAAGGATGTTGCAAAAGAGATTGGATAAACTGGGATTAGAACCAAGTCTCAAAGCCGACAATTTATGTATAAAATTACACGGATCAATTCTGCTCACAAGAGGAATTTTAAAAATAAATAAAGAAATAAAAATAAAAAGGTAGATGGATTAGAGGGGGCATCAGGAAATACATTTTCAGCCAGAGGGTGGAGGGGTCCTGGAGTTTACTGCCTGATGTGGTGGTGGAGGCAGAAACTTGCTGCATTTAAACGGCAGTGGGTGGCATACTTGGGATCTAGGAGCTACAGACCTACACCCTAGGCCTAGGGCCCAACCACCTACATGGCTGGAGACCATGACTAGGCAATGTAGCTCTTCCTCAATGGCCACTGTGAGCAGGTGGCCTCCTTCTGTCCTGTGATTTATCTGCAAAGACAAATCATTTCCTATCACGGAGATGTTGGAGAGACAGCCTAATAGTCAAACCATTATCAGCCATGAACATATACGTTTTTCTTTCACCTTTCTCAACTTCAGAACATTATAGATTAAATTTAATAGTAGTAGACAATAACAGTTTTACTGTCCTATAGTTGCCTCTGGTTTTCTTTCCTCACATGCAGCCTGACCTGCTGAGTATTTCCTGTCTGTCTGTTTTTGTGCAGAGCAAGATCCACCACGTTTTTAAATGATGTTGCGGGATGAATATTGTCCAGGATAAAGGACTCCTCTTCAATTCAGTGAGCTAGAATATTGCACATGTACCCAAAAACAGATGGAGATACAGCATGGAAACAGGCCCTTCGGCCCAAGACCACGCCGACCACTTGTTCTATGTTATCTCATTTTCTCATCCACTCTCTACACACTAGCATCAATTCACAGAGGCCAATTCAGCTACAAATCCACACATTTTTGGATTGTGGGAAGAAATTGGAGCACCCACAGGAGACCCACTGTTCCATTGACACTTTAACTAACTACTACACCATCATAGCATGGTATGGTTCAAACACAGGTCAGTCACATCAACATTGCCTTTTGTAATGTTGGATCCCAATTGCCCACAGGAAATTAAATAGTGCAAGTCCATTGAATAGCGGGTTTATATTACACAAGTGTTATAAATGCTGTTGTGACACCCATATTCACACGTTCCAGCCAGTTGGTTGGAAGATCTGAGGCTTCCAGGTGAATCATGGGCAAGTAATGGAGAGACTGTTTTCTCCTGATCCAAGCAGCCAGCAGCCAGAGCCAGTCTAATTCATGGCACACCCCCATTCTATACTGATGCCACAGTTCACTAAGGAGTCTCCAAGCATAATTACAATTGAGCAAAAAAACATGAAAACCATTTAACTACATTTATTGGAAGAGACTGCAGATGCTGGACTCTTGAAGTGTTGTTGGAAATCTACAGGCCAGGTAGCATCTGTGAATAGGAACAGACATATAACACTTCAGATCAGGACACTTGTTCAGTGTGAAGATGGGTACCGATCCGAAACTTCAACTCTCCTCCACAGATGCTGACTGGCCGAGTGGAAAACAAAATTTATTACAATAGAACTTTGTATCCTATTGAAGTAACATTACAGAATAGACCGGAGTAATACAGTTGTTCCATCGGATCACACATGGATCGCACCTGGAAAGTTAGAATATTAAAATGGAAAGACGCAGAGTGCTGGAGTAACTCAGCGGGTCAGGCAGCATCTCTGGAGAACATGGATAGGTGAAGTTTCAGGTTGGACAGAGTCTGAAGAAGGGTCCCAACCCAAAACACCACCTATCCATGTTCTCCAGGGATGCTGCCTGACCCACTGAGTTACCCCAGCTCTCTGTGTCTTCCCGTGCTAAACCAGCAACTGTAGTTCCACAAAAGCATTAGGTCAACTTGTAATACAGAGATTGGTGAGCCCGCACCTTGTATTGTGAGGAATGTTGGTCTCCTTATCTACAGAAAGATGTACCACAGGCATACAGCAGACTGGTTTCTGGGTGGTGGGGAAAGAGGGTCTATTGCGAGGAGAAATCGAGTAGGCCCAGCCTTTAATCTCTCACATTGAGGTGAATGACAGGTGACCTGATTGAAATTGTTTGAGGGCTCAAAGGGAGAATGCTACCCCTGATGGAGGACTGTGCCTTTCTACTTAAAGCACGAGCAGAGGAGGGCAGAATTGCAAGCAGCTGTTCCATTATTCAGCTCATTGGAATCAAAGCAAATTCCTTATCAAAGGCACAAGATGTTACTATGAATAAAGATGAAGCACGTTAGAAGATCAGTTATCAAGAATGCCTTAAACAAAGAATGGACCCATGAGAAGTTGAGAGGCTTAGAAAATATGTCATTGGTTGGGTTAAATTCTATGATTCCAGAGATTATAGAGGTGGGAAGATGCAGACACACAGAAGGATTTGAAATAAACAAGAATCTTGAAATCTTAAGTCAGGCCATGACCTATCGATGACTGGTTTGCAACTGGTCAGTGTGAGCACTGGCTACATGGGCAGATTCTATGCTGGACTCAGGTCACAGAATCTTCATGTAAGTACTTCAAAGTTCAGTAGCTTGCAGGTTAATCGGCTTGGTAAAATTGTAAATTATTCCTAGCACGTGTCGGACGGTGATAGACTGCGGGGATCGCTGGTCGGAGCGGACTCGTTGGGCCAAAGGGCCTGTTTCCATGCTCAATCGCTAAATAAACTAGTAAGAAAGGTGTGGACTTTAGAGGGAGTGAAGTGGGCAGGAGGAAAATTCCAAGCTCACCAAATAATTTAATGATCCAGTTTTGAATAAATCTTGAAATACAAAGCAAGCATTAGTTGGGTGACGCTGATGCTATCCATGTGGTCAGAGGAGGAGGAAATCTTTCACTATTACCCAGTGGTGGCTAATTTGTAACAACTCTCTGAATTAGCCCAGCAAACCTCACGCTGTGCGAAAAGACGTACACAAAAGGAAGCATATCCCTGAGTAGATAGTGGGGTAATAAATGCCAGCCTTATCGGAGATACCAACAACTTGAGATTGAATAAAAGGAAAACAATCTTTCACTCCTTAACACATCAACTGGTTTAAACTGCAATAGAGATACCAGAGATGAAGGGAGCCAAATCGTACCTTTAGAAAGATGAGGAGTAATTTCTTTAGCCAGAGGGTGGTGAATTTGTTGCCACAGAGGGCAGTGCAGGCCAAGTTATTGGGTATTTTAAAAAAAAGCAGAGATTGACAAGGGTACACAAAAAGCTGGAGAAACTCAGCGGGTGCAGCAGCATCTAAGGAGCGAAGGAGATAGGCGACGTTTCGGGTCGAGACCCTTCTTCAGACAGTCTGAAGAAGGGTCTCGACCCGAAACGTCGCCTATCTCCTTCGCTCCTTAGATGCTGCTGCACCCGCTGAGTTTCTCCAGCTTTTTGTGTACCCTCGATTCTCCAGCATCTGCAGTTCCTTCTTTAAGAGATTGACAAGTGCTTGATTAGTACGGGTGTGAAAGTTTACGGGGAGAAGGCTGGAGAATGGGGCCGAGGGGAAAAATAGATCAGCCATGATTGAATGGCAGAGTAGACTTGATGGGCTGAATGGCCTCATTCTGCTCCTATCACTTATGGACCTACACTTTCAGGCAAAGTACCAACAGAACCAGTGTATGGAGCCACTTGAAACAGGAGTAGAAAGGAAAAATGATTCTAAAAATATTGTGTATATATCGTTATATGCTTATAGTGCAACTGTGATAACACATTGAATCAATGGGTAAATGCAAGGCAGGGATGAAGCAACATGCCGCTACTGCATGTGATCATCAGAGGATAGGTTTTGTCACAAATAATACTCGTATATTACCTGGAATATAACACACTGGTATAGATTCAGTTCACCACCGGAAACAATGCACCAGACACCCTTGCCCCCAAAACTAATTTCACAATATGTTCTCTGACAGGTAATGGGGCTACACAATAGAACAAAAACTCTGTTAAACACATTTGACAATAAAAGGCTCATGAGAAACATAACATTTTAATGTTGAAATAAATACTCCAGCACATGCAAGAAAACTTGACATAGACTTCCATGTCTGGCAAATAGTGTAAAACTCAGAAAAATAACACTCACAGCAGCTTCATCCCAACTTTTAGAATCGGGATGTGAAAAGATCCAGATCACAACTGCACACTTCCTTTCATTAACACAGATTCACTTCTCTCTCTCTCGCTCGCTCTTATCACTTGATTCCACAGAACACACAAACCCAACGGAGCTACATTCCATCCCGCTGTCAATGTGCGAGTGTGTGTGTTTGTGTTTATAATGTAAATTGAGGTAAAAACCCTTTCTAAACCATAATGGCCATTGAGTTGATATGATTTATCATTCAGTCTTTGCAATGAAGATGAAATATCCGGAAGACTGACTTTGAACCGTACCCAGCACGATTTAGTCCTTGTAGTTCGTTGAATTGTCTGTCCTAATTACTTACGACTTCTAGAAAGTTGAGAAGTCTATATTGTGTGGGTCAGGGCAGTGGAATGAACTGGAGAGAGCTCTTTCAAAGAGCTGTCACAGGCACGTTGGGCTGAATGGCCACTTGCTGCGCCGGTTTTCGTGAAGTGTAGACGGTTCGGTTCCCCCCTCTGCCCCATGGACACACACACACACCACGCCTGTGCCCGAGGATGCGTTGGTATCAGGAGTGAACAGTGTCTCTTGTTCTGAGCGGGTAGTTGGTCAATTCACAGCATGGCAATTGAGTGGCGGGAGAGTCCTGGGCGATGTCCTATCCCGCAGCGCCTGCGACAGCAGGTTGCAGCCGTCCGACACGGCCAGGGCGGAGTTGTGCAGGCGCTGCCTGTAGTCAGGCACCTTGCTGCTGTCCGTGTGTAGCGCGATGTCGCGGAGACACTGTGTGAGCAGCACACAGGCCGACACCACACTCATGGCGCCGCCCAGAACGGCCGTCTGCACGGCGCGGCCCTCGGCGCTCACAGACGCTGCCTCGCCCAGGAACTGCGGCTCGGTGGCGAAGCCGACCAGGGCATGCACGGCCTGCAGCAGGGGCCCGCCGAACAACACACAGCGGGCCCGGGCAGCCTCGCACGGCCGCGCCTTCAGCTCCCGCACACAGGCCAGCAGCGCCGTGGCGCTGGAGCTCATACACTTGACACTCAGCTTGAACTGTTCCCGGGCGAAGCGGTCGCGGCTACTGTCCGCCGCCAGCACACAGGCGTCCGTCAGCCCACGCAGACCGCGGGACAGGCTGCGGGACAACTCGAGCAGCAGCGGCGGGTTCAGCTCACTCACTGGCGCCGTCCTCAGCAACCCGCAGCTCTGCTCCACTTCATGGCGAGCCCGGCTCAGGCGGTAGCGGTCCACCAGCCCGGCCACGGCCGCCTGCGAGCCGGGAGCCTCGGCTGCTGCCAGGTAGGCTGCATGGGCGGACGACTCAACCAGCGACACCACCAGCTCGCACATCTCGCCCAGGCTGTCGCCCACCTCAGCGTACTTGCCCATGTTGAGCTGGCTCTGTACATCGTGGGTCAGGATGGACAGCCCCTTGGTGCGGGCAATCACGGCGTCCCGGCTCTTGTCGAACGACTGGCCCGACGCGGTACTCAGGCTGTCGCTGTGCACCGGCCGGTTGTCGCTGGACAGCAGCAGCAGGTCGGCCACCAGTTGCATCTTGCTCTTACACATGTCGCACATGAACACCAGCCTCCTCCGCTGCTGCGAGTTGAAGCCGCCGCTGCCGCCGCCACTACCACTGCCGCCGCCGCTACTTGTCGACTTGGCCGAGCCGCTGTTAGCCATGGTGCGGGGCGGCTCCTCGCATGCCGCTTCTGTCACTAGCACAGTTCCGATTCAGCCCAGTATCCCTCTCTGCCCGCATCATCGTTCCATCAAAGGGGCAGAATCGGGAAAGAAAATAACCGAAGTAAAAAATCGCTGCCTTCTTTCACCCAGAGACGAGTAGAAGCGATGGCAGCCAGCAGGGATGCTTCGCAAACAAGTGTTCAGATCCTTTCGGCTGCACAGTCAGACGTGCGTGTCCTGTGAGTCGGAGCCCACCGCCTCCCGCCCTTGGACATTGCTGGGTACCTTGTCTCACGCCGAGAATCCTCCTCAAGCACTCACTCGCTCCCTCGCGTTGCTTTCAGCGGAAGGGAATTAAAAGCACCCTTTCCAAAGGTGCAGCGATTCGCTTTCCCCAGGCCTTATTTCGCCAATAATCCGGACTTCAGAAAGAATTAAAACTCCCATGCACAAAACCTCCTGTTCCGTCTTGTCACAAGCGTTTCTCGTTCGATCATTCAGATTTTGCGTGAGGGGGAAAGTGCAGCTTTAAAATAACCCCCAAAAAGTTAGCGTCAATTGTAAAAATAAAGACCCGTCAGCAGCACTAATTCCAGCGGGTCGTGTTGAGTTGGAATGGCAGAATCAGCCAGGAGTCGGCATCTCCTATCAGGAAGCTCACGGAGGGTGTGGCTGTTCTCGCACTGGCCGCCTGTTCAGCGCAGAGCCAACGGTAGTTTAAGGGGTAAGTTTTCCAGTTTCAGCGCCACAGGGTAACTGCTCCGAACGGTCAGGATGTGCCCATCGGAAGTATCCGGTACATCAGCCTCCTTCTCTCCACAAGCGGGGAATAAACCGCCTCGCCTTCCTAGTGAGCGCTCGGCATGAACGCGCCGTGATCTGCGATCCTTCCTGAGGCCCCAACGTGGGCGCTCCCAGCTGCTGCCGGCCTGAGCTCGGGGTTACACGGCTGCTGCCGAGCGCTCATGTTGATCCACGGGCAACCATGCTGGGGCCGAGGGTGTGGTCACTGTGTGAGCTGCGCTCTCTCTCCCCGCCCGCTCTGGCCGCGCTCTCTTCCCCGGTCCGCCCCGCTCTGGCCGTCCTCTCCTCCCGCTCTGGCCGTCCTCTCTGGCCCCTCTGTCCCCGCTCTGGCCCCTCTCTGGCCTCTCTGTCCCCCCTGTAGCCGCCCTCTCCCTCTTCCCCCCCCCCCACCCCGGCTCCGGCATCAACCGGCGGCGCTGGCGGAACGGATACAGTGAGCTTGTTGCAGCGGCCAATGGGCGGGCGCGACGTCACTGACAAGCTGCCACATGGAGGGTGGATACATCGCGCCCACCAATGGCAGCCGCGGCTTCCGCCAGCGCGACATGACGGGCCGGGCCGGGCCGGGCAGCGTCTGTGGGGGGAGAGAGCCTTCTCCACACTGAAGTCTGACATTGGGCTGGGTGGAACCCGCGGTGTCCAGCCTCGGCCTGGTTACCGCGCCCCACTCCACTCTCGGGGCCGGCTGGGGCCGGGGCTGGGGCTGGGGACGGGCGAGCGTGGCGCCGCGGCGCTCCATTCCCTGCGCTGTGTATGAGCGGTTTGCGAGCAGCCGCGGCGCCCCAGTCATCACTGGCGCTTCCGAACAACGGGCTGTGTTTTGTAGGCTGTGGTGGTGGGGATGTGGATGTTGGCCTGTCCGGCAAAGGGAGTTGGGACGCGTAAATTGCGAGCAATTCAGTTACACCGAGGTTTTGTAGTAATTCGTCCAAGTTACACAGGTCACTTTGTCATCCAAATTTAAAGACGTATTACGGTGCCGGTTCGAACAAAATTTGCCATAAAACTGCTTTATTTTCCTAGTAACTAGTTAGGCATTAGCGAAGTTCGAAAATAAATGGTGGATTTAAAGACGTTACTGGTCATCACGAAGCATTTTCTGCTGTTTTCGGTTTCACCATTTGCAATTATTTTTAAATCCGTGTGTGTAGTTACATGATTGGTGAGCGAGTTGCAATGTGTCATCGATCATGTCACAGTTTCCACCCTCCTCCCCAAACAAAGATTATACAGAATTCCGCCCAAATGTAACAACAAAACGGGTTTCAAACAAGTTTCAGTGTTTGGGAGGGTGGAATTGACATAAACATATTAAAATGAACAATATATCGAAATATTCTGATCCAGACGGAAGCTAATCGACCCATCATGTCTGCTGGTTGAGAAAGATCCACCGTCCATCCCGTCTCCAACCACTGGGCCCGCAGCCCTGCAAGCATATATCCAGATACTATGGCCAGCGTTCTGCTTCCACTGCGGGCTCCACTACCCTCCCATTCTCTGTTAGATTATTTTTCTTTACCAGAACAGTACTTCTCAATTTACGCTGCCAGTTTTTTACAAATCTTTACCGAGGAATACCTCATTCCTGTTTGTTCCATCTATGTCCCATTAAGTCTCCCCTCAACTACCTATGTCCAAAAGAAACACAATTCAAGGCCATTGAATCTTTTCAAAAGGCTATAGTTTTCCAATTCTGGCGACATTTTCTTTTACACTATCTCCCCACAATCTCATCTTTCCGGTGAAATGACCAGAATTGTTGAGGGTGCTCAAGTGCTTTACAAAAGTGCTGGAGTAACTCAGCGGGTTAAGCAGAAAGGATGGGTGACATTCTCACTTTGACAACACCCTTCTTCAGAGTTTTGTCAAAATGAGAATCAAACTTGTTTACAGCTCTAGTATAACTTTTTGGTGTCACCTCCTGCACCCACACACAACTGACTGACTTCATCCATTTCACCACCAATTTCCATCCGGCACTCAAATACACCTGGACCATTTCTGACACTTCCCTACCATTCCTTGACCTCACCATCTCTGTTGCAGGGGATACACTCCTGACCGACATCCACTACAAACCAACTGACTCCCACGACTACCTGGACTACTATTCCTCCCACCCTGCTTCCTGTAAGGACTCCATCCCCTATTCCCAATTCCTCCGTCTACGCCGCATCTGCTCCCACAGGTGTTCCACACCAGGTCATCACAAATGTCCTCATTCTTCAGAGAACAGGGATTCCCCTCCCCCACTATAGATGAGGCTCGCACCAGGGTCTCCTCCATATCCCACAACACTGCCCTCTCTCCCCATTCCCCCACTCGCAACAAGGTCCGCAATAACCAACCCGACCTCCCGGTGGCTCAGCACTTCAACTCCCCCTCCCATTCCTTATCCGACTTCTCTGTCCAGGGCCTCCTCCACGGCCAGAGTGAGTAACACCGCAAATTGGAGGAACAACACCTCATATTCCGCTTGGGGAGTCTGCATCCTCTTGGCTTGAACATTGAATTTTCTCAATTCTGTTAACCCTTGCTGTCTCCTCCGCTTCCTACCTCTCTCTCAACCCTCGGGCTCCTCCTTCTTTTTCCTTTTTTCTCCCCGCCCCCACCTCCCATCAGTCTGAAGAAGGGTTTCGGCCTGAAACGTTGCTTCTCTCCTCCGCTCCTTAAAAGGCTGGCGAAACTCAGTGGGTGCAGCAGCATCTAAGTGTACCCTCTAGTATAACTTCCCTAGTCTTGCATTCTATGCCTTGGCTCATAGAGCAAAGCATCCCATATACCTTAGTGACCTTTGCTGCTACCTTTGTGATATATGGAAATAAGTTCCAAAGATGCTGTGTTCCTTCACGTCCTTGCTTTGTTGCACCACCCATATGCATGATCTCACATTTCTTGGATTCAATTTCATTTGCTGTTTTTCTGCCTATCTGATCAGATCATCTATATCTTCCTACAGTCTGTGATTTTCATCCTTACATTCAATGACATTGCCACTGGTGGCATCACCTACAAACTTACTTGCAGATAAACCCACTACGTTTAGGATTACATCAATGTATATTACACAAAATAACTTGGTGGTTGCAGGAATCAGCTGGGACCTCTGTTATTGTAATATACATTCATGATTTGGATGAAAATGTAATTAGCACAAACCATATTGATTAATCTTAATAACATTTCATAGCCCCCTTTAGCTCTCCTAATTCTTTCTTTCCTGTTTCCTGTATATTTCTCAAATGCCTTGTCTGATTTCTTCTCAACATTACATATGCTTCCTTCTTCTTACTTCCAATATCTCTTGTCATCCAAGATTCCTGAACTTTGCCATCCTGATCTTTCATCCTCATGGAAACATGTTAATCCAGTAATCTAATCAACTAGTCCTTTGTAGGCTGTGGATTCACACTCTTCTCAAAACTCAATAGTCTGAGACATAAAAAGCAAAGTGAGGAAGATCTATTTCTCTGTACAACACATATGTAACCAATGGGAGGCATAGATTAAACAACAGCAGATTTTAAGACTCACACGTTAGACTTGGGAGAGTCTGGAACCAGACAGCACAACCTCAGAATACAGGTCGCACCTTTAGAACAGAGGAGGAATTTCTTTAAAGGGTAGTGAATCTGTGGAATTAATTGCCACAGATGTCTGTGGAGGCCAATTCATTATGTATTTTTAAAGCAGAGATTGATAATTTCTTGATTCGCAAGGGAGTCAAAGGTTACGGGGAGCAAGCAGTTGAATAGGAATAGAGGGAAAGGTAGCTCATGCATGATCGAATGGAGAAGCAGACTAGATGGCCTGAATGCCCTAATTGTGCTCCTATGTCTTATGCCTTATGGACTTGTATAAATATGTTTGCACTGGGCCTTATCCAGAGAATGCTTTGTACAATCTGGAAATGTTTTTCTTTTTATAACTGTGCAGCAGAATTGCAGCCACGTGAAGGCTGGTGAGAAACATGAACGAGGCAGCAACTGGTCAAACCTCTCATTCCCAGTAGATCTCTCTTCCACTCAATGTGTAGCCAACACAGGAGCTTTTTTTTGCAGTGCCATAAACTAATTAAACCGTATGAAAAGTGTGGATAAGGTGCTTACTGTTGTGATGCGCGGAGCTTCAGGGCAAAGATAATTCGTAACCCAGAGTGGCTTCCCTCCTTCGTAGTCACCTCCACTCCTCATCGCCTGGCAGCCAGCATCGCTGAAAGGATAATGAAAAAATAACATCCAAGGTCATGGAAAAAAAAAAATTTTTAGTTGCGACTTTCTCGCTGATCCCATTCACGGAACCAGAACCATCCGTAGCATCATCCGGAAGATTATGTGCAGCATATCTTAACTACTCACCTGCCTTCATTGAGTTGCAGTCTCTGGACCACTTCAACTTAGTGTTGGTGTGTACAGAGAGGGAGTGGGTCAGAGAGAGAGAGTGGGTCAGAGAGAGAGAGAATGGGTCAGAGAGAGAGAATGGGTCAGAGAGAGAGTGGGTCAGAGAGCGAGAGAGAGTGGGTCAGAGAGCGAGAGAGAGTGGGTCAGAGAGAGTGGGTCAGAGACAGAGAGTGAGAGAGAGAGAGAGAATGCACTGCTTTCTGACAAATACTGGCAGAGTACAGAGGAAACATGGAACCTCCTGTTCCTGCTTAAATTAGATTACATTCTAGCCATTCCCCATCTATCAAGCTGAAATGATCTGCTGAAAGTGTAGTCCAGCCCTTTCATCATATTCTGTACTAATAGCTAAACCCTTGCAACAATGAGAAGACAGGAAAAAAACTCAAGTGCTGGAATAACTCAGCGGGACAGGCATGATCTCTGGATAAAAGAAATTGGTGACGTTTTGGGTCGAGACCCTTCTACAGTCTAAAGAAGGGTCTCGACCCGAAACGTCACCCATTTCTTCTATCTCAAGATGCTGCCTGTCCCGCTGAGTTACATCAACATTTTGTGTCTATCTTCGGTGTAAACCAGCACCTGCAGTTCCTTCCCAAGTATGTGTGTGTATATATATACTTATATGAACTTTTTATTCTCATTTATTATATTGTTTACAGTGTTCTATGTTTACATATTCTGTTGCAAGTAAGAATTTCATTGTTCTATCCGGGACATATGACAATAAAACACTCTTGACTCCTAATATGTTTTGCTTTTGCATTTCAACCTGTTCTTGTAAATGAGCATTCACCTTCACAGTCACAGACATGGTTACAATTGAATGTATGAAGCGGACCAAGGCAACAACTTCAAGCACCACTTTAAAACATTGACCTTCTCATTACCACTCACTAAATGTTAGAAACTGGTCCCTTATTTTAAGTAACACAGAAAGTAAAGGATGTGGAATTAATTTTAAGATTGATATGGTCTGGAACTGTGAAATCATTGTTTCAAATGATTTGATTACCTCCAGAGAAATGAGTAACGTTTTAATATGAAGTGCAATGTAAAATAAAAATCCCTGCCCTTAGTTGTTAGCAATCTCTGATTACCATGTTTTACTGTATATGGCCGGTAAAAAACTAGTTTGAACAGCTAGGTTTACAGATTGAGGCAGTGCAATAGGAACTCTGGTAAATTTCAAGGGATTTAAAAATAAAAGTTAAAACCATAAACCTGACTACAAACATGGGTAATTTAGTCATTTTTTATAACTCTTTAATAATGTGTAACTAAATGAACAGCATAGATTTTACTGTAGAGCTTTGCGTGTTGGGTACAGGTGCAGTCCCTTCAAGCATTCAAGTTAACGTACGATGAGCTTTTGCAGGCACCGGGCCTGTACTCGCTGGAGTTTAGAAGGCTGAGCAGGGACCTGATTGAAACTTACTGAATAGTGAAAGGACTGAATAGAGTGGATGTGGAGAGGATGTTTCCACTAGTGGGAGAATTTAGGACCAGAGGCCATAGCCTCAGAATAAAAGAACATATCTTTAGAAACAAGATGAGAATGAATTTCTTTAGTTAGAGGGTGATCTGTGGAATTCATTGCCACAGACAGCTGTGGAGGCCAAGTCAATGGATATTTTTAAAGCGTAGATTGACAGATCCTTGATTAGTAAGGGTGTGAGTGGTTATGGGGAGAGGGCAGGAGAATGGGGTTGAGAGGGAGATATAGATCAGCCATGATTGGATGGTGGAGTAGATTTGATGGGCCGAAGTGCCTAATTCTGCTCCTATCGCTTATGAACTTATGAGCATCTGCTGCTTCCCAATGGGCAAATAACATTAATCACCTTCCAGGATAATTGGCATCTACTGCTTGGGCCAATTACAAAATATTAAGCACACAGACTATGTTGAGTAGTTCAGTAATTGTTAACAAATACTTAACAGACCTTTTTGGCCTTGCACTGGTTGATATGGCTGATGGATTCTTCCACTCTCCCCTCACCCTCCCCTATCTAATCAGCCTTCAAAACTCCCGTCCTTGAACCTGCCTACCTGGCCATTTACATTCTGTTTCCTCTCAGGTGTTTTGTGGATTCCCAGATGGTGCTTCACTTCATGGAGCTCCTCATTTGAAAACATCTAATCAGATTCACCCTGGTTCAATCCTGAACCATTACATATCAGTTATATTTTAGGTGATTGTGATCATGGCAAAGTAACTTTCATTATTTATCTTAACCTGGCTGTAACCTTGCATGTGGGTGACCACAAGGTCCTCCCTCTGGAATGTCTGTCCACGTGGATGATATTATCTGTGTCTGGTTCCAATACAAAGTCATCTGTAATGGCTTTCCTTCCATACCCAGCAGAGTTCCTCTAGATTTACCAAAGATCTACCTTGGACCTACCCTTTATCTCAACTGTACGTTGTCTATTCACAAACTCCAATTCTCCAGTAACCTCAGAACTCCTCTAAAGGCTCTGGCGGGTCCCTCTGCTCACCTGACATGCATTCATAGATGGGCAGAAAGTTCCTTCAATTAAATAATGGGAAGGCGAACCATTGTTTTGCCACACTCTCCATCCAGTTATTTCATCCTTCTTGCATCTGTCTGAAGTGAATTGTAGAGTTTATGAAGTATGAAAGGTTAGAGTTATAAGGAGAGGCTTGAAAGGAAAGCTCATTTTTCCTGGAGTGCAGGAGACTTACAGAAGTTGTTCACATCATGAGGGGCATAGATAATGCCACTGTCTTTTCATAGGGTAGAGGAGTTTAAAACTTGTTCACAGCCGAAATGTAGAGGAATGGGGAAACATAGCAAGATCCCACAAACACCCTCATTGGTTTGATTTTACTCTTGATTCATCAACATCCTCCATGGCATATATGTTCTCAACAATAACTGTACCTGATGTAGCACAGAATTTATGCTGATGATCTTCAATAAGGCCTGCACCGAGATTGTTCAGTGTATGTCAGTGATCCCTTAAAGCCACAAACCAACAAAACTGCAACTGTCCATTCTACTTTAAGAAAACAAAGAGAATAATGCATTTGGGCAATACCTTTCAGAACGTTGGGATCTTCCAAGGTAGTTTGTAGATAATGTCGTTTTATTAAAGGTGTTTGCTGTTGTAATTAATGAAATACAGCTGCCAGTTTACATGCGGTGAGGTTCCGCAAACAGTGATACGATAAAGACCAACTGTTTTACTGATGTTGATTGCGGGCATGATATTAGATTTTACCAATGGAAGTGTCATTGGGAATGACTTGATGCCAATGCAAGTGAAGATGTATGGCATGTAAAAAGATTGCTAGTCCAACTCAACTCAGAGCTGTTGAATTTCTTACTTGAATCTTCAACTCCCTCTCTCTCTCTCATTCTTTTTCCCCTCTCCCCCTTTTTTTCTATTTCTCCAAAACAAGCACCTTGAACATTTCAGTCATTTACCTCAATATTTGGTTAAGCATAAAATCATGTTTCATTACCATCCTTTTAAGCATCTCTAGACCCCTAACTTCATTAGAGGGCAACTATCTAAGCCAAGGCGTTGATGTGCTTTCCTGTGCTTCAGGCTCTGCCCAGCAAAAGAGAAGATCAAGTGGGCAAAAAATATTATTTTGAAATGTAGGTTTACAATGGCACAGCCTTATAGTTGGCCTGTTTAATATTATTATAACAACGGGGCAATCTCTGTAAACTAGGTCCACCTGATCTTACAGCCTCTCTTCTTCATAAACTGCGATGAAGGTAAGGGATCATTAATAAAAAAATCCTATAGTTTATGATCACCTAATAATAATCAAGTGACAGAGCTGGTAGAGCCGTTGCCTCACAGGTGCTAGGTCAATCCTGACCTTGACGGCTGTGTCTGGGAGATTTGCACTTTCTCGTTGTGATCACATGTAATACCCCAGGTACTCCAGTTTCCTCCCTTCATCTCAAAGACGTGAGGGTTGGAAGGCTGATTAGCCAATGTAAATTATCGTTAGTGTTTTCGTGAGTGGTAGAATCTGGGGGGAATGTGGGGAAAATGGGAATAATATAGGATTAGTTGATGATTGACATGGGCCAAAAGGCCTGTTTTCATGCTGTAGTTCATGCTCTATAACTCCAGGAGATGTCTAGTCCACGTCCAGCATTCTGTTACAATTATACAGCATGCTACAGAGAGTTCTTTTTGTTTTCAGTTTGTGTATCTATTAAAAAGGAATGTTTTCCTGGTTTCCTCACAGCTATGGCATCCCAGACCAATTGTTATTCCCAGCTCTTAAAATACTGAAAGCATTTGGCCAATTCCCAGAAGTTCTTTCAAACTGTTTCATTATGATCACTGAATGTCAATGGAAAAGCTAGAAGGTTTTGCTGCAATGTTTTTGTGTAATTTACAGATATCCATTGAGACCAGTTTAATAAATGATGACATGAAATGAAAACTCTCCTTTAAATTACACTTTAGTGACAGTTAAATTAATATTTGTTGCAAATACTTTCCAAAGGGAAACAGTTATAAAATTTACAGACTTCACCCCATCGGTATGGATGTGCTGCTATGCCTGACACTTCTTAGTTCTTGGACAATTTGCCGGCACTCATAAAAAGCATGGTGCGTTTAGGTGGGGAGACTTCACCTGGATTGAAAGAGTAAAGGAGAGGTAGCCAATATAAATAAATATGGGGGTGGGACAAGAACTGGCAAGCAATATATGGAAAGACACAGTGCTGGAGTAACTCAGCAGGTCATGCAGCATCTCTGGAGAACTTGGACACAGGACATTTAGGGTCAGAACCCTTCTTCAGAACTGACCTAAACATCACCTATCTGTTCTTCAAGGATGTTGCCTGACCCGCTGAATTACTCCAGCATTTTGTGTCTTTTCTTAGTGAACCAGCATCTGCAGTTCCTTGTTTCTACTAACAAATAGGCGGATTGAGGAGAGGAGGGGTTGATTGGCAGGTAGAGTCAGGTGGGGGAGGGAAGGGTGAAAATATCAAGAGGCTTGGGGCTGAGAGATGGGGGCAAAAGGTGTTGCAGATTATGGAATCTGATGGGACAGGAAGATGAAGCATGGAACCAAATTAGAGAGATAGTGGGCAGAGGGGAAGCGTGGAGGGAGGAGACCCACTGTGTGGGTGAGGAGAGGAGAGTGATTGGGTTATTGACTCCTGGGCAACGTTTATCCATTGACTAACATGACTGCAACAGGCTACAGGCCTGTTGTTGTTTGTGGGATCTTAGAAACATAGAAAATATGTACAGGAGGAGGCCCTTCGAGCCTGCACCACCATTCATTGTGATCATGGCTGATTAATGCACCACCATTCATTGTGATCATCCACAATCAGTAACCTGTGTTCTCAGTTCTCCCCATATCCCTTGATTCCACTAGCCCCTATAGCTCTATCTAACTCTCTTTTAAATTCATCCAGTGAAGGCCTCTGCTGCCTTCTGTGGCAGGATATAGCACAAATTCACAACTCCCGAGTTGAAAACATTTTTTCTCATCTCAGTTTTAAATGGCCTCTTCTTTATTCTTAGACTGTGGACTTAGACACATATTGCTATGTGAAATTTGCTGCTACATTTCTACATTACAGCAGCACTTAAGTACATTATTACTGGGTATGAACAACCTCATGCCATGGAAGGCCTGAAAAGTACATGTCTATCTCACTGGTCACGAAAAGGGCTATAAAGTGCCTGGTCAGGAGATGCTGCCATTAAGTAGAATTATCACTTCATTTGAGACACATTCATGCCATTGGTGAAAGGTTATATTGTAGAAACAAGGAACTGCAGATGCTGGTTAATACAAAAAAGGACATAAAGTGCTGGAGTAACTCAGCAGACTAGGCAGCATCTCTGGAGAACATGGATAGATGACGTTTTGGGTCAGGGCCCTTCTTCAGACTGTTACTGTTCCTAGAATAGGTTGCCGTAGAATTTCTGAGCTAACAAAATCCATTACTTACTGTATGTACAATACAATAAACCACTTCGCGTGGGAAAGTTGCTTAATTATCATATTGGCCAATGATACAGGTAGCATCTCTGGAGAGAAAGAATGGGTGATGTTTTGGGTCGAGACCCTTCTTCAGTAATTCTGCTGATCAATACTCAGCCTCCAGGAGACCGGGTCTTTGGGCAAACCACATCGGAGAATTGTCAGTGGAAACTGTGGTCTTAACATTCCTTGCTGGAAGAGGTCAGGCACTGCCAACTTGAATGCCGTTCTGGGAGATTGATCTGGTCCTTTAAGGAACACGTTCCCTAGGATTCTACCGTAATGGTGCTCGAGTAGCAAACCGTGCCTGAAATTGCTTCATAAGCTGCTGGGTTTCCATCCTTACAGTCACTTCCTCTACTCTCACCATAATCCAGCCACAGTCACAATCTTGTCTGCACATGGTTAGGCAAACTAGTCACATGGAACTATTCACTGGGTCAAAAGCTAAACCTGTTTCCTCATTATGCCTGAAACAAAAATATTACCTCCAGTTTGTCCTATCAGAACAACTCATACATGAAAGATTAATACTAAACCTCCCAACTTGATTTCCATTCCTGTCCATGAATGACCACGGATCTATTTCCTTATTATGATATAAAGCCATTCAGGAGCCCCATGGAGCTCAAGACAGCACATATGTAGATAATAAGATTAAAAAGCAGCACCACAGAGGTAGTAACTTCAGAATTACTCCCCGCTATGAAATAAAAACTACAGAAATGGATGCCTAAGTAATTTCCATACCCCTCTGAGACTTGCTAACATGAGTCATCCAGATTAGGTTTGGCAACAAGGACACCAGCAATTCATTGGGGGCCAAGGAATGAGATGATTCCTCTAGTCCTGGCTGTGGATGAATGCTGGAGGCAGCACCAGTATATCTGTCCATTTTCTGGAAAAAAATGTCAGGCACTGGGGCTGGAGTAGGATTGTAACTGGTTTGGAGGTTAATTGGCTTCGGTAAAAAAATTGTCCCTACTGAGATGATAGGTGCAGGAGTAGGCCATTCGGCCCTTCGAGCCAGCACTGCCATTCAACGTGATCATAGCTGATCATCCACAATCAGTACCCCGTTCCTGCCTTCTCCCCATATACCTTGACTCCGCTATCTTCAAGAGCTCTATCTAACTCTCTCTTGAAAGCATCCAGAGAATTTGCCTCCACTGCTTTCTGAGGCAGATAATTCACAACTATGTAGGATAGAGTCCGTGTACGAGGTAATCGCTGGTCGCCACTGATTGACTCGGGCTGAAGGGCCTGTTTGTATCTCTAAAGTAAAGTCTGAAGTAAAGACTAAAGTAAAGGTGCTTTTATTGAAACATATTAAATTCTGATGGGGCTTGAACATTGTTTCCATTCTTGGATGTCTAGGATGGGTTGCCATGATCTCAAAATAAGAGTGGCTATTCAGGAGAGAATGAAAAGATATTTCTTCACTCAGGGAGTACTGACACTTTGGAATTCATTATCAACACAGCAAAAATACTCAGTGCCATTCTAACACACATGAATGCAAGAGGCTAAAGAGAATAGTGAACTGGGCCAGGTCCCTCATGGGGTTAAGCCTCCCAGCATCAAAAGCTTCTACATGAGGTATTAAGAAGTTGGCATTTATCATCAATGACCCTCATCATCCAGGCTATGTCCTCTTCCCACTGCTACCATTGGGCACCAGGTACAGAAGCTTGAAGTCCCAGACCACCAGGTTCTGGAACAGTTACTTTCCTACAACTATGAGGATGTTGAATCAACCTGCACAACCCAAGTCCTACCTCAGCAATGGAACTCTAAGCACCACCTCTTACACTGCCATAGCCTTGCTTTGTTTCCAATAGTGCTCCACCCTAATATCTTGTTCTTTTGCAGTCTCTGTTTCATTGTATTGCAGAATTTAATGTACGATTTATGGATAATTTGTGCTTTTGAGTGTTGTCTCGGTCTATGTGTCTATGATGCTGCTGCAAACAGGATTTTCATTGTATCTCACCACACTTATGACAATAAACTACAAATGACCTGATTTGAGTATCCAAAACAGAGATAAATCGATGTTTAGATATTAAGGGAATCAACTTGTGCGTGTGCGTGTGTGTGTGTGTGTGTGTGCGTGTGTGTGTGTGCGTGTGCGTGTGTGTGTGTGTGTGTGTGTGTGTGTGTGTGTGTGTGTTCTGTGTTTTGGGAGAGTTTGAGGAGGAAATAGTGCAGAGAAAATAATACTGACACTCCTGTGTGATGGAGTAACACAGAGGGTCAGTCAGCTACACTGGATGATAAGGATAGGGAGTTTTCGGTTGGGACCCTACCTCAGACTGTCAGACCCTCGGCCATCAGGTCTTTGATGCATCCTAGCTGTCGATCAGTAGACCAGTACACCAGTAGACAATCAGGCCAGTAGAGCACTATACTATTAGAACGGCAGACCATCACATCATTAGCTGTCAACCAGTAGACCACTGCACTATTACACCAGCAGACCACTGCACAGTTACACCAGCAGACCACTGCACTATTACACCAGCAGACCACTGCACAGTTACACCAGCAGACCACTGCACAGTTACACCAGCAGACCACTGCACAGTTACACCAGCAGACCACTGCACAGTTACACCAGCAGACCACTGCACAGTTACACCAGCAGACCACTGCACTGTTACACCAGCAGACCACTGCACTGTTGTTACACCAGCAGACCACTGCACTGTTACACCAGCAGACCACTGCACTGTTACACCAGCAGACCACTGCACTGTTACACCAGCAGACCACTGCACTGTTACACCAGCAGACCACTACACTGTTACACCAGCAGACCACTACACCAATAGACCACTACACCAGTAGACCACTACACTGTTACACCAGTAGATCACTACACCAGTAGACCACTACACTGTTACACCAGTAGACCACTACACCAGTAGACCACTACACCGTTACACCAGTAGACCACTACACCAGTAGACCACTACACCGATACACCAGTAGAGCACTACACCGTTACACCAGTAGACCACTATACCGATACACCAGTAGACCACTACACAGTTATACCAGTAGACCACTACACCAGTAGACCACTACACCAGTAGACCACTACACCGTTACACCAGTAGATCACTACACCAGTAGACCACTACACTGTTACACCAGTAGACCACTACACCGTTACACCAGTAGACCACTACACCAGTAGACCACTACACCGATACACCAGTAGACCACTACACCGTTACACCAGTAGACCACTACACCGTTACACCAGTAGACCACTACACCGTTACACCAGTAGACCACTACACCAGTAGATGACTACAACAGTAGACCACTACACCGTTACACCAGTAGACCACTACACCGATACACCAGTAGACCACTACACCAGTAGACCACTACACCGTTACACCAGTAGACCACTACACCAGTAGACCACTACACCGTTACACCAGTAGACCCAATACACCGAACTCCAGTAGAACCACTAGGAAAAACCACGTTACACAGTAGACCACTACACCAGTAGACCACTAACACCGTTACACCAGTAGACCACTACACCAGTAGACCACTACACCGATACACCAGTAGACCACTACACCGATACACCAGTAGACCACTACACCGATACACCAGTAGACCACTACACCGATACACCAGTAGACCACTACACCGTTACACCAGTAGTAGATACTACACCATATACCACTACACGTTACACCGTAGACCTCTACACCGACTACACCAGTAGACCACTACACCGGGTTACAAACAATAGACCACTACACCGTACACCAGTAGACCACTACACCGTTACACCAGTTGACCACTACACGTATACCCCAGTAGAACCACTACACCAATTACACCAGAGACCACTTTAGACCACTAACGGGTAGTACCGGTAGCACTACACCGATACACCGGTACGGTTGGACCACTAGACCGTACACCGATGACACTACACCGATGGACCACTACACCACACCGATACACGGTAGACCGGTAGACACTACACCCACTAGACCACTACACGATACACGACCACTACACCGATACACCAGTAGACCACTACACCGATACACCGGTAGACCACTACACCGATACACCAGTAGACACACACCATACACCGACCACTACACGATAACAGTAGACCCACTACACCAAATACACTACACCGTACCCCGTTACACCAGTAGACCACTACACCGTAGACACTACAGTAGACCACTTGCACCGTTTAGAACACTACACCGTTACACCAGTAGACCGCTTACAGACCAGTAGATGACTACACCTGTGTAACCACTACACCGTTACACCAGTAGACCACTACACCGATACACCAGTAGACCACTACACTGATACACCAGTAGGACCACTACACCGATACACCAGTAGACCCACTACAGATACACGATACACCAGTAGACCACTACACCGTAACAGTACACCAGTCCAACAGTAGTCCACTACACTACCCGATACACCAGTAGACCACTACACCGACAACTACACCGATACACCAGTAGACCACTACACCGATACACCAGTAGACCACTACACCGTTACACCAGTAGACCACTACACCGATACACCAGTAGACCACTACACCAGTGACCACTACACCGATACACCAGTAGACCACTACACCGATACACCAGTGACCACTACACCGTTACACCAGTGACCACTACACCGTTACACCAGTGACCACTACACTGATACACCAGTGACCACTACACCGTTACACCAGTGACCACTACACCGATACACCAGTGACCACTACACCGATACACCAGTGACCACTACACCTCTACACCAGTGACCACTACATACACCAGACACCCATTACACCATTGACCACTACGATACCGTTCACCAGTGACCACTACACTGATACACCTGTACACCGATACACCAGTGACCACCACTACACCAGTGACACTACACCGATACACCAGTCTTGATCCACTACACCGTGACCACTACACCAGTGACCACTACACCGATACACCAGTGAACCACTACACTACACCGACCACTGACACCATGACCAATTACACCAACACCATGACCACTACACCGTTAAACCAGTGACCACTACACCAAGTGACCACTAACACTTACACCAGTGACCACTCACCGACCGTTACAACCAGTGACCACTACACCAGTGACCACTACACCGTTACACCCAGAGACCACTACACCGATACACCAGTGACCATTACACCGTTACACCAGTGACCACTACGCTACACCAGTGACCACTACACCGATACACCAGTGACCACTACACCGATACACCAGTGACCACTACACCAGTGACCACTACACCGATACACCAGTGACCACTACACCGATACACCAGTGACCACTACACCGTTACACCAGTGACCACTACACCGAGACCACTACACCAGTGACCACTACACCGTTACACCAGTGACCACTACACCAGTGACCACTACACCGATACACCAGTGACCACTACACCGTTACACCAGTGACCACTACACCAGTGACCACTACGACACAATTATCACCAGTGACCACTACATCCGATACACCAGATGACCACTACACCGCGTTTACACCAGTGACCACTACATCCAGTGACACCTACCAGTGACCACTACACCGATACACCAGTGACCACTACACCGTACACCAGTGGACCACTACTACATGAACCGACAGTGACACAACACCGTTACACCAGTGACCACTAACCGATTACACCAGTGACCAACTACACCGTTACACTACACCGTGACCACCTACACACCATTGACCACTACGACCATTACACTCAGTGACCACTACACCGGAGCTTACCTCCAGTGACCACACACCTGACCACCACACGTTACACAGTACCACTACACCGTTACACCAGTGACCACAAAACCAGTGACCACTACCCGTTACACCAGTGGACCACTACACCGTTACACCAGTACCATAACCACCTGACCACTACACCGTTTACACCAGTGACCACTACGACACCAGTGACCACTACAACCAGCACCTCTACACAGTGACCACTACACGTTACCACCAGTAGACCACTACACCGTATACACCTGTAGACACCGTTACACCAGTGCCCTCTACACCTATACACCGTTACACCAGTAGACCACTAACACCGATTACACCAGTGACCACTACACAGTGACCACTAACACCGATTCACCAGTGACCAACTACACATTACACAAGTGACTACACCGATACCAGTGACCACTTACCCACCTTACACCAGTGACCACTACACCGTTACACCAGTGACCACTACACCCAGCGTTACCACCAGTGACCAATATCGACCGTTACACCAGTGACCACTACACCAGTGTCACTACTTACCAGTGACCACTACACCGATACACCAGTATATGACCACTGCACCGAAACACCAATGACCACTACCACCGTGTACACCAGTGACCACTACACCACGTGACCGCTACACGTTACACCAGTGACCACTTTAACTCCGTTTACACCAGTGACCACTTACACTAATGACCACTACAACGTTACACCAGTGACCACTACACCGTGACCACTACACCAAATGACCATTACAAGTTACTCCAGTGTCCACTAACCGATACACCAGTGTCACTACTCGTATGACACCAGTGGACACTACACCGTTACAACAGGCGACCACTGTTACACCAGTGAAACACTTACACCAGCGACCAAGTCACGTTACACCAGTAGACCACTACACCAGTGACCACTTACACCGGTTACACCTGAGACCACTGCACGATACCACAGTGACCACACCAGAGTGACACTACACCGTTATAGCGATACACCAGACACTAACAGTGACCACTACACCAAGTGCCACCAGGACCTACACCAGTGACCACTCTCCAGTGAACATGCACGATACACTCAGTGACCACTGCACGATTACACAGTGACCACTGCCCGATACACCAGCGACACTGCACCGATTATACACAGCGACCCTTGCCACCGATACTACCAGCGACCACTGCACCGATACACCCAGGCGACCACTACACCGATAACACCAGCGACCATCACCTACGAACTCCTTCACCGGTACACCAGTGACCACTTACCACCTATACGACCAAGTGACCACCTACACCGAAACACCCAGTGACCCCTACACCGATACACCAGTGACCACTACACCCGATACACCAGTGACCACTACACCGATACACCAGTGGACCACTACACCGAATACACATTACCACTACACCAAGTGACCACTACACCGATACACCATGACCATACACCAAGTAACCACAACACCGATACACCAGGTGACCACTACACCGATACACCAGTGACCACAACACCAGTGACCACTACTCCGAAACCCCATGTGACCACTACACCACTACACCAGGACCACTACAACCAGGACCACTACACCAGTGACCACTACACCCGTAACACCCGTTGACCACTACACCAGAACACCATTGACCACTACACCGATACACAGTGACCACAACACCACTACACCATGACCACTACACCACTACACCAGTGGAACCACTACACAGTGACCACAACACCGTTACACCAGTGACCACTACAACCAGTGACCACGCACCGATACACCAGTTACCACTACACAGTGGACCACTACACCAGTGGACCAACTACACCGTTACAACCATGACCACTGCAACCGAACACCAGTGACCACTGCCACCGATACACCAGTGACCACTGCACCGATACACCAGTGACCACTACACCGATACACCAGTGACCACTACACCGATACACCAGTGACCACTACACCGATACACCAGTGACCACTACACCAGTGACCACTACACCGATACACCAGTGACCACTGCACCGATACACCAGTGACCACTGCACCGATACACCAGTGACCACTGCACCGATACACCAGTGACCACTGCACCGATACACCAGTGACCACTGCACCGATACACCAGTGACCACTGCACCATACACCCAGTGACCAACAGCACCTGAAACACCATTGACCACTGCACCGATACACCAGTGACCACTGCACCGATACACCAGTGACCACTACACCAGTGACCACTACACCGATACACCAGTGACCACTACACCGATACACCAGTGACCACTGCACCGATACACCAGTGACCACTACACCAGTGACCACTACACCGATACACCATGAACCCACTGCACGGGGATAACACCAGTGACCACTAGAAACCGATACACCATGACCACTTGCACCGATAACCATGACCACTGCTACCGATACACACCCTGACCACTACACCAGTGATCCACTACACCTATACACCTGTGACCACTGCACCGAGTACACCAGTACCAGAGCACCGATACACCAGTGACCACTACACCTGATACACCAGTGACCACTACACCGATACACCAGTGACCACTACACCAGTGACCACTACACCAGTGACCACTGCACCGATACACCAGTGACCACTGCACCGATACACCAGTGACCACTGCACCAGTGACCACTGCACCGATACACCAGTGACCACTGCACCGATACACCAGTGACCACTGCACCGATACACCAGTGACCACTACACCGATACACCAGTGACCACTACACCGATACACCAGTGACCACTGCACCGATACACCAGTGACCACTGCACCGATACACCAGTGACCACTGCACCGATACACCAGTGACCACTGCACCGATACACCAGTGACCACTGCACCGATACACCAGTGACCACTGCACCGATACACCAGTGACCACTGCACCGATACACCAGTGACCACTGCACCAGTGACCACTGCACCGATACACCAGTGACCACTACACCGATACACCAGTGACCACTACACCGGTTACATACCATTGACCACTACACCAGTGACCACTGCACCAGTGACCACTGCACCGATACACCAGTGACCACTACACCGATACACCAGTGACCACTACACCGATACACCAGTGACCACTACACCAGTGACCACTACACCGATACACCAGTGACCACTACACCAGTGACCACTACACCGATACACCAGTGACCACTACACCGTTACACCAGTGACCACTGCAAACGATAACATCCACACCGTAACCAGTGACCACTGTGCACGATACACCAGTGACCACTACACCGATACACCAGTGACCACTACACCGATACACCAGTGACCACTACACCGTTACACCAGTGACCACTACACCAGTGACCACTGCACCGATACACCAGTGACCACTACACCGATACACCAGTGACCACTACACCAGTGACCACTACACCGATACACCAGTGACCACTACACCAGTGACCACTACACCGATACACCAGTGACCACTAGCACCGTTTACGCCATGTACCCACTACAACCCATGACCACTACACCAGTGACCACTACACCGTTACACCAGTGACCACTACACCGATACACCAGTGACCACTACACCGATACACCAGTGACCACTACACCGATACACCAGTGACCACTACACCGATACACCAGTGACCACTACACCGATACACCAGTGACCACTACACCGATACACCAGTGACCACTACACCGATACACCAGTGACCACTACACCAGTGACCACTACACCGATACACCAGTGACCACTACACCGATACACCAGTGACCACTACACCAGTGACCACTACACCGATACACCAGTGACCACTACACCACTACACCAGTGACCACTACACCAGTGACCACTACACCAGTGACCACTACACCGTTACACCAGTGACCACTACACCGATACACCAGTGACCACTACACCGATACACCAGTGACCACTACACCACTACACCAGTGACCACTACACCACTACACCAGTGACCACTACACCAGTGACCACTACACCGTTACACCAGTGACCACTACACCAGTGACCACTGCACCGATACACCAGTGACCACTACACCAGTGACCACTACACCCATTGACCACTACACCTTTTACACCCAGTTGTGACCACGTCACCGATACACCAGTGACCACTGCACCGATACACCAGTGACCACTGCACCGATACACCAGTGACCACTACACCGATACACCAGTGACCACTACACCGATACACCAGTGACCACTACACCGATACATCCAGTGACCACTACACCGATCACACCAGTGACCACTGCACGCTACACCAGTGACCACGCACCGATACACCATGACCACTGCACCTATACTCCATTTGACCCACTACCCCGATACACCAGTTGACCACTGCACCGATACACCAGTTAGACCACTCACCGATACACCAGTGACCACTGCACCGATACACCAGTGACCACTGCACCGATACACCAGTGACCACTGCACCGATACACCAGTGACCACTACACCAGTGACCACTACACCGATACACCAGTGACCACTACACCGATACACCAGTGACCACTGCACCGATACACCAGTGACCACTACACCAGTGACCACTACACCGATACACCAGTGACCACTGCACCGATACACCAGTGACCACTGCACCGATACACCAGTGACCACTGCACCGATACACCAGTGACCACTGCACCGATACACCAGTGACCACTACACCAGTGACCACTACACCGATACACCAGTGACCACTGCACCGATACACCAGTGACCACTGCACCGATACACCAGTGACCACTACACCGATACACCAGTGACCACTGCACCGATACACCAGTGACCACTGCACCGATACACCCGTGACCACTGCACCGATCACAGTTGACACACTGCACGATCCACCAGTGACCACTGCACCGATACACCAGTGACCACTGCACCAGTGACCACTGCACCGATACACCAGTGACCACTACACCGATACACCAGTGACCACTACACCGTTACACCAGTGACCACTACACCAGTGACCACTGCACCAGTGACCACTGCACCGATACACCAGTGACCACTACACCGATACACCAGTGACCACTACACCGATACACCAGTGACCACTACACCAGTGACCACTACACCGATACACCAGTGACCACTACACCAGTGACCACTACACCGATACACCAGTGACCACTACACCGTTACACCAGTGACCACTACAACCGATACCACCATGACCACTGCACCGATACACCAGTGGAACCAACTACAACGATACACCAGTGACCACTACACCGTTACACCAGTGACCACTACACCAGTGACCACTGCACCGATACACCAGTGACCACTACACCGATACACCAGTGACCACTACACCAGTGACCACTACACCGATACACCAGTGACCACTACACCAGTGACCACTACACCGATACACCAGTGACCACTGCACCGTTACGCCAGTGACCACTACACCAGTGACCACTACACCAGTGACCACTACACCGATACACCAGTGACCACTACACCGAGATACCCCAGTGACCACTACACCAGTGAACCACTACACGATACACCAATGGAACCACTACACAGTGACCACGAACGACCGATACACCAGTGCCACTGCAACCGTTTACAGCCAGTGACCACTACACCAGTGACCACACACCAGTGACCACTACACCGTTACACCAATTGACCACTACACCAGTGACCACTACCCGATACACCAGTGACCACTCTTCACTACCGCCGGAAACCCCGCCCCCTGGAGATGCCCGGATGCTCCGCCCGTTGACGGTCACGAGTCGGCAACTTCCGGCCGGAGATGAAGGCGGCGCCGGGCCCGTGGTGAGTGGGAGAGTGGGGGGAGTGGGGGGAAAGTGGGGGTGGGGGAGTAGAGTGGGGGGGAGTGGTGGTAGAGTGGGGGGTGAGGGGGAGTGGGGGGTGAGGGGGTAGATGTGTGGGGGTGGGGGGGTAGAGTGGGGGTTGAGGGGGGTGAGTTGGGGAGGTGGGGGAGAGGGTGAGTCCCGGGGAGTAGGGGGTGGGGTACGGGGGCGGGGGTGAGGAGGGGGCAGCAAGCAGGGGAGTGGAGGTCAGGGGTGAGGTGATGGAGGGTAGATTGTCGGCGCGGTGGGGTGGAGGGGATACAAGGGTATGGGATTTCGGGGATAGATGCCCAGAACGGATCAGGCATCATGTAACGGGCCAGCTGGAATCTTGAGTAAAAAACTGCTGGAGGAAACGGTTCAAGCACCTCTGTGGAAGAATTGACGAGAAGGAAGAGTAGATCAGAGGGAGGGAGAGATACGATAAAGGAATTGAGATGTGGGATAATTATGGTAGAGATCCGAGTTGCAATAGTACGCAATGTAAAGGCTACTGGGGGGAAATTGAACAAAACGTAAAGGACAGGTTGCAAAAGGAGTTTTTAGCAAGAAGCTGCATTATGAAGTAGGGCTGATTGTTAGGTGGCGGGATATGGAGGTGTAAAACAGTGAGTTCAGAACCGCGCAAGTTAAACAATGGCAGCATGAATGATTAAGGTGGGGAACCGTAAAGTAGGGTGTGGGAGGTGCTAAAGATATAGGGTGGGTAGAAAGGGAATAGAAAGGAGGTGTAAAATAAATGCAAGGGTTTGGTGAATGGATCTGAAGAGAGGAATATGGGATGAGGTATAGCATGGTGTGGTAAGTGTTCAGTTGATGATGAGGTTAAGGATGGTTCAGTAAATGGTGATCTTCCCGCATCTATGAATATCAATATTGACAATTTCTATGGCCGTTGGCCTAATGTGAGAGACTGGCTGTACCCACTAATTTAGAACGAAAAAAAAAAAAAAAAAAAAAAAAAAAAAAAAAAAAAGAAAAAAATGAAAAAAAACAAAAATGTATAAAAAAAAGAGAAGGGGATGGTTATTGAAACATATAAGATTATTAAGGGATTGGACACGCTGGAGGCAGGATACATGTTCCAGATATTGGTTGAGTCCAGAACCAGGAGCCCCAGTTTAAGAATAAGAGGTAGGCCATTTAGGATGGAGATGAGGAAAAACTTTTTCACCCAGAGAGTTATGAATCTGTGGAGTTCTCTGCCTCAGAAGTCAGTGGAGGCCAATTCTCTGAATGCTTTCAAGAGAGAGTTAGATAGAGCTTTTAAAGATAGCGGAGTCATGGGATATGGGGAGAAGGCTGAACGGAGTACTGATTGTGGATGAACAGCCATGATCACAGTGAATGCGGTGCTTGCTCGAAGGGCCAAATGGCCTATTCCTGCACATATAGTTTATTGTGCTATCTTTTCTGCCCATGAATTTGTTAATTGAGTTTGCACCAAAATTTATCAATGATCAAGCAAAATTTACTTTTTAAAATAGTCATTCACATTTTCAAGTTCTGCTTTCTCTATATCCAAACATCTAATTTTCTGTGATAGACACAAAATGCTGGAGTAACTCAGCGGGACAAGCAGGATATCTGGAGAAAATGGCGAGGTGAGGTTTTGGATTTGGGACCCTACTTCAGACCTTCAGAGATTTTCTCCAGAGATGCTGCCTGACCCACCGTGTTACTCCAGCATTTTATGTCTATCTTCGGTATCAACCACCATCTGCAGTTTCCTGTTATTACTATTTGTCTTCCTGTTCTTGACAACACACTTTGCTATCCCATGACTTTCTGACTTAACACTGCAGCACAGATGTAGGCCCTTCAGGTTATTGGGTCTGTGCTGATCATCAACCATCCATTTTCACTAATCCCATTTTTTCTTTGCATTCCTCCTTGGCTTCTCCCAGATTTAATGCTTGCCTACACGCTGGTGTCAATTTACAGCAGCCTAATAACCTACTGACATGCACATCATTAGGGTGTGGGAAGAAATGCATGTGGTTGCAGGGGGGACATACAAAGTTCACACAGACTGCACCTGAGATCAGGATTGAACCTGAATCTTTGACCACGATTTGATTGAGCATTTGGTTTCCAGTAGAAATGCTCTTCCTTTGGTCTTGGATCAGATTTTGCTTTGTTTTGGTTCAATGTATTGAGACATATTACAATGGCAAAGATAATAAATTTATGCTTTTCCATGTAAATGACTCATTTGACACTATAACCGATGAACACACTACACACAAGTTGCATGTCACTTGAAGGTATCCATGGGCTGGCCTTAAATTTGTCCAACTTTTCTAGATGTATTGGTGATTAATATATTTATATAAATGAAAGCAGAAAATGCTGGCGATACTCAACAGAGTAGGCAGCAGCATCCGTGGAAAGTGAAGATCAATGACCTTTCACTCTCGTACTCATAAGCCTTATGGAAGTATACTGAGACCTTATTCACTGTAACACTTTTGTCTACTCACATAGTACCACGACAAAGTTAATTATGCCCAGTAAATCGACCATATTGTTCTAACCATGTGATTGACCACCAGAAAGACAGGCATCTACTAGTCTCAATGATTATGATTGGTGTTCTCTTTGCTCTTTTTTAAATAGTAAGTGCATTTACAAACCTCGGGGGGAACAAACCTATTGGATTTTTATGAATGGAAAGTAATCCCTCCATTATCTTAACCATAATTTCACATGTATCCTTGGATACAGTCAATCTGGGCCAGGGATTTTGTCTGATCAGTCGTGGTGGCGTTGTGTGCTTTCTGTTTGTAAGGGTATTCACGGCTCAGTGTGTGCCATATGACTTGAAGGAGAGTAAATTCAAAATCTGTAATTATTATTTCAATGAGTACATCGTGATCTACAGAATAGCTTCACTAAAGAGACAGAGGCAATTAACGTTGATGCATTTGCGTTTAAATTTGATTTCTTTCAGAGTATAATATTTTGAAATACATTATACAAAACTTCCTGTCTTCAGGTCGAGCTTAGTGCAAACTCCTGGCTGATACCTTCTCTCAGCTGACGTATCTGCTCTTCCACGCTGCATACCATTTGGAAGAATTATCACGGGCAGAATTGGGATTTCCATGTCTTTCGCCAGTAAAACCACCAATGACCAACCTGCCTAACATATAGGTGAGAGTAACTCTCCTTGTTTAGAAAGCAACACGAGTATCTGTAGTGCCAATGAGCCCCTAGTTTGATCACACTATACTTGTATTTAGCTGTTATTTCACTTCGCTGTGGTACTTTATTGTGTCCTTTAGTAGCAATCTATTAATGTATTACTTTAAGTTGAATTTATTGAAATATACAGATTCTTGTCAATAACTTGGAACTGAGTGCCATACCTGAGGAATAAAGACCTTTTCAATGTTTTCTTCTGTGTGTGGCAAAAGTGACAACACTCCAGTATTGACAAGATTATTTATTGTCTTTACAAAAATGCATGCTAACCCATGTAATGAGTTTGAAATGTTCCTTGGTACTTAACCTTGTACAATGTAGATGTTATTTTTAGTAGCTTTTTCATTAGTAAAAGTTAATATGGTTCTTCAGGAACATATTGTTTAAATGTGGTTCAGTCAATACTTCTATGCCATATATAGAAATGGTTTGTGTGAACCCCCTCCTCAGTATTGTTGCATCAATGATATCAGTGGTCAGATCTATTTTGGTGTTAATGAATAACTGAAGTTCTCCTCTTCATTGTTTAACAGTGACTATTAATATGTGGAAATTGAATAAATAAATTAAATGGAAACATTGAGGGGTAGTCCCATAGATTTGTACATGTTTGAGAAGCTCCCTGTTTTCTTCATGAGCTGCCCAAGATATGTTATGTGGCTAACATGTTCCAGGAGTTACTAATCCAATCATTGAAGTATTATCAGACAGAGAAGGAATGGTCACTGCAATACAGACTAGGAGAATAAGTTGGATAGTGCAAGGAGTCCCATGAATGTTCTAACTGATATTGTTGCATCATATTCTAAATGATATTCATCATTGAATATGGAAGGTAATAGTTGAAGGGACTGTAGCCATTGTCAAGTATGTGACACGATGGTTGATCCCAGCATGATAGGAGTGGAAGGAATAGTGGTGCTATTTGGCCTCATGCCTCTGCTTGTGTGTGAAAAGTGTTCACTTAGATAAAACATCAAGCTAGAAACAGGCAACACTGCAATGGATGAGTCTGGTAATGAGAGTTAAAGAGTAGAACATATTCTTACAATTCCTTACAGAAGCTAATTAAGTAAATTTGTTTTTACCCCCTGCAAAACATTTTAAAATATATTTTCACTGTTGGTTTCTACCCCTCTAACCCTCCCAATAAGTAGTTAATGAACAGGCTTAGGCTGGAGTTGAAAAGAATGAAATAAAGTCAAGCCTGAGAAGCGTGCAGTATGCCAACTACCTTTTTTTGGATTTTCATACTTCCTCCATTTTCCATATAAGATCCTGAGGGTAAATGCTGAGAGAATGTGTTGTGTGATCACGAATTGAGTTCATGCCTAAGGACAAAGGGACACACACTTATCTGAAATGAGGAATTCTGCGGGTTGTGAATTTGATTTCTCCACTTCAGAGAGCTGTGGATACTGAGTCAGAATCTGGGTGGTGTTGAGGCCAATAATCAGATCATTCTTGACCGTTTGAGTGTTGGAATAGGCTCAAGGTGCTGTATGGCATACCCTTCGTAGCTCTTGTTTTTATTGAATCAATATTACACACGACTATCTGATCTGTCTTGTCTGCTATGGCTCTTTGGAGGTATTGAATTTGAGCTCACAATACTATAACTCTGTAAATAGGTTCTTAAAGTAAATGTTGAAATTTTGTAGGTCCTTCTGAAATCTTATTTCACTGCCCTTTTAGGTAGTACATTCTGTGTCTTACTGACCATCTGCATGAAGTGTTTTATTTCTCCATAGTTTTACCAATGATATACCAACTCACTTCCCGGCAGCAAGTTTCCCCTGACTTTAATTAATAAACCCTCACAATTTTGTGCATTTCTATTAGGTCTCTCATTAACCTTCTGAAGCTAACAATTGCAACTTTCTTCTCCACCATATGACTAACATTCCCCACCTTTGATATCAATCTGACAAACCTCATGGAACTCCTTCAGCTCTGTGCCATTCTTGGGATTGGGAAGGGGAAATAGGGGAGGTGGGGTGGGATTGATGTTGGCAATGAGGAGAAATTACGTAGATGGGCTTCAATTGTCAAGATTTTAGAAGATTGAGAAGCAATCTCATTGAAACATACAACATTTGTTTGGCATCATAGATGGCAGCAGCTGTCTCGAACTTTGGGTTGAGAAAAGGCGATGTCCTTCAAGACAGATAAGAACATAAATGTATTCATCCTGAGTATGGTGAACCTATGAGATCCATGAATGTTCAGTTACTAAGTATATTTGAGGCAGGGGCCACATCATTTTTAGATGTTACTGAATGGTGGAAGAGGCACAAGGGCTGATTCCTGTTATTTCTACTGTTTTTATACTGTTCCTACACACACACTACCACAGCTGACCAGCAGTAAAAATCAATCAAGTGAACTCACTGTACTTCCATGGAAAGTTCCTTATTCTTCAGTAATTGCCTCAATAACTTGCCCTCTCTCCCCAAAGGGTCAGTGAATATGCACCTTTACATCCCTTTCTTGTTGCACATGTACTGACTCTTTTGCATGGAAAAAAGTGATGTATCAATTTGCTGTCCTTAAAATATGTTGCAAATGATAAAATAATAATTCAACAAATATCTAAGTAAATATCTCAATAACATGATTGTTCGTTCATTTTAGGCACACTTATTACATTAGATGTTTTATTCGCAATGGGTGAGATAAAGGTCTCCCCTGATTATAATTGGTTCCGGAGTACAGTTCCATTGAAAAAGGCAAGTACTGTTTGTTGCTGTGTCAGTATATTGGGATTGAAGAGAGAGATTTTTTGGCGGAAAGTGGTTCTCTAAATGTTTTCAATCTAAACTATTCAAATGATTGCGCTACAAGATAATTAGTTGCTAGTTGTGAAGGCAGTGAGTGTTTGGGAACAATGGATGGTGATGGAGGGAGGAGATTGATGGTGGTAGAGTTGCAGCTTGGTAGTAGAGTGTTTGATGAATGACAATGATTGTGTGTGCTGGGAATGGAGGATGGGATGGTATGGTGCCGAGGCTCCGCATGGGGTGCCGAGGCTCCGCGTGTGGTGCCGAGGCTCCATGCTCTGAATTGACAACAAAGCAGCAATTTGGCAGATGTCTGTGCTTCGGTTTCTTCGCCCAGAATTGTTCCCACAATCCAAATCTAACTCTTACTTGGAGAAACAGGTTCTGGACCTGCTATAATCCTCGGTTTAAGGGTCACTCAGGAAGCAAACTGAGAGGTACTAGCCAGTGCAATGCTCATAAATGAATGGTGGCATCATTTTTATTCTCAGAGCTAAGTGAATACAAATAAATACAAATAAAGCATCATAATTTTAGGTTTATTCTAGTTCAGATTTTGAATTAACTTTGAATTGTATTCCTTTTTTTACAGATAATAGTGGATGATGATGACAGTAAAGTGTGGTCCCTTTATGATGCTGGCCCCAGAAACATAAGATGTCCAATTATATTTCTTCCCCCAGTCAGTGGAACTGCAGATGTATTTTTCCAACAGATTTTAGCCCTAACTGGATGGGGTTACAGAGTTATCACTGTAAGTTTGATTAACCAGCAGGAACTTGAAGTAGAAGAACATTAGTAATGTTGTTGCTAAAATGGTCATTTTAAAATGACCATTTTACCACAATTTAACATTATTGCCTTGTTTTCTATCATCCAGAGAGATGTGAATCTGTGGAATTCTCTGCCACAGACGGCAGTGGAGGCAAATTCATTGGATGTTTTCAAGAGGAAGTTCGATTTAGCTCTTAGGGCAAAATGAATCAAGGGATATGGGGGACAAAGCAGGAACGGGGTACTGATTTTAGATGATCAGCCATGATCACGTTGAATGGCGGTGCTGGCTCAAAGGGCAGAATGGCCTAATCCACCAATGTTTCTATGTTCTATGTTTTCTATGTTATGGCATTAATAGTTGAACTAATGTAATGTTGTAAATGATATTACCTATGTTTGTGTAGATCTTGCAATTAAAATGGTTCATATGATTGCCTTTTGTTTTCATGTCACCCTGATCCTAACCCATATCTCTGAAACAGTTCCAGTATCTCCACTATCACAGTGATTCAACTACCAATAATTGTTAATTTACTTCTCTCTCTGTTCATTATCACTTTGCCCTATCTATGTGTCACAATGCCACATTTGGTATAATACAAAAATGCTTACCCCATTCTGACTTTGAAAAGAGTTAATTGATTCTTGAATGCAAAAGCATTCAGACATTGAACCTTCCAGCACACTGCAGGGATAAAGGGAAAGGTCAGTGCAGTGGATCTTGAGACTGAATGGCCCCTTTTGGTATTAGATATTTGGGATCGGACCACAGCTCACTAGGCAAATGTTCTATGGAGGACCACCAGTTACAGAGCCCAGGCAAGCTTGTTCTTGAATGTTCCACCTGGGTGTTACATCTCAGAAGTCAGGAATGAGCTGCAGGTCAAATGCCATTGCTTGCTTCGTGTAAGATCAACATTTACGTGTAAACTTTAAAAAATATCTGTAAAAACTCTTACTATCCCTTTTTATGCCTCTCACTGGCTTTGTTTCAAAAATCAAAATGTCCCTCCTTTTAGTTATTGCTATCTTTTTTTAAATGATAGTGCATCCTCTGACATACCATCTATGCAATTATGTTTTTTCTTTAAGGTTGACACTATACTTTTTTTAATCTATTCTAAAATATGTTCTTGAATGTAATTTACTGCACTTTGATAGACCATTGCCAACATGTTTCAGTACATTTAAGCTAGCTGATAATTTTCCAGATTGAAATACAGGCAGTTGTGCTATAACAGCATTGTTGTGTTTCTAACAAACATGCGGTTATTATTGGACGGGCCTGAACACCATTCCAACAAGTGACGCCTTCCCTTTATCATATCTCATCTCCAGCCAAACTGCTCACAATCTAGTTCCCTGAATTTACAACAATAAGACCATTATTAATTAACATAGTTTCTTAGCTTCCTCTCCTTTCTTGATGTGTACCCTTCACCTTTGAGGTCCAATCCTATGTCATCCTACAGGCAGGTCTCTGCAGTCGCTTTCAGATCTGATGCAATTATTTCTGTTTTCATTCTCCATTCATCAGTTAGGTTTCAATTAAACATAGAAACATAGTAAATAGGTGCAGGAGTAGGCCATTCGGCCCTTCGAGCCTGCACCACCATTCAATATGATCATGGCTGATCATCCAACTCGGTATCCTGTACCTGCCTTCTCTCCATACCCCCTGATCCCTTTAGCCACAAGGGCCACATCTAACTCCCTCTTAAATATAGCCAACAAACTGGCCTCAACTACCTAATGTGGCAGAGAATTCCACAGATTCACCACTCTGTGGTGAATCTGTGGAATTCATGTGAAAAATGATTTTCTCATCTCGGTCCTAAAAGACTTCTCCCTTATCCTTAAACTGTGACCCCTTGTCCTGGACATCCCCAACATCGGGAACGATCTTCCTGTACCTAGCCTGTCCAACCCCTTGAGTACAAGCCGAGCCTATCCAGTCTTTCTTCATATGGAAGTCGTGCCATCCCAGGAATCAGTCTGGCGAACCTTCTCTGTACTCCCTCTATGGCAAGAAAGTCTTTCCTCAGGAGACCATAACTGTACGCAATACTCCAGGTGTGGCCTCACCAAGACCCTGTACAACTGCAGTAGGACCTCCCTGCTCTTGTACGTAAATCCTTTTGCTATGAATGCCAACATACCATTCGCTTTCTTCACAGCCTGCTGCACCTGCATGCCTACTTTCAATGACTGGTGTACCATGACACCCAGGTCTCGTTGCATCTCCCCTTTTCCTAATCGGTCACCATTTAAATAATAGTCTACTTTCCAGTTTTTGCCACCAAAGTGGATAACCTCACATTTATCCACATTATACTGCATCTGCCATGCATTTGCCCACTCACCCAATCTATCCAAGTCACCTTGCAGCCTCCTAGTATCCTCACAGCTAACACTGCCCAGCTTCGTGTCATCCACAAACTTCGAGATGTTGCATTTAATTCCCTCGTCCAAATCATTAATATATATTGTAAATAGCTGGGCTCCCAGCACTGAGCCTTGCGGCACCCCACTAGTCACTGCCTGCCATCCTGAAAAGGTTCGGTTCACTCCTACTCTTTGCTTCCCGTCTGCCAGCAGTTCTTTATCCACATCAATACTGAGCCGCCAATACCGTGTGCTTTAAGTTTGTATACTAATCTCTTGTGTGGGACTTTGTCGAAAGCCTTCTGAAAGTCCAGATATAACACATCCACTGCTTCTCCCTTATGCACTCTACTAGTTACATCCTCAAAAAATTCAATAAGATTCGTCAGACATGATTTACCTTTCGTAAATCCATGCATACTTTGTCCAATGATTTCACCACTTTCCAAATGCGCTGCTATCCCATCTTTAATAACTGACTCTTGCAGTTTCCCCACTACCGATGTTAGACTACTGGTCTGTAATTCCACATTTTCTTTCTCCCTCCCTTTTTAAAAAGTGGGATTACATTAGCTACCCTCCAATCCTCAGGAACTACTCCAGAATCTAAAGAGTTTTGAAAAATTATCACTAAGGCTTCTACTATTTCTGGGGCTACTTCCTTAAGTACCCTGGGACGCAGCCTATCTGGCCCTGGGGATTTATCGGCCTTTAATCCATTCAATTTACCTAACACCACTTTCCGGCTAACCTGGATTTCACTCAGTTCCTCCTTCTCATTTCACCCGCGATCCCCTGCTATTTCCGGCAAATTATTTATGTCTTCCTTAGTGAAGACAGAACCAAAGTAGTAATTCCATTGGTATGCCATGTCCTTGTTCCCCATGATCAATTCACCAGTTTCTGACTGCAAGGGACCTACATTTGTTTTAATTAATCTTTTTCGCTTCACATATCAATAAAAACCTTTGCAGTCAGTTTTTATGTTTCCTGCCAGTTTTCTTTCATAATCCATTTTCCCTTTCCTAATTAAGCCCTTTGTTCTCCTCTGTTGGACTCTGAATTTCTCCCAGTCCTCTGGTAGGCTGCTTTCTCTGGCTAATTTGTACGCTTCATCTTTTGCTTTGATATTATGCCTGATTTCCCTTATTATCCATGGATGCACTACCTTCCCTGATTTATTCTTTTGCCATACTGGGATGAACAATTGTTGTAGTTCATCCATGCAGTCTTTAAATGCCTTCCATTGCATATCCACCGTCGACCCTTCAAGAATCAATTGCCAGTCTATCTTGGCCAATTCACGTCTCATACCCTCAAAGTTACCTTTCTTTAAGTTCAGGACCCGTGTTTCTAAATTAACAATGTCACTCTCCATCCTAATGAAGAACTCAACCATATTATGGTCACTCTTGCCCAAGGGGCCACGCACAACAAGGCTGCTAACTAACCCGTCCTCATTAATCAATACCCAGTCTAGAATAGCCTGCTCTCTCGTTGGTTCCTCTACATGTTGGTTTAGAAAACTATCCTCCATACATTCCAAGAAATTCCTCTGTACTCCTGCCAATTTGATTCACCCAATCTATATGTAGATTGAAGTCACCCATTATAACGGTTTTACCTTTGTTGCACGCATTTCTAATTTCCTGTTTGATGCCATCCCCAACTCCACTACTACTGTTAGGTGGCCTGTACACAACGCCCACTAACGTTTTCTGCCCCTTAGTGTTTCGCAGCTCCACCATATCGATTCCACATCCTCCAAGCTAATGTCCTTGCTTTCTATTGCATTCATCTCCTCTCTAACCAGCAACGCTACCCCACCTTCTTTTCCTCTACCCCTCCTGAATATTGAATATCCCTGGATGCTCAGCTCCCAGCCTCAGTCATCCTGGAGCCATGTCTCCGTGATCCCAACTATATCATAATCATTAATAGCTATCTGCACATTCAACTCATCCACCTTATTACGAATGCTTGTCGCATTGAGACACAAAGCCTTCAGGCTTGGTTTTACAATGCTCTTGCCCCTTTTATAATTATGTTGAAAGGTGGCCCTTTTTGATTTTTGCCCTGGATTTGTCTGCCTGCCACTTTTCACCTTGCTACCTATTGCTTCTATCCTCATTTTACACCCCTCTGTCTCTCTGCTCACACATTTAAGAAACCCACTTAGCCTCTTATTCTCTGTTTATTATTTTTTTCTTCTTTCCCCCCTACGTGTTGCGTCTTCCCTTCTCTGCTTCCTGCCTCACACACGGTCTACTTGCTTTCTCTATTAGAGTCCCTCCCCCCAACCGATCTAGTTTAAAGTCTCCCCAGTAGCCTTTGCAAATCTCCCCGCCAGGATAGTGGTTCCCCTCGGGTTCAAGTGCAACTCGTCCTTTTTGTACAGGTCACACCTTCCCCAAAAGAGGTCCCAATGATCCATAAACTTGAATCCCTGCCCTCTGCACCAGTCCTTTAGCCATGCATTTATCCTCCACCTTGCTCCATTCCTACTCCCACTGTCGCGTGGCACAGGCAGTTATCCTGAGATTGTTACCTTTGCGGTCCTTCTCCTTAACTCTCCTCCTAACTCCCTAAATTCTCCTTTCAGAACCTCTTCTCTTTTTCTACCTATGTCATTGGTACCTATATGTACCACGACCTCTGGCTCTCCCTCCCATTTCAGGATATTTTGGACATGTTCAGTCACATCCCGGACCCTGGCATCAGGGAGTCAAACTACCATCTGGGTCTCCTGACTGCGTCCACAGAATCGCCTATCTGACCCCCTAACTATAGAGTCCCCTATTACTGCTGCCCTCCTCTTCTTTTCCTTACCCTTCTGAGCTACAGGGCTGCTCTCTGTACCTGAGGCCCGGCCGCTTTTGCTACCCCCAGGTAGGCTGTCTCCCCCAACAGTACTCAAACAGGAGTACTTATTGCCAAGGTGTACAGCCACCGGGGTACTCTTTAGTCCCTGCCTCTGCCCCTTGCCTCTCCTAACCGTGACCCACTTTTCTGCCTCCTGTGGTTTTGGAGTGACCACCTGTCTGTAGCTCCTCTCTATGGCTTCCTCACTCTCCCTGACCAGACGGAGGTCATCGAGCTGCTGCTCCAGGTACCGAATACGGTCCATTTGGAGCGCCATCTTGACGCACCTGGCGCAGATGTGGACGTCTGGAGAGCTATCTGACTGCATGACCTCCCACATCTGACATCCAGAATAGTAAACTGCCCTGGCACTCATCCTCCCCCTTACCCTGGATACAATACAGTACAAAGCAAGGATTATAGCTGGCAGGGATCTGTCTGCCAATCAGCTGCTCCCTCGAGTCCGCTTCCACCAATCAGCGGCTTCCTCAAGCCCACTTGTTTTGAACTATGAGCTGCGAAAGAGACGTTACGGATTTGGGTCCTCATTGTTCCTGATTGCTGTACACATTCAGATGAAGAGCTTATAATTTTGGCATTTTGGTTTTATATATCTTTGTAGACATAGCTTCTGATTTACTGTAAAATATTTGAATCTCAACAACTTTCTGTCAGGGTCAGTTTATAATTTCCCTGCTGTTTATGCAGAAGTCTTGATTCTTGAGCAAATTGAATAGGTGTTTAAATGGAAAGATAAATGCAAATAAAAGAGAAAAGCCAGCTTTATCGGAAGTTGAAACGGAGAGAGGCATGCAAACATTTGTACTTGAATGTTATATTATGCACAATAATGGATTGCACCTGTTCTGTTTTTGACTGTTTTCAAATATCTTATAGTTACAGTATCCCGTTTATTGGGACATCCTTGAATTTTGTGATGGATTCAGGAAACTTTTAGATCATCTGCAGCTGGATAAGGTCAGTGATTGACTATTGTATTTAATACAAAATATGTTTCGTTCAGTATATGAATGATATGAACAGAGTTTACTGTACAATTTTTAAATGTATTGTAGCTGTAAGCACTATAGGCGAACAACATGTCACAGTACATTTGGAGAATTGGCAAATGTGTATATAACTGCCAAATGATTTGCAGTGTATCTAAATGTAACTGTTTTTTGAGATTAAGAAAATTGCACACTTGGATAAATAAATGAGACTCTTGGCAGAGATGCGCAGATTTAAGTAAAGGATCCAAACAAGAGTGGCAATTTGGATCAAAGATTGGCTTGTTGGCAGAAAACGGAGTAGCAATGGACGGGTATTTTTACAATGTAGAATTCCACAAGGCTCAGTAACTTTTGTACTTTAAGCTACTGATTCAGACCTGGAGCTAGTGGCAAATGTTGCAAATGTTGACCATGTGTCTGATATGGGGAGAGGATTGTTTCTAACCTCAGGGGAATACAGGAAGTCAATTGGGCAGAGAAGTGCAAGGAACCAGATTCAGGTGGTAGATCAAGGACCTTGAGCAAGAGTCAGGAGTGTTTAATTGTCAGATGCACCGGATGTGAATCGGAACAATGACATTTGTACTTGCTACAGCTTTATAGACACATTAAACAACAGTGGTAAATATACAACAAACTATTAGTTATTCCAAGTAAATTAGATCATGAGAGTACAAAAAACAAAGTGTGAAAACCAACCATAGTAGTGTCCATAGTGGTTCCGTAGAGTTGTGATTAGGGTTGTGCAGGGTGCTTCAGGAACCTGATTGTTGATGGGAAGTAACTGTTCTTGAACGTAGAGGTAATGGTTTTCAAGCTCCTGTACATTCTAGCTGATGGTAGCAGTTGCAAGAGAACATGGCCAGGTGTGGGCATTTAATGATATCAACTGTCTTGTTGAGCCAGCACTTCCTGTAGATTCCTTCATAAGACATAGGTGCTGAATTAGGACATGCAGCCCATCGAGTCTGCTCCGTCATTCAATCATGGCTGATCTATTTTCCCTTCTCAACCCCATTCTCCTGCCTTCTCCCTATAATCTTTGCGCCCATACTAATCCAGAACCTATCATCTCCATTTTAAAAATATCCAATGAATGTGCATCTGTGGCAATGAACCTCTGGCTAAAGAAATTCTTCCTTGTCTCCATTCAAAAATATGTAATTTATTCTGAGATTGTGTCCTCTGGTCCTAGACTCTCCCACTAGTGGGAACATCCCCTCCACATTCACTCTATCCAAGCCTTTCACTATTCGTTATGTTTCAATGATATCCCCCCCTCATCCTTCTAAACTCCAGAGTTACAGCAGAGATTACTGTAATCTCAGCTGTAATTAATTTACCCATAATTAATATGCCCTCACTCCTATAACATAAAAACAAAGTGCTTGGAAATGTTCAATATGTCAGGCATCATCTGTAGAGAGAGAAGCAAATGAATGTTACTGCTCTTTCATTGGAAATGCAGCACACCGACATAAAGGTAGTAAAGGCAAAAATGCTCACCATGTTATAAAAGTGCTTGACGTATGTGCTATGGTTAGCAGGAACGTTGATCGTGCAGGAAGATAAGATCGTGTTGAGTAGTTCATTTTTACTGAACTTATTGAATGGGCTCTGATGTTTAAATGTCCAATGAAGGCATGAGAGGCTGTGGCTCAGTCTAATAAATCAATTAAAATATGTAGAAACAAAGAACCAGAGATGATTTGCTATTGGGAGAAAAATGATTCACTTTGGTAGATCTGATTGTCATCTACATCAATGATTGGATGAGAACATACACGGCAAGATTAGCAAGTTTGCTGATGAAACAAAAAATAATGGTTTTGTAGTTAGTGAAGATGGTTGTGAAAGATTGCAGCAGGATCTGGATCAATTGACCAGGTGGGTGGAGGAACGGTTGTTGGAATTCAATACAGAGAAGTGTTGCATTGTGCGACGTTGAACAAGGGCAGGACCTACACAGTAAATGGTAGGAAGGAGTACAGGTGGACACAAATGCTGGATACAGGCAGCACCTCTGGAGAAAAGGAATGGGTGACGTTTCGGGTCGAGACCCTTCTTCAGACTTCAGTACAGGTGCATGGTTCCTTGAAAGTCAAGTCGCAGGTAGATAAGGTGGTCAAAAAGACTTTTGGCATTTTGGCCTTCATCAGTCAGAGTATAGAAGTTGGGAGGTCATGTTGCAGTTGTATAACACGTTTGTGAGACTGCATATAGAAGATTGTGTTCAGTTCTGGGCATCATGTTATAGGAAAGATACTGTCAAGCTTGAAAGGGTTCAGAAAAGATTTACGAGGATGTTACCAGGATTAGAGGGTGTGAGCTATAGGGAGAGGTTGAGTAGGCTGGAGCGCAGGAGGATGAGGGGTGATCTTATAGAGGTGTACAAAATCATGAGAGGAATAAATCGGGTAGATGCAGAATCTCTTGCCCTGAGTAGGGGAATCAAGGACCAGAGGACATAGGTTTAGGTGAAGGGGAAAAGAATTAACAGGAATTAGAGGGGTAACTTTTTCACACAAACTGTGGTGGGTGTATGGAACAAGCTGCCAGAGGCGGTAGTTGGCAGATACATGGTTTGACAGGTACATAGTTTGGAGGTGATATGGACCAAGCTCAGGCAAATTGGACTAGTGTTGTTGGGGCATTGTTGGCTGGTGTGGGCAAGTTGGGCCGAAGGGCCTGTTTTCACGCTGTATCACTCTATGACTAAAAGATTCAGGGAAATGGGTGAACGGCCGACTAAAAGTTGCAGTGCATATGGGATTTACTCTCAGCGGGATAGCATTCATAAGTAGTGATGTCACTTGGACCTGCACAGGACATTTGTTGGAGCTGTCTGCAGGTTTTTTCTCCAATAAAAGGATTAGCTAGCCACAAAGGGGATGTGAAAACGGTTTACCATTTGATATCAGAACCGAGAGATTATTCACATCCAGGAAAGCTGATTGTTTTCTGAGTGGTGACTTGATAGATTGTTAAAATCGTGAGATTTTGCTGCCTCAAAATAGTGTGACATGCAAAATAAAAATAAAATCCATTTGGGATTGAAGAAGAAGGAATGTTCAACCAGAAGGCAACATGAATAGATTTAACGTATAGAAGGGGAAGCTGAATTACGCTCAATGTAAAGAAATCTTGGGGCATGCTAATTATTTAGGTAAGAGGGATTAGAGAAGGCATGTACGGCAAGACAAGAATAGATAAACACCATAAAGACCAGATGGGCTGAATGCCTTTAAATAACATCTTGATGTAAAAAAGTAACATTCATAATAGATTTTAGAATTGACCTGAGATTTTCAATGCCATTATAGCCACAAGTCGTGGACAAACTAACGCCAGTCAAATCTCACTTGTGTAGGTTCACATTTTTGGTGCTTCCTTGGGAGGATTTTTGGCACAGAAGTTTGCAGAATATGCACACAAATCACCCAGAGTTCATTCCCTTATCTTGTGTAATTCATTCAGTGACACATCTATCTTCAACCAGTCTTGGACTGCCAATAGGTAAGACAATAATAGATCAATGTTTCATTGTTGGTGGTACAATTATTCACTTCTATTCATCTCAAGGAATCCATTTGGATTTGATTCGATTGTGGAGTCTTGAATTTTCTCCTGCCATTTTCCTCTTATTCCAATATCCTCTTACTCTTTTCACATTTAATAAATCTACAATCCAAAGGCACAATTGTGAAAGTCAATTTCTAATATTAGAGAGATTCTTTAGTAACTAAAATTTAACAATGGGGTTCACAGTGCATAGATTGAAACTCTTCTTAAGTCTACCTAAATCATAGGTCTTTCCATTAGCAGGTATTATGCCAAGCTTGTTTGTTGACTGAGGGAAGATTGTAAATTGCTTGTCGTCTTGCTTCAAACAGTGGGAGATCAAAAGATGTTGAGTGACCTCCTGCAAGCCTCAATGACAGTGTAGCACCATTTCACTCTGGCTCTCATTTATAGCAAAGGCCCATTTCACTAATGGCTCTCAAAAAGCTGACTTGGGCATGGAGGTAGTCCGCTTGAAGGTAGATACAAAATGCTGGAGTAACTCAACGGGACGGGCAGCATCTCTGGAGAGAAGGAATGGGTGACGTTTGGGGTTGAAACCCTTCTTTAGAGGTAGTCCACTTGGTCCATTATCCTGCAGGAAGCACTCTGATGGCATTGCTAACCTGCTGCCAAGTTCTACAAGACGTGCCCACCACAGTTGCTTGGTGCTGGACTGAATGGCAGTGTTTCTACCCACATTATGAGGAAGCTGTCAAGTTCAGCCATTTGCATCTGCAGACGTATAACAGTTTAATGGATAAACAGCTACTACTTACAGTTTCCCATCTCCTTAGCTGTCCACATTATTTGGGAATTGTGATGGTGTCATTTCAGCAAGGGTAGACAAACTGTTGAAATGTATTTGCTTAAGGCAGGCAGTGGTGATTATGCAGCAGGTGTTCTCTACAGACAAGCAACGCAGAGCTGGTGCAGGAGATTCCATTATCCAATCGGTGTCCCAGATACACATGTCTTTGGATTAATTGGTTGGTCATGTGCAGGTCATGTACAGTTTGGGACAAAGTCCCATCATTCTTTTTTGCCTCTGTGCTCCACAATTTGAGATTTGTAATAGAAAAAAATCACATGTGGTTAAAGTGCACATTGTCAGCTTTTATTAAAGGTTATTTTTATACATTTTGGTTTCACCACGTAGAAATTAGGGCAGTGTTTATACATAGTCCCCCCCATTTCAGGACACCATAATGTTTGGGACGACTTTGTTGGAGTAGACTGCTGCATTGCAAGTGATTGCATCTGTCCAAAGGTAATGTAAATGACATTGGGACAGATATATGCGTAGGAGGGACATGAGACAAATGCAGGCAAATGGGACTAGCCCAAATGGCAACTTGGTCACCCTGAACAAGGTGGGCCAAAGGGCCTGTTTCCATGCTACATAGCTCTATGATTATATGAAAGCTAATCATAGTTTTCCATTGGTCAATCAGATAGAACAACTGATGAATAGTAGAAATATTTTTGACAGCAGGTCCTGTTGTCACCATTTGCTGTGTGTGTTTATATTGAGAGGGATAGGCCCTAACTATTTTTTGATTAGTGCATATCTCTAAATAAATGTAACTTCTTGGTGAGATATCGTTATTGCATAGCTTTGGAAAAGCAAAACTACTTGGATCTCATTTAATTCTGTGTGTTGGTTGCCTGTTACCTCATTAAAATCCGGCTGATTTGCTTGTTAATTGTTGAATAATTAGACATTGATATAATTACATGTTATTATTTCCAGCATGAATTTTAAATCAGATTATTCTGTGGTGATCTTTACTCAATACATTACTCAAGCGGCAATACATCTGTTTATGTGCCGGTTGTTAATCCAGCAAACAACAGTTGTATCATGGGCAATAGAGATAGAGTTAGCATTATACTTGGCCACACGGTCAAGGATGTACAGGGAGTAGAGCGAGGACTGAGCACACAATCCTGAAGGATACCAGTATTGAAGGTTACGGTGCAGGAAATGTTATGGCCAATCCTAATCTATTGATCAGAAAGTCCAGAAGCCAGTTGCAGGTGGAGTCCTCAAGCCAAGGTCCAGAAATTTAGAGATGAGCTTATTCGGTAAAATGTATTAAGGTGGATCCCTCCATAGACCTATTTTTACATAAATTGAAAAGATTGTCTAGAAGATTGGAGAAATGGGTGCAGATGTGGGCCATTATCAGTCTTTCAAAGCTCTTCATGTGGTTGATGTTAGATCTATTGAATAGTTATCATTGAGACCGGCCACTTTATTTCTTTTGGGTAAGAAGGAACTGCAGATGCTGGTTTAAACCGAAGATAGACACAAAAAGCTGGAGTAACTCAGCGGGACAGGCAGCATCTCTGGAGAGAAGGAATGGACCCGAAACGTCACCCATTCCTTCTCTCCAGAGATGCTGCCTGTCCTGCTGAGTTACTGCAGCTTTTTGTCTCTTATTTCTCTTGGGGACTGGAATGATGGAGGTTTCCTTGTAGCTGATAGGGACAAGAGACTGCTGAAATGAGAGCTAAGAGATGTTGGTAAGGACTGTGGCCAGTTGATTGGCGCACAATTTTAGAACCAGCCTGAGGATTCCATCCAGGCCGGCTGCTTTCCAAGAGTTTATCCTTATGAAAGCAGACCTGTCTTCTGGCACGAGATGTATGCAACAGAGCTAGCGGATGATGGAGGGATGCGTCTTGGTGGAACTTTGTTTACCTGTTCAAAGAGAAGTCCAAAGTCATTGAGCTCATCCAGTGCAGATTTCCCCTGATTTCAGCTCGTTGCCCTAATATAGATGCCTGGCATGCTCTTGATTGAATGGAGCCTCTGGGTTGTTTTAGAATTCTTTCTTGGCATTCCTGATACCCTTGCAGAGATCACACCTGGCTTTCCTGTGGTTTGGAATCATCCTTGTTACAGGTTTGGATCTGGACTTTGGCAGAAAATGAATCTACCTGTTCATCCAAGATTTTGGGTTAGGTTAGACCTTAACTGGGATATAGTTAGAACACAATGTCAACACATTTCTCGATGGAACCCATGGCAACTCATTCAGGCTGGATGAAGTGATCTTACAATCAATGCTCTGCCCGCTCAGATGCTGCTGGATTACTCTCTACGTTAGTGCCTCATGCTTGAATTCTGTCTGTAAGCCGGCCGGAACAGCATGAGCAGATGATCGGACTGACCAAAATGAGGATGAAGGATGGAACAATAGGCACAATTACAGCAGTGTGGCATTGATGGTGAAGGAACAACAGATTTCAAGAGAAACCAGCAGGGGGTGGTGTTTCCATTCACTTGCTGCCCTTGTCAATAGACAATAGGTGCAGGAGTTGGCCTTTAGGCCCTTTGAGCCAGCTCACTGTGATCATTGCTGATCATCACAATCGGTACCCCGTTCCTGCCTTCTCCCCATATCCCTTGACTCTGCTATCTTTAAGAGCTCTATCTAACTCTCTTGAAAACATCCAGAGAATTGGCCTCCGCTGTCTTCTGAGGCAGAGAATTCCACAGATTCTCAACTCTCTGGGTGAAAACGTTTTTCCTCATCTCTGTTCTAAATGGCCTACCCCTTATTCTTGTCGTTGGTAAATGTTTTGGGTTTGGGAGGTGCCCTTGATGTGGCCTGAGTGAGTAACTGCAGTGTATAGGTCACACTCGCCACGGAGAGCCAATCAATAAACCTATTTCTTTTGAATTGTACAACCGAATTTTTACCCATCACACTTCGGCCAGTTTGTGCCAAATCTATATCTCTCAAGTTTGAAAAAAACTTTCCTCCTTTCTCCTCTCTGATTCTTTTACTCCTAATTTTAAATGTTTGCATTCTGAGTGTTTAAATGTTTAAATGTTTGCATTCTGAGTGTGGACTTGCAGTCAGCAGAAACAGTTTCTCTTTTCTTACACCATTTAAACCATCATGATTTTAAACTTTCTACAAAGTCTCGTCTTTCTTTCCAGAGTTATGCTGCAGGAATAGACAATTGAAATCCTGCGAACAAATGATGAAACACTGGCCAGGTTTTGCCCGGACTGAGCCGAGGAATAGACTATTCCACCCATTGAGTCTAATCCAGTTCCCAGTATAACAATCCCATCCCTGCTCTTTCCCCATAGCCTGCAAATGTTGCTCCTGTATCTATCTAATTTTGTTTTGATTTTGTTTTTCCCATTCTGCAGGCAGTGAATTTCACATTAGACATTCTCTTCTGTATCATTTGATATCAATTTTTAATATATGCCTCTTTGATCTTTGAACCATCTCATCCCTAAATCAGTTATTCAACACTTTCGGCAGTGACCACAAAATTTCAGAGTCTTAGGCTCGATCCTTAACCAGGGTACTGACTTTGCAGAGTTTGCACGTTCTCTCCAGAGTTTCCGTGTTACATCGATTGGCTACTGTAAATTGCCCCTTGGTGTAAGGTAACAACAAAAATAAAATAATCAAACTCCCATTGGAGGTAAAATAAAATTGCTGGGGAATAAGGAAATGAAGGAAGGAATAAAGCTAATGGATCCCATCCCCCCCCCCCCCCCCCCCCTAGGATAAGCCTGATGAAGCAAGTGGCTTCCTTCGGTTTGAGTGCAAGACATTATGTATTTATTCCGTTCCTTTTACAAAGTCGTCATGTCCTTACTGATGCCCACAATGGGATCAATTTAAATTATTTTATATGTTAACCATAGGCATTTTGGGCTTTACAGTCTTGTATCACTAGTTCCATATTCTTGATTAACTACTTTATTATGGACGTCTGTTTACACAATGTTTGTGATTGACCCTGGAGGTGACCAGTAGATGATAGACTATGGTATGGAACTCGTTAGTTTTCCAAATCACATTAATTTCTTGCAATATTGCAAAATAAAAATAAAGATTTAATCTAAGATACAACTGGATTAAAACATTTATGCAAACTTAAAAAAAACTATCTGAAGACCTGGTCATAATGTTAAAAGATTCAAGATGGAAAAGTTCTTGCAAAAATTAAAAGTTCCAAACTACAAAATTCCCACAGTTTGTGTGAAAGTGGATAGAACGCCTTTGGCTGTGACTATCAGGAGAATGGAACTGAGGGGAATAGTGTACTATTTCAAAGGGTGGTGGTGAGGGAGTATAGTACTTTAGGAGAAACTGTATTTTCCTTTTGTCTTTACCTACAACACGTGTAGTCAACTTTTCAGCTTCTGTCAAAGAATGACAACTGAAATCTTGCAAATGATGAAACATCGGGCAGGTTTTGTCTCGTCTTTGCAGTGATTTAAAGGATACAGTGTGACATATGGAGCAATAGATCATGAAGATAAAGGAATCCTTCAATTTTAGGATTTAGCTGGAGTATTGTGCGCCATTCTGAGCACCATGCCAGGAAAATTAAATGCCTCTGATGACCAGCCATGTACCTGAATGGTAGCGAGGATGTGGCTATTGATTTCTGAAAAGAGAACTGAGGCCTGTACAGAGATTTTGAAGCTCATGACACCGAAAAGGTTTTTGACTTTTGCAAGACAATCAAGAAATAAAGGTTAACACTTGAAATTGTTCTCAGACGGCTGATGAGAATATTTTATTTGGTTGTCAGGATCTGAAATATCCTTCTGAAGGCAGTTGGTTGTTTCCATTGTGTCATTGTAAAAGGAATGTGGATGGGAAGTGAAACTCGGTGACCAACAGTAAAGGGTCAATATCAAGGAGAAATATTATATGTTTCTACGAGTCTTTTTAGGGAATCGAAATAGGCCATATCTCAGCTATCCAATTTAACTTGGATAGAAATATTCCAGTATATAAATATTCTGTATCTCAGCTATCCAATTTAACCTGCTCCACACCATTCAATAAAATGTAAATTCTTTAATTGCCTATATCAAACATTTTTTTATTATCTCAAATTCCTCACAATATTGTTATCAATTTGTTTGTAAAATTTGGAAATTTAATAAATCCGCAGCTGATTAGCCAGCTTACATGGAGCACGAACAATTCAGTAATTTTCGTCAGTTTGATGAAACATCATCAGCCTGTAGAACCCCTCTCCACAGGTGCTTACTGCCATGTCTTTACTGAATTTTCCTTTCCACTTCAAATTTCAAGCATCTTCAGTATTTTCCTTATTGATCAAATCTATATTTTTCTTCTATGATCAGATTGCTCAGTTTGGGTTGTCTTGATGGCTTTCATATTACTGGGACATCTGTAAATTAACTTTAGTTTTGCCATTAAAATATGATTGTTAATTATGCTAATTGTCTTTGTGTTCTCTGTCAATGACTATCAACTTTACTGAAACTTCTCTCCAGCTTTTGGCTGATGCCTGGATTTATGCTGAAAAAGATTGTTCTTGGAAACTTTACAACTGGCCCTGTGGATTCCAAAATGGCGGATGCGATTGATTTCATGGTTGATCGGGTAGGCAGTTTTCTTTTGGTATTTGTGTGTGGCCAAGATGGGAAATGTACTGGAGTCTCTGATTCTATGGTCCAATGCTTTGGCCGCTGGAACCCTCAATTATAACACTACTGAACTCGGCGTAGTAATTCATTGTAGCTTATTTTCTAAAGACTGTGATTTCTAAAAGATAATTAATCAGTTAAAACCCAGCAACTGGGAAGCAACAAAATATGAAAATATAGAGGGAAAAGGCCAAAAGTATTGATTATGGCCAGTATTGGATCTTCTAGCCAGAACAGACAGCAAAAGAAATGCAGTTAAGTTGCAGTTCCTGCACATTTGAGCTCAGTGCAGTTGTCAAACAGTCTATGATATAGTTAGTAATGTCATATTACAAATATAATGCTGTAGTTAGTTTCAGTAGTTCAGTGCTTGCAAAATCATGATTCCTTGTTTCTGTTGGCGACATTGGGACAATGATGTCCAGGAAACCTTCAGTTTCAGAGTCCCCCATGGCCACATTCTGGAAAGCTGAGTGTTCACCACAGTCATTGTGACGAGATGGGCAACTGCAATGCCATTGTGTAGGCTGCATTTTACCATCAAACTCCAGGACACTACAACTGGCACTCATCACCCTACCCCCTCCCATTGATCCTCGTCCTGCTTCTTCCCCATGCCCCTCCCTCTGGTTCACTTCTGCTCCCGACCTTCCCTTCCCCCGGTCTTGCTACCCCATCCCCCCGATCTGAGCCCCCCCTCCATGCACACTCCTCAGTTGATAACTCTACATCTGGTTTCAGTTGCCTGAACCCTCCTTCCCAATGTCTGCCTGCCTCCCCTCCCTTGTTTTCTGATCTTGTCACTTTCCCCTGCTGTGTACAGGCCGTCTGTCTGTGTCACCCCATGTCTGTTTGTGTGTGTCTGTCTGGAATGTTTGTCATGTGCTTGGGTAATAGCTGTGGTGATGTCAAGTAGTCTTGTTAAGTACAGGATTCTAACTGAATGAATCCAAAGGTTCAACTTGTTGATGTAGCCCTGCTATTTAATGTTTGTGACAAACATTTCCCATCTCTCGTTTTATTCAAAACCAGTTGGAAAGTTTGGGGCAGGGTGAGCTGGCCTCTCGTCTCACTCTTAATTGCCAGAACTCGTACGTAGAACCTCACAAGATTAAAGAAGTTCCTGTTACAATAATGGACGTAAGTATGTTTGATTCCAATGTATGGAATGCTTGTGTTATTTCACAGCTCCTTGTAGCGTACATCTGATTACATTACTCTTGTGTCCTGTTTGTCCACCAGCCTTGTCCATTTGACCATCTCTAATCGGACTCCTTCCTGTTCCTGTAATCTCCACATGCGCTTTCAGTTGCTATGCTAATATCTTTTATATAAATCTGACTTTTTAAACATAGAACAGTCCAACACAGGAACTGTCCCTTCTGCCCACAACGCCTGTGTCGAACATTATGCCAAGTTAGAATAATCTTCCCTCCATACATGTAATCCATATCCCTTCATTCCCTGCACATCCATGGCCTATTTCAAAGCCTCTTAAACTTTAGTTTAGTTTAGAGATACAGCGTGGAAACTGGTCCTTCGGCCCACCGGGTCCGCGCCGACCAGCGATCCCTGCACACTTACACTATTCTACACACACTAGGGACAATTTACATTTATACAATGCCATTTAACCTACAAACCTGTACCTCTTTAGAGTGTGGAAATATTATTACTGTCTGGACATTTAAAGACCAATAATCCAGAAGTGGTAGCTTGGATCTAAGTAATAACCATTTAAATTGTTGGAAGAATTTGTTTTCAGAAGACAATGTCTTCATGACCATTCCCATTCTCAACAATGGCCAGGCCCGCTATACTTGTCCAGTGCTTGCAATCATTCTCAGCAGTGATTGCATGAGCTCAGTGTTAGTAAAAGCCAGTCAGTAAGATAAGATAAGATGCATTTATTTGTCACATGTGCCAATTGGCACAGTGAAATTAAATCACCATACAGCCATACAGTAAAAATAAAGAACACAACATGGAGTAGATAGAATTCAACATAAAACATCCCCCCACAGCAGGATCAAAATTTCCCACTGTGAGGGAAGGCACCAAAGTCAGTCTCTTCCCAATGTTCCCCCATGGTCGGGGCCTCCCCGAGCCCCCTGCAGTCACCGCTATGGGCGGCCCGATGTTCAGGCCCGCTCCCCGGGGTGATGTAAGTCTGTCGTTGGGGCTGGGGGATGTCCTCAGCGGCCTGGACCCTGAGTCGGCCCCCTCCTACCAGAGTCTGCGGCTCCCAAAGTCCGCAGGCCACGCCGGGTGGAGATTCAACGCTCGAGCCCTCGGCAAAGGGCCCCAGGACTCCAGGGAGTTGTTCAGCACCGCCCGCATTGGGAGCTCTCTAAACCAGAGCTCCACGATGTTGGAGCAGCGGCCCAACGCTCCGGAGCTCCAACAGCGATCCAGGTAGGCATCGCCAGCTCCGCGTTGACTCCAGCGCCGCCGCTGCTGTTGCGGCTCTGGTCCAGTTCCCGGTCCCCGGCAGGAAAGGCCGCTCCGATCCAGGTGGTAGGCCGCGAGGTGGGGGGGGGGGGGGTTGCGAGGATGCGACTCGTGAGAAATAGTCGCGTCCCCGCCAGGAAGCGACTGAGAGTTAGTTTCCCCCTTACCCTGCCCCCCTCCCCCACGTAGAAAAGTTAAAGACTCCCCCAAAAACAAACTTTAAACTGACTAAAAATTTAAAAAAAGATGGAAAGACAAACAGGCTGCAGGCAGAGGCTGCTGGCAGTCCAGCGCCCCCAGTAGCATTCAATGCATCTGATACTGAGAGGGGGCTGATTGTACCAGACACAACACTGCGGGCATCGACCTGGTGCTCAGGACCTGTGTCCCAAAGGTATCTGGATATCAAGCCAAACCCTAGAACTGCTGCAAGACTGTAATTTACTGAGCAGTGTATCCGTGATGACATTTGTAAAAGGTGATATGCAGCACGTCTAGGTAGCTAACAGTCTTCGTGTTTATGAAGGTAAGTTACTTTGGCCCTCAAATAGTCCCACCCTTCCCTCAACAATCTTGACGTTAATGTGCTCATTGAATACTATGTAGAGGAATAATTCATCCTGTGTATTCTGTCACATGTTTTAGGTCTTTGACCACAGTGCACTTTCTCAGGAAGCCAAAGAAGAAATGTACAAATTGTACCCAAATGCAAGGCGGGCACATCTGAAAACTGGTGGTAACTTTCCCTACTTGTGTCGGAGTGCTGAAGTCAACCTTTATGTTCAGGTGAGGTGGCAACAGTTTGTCGTCTTGTAGCGTGTTAAGAAAATTACCTTAAACTTAAAAAAATAAGAAAGTTTGGTGGAATTTTGGACAAAGTGATTGCTGGAATTGTGAGCAAATGAAGAGGCGGGAACAATGAATGCATTTTAAACATCTTTACATAAGTTTTCTTTTGCAAAGAAACAGCAGAAGTATTAATTCTACAATTGCAGATAGAGTTTTGTATCTTGGGGAGATTGGAAGAAATGATGGTAACTGTATGCATCATTCCATCTCTCTCTCAGCAGCTAGGACACGTCTTGTGCAGCTTAGTTCTTTGGCATAACCAGTATTTCCAGTGTCTTGTTATCATTTTTAATCTCATTGTCTCTGGTTGCATACCGTTTTAGCACCATCCCCTACCCTGATACAGACTGATAGAAGGCGGCCTTTTGCCTGCAGGCATTTTACAGTGAAACTGCAATAATCGTGTATCTGGAGATTGGAAACCCTGATAGTTTAGCATCTAGCTCAACTGGTTTTGTTCCACACATCTCCCTCAAAGTCACATGCTCCGTTTATACTCAACAGCATCACTTTAAACCTACCATTCTCACATTTCCTGCACTTTCTTTAAACTGCCTAGGGGCCTGTTCTTCAAGCTTGCTTCAAATTCACCAGGGCCCTGCTTCCTTCATCCCTTTAACCTGTAGTTGTCCTGAAACCTACGCTCTTTCCAAACATTCCAGGGCACTTTTTTCCACACTTTAAATTTTCCTGGTTCACTGAAGGAGTTTATTATATTAATACGTAATAGCTCATAAAAGTGAAATAGAAGTATGTTTGAGCATTGGTGGGAGTCGCAACCAGCAACCTGGCCAGCAATACTGTTGGTCCAAACCACCAAGTACAGAGGATGTCAAATTCTTGGAACTTTACAAAGAAACATAGAAAATAAGTGCAGGAGGAGGCCATTCGGCCCTTCGAGCCAGCACCGCCATTCATTGTGATCATGGCTGATCGTCCCCTATCAATAACCCGTGCCCGCCTTCTCCCCATTATCCCTTGACTCCACTAGCCCCCTAGAGTTCTATCTAACTCTCTTAAATCCATCCAGTGATTTGGCCTCCACTGCCCTCTGTGGCAGGAAATTCCATAAATTCACAACTCTCTGGGTGAAAAAGTTTTTTCTCACCTCAGTCTTAAATGACCTCCCTTTTATTCTAAGACTGTGGCCCCTGGTTCTGGACTTGCCCAACATTGGGAACATTTTTCCTGCATCTAGCTTGTCCAGTCCTTTTATAATTTTATATGTTTCTATAAGATCCCCCCTCATCCTTCTAAACTCCAGTGAATACAAGCCTAGTCTTTTCAATCTTTCCTCAAATGACAGTCTCGCCATCCCAGGGATCAATCTCGTGAACCTACACTGCACTGCCTCAATCACAAGGATGTCCTTCCTCAAATTAGGAGACCAAAACTGTACACAATACTCCAGATGTGGTCTCACCAGAGCCCTATACAACTACAGAAGAATATACCATATACCTAACTTCCATATACCATATACCTAACTTACCATATACGTAACTTCCTCCATCTGCTAACTATAAAGGTACTGTGTTGGCTTATGGATTTTACTTCATATTAACTGCTATTCTCTGTCCATGCCCACTTAGTTTGTCATTTTTCCCTAAGGATATCCATATAACATAATGCTTTCTATTTCTTTGATTATCTCATCTAATAGTTTATCTGGAGACCTTTAGTAACAATATGATTCTCTATTTGGGTGATGTATTCAGCTTGTGTATGAAACATCTTTTACAATTTCTGTTGCATTGTACATTCAACCTGTTCCACTTAACCCTTGACCATGGCCCTTGTCATCCCATTGAATGTCATCCTCCTCCATTTCAGAAGATCCACTTTTGGATTTATTCTTTTGCTTCTGTTATTAATCTAAACGCCTTGATCATATGATCACCTCTCCAAATGTTCTCCCGTTGATTCATGGCCTATCTCATTCCCACAAACCAGATCCCACAATCTCTCCCACACATCAGATCAAAAACATTCTATTTTGGAAGTTCTGAGCTCATCTCAGAAACGCCTACCTTTTCCCTAGGAAACATTATTCAGGTGTCCATTGATGTAATTATCCAGATATCTCTTGGAATGTCCCTCTATCTATAGAATACCTCCAGTGGTGCTAAGCTCCCTTCTTGCTTCATCCTCTGATTCTGACATTCCCTCTAATATTGTCCTTAATTCGTACTGCCTTTTAACCATTTTTCCCCCGCTCATGATTTTGTAACCCCTTGGATCTTGTGACATTGATGTCCAATCTGTATTTAATAAGCCATGTTCAAGAGATTCAAGATTCAAGTGAGATTCAAGAGAGTTTATTGTCATGTGTCCCTGATAGGACAATGAAATGCTTGCTTTTCTTCAGCACAACAGAACATAGTAGGCATGACTACAGAACAGATCAGTGTGTCCATATACCAGATATAAATATATACACACATGAATAAATAAACGGATAAAGTGCAAATAAACGGATAATGGGCTATTAATGTTCAAAGTTTTGTCCAAAGTGGAACTTCATCATCATACAATTCAAAGCAGCCTGTGGCTTGATATCTAATCAACCACCACTATATCACTATACACCAATGTGTACAATCTGCCAGATGTCTCAATACTACTTTGATAAAGCCCAGGAGTAGCAGTGCTCTTATTGATATTAAATCTGGATAATGCCAGGTACTTAGTTTTCTATGAACATGAGCTTATTACATATTGAACATTGTCGTAACGTGAGCCAGTGAAGAGGGGTTTAAATGGGTGCTTCACCTCAGCATCCGTTAAAGTTTAGCCTCTGCTTTCAGATCCACCTGCGGCAGTTTCACGGCACGCGGTACGCTGCAATCGACCCGATGATGGTGAGTGCTGAGGAACTTGAAGTACACCGAGCCCAACTGGACAGCGTGAATGAAGAGGAATTGTAACTGTCACTCTTTCCCCCCCCCCCCCCCCCCCCCCCCAGGAAAGGAATTTTCCACAGGAAGGCACTGTGCTGAGAACTCTGATTTTAAAAAAATGTGACAGTGGTGCCTTTTTTTTAAAAAAGGAAGGTGTCTTCACAGAACAAATGTTGAGATGTCAGTTTATTTTTGTTGCTTATTACTAATGAATTAAATGCCCGGAAATGTGTGTTGCCAGCCCTAGTCTCTGGGCAGTGTTGGACAATCGCCGATCTACACTCCAAGCCATGCATCAACAACTGGCAATGCAAGTGACAGCTACCTTAGACTTATCCCTTGCATCAACTCTACTTTGTGCAAACTAATTTTACTTCAACTCATTCTTTAATATGGCATACGACCAGAAATGCTGCATGCCAACCAGACACCCGGTAGTTCTTGATACTGGGTTGGTATTTTACTGAGGTATGTGAATTTGTTTTTTTTGTACTTAATTTGATATCTTAAATTGAAAATATTTTAAATCATTTAGAAAGTTGCCAGAATTTGTTTTGAAGTTTATGCAAAATCATTAAATGTACACCTTACTTTGTATAGTCACTAATTTGTGATTTGCCACTTATTCTGTTTACAGCTGCATATATAAAGCCAGGATTTGAAAGCTTACGTGCGTAACCTTGATTATTTATAACATAATAGTTTAAACTGTAAATAATCTTATGTTACCATGACTGAACTTGTTTGGCTCCAATAATTTGATTGGAAGATAGATATTAATTGACGGTACGATGCGTTTTCTATTATAATCTGGTTTGTGTGTTTGCTGTATTCTGTACATTTTAATAAATAAAATTTGGAACTTTATCTATTACCATTTGCCAAAATAGGTAAAGTTCAAAATTACTTTTAAGAACATCATTCGGGGCTGAGCCCTCTCACTGGCAGCTTTGCTTGATGATGTTTTGGTGATTAATTAATTACTATGTAGAATGGCGTAGAAAAATGTTCATTGGCAAATATAATTTGATACCTGATTCGTGCTCTCTCCATTGAGCCATGTCAGCCTGACTTGCTGGGAATTTAACTTTTTTACATTTATATGACCACCTTGATGAAGCTGAGAATCTGTGATTGATTATTTTATATCATAGGCATGAAGCTTGCTAATGGGGAGTAATAATGCCGTCTTGGTGCCAACCTTGTTGAATATCCTGATAAACTGACTTGGGACAGCAGACATTGTGGGAAAATACCGTATTGCCAGTGAAGGAAGATGACCCAAACAACAGGCTGAATCTATGACCTAACAAGAGTTTTGCTAAATAACTTTTCACGTGATTTCTGAAAATTCCCACAGACAGGGTTTGTTGCATTCCTTGCCTGACTTTCTATGTCACCTAATTAAAAGTTTAATCAAATGTTCAAACATTATTTACATCTCACTGATCAATGGCAGCCAGCCACTCTTTATGAAGTTAAAATTATTAAAGTGCCAAATACATTTTTCTCCCAATGTTTAAGAACTATTGTACCATAAGATAGCATACCCGGCGAGGGGTATGTTGGATGGGTTGTCTCAGTGCCCTTGGGACTTGTAAATGAAAGCTTTACAAGCTCTTAAGTGTACAACATCTTTTAATGATAGCACTGGGTATTACATACACCTTCAAGCACCGGCTACATTTTCTACTGAGGGGAAGGCGTTATGATTGATGTTAACTGGGCGGGGTTAATGGGAGTGAGGTAACTATATTATTGGTTGCATATAAACCATCTACATCCTTCCCCTTAGAAATCAAAAAAAACAGATTGTTGTCACGAACAACCGAATTAAACAGCAGAATTAAACGAAATCGCCGTAGCGAACAGGCGGCTTACTGATCCTGCCCGAGCGCGTACGGATGTCTCCCCTCCCCCCCGAAAGAGCAGAAGAAGCAGGAGGACGCAAGGCAGCCGGGGAACCAGGGAAGGGCATTGGGGTGGGAGAAACAGGAGAGGGAGAACCGCGATCGGCAACAGGGGACCCGCGCAGAGGGGAACCAGGCGCCCGCGACGGGGGACCGAGGCATGCAGGAACACCAGCCGGGGCGGCAGCCGGCTGCTGATAGGAGAGTGGAGGGGCATAGGGCCCAGGGGGCTGCGGCTGTGGCTCATTAACCGCAGCAGGTGTTGTCGGCTCCTTCGGTAGATGGAACCCTCACAGTCGACCAGATACGAACGAGGAGAGTCGGCCACCCCAACCACGGTGGCCAGACGGTAGTGCCCACTGGCGGTCTGCAAACGAACAACCTGTCCGGGCAACAGAGGATCGAGTGGTCTGCACGACCGATCGTGGGAACGCCGCTGGCTGTCATGTTTCTCTTGAATTCGCCTCTGCACGGAGGCGGGCTCCAGCACCCGAGGTTTCAGCTGGCGCTGGGCAATCGGGACGGTGGATCTGGTAGTTCTGGACATCAGACGCTGAGCAGGGGACCCCATGGCCGGATCCCTGGAAACATTCCTGAGGTTCAGGAGATCCAAATACAAATCAGAATTGGATAGTCGCGCCTGTTCCATCAGAAGCTTGGCGCTGCGGACGGCCCGTCTGCTAGGCCGTTGCTCTGTGGGTACTCTGGGCTGCTGGTGAAATGCACGAAGTTCCACTTGTCGGCAAAGCTTTTGAATTCTCGGCTTGTAAACTGCCTGCCGTTGTCAGTCTGCAGCCTGACCGGGGTCCCAAAAGTGGAGAAGTGTTTCCGCAGCTTGCGGTCACCATCTCCGACGTGAGGGATGTCAGCAAATCCACTTCGAACCAGTTGGAGTACGAGTCGACCAGGACAAGGTAGTGGTTACCACGCCACTCGAATATGTCGGCAGCCAGCGAGGACCAGGCCAAAGCAGGGGCGGGCTGTTGCAGCAGGGGCTGTCGCTGCTGGTGCGGCGCAAGACTGTTGCACGTGGAGCAGGCAGAAACTCTGTCTCGGATATATTTGGCCATTCCAGGCCAATAGAATTGGCACTGAGCGTGGGCAAGCGTTGCATCGACCCCAGGGTGTCCGCTGTGTGCATCTCGGTGCCCTTCTTGTAGATTATGTCAAAGTCGAAGCGCTGGAGCTGCAGCATCATACGCTGCAGCCTGGCAGGGGCAGCGTGAATCGGCTTGTTCAGGATTGTCACCAGTGGCTGGTGGTCGGTTTCGACCGTAAATCTGCTGCCGAACAGGAAGTCTCTGAACTTGGAGCAGGCGAACACCACCGCGAGCAGCTCTTTCTCGATCTGAGCGTACCGCTGCTCGGTGTCCGTCATGGTGCGGGAGGCATAGGAGACGGGATGCAACTTCTGACACCATGTAAATGAAAGCTTTACAAGCTCTTAAGTGTACAACATCTTTTAATGATAGCACTGGGTATTACATACACCTTCAAGCACCGGCTACATTTTCTACTGAGGGGAAGGCGTTATGATTGATGTTAACTGGGCGGGGTTAATGGGAGTGAGGTAACTATATTATTGGTTGCATCTACAGGACTGATTGCCATAAGTCTGCTCATTTACTAGAGAGCAGTCTTATCATCAGATCATTGTTCTCAGAACTGAAGCATTCATTTTACTCGGCCACTGACAAATCAAAGTCCGCAAGACTTTAGCAATTGTTATATTCTCAAGAGCAGCATTGAAAAACCCTCTGTCCTCTGGTCCATCAGAGACAAATTGTAAATATTCTCAGGAATTTATAATTGTCCTTAGCCATCAGCTGCAGATTGAAATGTTAGATGCAAGAAACTGCAAATGCTGGTTTACAAACAAAAGCACAAAGTGCTGGCGTAACACAGCGGGTCAGGCAGCATCTCTGGAGAACATAGATAGGTGATAGGTCAGGAGTCATCAGATTAAAATGTAAGTTGGACTCTGCGACCACCCATCGAGGGAGAGCCCGATGGGAATCTTTAACAACCTCTGCCCATGATGGTTGGCATGACTCAAAATTCTGGCACTTTATGGAAAATGTACCAGAATAAGAGTTAGACAAAAATGCTGGAGAAACTCAGCGGGTGAGGCAGCATCTATGGAGCGAAGGAAATAGGCAACATTTCAGGCTGAAACCCTTCTTCAGGGTAAGACTTGCTAATTTGTATCGGGAATTTGCAATTAATTTAAATTTCATAATCCTCAAAAAGTTTCAGTTTTTGATAAACTGGAATCTCAGGTGACAGATTTAAAAATATATAAATATAACTCTATCCAGCCGTCTAAGATAACTGGAATTTAATAACAGCGTTGTGAACATTATAGCTAACGAGGTAACCAAAATGAGGGAGTTTAAGCAATAGCTTAGTAAACTGAACTTTGAAGCGGATGCAAGGGTTAATGTTTTGGGAAAACCTGCTGCAAGAGAAAGTAGCCTGCTGGTTAGGTGGTTAGAACAGCGAATTAACCTGTAGTGAGTGGATTTTTTGTAAATTACTAATTTTTTTAGTGGGAAAATGACCACCATGCTGAATGGTTAATTCTGAAAAAAAAAACACTGAAGAAGCGTATATATTCCAGATGGAGAAAAACTTTTAATTGAAATATGTAAGAGGTTCCTGCGGGAAATCATTTTACATCCTGTCCTGCTGGTTTCTGAATGAAACTCCTTATTGGTCCCTCATCCACTCAAGTGTCCCCCATTTCCCTCAGTGTTCGGCCTGGCGCCAGTGTGTGGGGGGAGGGGTCACGCGGGCTCGTGGCCGAAGCGAGCGGACAATCGCTTCGCACGAGCTGTTCTTCGCGCGCTGAAGTTTGGCGGGTTTGACGGACAGCGGTCTCCGCCAATCGGATGGACTGTCTACCCCATGGCCCAACGTCGTGGCCGGAGCGAGGTCCAATGGTCAGTGAGGGGGGCGGGACATGGCGGTGTCTATAAAAGGCGGCGCTGACCAGGCAGTGTCCACCAGTGGCCGGAGAAGAACCTCAACGCGCGCCCCCACGGCGAGTGGACAGCGGCGCCTGGGACCCTTCAAGACACACCCCATCGCTCTGGTCATCCCACTGGTCAGTGGCCGGACAGGGTCTGCGTTCCGCAAAAGACCAAAGGGCAAGGCCAAAGACATCGCCCCTCTCCCCCAATTTAATAAAATATCCTCTCAGGGGTCACTCCTTCCCTCCCACCCGCCCTGTCCAGAGGAGCGAGGGGTGAGTATGAAGGGGGGTGAGGGCGGGGAGTCTCTTTCTTGTGTCATTCTGCTCCATTGATGGTGTTCACGGTAACACTCACCAACGCTAAGTCCCCGCAGGCCCAGCTACACACAAACATCTGCAGGTCAGGTTGGCTTCAAGTAGATCCACGCCCCTGGACCGCTCTGCGACCCGCCTTGAAGACGATGGCGTGGGAGACCGCGACCGAGATGTGCTTCCAGACCGAGATCTTGTCGGAGATCTTGTGAGGTTCAATCTCCTCGGAAAGAAGAAAAAGAGCTGGCGGAACTCAGCGGGTCGGGCAACATCTGTGGAGGGAATGGACAGACGACGTTTTGGATCGTGACCCTCCAAGACTCCATTCTTGTCTCCATTTAACAGGTCAGTTTCCGAGACAGTACGTAGCAGAGGTTGATGGTCACCATGGATGGAATGACACATTGTTGAAGATCCCAAAAGTCAATCTTGCTCCAAGTTCTCTGTGACCTTCCACACCTGGCGTTGGAGAAGCTGTTGAGGAAAAAAATGGTGGGACTTCTTGTCGCCCTGGATCTCCTCCAGATGGTGTGAAAGGGGAAACATGATAACACCCTTCAAGGGCCATGATCCAAAACATCATCGGTCCGTTCCCTCCACATATGTTGCCTGACCCACTGAGTTCCTCCAACTTTCGATAAGGTCCAACATAGGAGATTAGGGTGCATGGTATTGGGGGTAGAGTGCTGACATGGATAGAAAATTGGTTGGAAGACAGGAAACAAAGTGTAGGGAGTAATGGGTCCCTTTCAGAATGGCAGGCAGTGACTAGTGGGGAACCGCAAGGCTTGGTGATGGGACAGCAGCTATTTACAATATATATTAATGAGTTAGGTGAATAGATTATAAGTAACATTAGCAAATTTGCAGATAACACAACACTGGGTGACAGTGTCAACTGTGAGGAGGATTCTATGAGGATGCAGGGTGACTTGGACAGGTTGGGTGAGTGGACAGATGCAGTTTAATGTGGATAAATGTGAGGTTACCACTTTGGTAGCAAAAACAGGAAGGCAGATTATTATCTAAATGGTGTCAAGTTGGGAAAAGGGGAAACATAGAAACATAGAAATTAGGTGCAGGAGTAGGCCATTCAGCCCTTCGAGCCTGCACCGCCATTCAATATGATCATGGCTGATCATCCAACTCAGTATCCCGTACCTGCCTTCTCTCCATACCCTCTGATCCCCTTAGCCACAAGGGCCACATCCAACTCACTCTTAAATATAGCCAATGAACTGGCCTCAACTACCCTCTGTGGCAGAGAGTTCCAGAGACTCACCACTCTCTGTGTGAAGAAAGTCTTTCTCATCTCGGTCTTAAAGGATTTCCCCCTTATCCTTAAGCTGTGACCCCTTGTCCTGGACTTCCCCAACATCGGGAACAATCTTCCTGCATCTAGCCTGTCCAACCCCTTAAGAATTTTGTAAGTTTCTATAAGACCCTCTTAATCTCCTAAATTCCAGAGAGTATAAACCGAGTCTATCCAGTCTTTCTTCATAAGACAGTCCTGACATCCCAGGAATCAGTCCTTCTCTGCACTCCCTCTATGGCAATAATGTCCTTCCTCAGATTTGGAGACCAAAACTGTAACGCAATACTCCAGTCTGGTCCTCACCAAGACCCTGTACAAACTGAAGTAGAACCTCCCTGCTCCTGTACTCAAATCCTTTTGCTATGAAAGCTAACATACCATTCACTTTTTTTCACTGCCTGCTGCACCTGCATGCCTACTTTCAATGACTGGTGTACCATGACACCCAGGTCTCGCTGCATCTCCCCTTTTCCTATCGGCCACCATTTAAATAATAGTCTGCTTTCCTGTTTTTGCCACCAAAGTGGATAACCTCACATTTATCCACGTTTATACTGCCATCTGCCAAACATTTGCCCACTCACACCAGCCTATCCAAGTCACCCTGCAGTCTCCTAGCATCCTCCTCACAGCGAACACTGCCCCCCAGCTTAGTGTCATCCGCAAACTTGGAGATATTGCCTTCAATTCCCTCATCCAGATCATTAATTATATATTGTAAATAGCTGGGGTCCCAGCACTGAGTCCTGCGTACCCCACTAGTTACTGCCTGCCATTGTGAAAAGGACCCGTTTACTTCCTACTCTTTGCTTCCTGTTTGCCAGCCAGTTCTCTATCCACATCAATACTGAACCCCTAATACCGTATGCTTTAAGTTTGTATACTAATCTCTTATGTGGGACCTTGTCGAAAGCCTTCTGGAAGTCCAGATATACCACATCCACTGGTTCTCCCTTATCCACGCTACTAGTTACATCCTCGAAAAATTCCACAAGATTCGTCAGACATGATTTACCTTTTGGTAAATCCATGCTGACTTTTGTCCAATGATTTCACCACTTTCCAAATGTGCTGCTATCCCATCTTTAATAACTGACTCTAGCAGTTTCCCCACTACCGATGTTAGACTAACTGGTCTGTAATTCCCCGTTTTCTCTCTCCCTCCCTTCTTAAAAAGAGGGATTACATTTGCTACCCCGCCAATCCTCAGGAACTACTCCAGAATCTAAAGAGTTTTGAAAGATTATCACTAATGCATCCACTATTTCCTGAGCTACTTCCTTAAGTACTCTGGGATGCAGCCTATCAGGCCCTTGGGGATTTATCGGCCTTTAAATCTATCAATTTACCCAAACACCACTTCCCGACTGACCTGGATTTCACTCAATTCCTCCTTTGACCCACAGTCCCCCCTGCTATTTCCGGCAGATTATTTATGTCTTCCTTAGTGAAGACGGAACCAAAGTAGTTATTCAATTGGTCCGCCATATCCTGTTCCCCATGATCAACTCACCTGTTTCTGACTGCAAGGGACCTACATTTGTTTTAACTAACCTCTTTTCTCTTCACATATCTATAAAAACTTTTGCAGTCAGTTTTTTATGTTCCCTGCCAGTTTTTTCTTTCATAATCTATTTTTCCTTTCCTAATTAAGCCTTTGTCCTCCTCTGCTGGTCTCTGAATTTCTCCCAGTCCTCTGGTATGCTGCTTTTTTCTGGCTACTTTGTACGCATCATCCTTTGCTTGATACTATCCCTGATTTCCCTTGTTATCCACGGATGCACTACCTTCCCCGATTATTCTTTTGCCAAACTGGGATGAACAATTTTTTGTAGTTCATCCATGCAGTCTTTAAATGTCTTCCATTGTATATCCACCGTCAACCCTTTTAGAATTAATTGCCAGTCAATCTTGGCCAATTCACGTCTCATACCCTCAAAGTTACCTTTCTTTAAGTTCAGAAACCATTGTTTTCTGAATTAACAATGTCACTCTCCATCCTAATGAAGAACTCAACCATATTATGGTCACTCTTGCCCAAGGGGGCACGTACAACAAGACGGCTAATTACCCCTTCCTCATTACTCAAAACCCAGTCTAAAATAGCCTGCTCTCTCGTTGGTTCCTCTACATGTTGATTTAGATAACTATCCCGCATACATTCCAAAAAATCCTCTTCCTCAGCACCCCTGCCAATTTGATTAACCCAATCTATATGTAGATTGAAGTCACCCATTATAACTGTAAGCATGCAGGTACAGCAGGCAGTGAAGAAAGCAAATGGCATGTTCGCCTTCATAACAAGAGGAGTTGTGTATAGGAGCAAAGCGGTCCTTCTGCAGTTGTGCAGGGCCCTAGTGAGACCACACCTGGAGTATTGTGTGCAGTTTTGGACTCCAAATTTGAGGAAGCACATTCTTGCTATTGAGGGAGTGCAGCGTAGGTTCACACTGTTAATTCTCGGAATGGCGGGACTGTCATATGCTGAGAGAATGGAGTGGCTGGGTTTGTATACTCTGGAATTTAGAAAGATGAGAGGGGATCTTATTGAAACATATAAGATTATTAAGGGTTTAGGCTCGCTAGAGGCACGAAACATGTTCCCAATGTTGGGGGAGTCCAGAACTAGGGGCCATAGTTTAAAAATAAGGGGTAAGCCATTTAGAACATAGATGAGGAAACACTTTTTCACACAGAGAAACATAGAAAATAGGTGCAGGAGTAGGCCATTTGGCCCTTCGAGCCGAATGTTCTGAGTCTGGAATTCTCTGCCTCAGAGGTCGGTGGAGGCTGGTTCTCTGGATACTTTTAAGAGAGAGCTAGATAGGGCTCTTAAAGATAGATGAGTCAAGGGGATATGAGGAGAAGGCAGGAACGGGGTACTGATTGTGGATGATCAGCCATGATCACATTGAATGGTTGTGCTGGCTGAAGGGCCGAATGGCCTACTCCTGTACCTATTGTCTATTGAAGCAAGGTTGTGTCCCAGCTCCCGTGCTGTTCAGCATCTTCCTATCTGCCCTTTCTTTTTTGTCTTCACGACTGACACAGAAGGAGCGTATCTTCACACTAGAAGCGACAGGAACCTCTTCATTCCAGCAACGCTGAAAGCCAAGACCAAGGTAGGAACTGTGCTTATAAATGTTCAATGGTTCTTTATTAGTCACATTTACTGAGCTAAAGTGAAATTCATTTCCGTACACAGTTTAATACATGCAGCACCATACATAATCACTATGACAAACCTTAAGCATCTCGGATACGGTACAAGTGTATAACAGTAGTAGATTGAGACAGTAGACAGAGAGACCAGCTTTGGTGCCATTTTTCAAGTCTCAGTTTGTAAGTGCAAGGTTGTGTTGACGGAGTGTGTGTAGTGAGGAGGGAGAGGGGGTGTGTGGGGGAGAGGTATGTGGGGGACCAGGGAGGGAGGGGGCAGCGAGCGTTATGGAGCCAGAGAGCAGGGTGTGGGTGGGGGGGAGCGGAGGGTGAGGTTGGGGTTGTGTGTGGGGAGGGATGTGTGTGGGGGAGGGATACGGGTGGCGGGGGTGGGGAAGGGGTAAACGGGTGGGGTTGTTGGGGGGAGGGGTGTGGGTGGGGAGGGGTTGTGGGGGGGGTGTGAGTGGGGGAGGGTGCGGGGGAGGGAAAATGTGGGAGGAGGAGATGGGGGTGTGGGGGAGGTATATGTGGGGGGGGTGAGGGTTTTGAAGGGAGGGGGTGTGTAAATGGAGAGTGGGTGTGGGGGAAGGGGAGGGGGAAAGGAACTGAATGTAAAGGAGCCATTATGTGACCATAATATGATAAGTTGTAATCTACAATTTGAGAGGGAGTAGGGTAAATCGGAGGTGTCAGTATTACAGTTGAACAAAGGGGACTATGGAGCCATGAGGGAGGAGCAGGTCAAAGTTGACTGGAAAGATACCCTAGCAGGGATGACAGTGGAACACCAACGGCAGGTGTTTCTGGGAATAATACAGAAGGTGCAGGAGCAGTTCATTCCAAATAGGAAGAAAGATTCCAAAGGGAGTAAGGAGTGACCGTGGCTGACAAGGGAAGTCAGGGACAGTATAAAAATAAAAGAGAAGTATAACAGCAAAGATGAGCAGGAAGCCAGAGGATTGGGTAATGTTTAAAGAGCAACAGAAGATAACTAAAAAGGCAATACGGGGAGAAAGGATGAGGTACGAAGGTAAGCTCGCCCAGAATATAAAGGAGGATATTAAAAGCTTCTTCAGGCATGTGAAGAGGAAAAAAATAGTTAAGACCAAAGTTGGACTCTTGAAGACTGAAAAGGGTAAATTTAATATGGGGAACAAGGAAATGGCAGATGAGTTGAACAGGTACTTTGGTTCCGCCTTCACTAAGGAAGACACAAACCATCTTCCTGATGTACTAGTGGCCAGAGGATCTGGATGACGGAGGAACTGAAGGAAATCCACATTAGGCATGAAATGGTGTTGAGTAAACTGATGGGACTGAAGGCTGATAAATCCCCAGGGCCTGAGGGTCTGCATCCCAGGGTACTTGAGGAAGTGGCTCTAGAAATTGTGGATGCATTGGTGATAATTTCCAATGTTCTATAGATTCAGGATCAGTTCCTGTGGATTGGAAGGTAGCTAATTTCATCCCACTTTTTAAGAAAGACGGGAGAGAGAAAACTGAATTAATCACCAGTTAGCCTGACATCGGTGGTGGGGAAGATGCTGGAGTCAATTATAAAAGATGAAATAGCGGCGTATTTGGATAGCAATACAGGGCCTGTCCCACTGCGATTTGTTTCGGCGAGATGCGAGCGTCAGTGACTTACACCCGTAAAACCGTCAAGTTGTACGACATACACGCTGACGTATGCTGTCCTGCGGGTGACGGCCGGTTAGTATTAGGATCGGGGTTAAGGACCACAGATGGGCTGTCAAATGTTCTTCCTTCAATGCATGGATTTTAAATATTAATATATTAAAATTAATAATACAATAAAATCAATTCTGCAAATGAAAAGATGTCTGAGTCGTTCAGTTTTATTTACAGATGTATTGGTCCGCTTCCAGATCAAATCATCATCTCTAACTTTTCACAGGGATGGATTCAGTGAGTGTAGACTGAACTCCCCTCTCCCCTTCTCTCCCCTTTCCCCCCTCCCAACCCATCCCTCCTTCTCCACAACCCCCCCTCCCCTTCTTCCCTTCCCCCCTCTTCCTCCCTTCTCTCCATTCTACTCTTCTCCCCTTCTTCACTCCCACCCCCCCTCCCTCAAATTCCCTTCTCGACCTCTCCCTCCCTTCTCTCATTCTCCAACGCCTACCCCCATCACTTTCTCCGATGCCCCCCATTTGTGGACCGAGCCTGTGACCAGCGAATATCCGCACACTATCCCACACGCTAGGGACAATTTATACAAATCCTAGCCCTAAACCTAACACTAACCCTAATCGTAACCCTAACATTAACCCTAACTCTAGGTTGATAGGCTTGGTATAAGTATAAGTTGTCCCAAGCGTGTGTGGGATCGTGTGCGGGGGATCCATGGTCGGTGCAGACTCGGTGGGCCAAAGGGGACTGTATCTCTGAACTAAATGTGACACGGGCCCCAGGGCTTGGACTCGAACCCCCAATGTTCTGCCTGCTCCTCATGGGAACTAAACTGTTGCCCACGAGTTGTCCCAGAGGGCAGATCTCTCTTCCAATGGTCTCTCCAAACCCCAGAGGCAGCGGGCTTTCCCTGTGAAAAGTTAGAGCCGGTGATTGGATCTGGAAGCAGACCATTACATCTGTAAATAAAACGGAACGACTCAGACATCTTTTCATTTGCACAATTGATTTTATTGTATTAATTTTAATATATTAATGTTTATAATCCATGCATTAAAGGAAGAATATTTTACAGCCCGTCTGTGGTCCTTAACCCCAACCCTAACTGGGCGTCACCCGCAGGACAGCACATGTCAATGTGTGACAGGGCGCACAACATGATGAGACACCCAGATGTTGCCCTTGGATCTTGAACATTCCAAAATCCAGGGGCGACAGGGAGACACTGCGTGCCAACGCGCATCACTACATGCTTCACCACGTTTCATGCCGCGTCATGACCCAACAACCTCTTTTCAGGCTGTCGCCAAAAATGTCACCCAAGTGGGACAAGTCCTCAACAGGATCGATCCGTGTCAGCATGGATTTACAAAGAGGAAATCATACTGAACAAACCTTATTGAATTTTTTGAGGATGTAACTAGGAAAATGGGCCAGTGAATGTAATGTACCTGGACTTGCAGAAAGCATTTGATAAGGTCCCACATAGGAGATTAGTGGGCAAAATTGGGGCACATGGTATTGGGGGTAGAGTGCTGACATGGATAGAAAATTGGTTGGCAGACAGGAAACAAAGAGTAGGGGTTAACGGGTCCCTTTCAGAATGGCAGGCAGTGACGAGTGGGGAACCGCAAGGCTTGGTGATGGGACAGCAGCTATTTACAATATATATTAATGATTTAGGTGAATGGATTACAAGGAATATTAGCAAATTTTCAGATAACATCAACCTGGGTGGCAGTGTGAACTGTGAGGAGGATGCTATGAGGATGCAGGGTGACTTGGAGAGGTTGGGTGAGTGAGCAGATGCATGGCAGATGCAGTTTAATGTGGATAAATGTGAGGTTTTCCACTTTGGTAGCAAAAGCAGGAAGACAGATTATTATCTAAATTGTGTCAAGTTGGGAAAAGGGGAAGTACAACGGGATCTGGGGGCTCCTTATTCATCAGTCAATGAAAGTAAGCATGCAGGTACAGCAGTTTTGGTCACCAAATTTGAGGAAGGACATTCTTGCTATTGAGGGAGTGCAGCGTAGGTTCACAAGGTTAATTCCCGGGATGGCAGGACTGTCATATGCTGAGAGAATGGAGCGCTGGGCTTGTATAGTCTGGAATTTAGAAAGATGAGAGGGGATCTTATTGAAACATATAAGATTATTAAGGGTTTGGACACGCAGGAGGTAGGAAACATGTTCCCGATGTTGGGGGGAGTCCAGAACAAGGGGCCACAGTTTAAGAATAAGAAGTAAGCCATTTAGAACGGAGATGGGGAAAAACTTTTTCTCACGGAGTGTTGTGAGTCTGTGGAATTCTCTGCCTCAGAGGAGGAGGCCAGTTCTCTGGATACTTTCAAGAGAGAGCTAGATAGGGCTCTTAAAGATAGCGGAGTCAGGGGATATGGGGAGAAGGCAGGAACGGGGTACTGATTGTGGATGATCACATTGAATGGCGGTGCTGGGTCGAAGGGCCTAATCCTGCACCTATTGTCTATTGAAGCAAGGTTGTGTCCCAGCTCCCACGCTGTTCGGCATCTTCCTATCTGCCCTCTGTCCTTTGTCTTCACGACTGACACAGAAGGAGCGTATTTTCACATGAGAAGCGACAGGAACAGTAGTAGATTGAGATAGTAGACAGAGAGGCCAGATTTGGTGCAATTTTTCAAAGCTCAGTTTGTAAGTGCAGGGTTCTTGTGGGAGGGAGGGGAGGGGGGCAGCGAGCATTGTTGAGCCGGAATGGTGGGGGTGTGGGTTGGGGAGAGGTGTGGGTGGGGGAAGGGCTGTGTGGATGGCGGTTGTGGGGGAGGGGTGTGGGAGGAGGGGGAGGGTAATGTGGATGGGGGGTTGTGGGGGAGGTGGTGTGTGGGCGGGTGGAGGGGTGTGGGTGGATGTGTGTGGGGGAGGGGTGTAGTGAGCGGGGGGAGGGGTGCAGGTGGAGTGTGTGGGGGGAGGTGGTGTGGGCGTGGGGAGGGGTGGGGTGGGGGAGGGGTGAGGGTGGGTGGGAGAGGGGGAGTGTGTGGGTGGGGGAGCGGTGTATAGGTGGAGGGTTGTGTATGCCAGTGGTGTGTGTGGGTGAGGTGGTACGGTGGAGGGAGGATGGGGGAGAGGTGTGGGGGGAGGGGGTGTATTCCTTGCTGTAGATTAACAAGTCTGTAATTGCAACAACACAAAAATGCATTAATTTAAACTTCAGTAAATTTATACTCACGATACTACTGTAAACATGTCAGTAATGCAACCCAAAGACTCAGTCCATAGTTTTTCACAGTTCATAGATGTGGTTTGTGTCGGGCAGTGTTCAAGAGCTTGATGGTTGCTGGGAAGAAGTTGTTCCTGAAGCTGGAGGTCACGATTTCTGGGCTTCTGAACAAAGTAATGGGAGCGTAGTGCAATGACACACAGATAACTAATAAAATAAAAATACAGGAAATTAATAATTGAATGCTAGTGTGAAATATATCTGTCGGGCAGCAAAAGACGCAGTCCATAATACCTCATCGTTGTGGTTCATGTTGTGCAGTGTTCGAGAAACTTCTAATTGCTGGGAAGAAGCTGCTCTTAAACATGGAGGTCAGTTTCCCTGCTTCTGTTGACTTTTCACACTGGTAGGGTGTTGTGGGTCTTTGATATTAGCTGCCTTTTGCAGGTAACATCTCCTGTAGATCCCTTTGGTGGTGAAGAGATCATCACCTGTGACGGACTGAGCAGTTTCTGCGTAACACACGCGTAACACCAACATTGTCACACTGCACAAGAACAAGGGAGTGCACCAACTACAGGGACATCTCATTTCTGAGTGTTACAGGAAAGGCCTTTGCCAGAGTGATCCTGCAAAGACTGCACCGACTCGCTGACCTGAGGCACAATGCGGTTTCCATGGAGGTAGATCCACAATGGACATGGTCTTCTCCCTGCGTCAAATACAAGGAAAATGTCAAGAGCAGCAATTGGGATTATAAGAGCCATAAAATAAATAAAAAAACATTTATGTAAATCAAAAATTAATGGAGGTCTAGCACTACCAAATCTTATGTTTTATTACTGGGTAGTTAATATTAAAAATATGAATTTTTGGTTAGTAGAGACAGATAAACAACCAACTTGGTTAAAAATGGAAAAAGAAGATTGTTCACCTTTTGAAATTAGTTCGATAATATTTGCCAATATTAATCTAGGTAAGAAAACCTATAGCGAAAACCCTATAATAGAAAGTGGAATATGTATCTGGAAACAAATAAAGAAAACATTAAAATTGGAATGTATACGACTAGCCCTTACCATTGTAAATAATGTTACATTTAAACCCTCAATGATGGATAAAGGCTTTTTACAATGGAAAAATAAGGGAATTAATAAGACGGGAGATCTCTACAGGGAAAATTCTTTCCTTTCATTTCAAGAATTACAACAAGTTTATGAATTACATTCAAAAGACTTTTAGATACCTACAAATTAGAGACTATGTAAAAGCAAACACACAGGAAATTAGAAATAGAATGACAGAAATTTTAGATGAATGTCTAAATAAACATCCGAACACGGAAAAATTGATATCATATATTTATAATATTCTATTGGAAAATGATGTCCCATTGACAGAAATATATAGACAAACATGGGAAAACGAATTGGGTCAAAATATTAGACCAGAAGTATGGGATGAAAGTTTACAACATATACACCACTGTTCGTTAAATGCTAGGCACTCTCTTATACAATTTAAAATATTACATAGACTACATTACTCAAAATCCAAACTACATAACATTTTTTCAAATGTATCTGCCATATGTGATAAATGTCAGCACTCAGAAGCTAACGACACACTCATTTACAAATAGTGTAAACATTACAAAATTTTGGATAGAAATATTTAGGATAATTTTGAATGTTGTTAATATGAATCTGACTCCTGACTCAAAGTTAATAATACTGGGAATACTGGAAACAGATCAATTAATAACAACGAATCAAAGAATTTTTATTGATTATAGTTTAATAATTGGGAAACAACTAATATTAAAATTCTGGAAAGGTCCTACCTCCCCCACAATCAAAATGTGGATTACAGGAATGTCGGAGACACTCCATCTGGAAAGATTGAGGCTTGTCCTAATAGACAGGTTGGATCTTTTCAGAGGAATATGGTCTCCATACATTGAATATCTAAAGTGTCAAAATGGCTCGGTGCGGGAGCCTGACTGAAACCTGAATAATGGAATAGATGAAGAAATACGTATAACAAATCATGGATATATCTCCAACGATGGAAAACTTTTTAATACTCCATTCACTTCTTTATTTTTGATTTCTTATCTCTATATTATTTTTCTCTATCTTTTCTTACTTATAAAAGAAAGTATAGAAATATAAATAAGTCTTAAATGTTAATATTACGAATGTATGTAAGAAGTATTTTCCATTAATATGTATTTACAATTAATAAAAAAATTTTTTTGTGATTGAGCAGAGGACAATATCTGATGAGATGACCATTGACCAGGGCTGGCACGCAGATGCTTCATCACACCTGACCCTGCTGTATTGCTGAGGAAGATCTGGTGTCCCTGGAAATGTGGAGCTGGTCCTTTGTAAACTGCCCTCAGTGGAAGACCGTGATGGAGATGTGTTTTTAGAGCTCGGCTGTCAGCGAAGTTGGAGTAGTAAACTGTTGGATGAACTCAGCGGGTCAGGCAGCATCTGTGGAGGGAATGGACAGACGCTGTTTGGATCAGGACTCTTCAAGACTCCATTCTTATCTTAATTTTCCAGGATGGATTATGATGACAGCAAATGGGCAAGATTGATGATCACCGAGGACTGGAGTAACTGATGATTGAAGATCCTGAAGAACCAATTTTACTCCACGTTCTCTGTGACCTTCCACAACTGGAACTGGAGAAGTTGCTGATGAACAACTTGGTGGGATTTCTTGTGGCCATGGATCTCCTCCAGATTGTTTGTAGGGAAAAGCATGACAGATGTGTGCGTGCCGGCGGTTGGCCGAGGACGGGCCCTCAGTGGGTGCCGGTCGTCGGTCGAGGTCACGCCGCCGATAGAACACGGTATCTGCAGACAGAATGGACAGATGACATTTGGATCGGGATCCTTCAAGACTCCATTCTTCTCTCCATTTACCAGGTCACTTTTTGACAACTGGAAATGGCCAGGTTTGATGATCACCGTGGATTTAAATGACAGATCCTTGAAGATCCCGAAGGCCCAATCTTGCTCCATGTTCTCTGCAACCTTCCACACCTGGAGCAGGAGAACCTGGCGCGCTCATGAAGAGCGCTGCGCAGCCGTACTGGAGCGGACCTGGCCGCTGGCACGGAGCCAGTGAAGACTGGATTCTTGTTCCCTGGGCAATCTCAGGAACATGACAGAGCTCATGATCACAGTGTACTTGAATAGCAGAACATTGAAGATGCCAAAGGCCAATCTTGCTCCACGTTCTCTGCAACCTTCCACACCTGGCGCTGGAGAAGCTGCTGAGGAACAACTTGGTGGGACTTCTTGTCGCCCCAGATCTCCTTCAGACAGTGTGAAGGGGAAAGCATGAAACATCTGCCGACTGATGTGGTAGCCAGCTGTTTGCGGGGAACTTTCCCTCCGAAGACTTGCAGGCAAATGTCACTGGGGCAGATGATGTCAGAGCTGGACGAGTTTGACAAATTACTGAAACGTCTTGGATTCTCTCATGCAACCCCAAGAGAGATTTGAAAGCACGAATGAAAAGCCTGAAAATGGATGTCGGGACCATGAATGCCAGTCGTGTAAAACCATCGGATATGAAGCCACATCGGTGGGGACCGCACCGGAATTCCTCACTCCATCCAACAAAGGCCCTTTTAAGAGCCACTAGAAAGAGCTACAACCTCATCCCCGCCCGCGCTCTCGTCTGCATTTGGGATTTCATCGTCAGCATTTCCCAGTACAACTGGCAGCGATCTGTTGCACATGAGAATCCACAGTGTTTAAGAAATTTGTCAAATTCGTCTGGCTCTGACTCATCATCTGCCCCAGTGACATTTTCCTGCAAGTCTTCAGAGGGAAAGTTCCTCGCGAACAGATCTGAAGAGACGGCCACGGACCAGGTGTGGCACGCAGAAGCTTCATCACACCAGCCGTTGGAACGGAGCCGGTCAAGACCAGACTCGGCCAGCGGTGGCCGCGAACAAGGACGAACTTTGTGGCCAAAGTGATCGCCGTGAACAAGGGCCAAGGATGAGCCCGCGGTGGGTGCAGGAGGTCGGTCGAGGACGTGCCGCCGAGATGGCAGAGGGACCATCGGGACCACATTGGTCACTCATCACCCCAACAGAAGGAGGATTTCAGGGGCTGATGGACAGACTGTCTCAAGCTCGCAACAAAGACCGACTGAGAATCATCAGAGAGAGGGTGATGTCCCTCAACACACACGTAACACCAACATTGTCACACTGCACAAGGACAAGGGAGATCACAGTGAGTACACCAACTACAGGGACATCTCACTTCTGAGTGTTACGGGAAAGGCCTTTGCCAGAGTAATCCTACAAAGGTGGCACAGAATCGCTGACCTGAGGCACATTGTGGTTTCCATGGAGATAGATCCACAATGGACATGATCTTCTCCCTGCGTCAAATACAAGAAAAATGTCAAGAGCAGCAAACCCCATTGTTCATCGCCTTTGTGGATGTTACGAAAGCTTTTGATTCTGTCACAGACACGGCCTCTACCAGCTACTGGAGAAGATTAGATGTCCACCACGTCTTCTAAACCTCACTTGGTCCTTCCATGAGAACATGCATCTAGAGTGGAAATTGATGAAGCTACATTGGACAGTTTCCCCATGAGAAGTGGAGTGAAGCAAGGCTGTGACCCAACTCCCATGGTGTTCAGCATCTTCTGATCTGCCCTTTTGTTCTTTGCCTTCCCAACAGACACAGAAGACGTGTAACTTCAAACCAGAAGTGATGGGATGCTCTTCAATGTGGCAATGTTGAAAGCCAAAACGAAGGTGAGAACTGTGCATATAAGGGAACTCCAGCCCGCTGATGATGCTGCACTCAGTTCCCCAAAAGCAGAAGGACTTCAGGGGCTGATGGGCAGACTGTCTCGTGCTCGCACCAAAGACCGACTGGCAATCAGCGTTAAGATGATTGTTGTCATGGGTCAGGGCTCTCCACTCCCCTCTGAAATGACCATAAACACAACTCCGCTGGAAAATGTCTTAATTTCACCAACCTAGGATCTACGGTGTCTGACAGCCACTCTCTGGATGAGGAAACCAATTCATGTACAGTAAAACACCTTCTTCTACAGCACTTCGGGAGACTAAGCAAGTGGACATGGAAGAACAGGAAACTCACATTGAAGACCAAGGTAACTGTCTACAATGCGGGAGTGTTGAACACGTTACTGTACAGCAGTGAAGTTTGGGTGACTTACCTATATCAAGAACGGTAAATGAATGGGAGAGGACCAAGGGAGGACACGGCGGTGGGCAGCCGAGGGCGGGCCCGCGGTGGATGCTGGAGGTCGGTCGACGCGTGATGTGGAGAACATAACTTTCTCCACCACTATCCCATCAATGAAGTCAAGTTTGTGGATCTGCGGCTTTCTCCTGAGGTGAACAAATAGCTCTGTGGTCCTGCGGACATTGAGAACAAAACATCTGCACTGGTTCCCTCAGATTATCAATTTCTCTCCTGTACTCGTCATTATCTAACATTGTTTAACAATGGTGGTATCGTCGGTGAAATTTAAAGACGGCATTGGAATTGTCTGGCTGTGTAGTCCTGGCCATAGAGCACGGGACTGAGCACACAGCCTTGAGCTGGTCCTGTGTTGGTTATAGAGGAGGAGGTGTTGCCCGTTTGTGCGGATTGTGGTCTGCTGATGAGGAAATTGAAGATTGTATAGGATTGAGCAGAGGAGATGGGTGAGGCAAGTTTTGCTTTAACAGAGGGTGGTGAGTGCCAGGAATCCACTGCATGGAAGAACAGGAAACTCACAATGAAAACCAAGATAACTGTCTACAAAGCGTGCGTCATTGATACAGTACAAATGTATAACAGTAGTAGATTGAGATAGTTGACGGAGAGGCCACGTTTGGTGCCATTTTTCAAGTCTCAATTTGTAAGTGCAGTGTTCTTGTGTTTTTGTGGTGGCGGGGTGTGTGCGGGGGGGCTGGAGAGGTGTGTGTGGGGGGGAGGTGTGTGTGGGGGGGGTGTGTGTGGGGGGGCTGGAGAGGTGTGTGTGGGGGGGAGGTGTGTATGGGGGGGAGGTGTGTATGGGGGGGAGTGTGTGTGTGGGGGGGGAGGTGTGTGTGGGGGGGAGGTGTGTGTGGGGCGGGGTGTGTGTGGGGGGGGTGTGTGTGGGGGGGAGGTGTGTGTGGGGGGGAGGTGTGTGTGGGGCGGGGTGTGTGCGGGGGGGCTGGAGAGGTGTGTGTGGGGGGGAGGTGTGTATGGGGGGGGAGGTGTGTATGGGGGGGAGGTGTGTATGGGGGGGAGGTGTGTATGGGGGGGAGGTGTGTGTGGGGCGGGGTGTGTGTGGGGCGGGGGTGTGTGTGGGGGGGAGGTGTGTGTGGGGGGGAGGTGTGTGTGTGGGGGGGAGGTGTGTATGGGGCGGAGGTGTGTGTGGGGGGGAGGTGTGTGTGGGGCGGGGTGTGTGTGGGGCGGGGTGTGTGTGGGTGGGCGGGAGAGGTGTGTGGGTGAGTGGGAGAGGTGTGGGTGGTGGGTGTCTGAGTGAAGGGGTGAGGGAGGATGTGGGAGGGGGGGAGATGGGGGTGGGGGGGAGCGGAGGGGGGCAGTGAGCGTTGTGGAGCCGGAGATGGGGGGGGGGGGGGGGTGTGTGTGCGGGTGTGAGGGGTATGTGGGTGTGGAGGGAGGGGTTTGTGGGTGGTGGAGGTGTGTGGGGGAGGGGATGTCCGTGTGGGGGAAGGGATGTGGGGGTGGAGGATGTGGAGGGGGAGAGGAGGGATGTTCGGAAAAAGGGGTGTATAAGGGAGGGGGGTTTGTTGGCGGGGTGTGTGGGGGAGTGTTGGCGGGAGGGGTGTATGTGTAAGAGAGATGTATGGGAAGGAGGGGTGTGGGGGAAGGGGTGTGTGTGTAAGAGAGAGATGTATGGGGAAGTAGGGGTGTGTATTTCTTGCCGTAGAATAACAAGCTTGTAATTGCAACAACACAAAAATGCATTAATTTACATTTCAGTAAATTTATACTCACGATACTGTAAACATGTCTGTAATGCAACCAAAGACTCAGTCCATGGTTCTTCACAGTTCATAGATGTGGTTTGTGTTGGGCAGTGTTCAAGTTGGGAGTTTGTGGAATGCCTCTGTGATGGATTCTTAGAGCAGCTTGTACTGGAGCCAACCAGGGAGAAGGCAATTCTGGATTTAGTGTTGTGTAATGAACCGGATTTGACAAGGGAACTCAAGGTAAAGGAGCCATTAGGAGGTAGTGACCATAATATGGGCAAGTATAATCTACAATTGGAGAGGTAGTAGGGTAAATCGGAGGTGTCAGTATTACAGTTGAACAAAGGGGACTATGGAGCCATGAGTGAGGAGCTAGCCAAAGTTGACTGGAAAGATACCCTAGCAGGGATGACAGTGGAACACCAACGGCAGGTATTTCTGGGAATAATACAGAAGGTGCAGGAGCACTTCATTCCAAATAGGAAGAAAGATTCCAAAGGGAGTAAGGAGTGACCGTGGCTGACAAGGGAAGTCAGGGACAGTATAAAAATAAAAAAGAAGTATAACAGCAAAGATGAGCAGGAAGCCAGAGGATTGGGTAACGTTTAAAGAGCAACAGAAGATAACTAAAAAGGCAATACGGGGAGAAAGGCTGAGGTACAAAGGTAAGCTAGCCCAGAATATAAAGGAGGATATTAAAAGCTTCTTCAGGCATGTGAAGAGGAAAAAAATAGTTAAGACCAAAGTTGGACCCTTGAAGACTGAAAAAGATAAATTTAATATGGGGAACAAGGAAATGGCAGATGAGTTGAACAGGTACTTTGGTTCCGCCTTCACTAAGGAAGACACAAACCATCTTCCTGATGTACTAGTGGCCAGAGCATCTGGGTGACGGAGGAACTGAAGGAAATCCACATTAGGCATGAAATGGTGTTGAGTAAACTGATGAGACTAAAGGCTGATAAATCCCCAGGGCCTGATGGTTTGCATCCCAGGGTACTTAAGGAAGTGGCTCTAGGAATTGTGGGCACATTGGTGATAATTTTCCAATGTTCTATAGATTCAGGATCAGTTCCTGTGGATTGGAGGAGAGCTAATGTTATCCCAATTTTTAAGAAAGACGTAGAGAGAAAACGAAATTATAGACCAGTTAGCCTGACATTGGTGGTGAGGAAGATGCTGGAGTCAATTATGAAAGATGAAATAGCGGCACATTTGGATAGCAGTACAGGGCCTGTCCCACTTTGCAATTATTTTGGCGACTGTGAGCGTCAGTGACTGACGCCCGTAAAACTGTCAAGTTGTACGACGTACACGCTGACGTATGCTGTCCTGCGGGTGACGGCCGGTTAGGGTTAGGGTTAGGGTTAGGGACCACAGATGGGCTGTCAAATATTCTTCCTTCAATGCATGGATTTTAAACAGTAATATATTAAAATGAATACAATAAAATTAATTGTGCAAATGAAAGATGTCTGAATGGTTCCGTTTTATTTACAGATGTATTGGTCCGCTTCCAGATCCGATCACCGTCTCTAACTTTTCACAGGGATGGATTCAGTGAGTGTAGACTGAACTCCCCTCTCCCCTGCACCACTCTCTTCCCCCCTCCTGCCCCATCCTTCCTTCTCCACTGCCCCCTCCCTACCCTTCTCCCCCTCTCGCCCCTTTCTTCCCTTCCCCCTTCTTCCTCCCTTCTCTCCACTCTTCTCGCTCTTCTCCACTCCCACCCCTTCCCCTCACATCCCCTTCTCCCCCTCTCGCTCCTCCCATTCTCCAACCCTTCTCCCCACCCCACTTTCCCCGATGCCCCCCAGTTGCAGACCCAGCCTGCAACCAGCGAATATCCGCACACTATCCCACACACGCTAGGGACAATTTATACAAATCTTAGCCCTAACCCTAACACTAACCCTATCCCTAACCGTAACCCTATCCTTAACACTAACCATAACCTTTACTCTAGGATGCTAGGCTTGGTATAAGTATAAGTTGTCCCAAGCGTGTGTGGGATAGTGTGCGGGCGATCCATGGTCGGTGCAGACTCGGTGGGCCGAAGGGGACTGTATCTCTGAACTAAATGTGATACAAGGGCCCCAGGGCCTGGACTCGAACCCCCAATGTTCTGCCTGCTCCTCGTGGGAACTAAACTGTTGGCCATGAGTTGTCCCAGAGGGCAGATCTCTCTTCCAATGATCTCTCCAAACCCCCAGAGGCAGCGGGCTTCCCCTGTGAAAAGTTAGAGATGGTGCTTGGATCTAGAAGCGGATCAATGCATCTGTAAATAAAACTGAACGACTCAGACATCTTTTCATTTGCACAATTGATTTTATTGTATTCATTTTAATATATTAATATTTTAAATCCATGCATTGAAGGAAGAATATTTTACAGCCCCAAACCCCAACCCTAACTGGGCGTCACCCGCAGGACAGCACATGTCAATGTGTGACAGGGCGCACAACATGATGAGACACCCAGATGTCGCCCCTGGATCTTTAACATTCCAAAATCCAGGGGCGACAGGGAGACACCGCGCGTCACCACGCATCACTACATGCCTCACCACGCGTCACGATCCGACAACCTCTTTTCAGGCTGGCGCCAAAAATGTCCACCAAGTGGGACAAGTCCTTAACAGGATCGGTCTGAGTCGGCATGGATTTACAAAGAGGAAATCATGCTTAACTAATCTTATGGAAATTTTTGAGGATGTAACTAGGAAAATGGACGGGGGAGAGCCAGTGGATGTAGTGTACCTGGACTTTCAGAAAGCATTTGATAAGGTCCCACATAGATTAGTGGACAAAATTGGGGCACATGTTATTGTGGGTAGAGTTCTGACATGGATAGAAAATTGGTTGGCAGACAGGAAACAAAGAGTAGGGATTAACAGGTCCCTTTCAGAATGGCAGGCAGTGACTAGTGGGGTACCGCAAGACTTAGTGCTGGGACCGCAGCTATTTACAATATATATTAATGATTTAGGTGAAGGGATTACAAGTAACATTAGCAAATTTGCAGATGACACAAAGCTGGGTGGCAGTGTGAACTGTGAGGAGAATGTTATGAGAATGCAGGGTGACTTAGACAGGTTGGGCGAGTGGGCAGATGCATGGCAGATGCAGCTTAATGTGGATATATGTGAGGTTATCCACTTGGGTAGCAAAAACAGGAAGGCAGATTATTATCAAATTGGGAAAAGGGGAAGTACAATGGGATCTGGGGGTCCTTGTTCATCAGTCAATGAAAGTAAGTATGCAGGTACAGCAGGCAGTGAAGAAATTGAATGGCATGTTGGCCTTCATAACAAGAGGAGTTGTGTAAAGGAGCAAAGAGATCCTTCTGCAGTTGTACAGAGCCCTAGCGAGGCCACACGTGTAGTATTGTGTGCAGTTTTGGTCTCCAAATTTGTGGAAGGACATTCTTGCTATTGAGGGAGTGCAGCGTAGGTTCACACGGTTAATTCTCGGAATGGCGGGACTGTCATATGATGAGAGAATGGAGTGGCTGGGTTTGTATACTCTGGAATTTAGAAAGATGAGAGGGGATCTTATTGAAACATATAAGATTATTAAGGGTTTGGGCACGCTAGAGGCAGGAAACATGCTCCCGATGTTGGGGGGAGTCCAGAACCAGGGACAACAATTTCAGAATAAGGGGTAAGCCATTTAGAACGTAGATGGGGAAACCATTTTCTCACAGAGAGTTGTGAGTCTGTGGAATTCTCTGCCTCAGAGGGTGGTGGAGGCTGGTTCTCTGGATACTTTCAAGAGAGAGCTAGATAGGGCTCTTGAAGGTAGTGGAGTCAGGGGGATATGAGGAGAAGGCAGGAACGGGGTACTGATTGTGGATGATCAGCCATGGTCACATTGAATGGCGGTGCTGGGTCGAAGGGCCGAATGGCCAACTCCTGCACCTATTGTCTATTGAAGCAAGGTTGTGTCCCAGCTCCCGTGCTGTTCAGCATCTTCCTATCTGCCCTTTCTCTTTTGTCTTCACGACTGACACAGAAGGAGCGTATCTTCACACTAGAAGCGACAGGAACCTCTTCATTCCAGCAACGCTGAAAGCCAAGACCAAGGTAGGAACTGTGCTTATAAATGTCCAATGGTTCTTTATTAGTCACATTTACTGAGCTAAAGTGAAATTCATTTCTTTACACACTTTAATACATGTATCACCATACAAAATCACTATGACAAATCTTAAATAAGCGTCTTGGATACGGTACAAGTGTACAACAGTAGTAGATTGAGATAGTAGACAGAGAGGCCAGGTTTGGTGCCATTTTTCAAGTCTCAGCTTGTAAGTGCAGGGTTCTTGTGTTGTTGTGTTGTCCGGGTGTGTGTGGGGAGGAAAGGGGGGGCAGCGAGAGTTGTGGAGCCGGAGTGGGGGGAGTGTGGGTGGGGGGGATTGTGGGGGCCGGGGGTTGTGGGGGGAGGAGGTGTGTGGGGTTGTTTGTGGGGGGGGGGGGTGTCTGTGGGTTTGTTTATAGGGGGAGGGGGTGTAGAGGGACAGGATGCAGGGGGAGGGGGGACGTGGGAGGGGGTGAGGGGGTTTTTTGGGTGGGAGTTGTGTAGGGTATGTGTGTGTCTGGGGAGGGGTGTGCGTGGGGAGAAGGGAGGGCAGACGGAGGGGGCAGCGAGCATTGTGGAGCCGGGGGGGGGGGGGGGTGTGGATGTGGGAAGGGTGTGGGTGGGGGAAGGGGTGTGTGGTGAAGGAGGTGTGGGGGGAGGGAAGATGTGGGAATGTGGGGATGTGTGGGGGAGAGAGGAGGGAGGAGGGGCAGTGAGCATTGTCGAGGGGGGTGTGTGGGTGGAGGGTTGTGTGTGGGCAGGGGGTGTGTAAGGGAGGTATGTGTGGGGGGAGGGTGTTGGCGGGGTTTGTGTGGGGGGACGGTTGTGTGGGCGGGAGAGAGGTGTGGGTGGGGGGTGTGTGCATGTGGGTTGGGAAGGGGTATGTGGGCGGGGAGAGGTGTGGGTGGGGGGTGTCTATGGGCAAGGGGAAGGGGGTGCGTGGGGGAAGGCGGGGTGTAGATTAACAAGCCTGCAATTGCAACAATACAAAAATGCATTAATTTAAACTTCAGTAAATTTATACTCACGATACTACTGTAAACATGTCTGTAATGCAACCAAAGACTCAGTCCATAGTTTTTCACAGTTCATAGATGTGGTTTGTGTCGGGCAGTGTTCAAGAGCTTGATGGTTGCTGGGAAAAAGTTGTTCCTGAAGCTGGAGGTCACAATTTTTGGGCTTCTGAACAAAGTAATGGGAGCGTAGTGCAATGACACACAGATAACTAATAAAATAAAAATACAGGAAATTAATAATTGAATGCTAGTGTGAAATATATCTGTCGGGCAGCAAAAGACGCAGTCCATAATACCTCATCGTTGTGGTTCATGTTGTGCAGTGTTCGAGAAGCTTCTAATTGCTGGGAAGAAGCTGCTCTTAAACATGGAGGTCAGTTTCCCTGCTTCTGTTGACTTTTCACACTGGTAGGGTGTTGTGGGTCTTTGATATTAGCTGCCTTTTGCAGGTAGCATCTCCTGTAGATCCCTTTGATGGTGAAGAGATCATCACCTGTGACGGACTGAGCAGTTTCTGCGTAACACACGCGTAACACCAACATTGTCACACTGCACAAGAACAAGGGAGTGCACCAACTACAGGGACATCTCATTTCTGAGTGTTACAGGAAAGGCCTTTGCCAGAGTGATCCTGCAAAGACTGCACCGACTCGCTGACCTGAGGCACAATGCGGTTTCCATGGAGGTAGATCCACAATGGACATGATCTTCTCCCTGCGTCAAATACAAGGAAAATGTCAAGAGCAGCAAACCCCATTATTCATTGCCTTTATGAATGTTACGAAAGTTTAGAGGTGGTCATAAGTTTTGTGTGTGATTGCATTGATGTGCTGGACCCAAGACAGATCTTCAGAGACATGGACACCCAGGAACTTGCAACATAACGTTCTCCACCACTGTCCCATGAATGAAGACAAGTTTGTGGATCATCGGATTTCACCTCCTGAGGTCATCGACCATCCGCCACGTTTCCTGTGATTGACCAGAGGACAATATCTGACGAGACGGCCATGGACCAGGGCTGGCATGTAGAAGCTTCATCACACCTGACCCTGCTGTGTTGCTGAGGAAGATCTGGTGTCACTGGGAATGTGGAGCTGATCCTCTGTAACCTGCCCTCAGTGGAAGACTGTGATCGAGATGTGTTTTTAGAGCTCGGCTGTCAGCGAAGGTGGAACAGAAAACTGCTGGAGGAACTCAGTGAGTCAGGCAGCATCTGTGGAGGGGATGAACAGATGATATTTGGATCGAGACGCTTCAAGACTCCATTCTTGTCTCCATTTACCAGGTCGGTTTCTGATGACAGGAAATGGCCACGATTGATGATCTCCGTGGACTTGAATGACAGGAAATTGAAGACCGGACTCGGTCCGCAGTGGCCACGAACAAGGACGAACCCGGCAGCCGAAGTGACCGCCGAGACAAGTGTCAAGTACGGGCCCTCGGTAGGTGCTGGAGGTCAGACTGCTCATGGAATGGCGTGCCACCGAGAAGGGAGAAGTTTCAAGTACGGGCCCTCGGTAGGTGCTGGAGGTCAGACTGCCCATGGAATGGCGTGCCACCGAGAAGGGAGATGAACCATTGAGACCATATTGGTCACTCATCACCCCGACAGAAGAAGGACTTCAGGGGCTGATGGACAGACTGTCTCATGCTTGCAATGATTACCGACTGGCAATCAGTATTAAGACGACTGTTGTCATGGGTCGAGGCACTCCACTCACCTAAACACCAGTCAGTTGGAAACTGTCATCCAATTCACCTACCTAGGATCAACGGTGACTGATAGCCGCTCTCTGGACGAGGAAATCAATACACCTACAGTAAACCACCTTCCTGTACAGTAACCACATTCTGAAGGATATCCAAGCAGATATGGAAGAACAAGAGTAATAATGTCCTATTCAATTAGGTCCCCCCCTCATCTTTCTAAACTCCAGCGAGTACAGGTCCAGAGCCGTCAAACATTCATCATATGTTAATCCAATCATTCTCAAAAACCTCCTCTGCACCCTCTCTAATACCAGCATATCCCTCTTCAGATATGGGTCCCAAAACTGCTCACAATATTCCACATGTGGTTTGACCAGTGCCTTAAATCTATTTTTATATATTTTAGAGTTACTCCAGCTTTTCGAGTTTATATTCCAGTAGTCTTGAACTGAATGCTAACATTGCATTTGCCGTGTTATTTGTATGTGTAGGATCGCTCAGCATTTGGAGAAACAATGGGCCTTGGGGATCTTCAGCGTTGCCCTGCCCTTCAAGCCCATGGCTGATGATCTACCTCCAACATTGTGCTGCACAGTGCCAGAGGGAAAAATCGAGCAGAAGCCCATTGAAGCCTCGTCACTACGGACTGCAACCTGTTCCAAAGAGAGAGATCAGATGTCACCAGAAACCCACTGTAACCACTCTGGACACTGCTCTTCCAGGGTGCAGGACGTTACTCAGTACATACCCTTCCAAAGGTTGTCTATGTAGACAGCAAGACTTAACCTGTTGGGGTCGTGAAGACCAGTGGGTCTATTGTCCAACCAAGGAGTTGTTCTGAAGTCTGACCTCCCTTTCTTTTGCAGCAGGCGACTCAAATCCCACCCACCCTTTCAAAGGTCATTGTAAAAGCCACTAATAAAGAGCCATGATCTTGTATATTGGTCTCTCTTTATTTTGTGTCTCTGGGATTCCTGACTCTCAATACTTCTCACCAAAGCTAAGAAATCTGGTTGTGGTGTAACTGGGGCACAGGCACTGAATACTGCTGAGGTGAAACAAGAATTTGGTTTTCTTTTGGGGGGGGTGGAGCATGAATTATAGTAAACCCTTGCTGTAGCGAACCACACTGGGCTGGGGGGTTGGGGGCGTTTGAGAGGGAGGAGGGAGGTGGTGACTGTTATTGCCAATGTTCTGCTACAACCAAATAAGGGGCTTATAATGTACAGTACTCTTGGAAAAAACAGCAAATAAACATACAATAAATAAACAGTAAAGGGCACAAAATATACCATGCCTTGTGGTGGCACAGTGGTACTGCAGTGGAGGAATGTTTATCTATGATTGAAATTCTTGATTCTCTGCATTTCTTTGCAAAAGGAGCTGTGATTTGGTGAGAATTACGGCTCATTTTCTTCAGTCCCATTACGCCCCCAACCCCCTCCCTTCATCTCCCCCCCCACCCCCACTACCGTGTCCACTGGGTGCACCTCACACCCTGCCTCTGTCCAAAAAAAGTTATTTTAAGAACTGTGGAAAAGAGCTATGACCTTTGTTTTACAAAGAAATATCGTTAATCACCAATTTCTGCCTTTCCAGCCCAGTGTGTGGCAGGGTTGAATTTGAGGATAGACACTTGGTCCAGGACGTTCGGTGGCTGCATGGCAGCCTCAAGGAGGAGGGGGAGCAGCCAGAAGTCGTCGTGCAGGTTGATGCAAATGACATCGGTAGGAAAAGGAAGGAGGTTCTGCAATATGGCTGCAGAGAGTTGGGTAAATATCTTAAACACAGGACCTCGGGATCTCGGGATTACTTACAGTGCTAAGTTCTAGTGAGGGTAGGAACAGGATGCTGCAACCGATATCCCTTGTATAGAGGTCTGTTAAAATAGCTCTATGTTCCAGGGTAAATGCTAAAGTCATCATTGGTTTCCACCGTGATAAATTTCAAAATCACTCTAAAGGAAATTAAAAAAGAGGAATTCATGTAGGTTGAATGTTAGAACAAAATTAATATTTTACCAACCAAGAAACGTTTCAAAAATAATTGATTAAAGGATCTTTGCCTCAAGGCAGTGTTCTAATTTTCAGATTTCAAACTCCATTTTATTGATACATGGAGCAGCTGCCTCCATCAACCGTGATGGTACAGATGTGCATCCATCAATTAATGCTCAATGTGGGACTGGGGAGCATCATTAATCAAAAATATACATGATTAAATATACATTATCATGGGTCTGCAGTCACATTTATCTAAATAGAAGTCGTTCCGTGGAACAGTAATATTTTCCACAAATTTATTTGACAATTCAGGAAACCCTGCTGAATTTATCGCAGCAAGACACAAATATGCTGGAGGACCTCAGCAGGTCAGGCAGCATCGATGGTGGGAATGTGAGAGCCAGTAGCCACAACAGGCCAGAAGGCACCATATTTCAGCTACATGGAGTTAACAAACCACCGGGTATATTTGAAAAGAGATAATTGGAGTTTGGTAATTACAATTTCTATTCACTGGTTTCCTTGTCACATGTACAGAGGTAGTGTTGGATGGTTTTATGCAAATTAAAATTATAGGTTATATTATAGACTCTAGTCACTTAAACATTGGCAAATGGAAAACAACTGTATTAAAAAATCAATGAGTTTTGGCCGAGTTCTGAAATGCCTTTTTTGTAAGTTAGCAATGTATTTCACAAATGGGCCAAACGCCAGGTTGTTATAACATTACACAAGACACTGTGGGGCTGCAGTAAAAATAAAACTCTACCAAGAGCTTTGAGAAATGCTTTTGTAAATGAAACATGAATTTCCCAGCTCGGCTGTTATTATCATCAGTTACCAGCTTCACTGGTATCAACCTTTCTCTATTCAACAGGTCCTTGTTGATATTTGAACTTGTGTAAGTGTTTGGAATTTCAATCAGGTAAGTAATGTCCGATTCCTCCCTTTTTAATATGAGGCCACACATCCGCTCAGAAAATGTAATTTTGTTTTCCGGCTGTATTCAACAAAATTATGAGACTGATCAAAAAGCTCAGATCAACTTGCCCTTCTGAGGAGATGTTGATTAACATTCATGGTCTGTAAAAGGCGTTGTCCACAACTGGAAGAGTAAAGTAATAAATGTTAGATCAGATGCAAATCTTGCGTTCCAGTATCTTATCTCTGAATCCATGCTGCAACATGGAGGATACAGCGGTATATGGCAGGCTACTGTAAATATTTCTCTCATGTCAAAGTCATACATCAGAAGAAACAGGTCTTTGAGCCCATCAAACGCATTCCATCACGCCCAGTAACACAAATTCCATTTTATTCTGCCCACATTCCCATAAACTCAATCTCAAGAAGGGTCCCGACCCGAAACGTCACCTGTTCCTTTTCTCCAGAGACGCTGCCTGACCTGCTGAGTTACTTCAGCTTTTTGTGCCTTATCTTTCCATGATCTCACCTAGATTCAACCATTTACTTACACAGTGATGTCAGTGACCAATAACTTGAGCATTTTCATAGAATGTAGGAGGAAACAGGAGCACCTGAAGGAAATTATAGATGTGGCAGGGTGAACATGCAAACTCCACGCAGACAGAGCCAGGGGTGAGAATCGAACCTGGGCCTCTGGAGCTGAGAGGCAGCAGCTCTGATGGTGATGTACTCAGTACACTGAGTAATAAGGATTGAAAGCTTACATTGAATCTAATAAAAACGCAGACACCGCTGTCTTGATTTGTGCCCCAGAGGTTTTATTGTATAGTTACCAACAGTAAATGAGGAAGTAGGTAAACACTAGATGACTGATATAATAAAAGATTTTAGATGGCAATTTTCATTTTTAGTTAGGACTGCAGGGTTTTCATCAATGTTCTCTGCCTCCTTTCTGGTACTGTCACAGAACATAATATAGTACGTCACAGTATTAAAATAATTCTTAGTAATAACGTTTAAGTATTGAGCTGGTGTTGTCTCAAGGCAGGCACTTTGTGCATTCTGAGATGTAAATTCTTAAACCGCAGTCAATTTATCCTGATTCTGCAGGAGGGCCTGAGGACCCAAGGTTTGGGTAACATTCCAATGCAAGGAGCTACTATCTGCATTTGCTCTCCAGATACTTTCCACAAATCAATTAATGAAGCAGGAACCAATGTAAACATTTATTTCTCTAATACACACTAACAGCTGGACAGTCACCGTGACGCAGTGGTAGAGTTGCTGCCTTACAGCGCTTGCAGCACCGGAGACCCTGGTTCGATCCCGACTACAGGTGCTGTCTGCACGGACTTTGTACGTTCTCCCTGTGACCTGCATGGGTTTCCTCCCACACTCCAAAGACGTATAGGTTTGTGGTTAATTGGCTTGGTAAATTTAAAAATTGTCCCTTGTGGGTGTAGGATAGTGTTAATGTGTGGGGATCGCTGGTCAGAGCGGACACGGTGGGCCTGTTTCCTCGCTGAATCTCTAAACATGTATCTACCCTAGCTATCAAAGACTTTTGTGTTAAACAACTGTTAAACTCATCTAATATTTAACATTTTTGCACATGCTTTTTGCATGCATATATAAACTAATACAATTTGAAAGAGTGCAGGAATTCCTCAGGATGATGAAGAACATTGTGGATTCCAGCAGCAAACAGTGAGAGGACGTAAGATGCAGCCCCACACGGCAACCAGGGTTTGTAGTCAAAACAGAAACCAAGCAAGAGCACTTGTTTCACAGACTAAAGTAACACAATGCTATCTAATCTCAACCTCTCCCTCTCAAACACACATGATCCGACATTGCACATTAACACTCTTACATATACTCCTGAGTCACTTAAATATAAACGTCTGCTCACAAAAGACACTCCAATACACTAACATGTACTGTCACCTACAGGTGCATATATACATCTGCCTACACATTTTCACAAGCAGTCTAACACACACAAACACATGCTCACATCAAATGGCCAATAGATCCAACTGTGATTGGCTGTTGATTTGAAACATTAACTCACTCTTTCTCTCCAGATGCTGCCTGACCTGAGGTTTTTCAGCACATACCGATTTTATTTGAGATTTCCAGTAGCAGCTTTTAGCTTTTCAACAATCAAATATTTTTATTGTAAACAAGAATAACAAGTCATTTTAATTTTCACATTCCCCAAAACAAATCATTTTTGAGCCCATATTTAACTAAACATTAGCAGTAATGAACAAATGTGCACTCTGTAAAATATGAAAATTATACATTGATGTTTTAGTTTTTAGGGTGTCAGTCCAACAGGCGATATACACTGTTGGTTTACACGTCTAACAGAGGACTTCACTCACCCAGAGCCCACGCCAGTCCAGGGTCATGTACACGGGCGAACAAAGGCTCCAAGTGGTCCTGTCACAAGGCATGAGGTATGGATGCTATCACTGCGTTACACAAAGAATGCCCTGGCTTCTCCCAAGCCCCGACAATTTAACTTCCTTCACAGTCCAGTGGTAGAGGTCGAGGCAGTGACAGGTGCCAAAGCCAATGGTCAGAACCTAATTCCTCATCCAGCTACAGGTCGGCTAACCTCTAATCAGTAACTGCTGCAGTTGGGCAAGGCTCAGCTGGACCAGTGACTGGCCATCATTCAAAAGTTGAACTCATGGGCTCACGATCTGACACGTGAAATCATGCGTATTGTTGCTGCTGGGTACAGGTTGGAAGATCAGGTGTGTAGACACAGAAGTCCCGTGGGTTTAAACCAAGCACCAATAGAAAGGAGAGCTGTTCAGAGTGTCTCCTCCTATGGCTGCATTTAGATCGATCATATCTACTACTTCATTGACGCTTCCAAATATCTCTTTAAATATTTCATAACTTCTCCAATCACATAATTGTTGCCTATTATTTTGTTTTACATTAGTTTAGAGAAACAGTATGGAAACAGGACCTTTGGCCCACTGAGTCTGTGTTGACCAACAATTACCCATTCATTATTTCTATCCTACACATTAGGGACAATTTACAGAAGCTAATTAACCTACAAACCCGCACATCTTTGGAATGTGGGAGGAAAGTGGAGCCCACGGAGGAAACCCACCTGGTCACAGGGAGAACATACAAACTACATACGGACAGCACCCATAGTTAGTTCTCTGGCGCTGTAAGGCAGTAACTCTACCGCTGTGTGCTGCCTAGTTGGAAGTATTAGTTGGAAATGATAACAGAATTGTTGCTGATGGGAACTAACCAGCTGTCTGATCCTAGTGCTAACCAGATACCATGCCTTAACCTTCAGCAGCAGTGACACAGCATCTGTATACACAAAAACAGTTGACAAATCAATGTGGCACTCTTGGGAAATCATGAGAAAGTCTGATACTGCTGGAAATGCTCAGCTAGTCGGGCAGCATCCGTGGACAGAGAAACAAAGTCAACGTCCAGATTGATCCTTTGAAGATTAATACAGAACTGCCACCAGACCGATCAACAACTTTTCTGGATTATTCATGATTGAACACGGCCCCAACTTCTGCTGCAATCAGCGATCTTGGGCACGTTGGGTTGGCTGGCTTGGTTTCTGGGATGTTGGTCTCAGCTGGAGATGCCAGATCAGGATGTAGAGGGTTTGTAGGGAAGTTTTCCTAGATCAGTGGTTGATGCAGAGAGCAGATATGAAGGCAGCGATGTCACAGGATTTAACAAAGTGGGATGCTGCATGGAATAAAATGGTTGACGCTGCCATAGAGTGCAGATGCAAAGGACTCCAGCAATGTCTCCGATCATCAACACATCACCACAGCCCACCCACCAGGGCTGCTACTGGGACTCTCGGCTGGTTTAGTGAACAGATCTAGCTTCAGACAATTGGAATTGCAGATTAAGCTGCTGTGTGATTCACCATGTTTTTGTTCCCTCAGTGGGTTGTTCCAAACAGGCTTCACCTCAAGCCCGATATCCTCACCTGTGCTGGAGATGGAAATCTAAGCCGTTGATGAAGGCGCTGGAAGAACAACAATTTGATTCATGAGAATGTGGGTTTCACATTTAAAATAGACTCTGTGGTGGGCAGGGTATTACTTGGGTACTTTGTTCCAGAAGGCAAGCTTGAATGATGAATGAAGAATTATCCAAGTCAAGACAGTCAGAAGGGTGTGAGTACAAGCGAAACAGGCCAGGACATCCTGAAGCCATTTCCCTCTCCCCTGACTCTGTCTGAAGAAGGGTCTCGACCACATTCCTGAGGAATTATTTGACTTTAATAGCTTAAATATACTCCCTAATTAAGGTGTGGGAAATATTCCTCTTTCAACCAATAGGTACTTTGTGATTGCTGAGTTATGGTTTGTGGGACCGAGCCACATTGCTCAGCAAGTTCCTCTCCATTACTAGAGTGGCTACATTTTAGAAAGACTGTGACTCTGAGGTTATGAAAGGTGCTACATAAATGTGAGATTCGAATCAAAGATGCTATCTGAAGAGATCAATATTTTTTCCCATTTTGCACTTTGCATCTGACTTAGAATCAAGTTTCGGTTGTAATGTTTGCAGAAATATTGCATACGGCTTTTTCTAAAGTTGGAATTGGTGCAGGGACAGTTGACAGTGTGGGAGTACAAGGGAGGGGGGGACAGGGGATGGGGGGACAAGGGAGATAAGGGAGGGGGGGAACAGTGGCGGGGGGAACAGTGGCGGGGGGGCAGGGGATGGGGACAGGGGAGGGGGGGACAGGGGAGGGCTTACTGTCACGTTGCACTTGGCATGAGACTGGAGCAGGAATGGTTATTGGCAGATTAAAGATGGCACAAGTCATGATTTAGAATGAAAAAGAACAACTTGCTTTTTATAAAACCGGCAGACACATGATGGTTGGTCGCTTGCAGCCGTGAGGCTGCGCTCGCAATACCCTGGTGATCGCCGTGTGTGGCGAGGCTAAATGAACAGGAAATGAATTACACTGCAGTTTGTGCCAAGTATTTTGAGCAGTCAATGTGCCTGTGTTGGTGAGTTGGTGGGGAGATTGAAATGGGATTAGTGCAAATGGCTTCTCAATGGTTCAGAGACTTTGTGGTCCAAAGGCTGTGCATCTGCTGTACAATGCTATTATAGTTAGAATACAAAGAAATGATGGAGGCTGATGTTGTGAAGCCTGGTCCACAATTCCAATGAGTTATACCCTGCCACTAGCTGAGGGTCCAGAGGATTCTGTCTTCAACATTGACATTTGACACTGCTATTCAAGGTGAATACTTGTAGCCTTTCCATACAGAGCAGCTTCTTCTGTAACTCCAAAGCTGGTGGTGCACAAAAACAAGAGTAAGTAACGCTCACTTCTCCTCGGGTCCACTGACAGTGTGAGACTTGTTGCCAAAGCTGTTGCACTCCCAGCTCTGAAGATGTCTACACTGCCCGCTCAGAGCTGACCTCCTCCCAAGGTCAGTGATGGCTGTTCACCGGCAGACGGCCATTGGCACCAGTACCATTCTTCATGCCCTCTTCTTCACTGCTCTCCTCACACTCCTCCACATCACTCCGATCATCTCCATCCAGCTGAAAGACAGTTAGGAAATGTGGATAGGAAAGGTTTGCAAGGATGCAGGCCACGCTCGAACAGGTGGGACTGGTGTAGATGAGGCACCTTGGTCGGCATGGACAGTTTAATTTAGAGATGCAGTGTGGAAACACGTCCTTCCGCCCACTTAGTCCGTACCGACCAGTGATCCCTGCACACTAACACTATCCTACACACACTAGGGACAATTTTACCAAGCCAATTAACGTACAAACCTGTACATCTTTGGAGTGTGGGAGGAAACTGAAGATCTCAGAAAAACCCCACATAGGTCACGGGGAGAACGTACAAACTCCGCACAGACAGCACCCGTAGTCAGGATCGATCCCAGGTTTCTGGCGCTGCACAGAGACCTGGGATCGATCCAACAGTTAATAGGTTGGTATTCACTCAACAGTTAATAGGTTGGGTGAAAGGCCCTGTTTCTGGGCTGCATGACTGACTCTAATGTTGGTCTGTTTAATGGAGTGCTTGTCTAAAAAAACAGAATGACATTGGAACTTGACACTCTTGAATCCCTGCATGACTCACAATGAGTCCTACAGGAGTTCTGTGAACTCAGGTCAATGAGGCAGCTGGAATACATGCATCCAGAGCCCTGGCTGATTGGAATTATTTAAATGTGGAGCAGGAGTCATGAATAACGTCAGAGAGAGATACGGCACGAATAAAGGCCCTTCATCCACCATGTGCACAATCACCAGCAACCACCTCACGTTAATCCAACAATAATCCATATTTTATTCACCCTACATTCTCCTCAATTCCCCCCAGATTCCACCACTCCACTACACATCAGGGACAATTACAGTCGCCAATTAACTTGCCAACGTGTAGGTTTGAAATGTGGAGAACGTACAAACTCCACACAAACAGCGCCCAAGGTCAGGATTGAACCTGTGTGTCTGGTGCTGTGAGGCTGCAACTCTATTAGTACACCACAGACAGACAGTAAAATGTAACTGGTTTCAGTCTTGCCAAACGGCTTGCCAGTGAATGCAAGTGAAGGTTGTGGGTTGGATCCCTGTCAAATACAGAGGGGTGAAGGTCTGACGACTCCTGCAGCTTTAACTATTTTAGTTTCTCTCTAATTCAGCAGCCAGTGAGATCATGGTTGTTATTGGACTAGCTGTCAGTGGTAAATTGACCCTAGTGTGTAGGTTGCAAAAGTGAGACTACATGGAACTAGTGTGCGGGTGATCAAGGGGCGGTGTGGACTCAGTGGGGTGAAGGGCCTACTTCCACACTGTATCTATAAACTAAACAGAGTCTTTGCTGTCTCCTTGGTTCAGGGACAAGAAAGGTAAATCGTGCCACTGTCCGCATATCCTGAACATATTGTTGCTCAGTTTCCTCAGTCAGCTTAATGTAAGTCAGGGGGATGATGCAGGAAGCTATTAGTAAAGGAGATTCAGCAGAACATTAAAAAAACTGAGGGTAGTCATGCATAGTTAAGTGAAGGGCTGTATGAGTATGTGTGTCTATGTGGATTCACAGGTGAACTACAGGTGATTCCAGCCTTCCTACACAGGTGATATAAAACCGCTTACCTTACTGAAGAGAAACTTTGCCAGCATCTGCAGGATGAGGTACGCCCAGAAAACGTGAAGCATCTGAAGGACAACCAGCATGACGTTGAAGAAATAATATCCGAAGAATGGGGGGTAGTGATGAATGGGATAGACCCAGGTACAGTGGATGATCCTGCGGACAAAAACACCAGGTCACACTCAAACACAATACGCTGTAGGTCAGGGCGCATCTGCGGGAAGAGGAACAGGCATCGGACCCGAGACGGAGATTGAAGCTTGTAAAGGTACAGGGAGGGTGTCTGACAGTGAAGTGGAGTGAGCACAGAAATAATCTGTGGTCAGTGAGTGCATGGGGCCAGGTGGAGAGGGGGAACCTGGCCAGAGGAATGTGGGAGGTGAGGACACGGGCAGGCTGGGCAGATGGGAGAGAGGAGAAAGTACAAGCCAAGCTCAGCTGATGTAACAGACACATGATGGACACAGACTGAGGAGTCACATCACCTGACGTTGGAGAATTCAACGTGAAGAGCGGAGGCTGTAAAGAGCCCAGACACAAGACATGGTGCTGCTCCTCAAGCTTGCTTTGGGCATGACTAGCGGTGCAGGAGGCCACAGACGGCAGTGGGATGGAGAATGAAAGTGCAGCAACAGGAAGCCCTGCGGCTAGAGCGAAGCAAGCAACAGGTGCAAACAGGTAGACAGCTGGAAGAGAGGAGAGGCAGGTAACGGGTGCATACAGGCGAGGGGGGTTTGACAGGCAGATAGTTGGAACAAAGACGACATATTCAGCACCTTAACATCACTCCCTTATTACTGGCGAAACTCCGTAATGTTCCGCAGGGTTTACTCACCAGAAAGGGAAGATGATGAGCCTGGTGATTATAAACATAGCGGCAAACACGATGAAGAGGGAGTTACAGAGCGATTTCCACCCGGCGTAATTAAACATCTTGGCCAACTGCAACAGAGGGACGGAGAACTCAATATAAATCACCTTAAACTGATCAAAACATGCAGCCCGTCACATCACTGAACACCTGGTGCCACCCTGGTGCCACACTAACCTCCAACAAGATGTCCGAGGCGTCATGTACGGCCATCACCAGCGTTCCCACGCGGATGTAGTTCGCACACCAGGAGAAACTCAGCAGGATGATCGTTGCTAAATGATGAATTATTTGTTCTTGAAAATCCTGGGAAACGAGGAGTAATTTCACTTGGATGAGAAACGTCACTGTCTGTTGATGATTTCAGAACTACTGAACCTGAGGATATAATCCCTGCCCCATTACACGCTCTGACCCATGAGGGGGACATAGACTTCACTTATGTTCCAATTCTCTCACTCAAGTTGCTGAGGCTGGGTGCTGATGGAAAAATCCAACAACTTAGATGGGTACAATATAATTGGTGTTGTTTATTTAGTTTAGAGATACAGCGTGGAAATAGGCCCACCGGATCAACGGCGACCAGCAATCACCCCGCACACTAGCACCAGCATACACACTGGCGACAATTTACAATTTTACCAAAGCCAAATAGCCTACAAACCTGCGCGTCTTTGGAGTGTGGGAGGAAACCGGAGCAACCGGAGAAAACCCACGCAGGCCACGGGGAGAACGTACAAACTCCGTACAGACAGCACTCGTGGTCAGGATGGAACTCGGTGTCCGGCGCTGTGACTCCACCGCTGTACCACAGTGCCACTGGTTTATAGTATGGAATTTATGAGATGAAGGTGAGTAAACTATATCAGGATGCAAGTCAGTGATGGAGCTATTTACCCATCGGTCACTCAGCAGGGGAATGCAGTACCACTGGTCACTGGCGTTGTAAGTTAACGTGGCAACAGCTCAGGCCGCCAATGATGAGAGTCACTGGCAGCTCCACTCCATCCCTCAGCTGCAATAATGGCAGGACAACAAAGAACAGGGGGCAAATGGAAAACACAGAGCGCTGGAGTAACTCAGCGGGTCAGGCAGCATCTCTGGAGAACATGGATAGTTGTCATTTCAGGTTGAGTCCCTACTTCAGACTGAATGCAGCAGAGATGCTGCCTGAGCCGCTGAGTTACTCCAGCACTTTGTGTCCTTTTGTATATTAACCAGCATCTGCAGTTCAGTGTTTCTAAATTAGATTATGAATTGTACCTTCAACTATCAAATTTGATTTCTTAAAACTTATGGAATTTTCTTTCACGACATTCATCAATTAAAAAGGTGCTGGAGTAACTCAGCGGGTCAGGCAGCATCTGTGAAGGGGAAGGATAGGTGACGTTTCACAGAGTGCTGGAGTAACTCAGCGGGTCAGGCAGCATCTGTGAAGGGGAAGGATAGGTGACGTTTCACAGAGTGCTGGAGTAACTCAGTGGGTCAGGCAGCATCTGTGAAGGATGATAGGTCGCATTTCAGGTTTGGGCCCTTATCAGACATTATCTGTCTATTGCCTCCACAGATGCTGCCTAACCCACTGTGTTCCTCCAGCACTTTGTGTCTTGCTCAAGATTCCAGCACCTGCAGTTTATTGTGTATTTTAGTTCAATGTTAATTAATGTTCAGTTATTTTTCTTCAATTAACTCCACAATCCCATTGTCATAACCTGGGTTATGTGGGTTAAAAACAGAAGTCCAACTGCAGTGTCGATTTGACACCACGCCAACAGTCAGATCCAAAGATACCAGAGCAAGATGGTCAGATCCACACATACCTTTCTTTTGACATCTGATGCAATGCTGAACAATAGCGACCAGTAGAAACTCAGTTCAATGATGTAGTACCAATATTGAGAGGGTAACAATGACTAGGGAGAACATAGAGACATTGATCAATGAGGCAAGCTAGCTATGTCATTGCAACCCATGAGTGTACAGAATGACCGCAGATCCACGGCACACTTGATCATATTGTTCACTGTACAACCATTGTCCGCACAACAAGGCGAGGCAGTTAAATCTGCACTCGACAACAATAGGACCTCACCTTGATCAGCGAGAACATTTCCTCACCACCATTCAAATACATGCTCCACAGCAGAGCGTACAAAATGTGTAGGAAGGAACTACCAGACGCTGATTTTTTGAGTGACGAAGGTGATCAATAAAGGTTCGGCAGTGGATGTTGTCCACAAGGATTTTAGTAAAGCATTTGATAAAGTCTTCTGTACACTGGTCATGAAGATTGGGACGAACAGAGACTTGATCGTATGGATTCAGAACGAGCTTACTGATAGAGGACTTTGTATGTAGAGTATTGTGTGCAGTTCTGGTTGATTTGGAAACTGTGGGAAAGTAGTTTATGGGGCCGGGATTACAGGGCATTAGCTACAAGTGGGACGTTGCGGACTGAAGAAGTGGGGCCTCTGGAACTCTGACAAGTGCAACTGTGGAGAGGTATAGACTATGGCCCACCTACTGACTTGCGGCAGAGGCATGCACTGCGGACGATCTCTGCAGAGGCACAGATGTGGCACTGGCCGTGGCAAAGCGATGGCAGAACATCCCCTGGCACACGAACGAACAAACTACAAGGGGAGGTTGGACAGACTTGGACTGGTTATATTTTACACAGAGGGTGGTGAGTAACTAGAACACACTGCCAGGGGTGGTGGATGACCAGACACGTTAGTGGGATTTAAGAGACTTGGATAGGCAGATTGATATGCAGGGAATGGAGGAATAGGGAATATGTAGATCAGCAGACATTACGGGCCGAAGGGCCTGTTCCAGTGTTGTACTGTTGTGTCCTATGTTGACATCGTATCCTGGTTTACCTTACAGCAGTGGAGGTGTTCAGATACCGCCTGCTCAGTCGACACAGCGGCTATCTGACGTACTCACCTGTTTGGGGTATCCCACCCAGACCTCCCAGGTGTCGTAAAACCACGGTTTCTGCAACACAGCCGGAGAAATACAGCCCAGTTAACCGACTGTACCATACAGGGGTCACGAGAACACAAATACAATGCAAACCCACTGCCACCTCTCTTCCCATCCCACCACCTCCCTCCCCATCCCCCTTTACAAACAGAACCTCGTCAGAAGGTCTTACGTTCCACTTGCTTGAGATGGTCCAGGTAACTTCTGAATCAATGGATGGGTTTTGTTTCCGGCCCCTGTTGGTGTGGAAGTGCAAGACCCCCCCCTGTATGAGCGCAGTGTCCATTTATGGTCACTCAGACCACCCCCCATGTACGTCCCTGCTGAATGTGGCCCACCCAGGTACAGACTTGGTGAAGCGTACAAGACAAACCTGTGTCAGAATCATCCACCCCAAACCCAACTGAATCATGTTTGTTTGAAAAATTGGGCACTAACTTGTCTTTAAAGGGGAATGTGTCCAGCACACGTTTACCACAGTGGAGTGAGGAGTGAATACTTACATCAATGAGGACAGCGATCCCACCAGTAAATGCCAGCAGATAAAAGGTACATCGCCAGCTGGAAAACAAGAGGGCGTATTGCTTACGTCAAGGTAGACACAATGCTGGAGTAACTCAGCGGGATAGGCATACGTCTGTCATCTCTCTGAAAGGAATAGAGAGATAACTTTGGTCTCCTAATTTGAGGAAGGACATCCTTGTGATTGAGGCAGTGCAGAGTAGGTTCATGAGATTGATCCCTGGGATGGCGGGACTGTCATATGAGGAAAGATTGAAAAGACTAGGCTTGTATTCACTGGAGTTCAGAAGGATGAGGGGGATCTTATAGAAACATATAAAATTATAAAAGGACTGGACAAGCTAGATGCAGGAAAAATGTTCCCAATGTTGGGTGAGTCCAGAACCAGGGGCCACAGTCTTAGAATAAAGGGGAGGTCATTTAAGACTGAGCTGAGAAAAAACTTTTTTACCCAGAGAGTTGTGAATTTATGGAATTCCCTGCCACAGAGGGCAGTGGAGGCTAAATCATGGGATGGATTTAAGAGAGAGTTGGATAGAGCCCTAGGGGCTAGTTGAGTCAAGGGATATGGGGAGAAGGCAGGCACGGGTTATTGATAGCGGACGATCAGCCATGATCATATTGATTGAATGGCGGTGCTGGCATGAAGGGCCGAATGGCCTCCTCCTGCACCTATTTTCTATGTTTCTATGACCTATTCTGTAGGTGTTGGATGGAATGGGTCACACTGGTTCACTTTTCATACACGCAAGAGGTTATTCAGCCCATCAAGTCTATCCAGGTTCTCTGTGGTTTCCTATCAGTCCCATTCCTGTTATTTTCTTAGAACCTGTTCTTTCTCACAGAAGGACACAAAGTGCTGGAGTAACTCAGTGGCTCAGGAAGCATCTCTGGAGAACATAGATAAGTGTGATTTGTGCCAAGACCCTCCTCCCTTTTATGTATTAACCAGCATCTCCAGCTCTTTGTTTCTACTGGAGTGTGCGCCATTTACAGGATTCACTGCAGTTACGCACCAAGGCTGAATCAACATCTCTCACACCCACATCCACAGCAACAATTAGACATAATCTCTGCCATCTCAAGGGATCAAGGGATATGGGGATAAAGCAGGAACAGGGTACTGATTTTGGATGATCAGTCATGATCATATTGAACGGCTGTGCTGACTCGAAGGGCCGAATGGCCTACTCCTGCACACACAGTATTTTCTATCTTTCTATCTCCAAGCCCCATCAGTTACCCCATCATTATCTACTCCTTATGACCTCATCAGTTCATTTATTTCCACGAGGAATATCCTGTTTATGGTGAAGGTCGACACAAAATGCTGGAGTCTGAAGAAGGGTCTCGGCCCGAAATGTCAGCCATTCCTTCTCTCCAGAGATGCTGCCTGTCTTGCTGAGTTCCTTTGTGCACTTTGTGTCTACCTTCGATTTAAACCAGCATCTGAAGTTCTTTCCTACACATCCTGTTTATGGCAATATAACTTTCAGGACCAGTGTCGGCACTCAGTGGCGCAGCTGTAGAGTTGCTGCTTCACAGCGCCAGAGACCCAGGTTTAATCCTGACTACGAGTGCTGTCTGTGTGGTGTTTGCACGTTCTCCCCGTGACCACGTGGTTTTCCTCCGGGTGCTCCAGTTTCCGTCAACATCCCAAGTCGTGTGGGTTTGTAAGTTAATTGGCCATTTGTAAATTGCCCCCTGGTGTGCAGGGAGAGGACGTGAAAGTGGGATATCATAGAACTAATGTAAATGGATGGTACACAAAAGGCTGGAGAAACTCAGCGGGTGCAGCAGCATCTAAGGAGCGAAGGAGATAGGCGACGTTTCAAGCCGAAACCCTTCCTCAGACCATGGGTGGTTGATGGTCGGCGGGGACTGGATGGGCCAAAGGGCCTGTTTCCACTCTGTGTCTTTCAGTTCCCATAGGTTAAGGTAACACAGGAAGGATCGGATAGAACCTCACGTGAAACTCACCAGGCTTCGCGAAACTTTTTCATCAGACTCGGTCTGTCCTGGTTCCTCCTCCTCCTGAACCATCGCTCCGCTTGCCGTACAGAACAGCTGCATTTCTTAGACAGCCCTTCTAACTGTGTCTGCAAACATTATGGACAATTACAACAATTCATTACCTGGCAACCTCGATAACAATTCCCCGTTTAACAGCTGCACATCATTCAACGCAATACATGTTGCCCAGCTTGGGCTAATGTTGTATTGGGACTGGGAATGGGAATAACGGAACATCATAGGGGATGGGGAGGGAGGGAGTGGCAGTGGTGACCCTCACTACTCACTACTAACTTGCCAGAGTGCATGTTCAAATCAAAAAGAAAGCTCACCTTATTTGGATGTTTGGAAGCCGAGACAAAAAAGTTTTCTAAAACAGGGTTATGTGCGGCCTTTAACCGGGCTTGGTGCTTGAGGCCCATGACGTTGGCAAGTGGGGTCGCTACGAGCCTGTGGGTGTAAGCACACACAACAGCAAACACAGAGCTACAGACAAACACAGACACACTTCGTCCTGCTGCAGACAGAAGCACCGCACCCCTCACCCCCCATGACAGACCCCGTCTCCCACATTTGCAGCCTGTCCCCACTCAAGTATTTATTCAGCTTGCTTCTGATCGCTGCTCCAGGTGTGCCTGCCCAATCATGCTCAGCCTGACCCGCTGTTCCTTCCCACACAATCACCACTGAGCCCGAAACGTTGTCTATTTCCTTTGCTCCATTGATGCTGCTGCACCCGCTGAGTTTCTCCAGCACTTTTGTCTACCTTCCATCATGCCCCTTCTGGACAGAGACTCATCTGCCAGAGAAAACAACATTGTCAACATTGTCTTACATTGTAGAACAAAGAGCTGCACAGCACAGGAACAGGTCCTTCAGCGCACACTGTACCCAGCATTATGCCAAGTTAAACTGATCTCATCTGTCTGCGCATGATCTATGTCCCTCCATTCTCTGCACCTACATGTGCCTATCTAAAAGCCTCTTAAAGACCACTATCGTATCTGCCTCCACCACCATTCCTGGCAATGCGTTCCAGGCCCCCATCACCCTGTGCAATATAACTTGCCCCGCACATCTCCATTAAACTCTCTCCTCTCACTGTATAGCTACGCCCTCTAGTATTGGATATCTATCTCCACCCTGGGAAAAAGGTTCTGACTGTCTACCCTATCTGTGCCTCCCATCATTTCACATACATCTTACTCCAGGAAAACCCTCCACAGTTATATATTATAAACACAATCTATTCAAACCACGACAGAATAATCCGGTCTCTCCATATCCTTATGTCTTCTGTACAAATACAGAAATTAGTAGACCACTCAGCCTTAAACCTACTACACAATTTAATCAGATTACAATCAGATTGGTTCTGGTTTTATTGTAATCACAACTCCACATTCCTAACCACCAACATTGACCTATCACTTCTTTGCTTATGAATTTATGAAAGTATCCCAAAGATATTGAGGGAGCCCAGCGTAGGTTTACAAGGTTAATTCCCGGGATGGCGGGACTGTCATATGCTGAGAGAATGGAGCAGCTGGGCTTGTACACTCTGGAGTTTAGAAGGATGAGAGGGGATCTCATTGAAACATATAAGATTGTTAAGGGCTTGGACACACTAGAGGCAGGAAACATGTTCCCGATGTTGGGGGAGTCCAGAACCAGGGGCCACAGTTTAAGAATAAGGAATAAGCCATTTCGAATGGAGACGAGGAAACACTTTTTCTCACAGAGAGTGGTGAGTCTGTGGAATTCTCTGCCTCAGAGGGTGGTGGAGGCAGGTTCTCTGGATGCTTTCAGACTCTTACAAATAGCAGAGTCAGGGGATATGGGGAGAAGGCAGGAACAGAGTACTGATTGGGGATGATCAGCCATGATCACATTGAATTGCTGGCTCGAAGGGCCGAATGGCCCACTCCTGCACCTATTGTCTATTCCAAAGACTCACGAGGTTCCAAAAAAATATTTTGCCTCATCTCTGTCTTAAAGGGGCAACCCCACATTTTGTACACAGCAATCTCTAGATTCTCCCACCAGAAACACCCTCCGTGCACCCACCCTGTCACAGCCCTTCATCATCTGATGTGTTTCAATCAATTCCAACTCCCTTATCCTTCTGAACTCCGGCAGATACAAGCCTAACCTGGCCTTGTGCCAGCAGAACCAGGGCTTGCAGCAGCCAAACAAGATACCAGCATAACCTGCATGATCTTTCACCATAAGACAACCCCCTATTCCTGCTGTTGGACCAGGGAACCGTACCACAGTGCTCCATGTACACTGAGCCCACCCCATATCCCCATGTTTCACGTTCCCTGGCATTATAACACTATCACAATAACTCATCTCAGCCACTGGAACCAGGACAAGCTTCCAAACGCACGTGACCAGAAATGAAGGCGTTACTCGGGCGTAACCAGTAATTCTCATGGTTCAACACAAATACCATTAATTTTCACTCTTGTTTGCTCAGAGGAAGAAATTGCACAATCCTTCCAACCTTCAGGCCTGAGAAAGCCTTGTCTGTCTTTTAGGAAAATTTTGAGCATTAATGCAGCTTCTCGGTTATAAAACCTGCTGATAATCGGTGTACGAGGAAGTGATTGGAGATGTATCACTCCAACTTAATGCATATAGAGACACGGATAACACACACAGATCTGCCCCAGGCCACTGTGCCTGCATCCAACGTCCCCTACCCTATTGGTCTAACAAGTAAAGTGTCACTTCATGCATCTATGAACATCTCAGATCTTGTCAGAGTTGGATGCAGTGTTGCCACGTACTCCTGGCAGCAGAGGTGTTTGCTGTAAGAAGTTTGCTTCTTGAAGCCACTGCCATGGATTGGGATTTTTTTACCATACAGAAAGAATTTGAGGAGGAGTTAAATTAACGTCTGTAACGTCTGAAATTAACAGGAGATTCCCAAATAGTTCACCATAAGCAAGAACATTCTAGACACACAAGGAACTGCAGATGCTGGTTTACAAAAGTAGACACAATGTGCTGGAGCAGGTCAGGCCGCATCTGTGGAGAACATGGATAAGTGACGTTTCACAGAGTGCTCGAGTAACTCAGTGGGTCAGGCAGCATCTGTGGAGAACATGGATAGGTGACGTTTCACAGAGTGCTGGAGTAACTCAGTGGGTCAGGCAGCATCTCTGGAGAACATGGATAGGTGACGTTTCACAGAGTGCTGGAGTAACTCAGTGGGTCAGGCAGCATCTCTGGAGAACATGGATAGGTGACGTTTTGGGTGAGACTCTTCTTCAGGCTGATTGTGATGAGGGTGGGGAAGAAAGCTGGAAGGGAAGAGGGGCAGAACGAAGCATGGCTAATGACAGGTGGATACAGGTGAGGGAGGTTTTTAAATAGGCGGATTGATGGATAAAGTACAGAGATGAAAAGACAAAAGGTGTGAGATAAGGATAGAAGTGGGTGAATTGTGGAGACAGGAAGGAATGTAGTTGGCAGGGGAGATGGAGGGGGAAGGGAGAAATATGTATGGGTAAGGCACAGAGCAGGGCGGAGGGAGGAAAAACAGTTAGCTGTTTATGGTTAGTTACCTAAAAGGAGAATTCCATGTTGATACTTGATGTCGTAAGCTACTCAAGCAGAAGAACAATGCATAGAACTAACAACCAACAAACAACTGGGAGCCCCCTCTCTATTGGAAAACCTCAGCAAGGTAGCCTCTTGTTATCAAATGTGAGTGAATGAGGAAGTTTGACAGAGATATAACACCGCAAAATTCATGTGAAACAGAGCAAGCCACAAGGAGTTCACATGGTTGTTTAGGTTGGGCTGCCAGTTTACACACAAAGCTGTTTACTACATGACCAAAGTCTGCATAACCCTTGGTGTCAATCAGTTTGGAACTGATCATTGAAGATGTGCTCCTGGCTGTTTAAAGCCCTCGGATCATATGGGACACATGCACAACTCTCTCACACACACACACACATGTGATACATGCACGTGCACACCCACACGTGTATACTCATACTCACAGGCATGTGCACACGTAATCACACACACGCATGTGCACCATGCACTCACACACACACACACACACTCACATGTATGTGCGCACGCTCACACTCACGCTCACCCATTCACACACACACTCAGATATGTGCGCACGCTCACACTCACGCTCTCACAGGTATGTGCGTACGCTCACACACACTCACACATACACACACACTCACTCACTCGCACACACACTCATGCACGCTCACACACACACACACACACACACACTCTCAGCGTTGGCAGGCTTGTTCTGCAGCGTGGCACCTGATGAAGGATTAACCAAACATACGGTCACCTCCAGGCACCAGTGACGTTATCTGTAGATAAACAAACTGCAGGTAGACCGTACGTGGACAGCGACTCTGAGGGGGAGGTGGAGCCAAGGTGAACAAACACTTAGATTATGACAGCGGTTAGTTACCCATCGAGCCCAATGGGAGAGGGTGAAGCTCCCAAGAAGCAGATAGGAGGTTCACCAGCTTCAAAAGCTCGTGCAAATTGAAGGAAGGGCTGGGTCAGATGGGCTGTCGGTTCAGCTTTATGTGTTTGGGTTCAATAGAGAGAGAGAGAGAGAGAGAGAGAGAGAGAGAAACAAACTGGCAGCACAAGTTTCCACTCCAGTGAAAACCATCAGTTTATTGACAAGGCTTAGGAATTCTGTTTTATAATCATAATATTCTGTGAATATTATAATCCATGTTCACTTCAGAAACTCTTCAATGTTAATAAGCAAGCCTAAATTACAAGCTTAGTTTGGAGATACAGCACGGAAACAGACCCTTTAACCCACAAATCCATGCCAATCATCGATCACCCGTTCACACTAGTTCTATGTTTTTCCACTTTCTCATCCACTCCCTACACACTAGGGGCAATTAGGGGCAGCACGGTGGCGCAGAAGGTTGAGTTGCACCATCAGGCCACAACCTGGCCTGATGGTGCATCTCAGCAGCTGTAGGACTGCCTCAACAACTGGGAAGTGTTTGAACACCGGGACCTGGAGTTGTTCACCGACAGTGTACTGTGTTACATTAAAAACTGCATGGACTCGGTCACAGTGGACAAACGTATCAGGGTCTATCCCAACCAGAAGCCCTGGATGACCCGGTAGGTCCAGCGGCTGTTAAAGGAGAGGAACACCGCTTTTAGGTCTGGCGATAGGGCTTTATACAGCACGGCCCGAGCTAACCTGAAGAGAGGCATCAGAGAGGCCAAGTCAGACTACAGGAGGAAGATAGAGGACCACCTGGACAGTAACAACAGCAGGCAGGTGTGGCAGGGGATCCAGTATCTCACCAACTATAAGACACACCTTGGAGCTGCTGAAGGTGACGCTGCGTTGGCAGAGGAGCTGAACCTCTTCTTTGCTCGCTTTGAAGTGGAGCCACCCGAGACAGCCACATCCCATCATACGGCCCAAGCAGCCTAACCCTCAAAATAGAGGAGCATGAGGTGAGGCGCACGCTGCGGGCCATCCATCCGAGGAAGGCTGCTAGACCCGACGGCGTCTCTGGACGCGCGCTGAAGGACTGCGCAGACCAGCTGGCTGGAGTCCTCACGAGGATTTTTAACCAGTCTCTGGCCCAGCCCACTGTTCCACCCTGTCTGAAGTCCGCAACCATAGTCCCCTTGCCCAAACAAACCCACATTTCCAGCCTCAACGACTAGTCGCACTCTCACCAGTGGTGATGAAGTGTTTTGAAAAACTGGTCCGGGGTCATATCACATCGCTCCTGCCCCGAAGCTTTGACCCCCACCAGTTTGTGTACAGAGTGAATAGATCTACAGAGGACGCTGTAGTCACAGCTCTCCATGCTGCACTGTCCCACCTGGAGCAGCGGGGGAGCTACGTGCGGATGCTCTTTGTGGACTACAGCTCTGCTTTAATACTAACCCTCCCCACAAACTGGTGGACAAACTGGGGGACTTGGGACTTCCACACTCCACCTGCATGTGGATAAATAGCTTCCTATCGGGTCGCAGCCAGAGAGTCAGAGTGGGCCATCACACATCCACGGCCCTCAGCCTCAGTACCGGCTCTCCACAGGGCTGCGTGCTGAGCCCCCTGCTCTACACCATCTACACACATGACTGCACCCCCACCCACCACAGCAACACCATTGTCAAATTTGCGGATGACACTACGGTGGTGGGACTCATCTCCGGGGGGTACGAGTACGCCTATCGGGATGAGGCGGAACAGCTGACAGTGTGGTGTGGAGAAAATAACCTGCTCCTCAACACCTTAAAGACCAAGGAGATAATAATAGACTTCAGGAAGAACAAAACGGACATGGTACCACTGATCATCAGAGGGGACTGTGTGGAGAGGGTGGGGGATTTCCGCTTCCTGGGAATCCATATTGAGGAGGACCTGACGTAGAGCGTGAACACTTCTGCGCTGCTGAAAAAGGTCCAGCAGAGACTGCACTTCCTGAGGGTGCTCAGGAAGAATAACATCACTCAGAGACTGCTGCTGTCCTTTTATCGGTGCTCCATTGAGAGCATCCTAACATACTGTGTATGCGTGTGGTACACCAGCTGCACAGCGGCCCAGAGGAAAGCGTTCCAGAGGGCCATTGACAACGCCCAGAGGATTGTCGGCTGCCCTCTCCCTACCTTGGAAGACTTACACAGTTCCCACTGCATCAAAAAATCCCAGAATATTATAAAGGACATTTCCCACCCCAGACACTCCCTGTTTGAACTGTTGCCGTCAGGCAGACGGTACAGATCTACAAGGACAAGGACAAACAGACTTAAAAACAGTTTTTACCGCACTGCTATAAAGGCACTAAATGTGGCTGCCAAGGACCGCAGGGACTAAGGGACTGTGGTTGGTACACTGTGAGATCGACAGAAGGATGTAGGGTTGGGTGTTTATGTGTGCTATTTTCATATTTATTTTAGTTGTTTATCTTTTTTAATATTTTACCTTGTATGTATCGTTAGCTTTTAGAAATGTTTGAATGGTGCGCTGACTGGCTGACATTTTTTCAAATTTCGTTGTACATGATTCATGTTACAATGACAATAAAGAAACTATTCTATTCTTGCTGCCTCGCAGCGCCAGAATGCCGGGTTTGATCCTGACCTCGGGTGCTGTCTGTGTGGAGTTTGCAAGTTCTCCCTGTGACTTCCGGGTTCTCCGGTATCCTTCCACATTCCAAAAACATGTGGGTTTGTAGATTAATTGGCCGTCTATAAATTAGCCCACGTGTAACGGGATAACTAGTATGAACGGGTGATCAATGGTCAGTGAGGACCCGATGGGCTGAAGGGCCCGTTTCCACGCTGTATCTCTAAACTATACTAAATTCCTCCTCTGTGCTAGTTTCCCAGAACCCTCAATACCCACATCTTACAAACATTTAATTACTTCCTCTTTAAATACCCCAATGATCTTGCCATCACGACCTGCTGGGGTGAAAGGGTTCAAAACTAAATCAAAGCCTGCTCTCTGGGAGTGAACAGCATTTCACAAGGTCTGGAATGAAACCATGAACTGGTGGCCTAGTCCTGTTAGATGTAGTCACACCCTTGGTGTAACTGTGTCCACATCCGATTTGATATTCTCATTCCCATTGCACGAGAAACAGTTCATTAATGGCGGAGTCCCACTCGCCGACCGTTTCGTTCGTTCTGCCAGAGCGGGCTGGGTCTCCCGGTTGCCAACCATTTCAACTCCCCTGCTCATTCCCATACTGACCTTTCTGTCCTGGGCCTCCTCCATTGCCAGAGTGAGTTCATACACAAACTGGAGGAACACCTCATATTTCACATGATATTCTTATTAGTCAAACTCTCCAGCATTAGACAAGTACAAGATTTACCTTTCAAAGAAATATCGGACCGCTATAAGGAGCAGGGCGTAGATGACGGTGACGTATAAATGAGAGACCGTTGCATATTCATAGCCCTCTGTGTCCTGCAGATCGGCCCACGTCACATTCCGGGGAAGCCACAGGTGATCCCACCAAAACCAGTCGCTCAGAGTCTGCAACATCCTCCTGGAAACAAATCTATAACTAATCAAATACACATTTTTTAATTGTACACGATATCCTTATGAGTTGAATTGAATGAGTTTAGTTTATTCGGCCCATCAAGTCTACTTTGCCATTCAATCATGGCCGATCTATCTTTCCCTCTCAACCCCATTGTCCTGCCTTCTCCCCGTAACCCAACACCTTTACTAATCCAGAATCTACAGTATCTACCTCTGCCTTGAAAATATCCATTGACTTGGCCTCCACATCCTATCACATGTACCTAACCATAACCCTAAAGCTTTTGTCACGTGAAACCAAGCCTTATGTTTGTTTCCACCAGTCATCCACCAGTCTTCACTTATTACATCATAACACCCGGTCAGGAGGGAATCCAACCCCCGCCGGACTTGGACTAGGCTCAGGCAGCATCTGTGGAGAACATGGATAGGTGACGTTTCACAGAGTGCTGGAGTAACTAAGAAGGAGAATGGTGGGATATGGACATATACAGGCAGATGAGATCTGTTGAACTTGTCATCATGTTCAGCAGGAACGTTGTAGTCCAAGGAACCGCTCACATGTTGTACTGATCTATGTTCCATGTTCTAAAATGTTGTAAATACTCAGCAGACCAGTGAGCGTCTGACCAGAAGTGTTCACTTTGTTTCTCTTTCCACAGATGCTGTGGTGAATAGCACTGATTGAAAACACTTCCAGAATGGTAAAACATTAAATAAAATACTTTCTTGTGCTCATGACATTCAAATTGCAAGCACTGCGACAGGACAATAGACCCGTGTATTAGTCACTGGGTAACGATCGCAACTTATTATTAATAACCTGATGGAATTGCCCTGGGCTGGCTTCTATTAAACTGATATGGGAATATTTTATACCAGACCACACCCCACATTAAACAATTATGCAACATTCTCTGAAAGGCATTTTGTAAAGGCACAGAGTAATACAGTGCCCTCCATAATGTTTGGGACAAAGACCCATCATTTATTTATTTCCCTCTGTACTCCACAATTTGAGATTTATAATACCAAAATAAATCACATGTGGTTAAAGTGTATATTGACAAATTTTAATAAGGCCATTTTTATACATTTTGGTTTCACCATGTAGAAATTACAGCAGCGTTTATACATAGTCCCCTCATTTCAGGGCACCAGAATGTTTGGGACACGGCAATATCATGCAAATGAAAGTAGTCATGTTTAGTATTTTGTTGCATATCCTTTGCATGCAATGACTACTTGAAGTCTGCGATTCATGGACATCACCAGTTGCTGGGTGTCTTCTCTAGTGATGCTCTGCCAGGCCTGTAGTGCTTATGCTTGTTTGGGGGCTAGTCCCCTTTAGTTTTCTCTTCAGCATATAAAAGGCATGCTCAAATGGGTTCAGATCTTGGCCACTCAAGAATTGACCATATTTTAACTTTGACCATTTGTTGGTTTTATTAGCTTCGATCATTTGTTGCTTTAACAGTATGTTTGGGATAATTGTCTTGCTGTAGAATGAACCGCCGGCCAATGAGTTTTGAGGCATTTATTTGAACTTGAGCAGATAGGATATGCCTATACACTTCAGAATTCATTATGCTACTACCATCAGCAGTTGTATCATCGATGAAGATAAGTGAGCCAGTACCTTCAGCACCCATACATGCCCAGGCCATAACACCCACACACACAGCACCTGAAGTGAGGGTCAAACCCGGGTCTAAAGTGTTGCGAGGCGGCAGTTCTACCCTCTGCGCCACTGGTCTGCCCATACTCGTTTGTATTGCTCATGAGAGTACTGCCATAATCAATGGGTGTTCCTTGTGACAGAGCCGCTCTGTCACACCCACCCCAGCAGGTGGGGGCCCGCAGCAGGCAAGGGGCTCAGTCTCAGCAGGCAGGGGGCCCTCTGTAGCCATCTTGTAACATTTACAAACAATGGGAAGATCTCAGAGGAAGTCCAGTTTGATAAAGTGCTGCGGAATACTGAGGCAGACATGGGCCAGCTGCTTTGAGTTGCAGGTATGGAGACCTGGGGACAAGCTGCCACAATGTGTTGGCACAACAGGGCACATGGCCTGACTCTTACAAAAGAGGATGGACAAATAGATCTGCTGATGCTGCAACCGTGAGCAAAACTCAAGGTGCTGGAGGAACTCAGCTGGTCTGGCAGCATCTGGGGGAGGGAATAATTACTTGGTGCTTTGGGTCGGGACCTTTCTTCAGACTGATAGGGGGTGAGACAAAGCCTGGCAAGTGATAGGTGGATATAGGTGAAGGGAATTTAATTGGCAGATGGATGGAGTAAGTGACACATTTTTGAGGTGAAGGAGAGATACACATATATGTGGGAAAAATCTGAAAAGATGGAGATTTACAGTAAGCAATGCCTTGGGAAGTCTAAGATTTAATATCAGGAATTGGACCCCCACAATTCACACAAGTGTCAAGAGAGTTTTATTGTCATGTGTCCCAGATAGGACAATGACATTCTTGCTTGCTGCAGCACAACAGAATATGTAAACATAATACAAAACGGAAGATAAAAGTTCAGTGTGTCTATAGAGCATATATACACAATAAATAAGTATCAGGAACATTTGCAATTGTACCAGCATTACTCAATGTGCATGAATGTTGCAAAAGCAGGCTGATAGACGACAAATCTTGGACACACCCATGGCTCAGACTGGATTAACAGGCATTTCGCGGAGTGAAGGGACAGGGGGAGGTGTCGTAACAAAGTCAGGAACAACAGCCAGACTTTACGACAGGTTCTTTGGAGGTGTGGGGATGGGAGAATGTGAGGAATTCCAGGAGGCAAGGGCATCTTGAATCAGGCCAACAGCGATGGGACGGGGGAGGGGGTGGGACACAAAGTGGCCAGATAGTGAGGTCAGACATCTGCAACAGAAGGCTGGGGAGGCAAAGTCAATGGATATATTTAAGGCAGAGATAGATAGATCCTTGATTAGTCCGGGTGTCAGAGGTTATGGGGAGAAGGCAGGAGAATTGGGTTAGGAGGGAGAGATAGATCAGCCATGATTGAATGGTGGAGAAGACTTGATGGGCCAAATGGCCCATCTCTGGGAGATGTTGGTGAGCCAGAAACACACCAGAGCTCCCCGACACTCTGACTTCTAATTCACTCTGGCTCACCGACTGACCTATTTCTTGTGCATGTCACAAATCTTTGCTGCCGACTTTATACAAACAAACAGTAGCCTGACCTTGGCTTTGCCCGACCTTCATGAAGCAATCTGAGATCGTCCCGTTCCAGTCCCTTCCAGAGGCTCTATCTCTGTTCTACAATCTCATTCTGTACTATACTGTAGTTGCAAGACAGCTGTTCTCTTCACAAAAAAAAAGACAAATTGAAGATCAAGGCTAACAAGTGTATAAATTGTTTCTCCTGCGTCACGCTGAATCAGACCTGCGGTTGACAGTAGATGGCAGCCAAAATGCAAGACCACACAAACAGCAGTTACATTAATTACCAGGCGTACCTTTAGAATGGAAATAAGGAATTTCTTGAGCTAGATGGAGGTGAATCTGTGGCAGTGGAGGCCAAGTCATTGGGTGTTTTTAAATCAGAGTTCCAGGCATTCCTGGTGTGGGGGGGTGGGCAGGTGGGGGGGGGGGGGGGGGGGGGAGGGGGGGGGGGAAGAATCCAGATTAGACAGTCTCTATGAAATGGAATAGTTGTAACCAGGAAAGTACCAACGTGGAGGCAGACCGACAGAGACACAAGGAAATGCAGATGCTCGTTACAAAACAACACTCATACTGCAGTTGGTCAGTCTGAAGAAGGGTCCCGACCCCAAACATCACCCATCCATTATCTTCTAACATTGGTTTGCAGAGTTACTCCAGCACTGTGTTTTTTTAACATGAAGACAGATATCCACAATGTGGTTGATGTAAATGAGAAGGAAGAATAAATAGAATTAAGAGGAAGAAATTAGTTTATAGGTTGAGAAAAGTTAAATCTACCAGGGCAGTCTTACTTAGTGTGATAGTATTGAACAATATAGTTAGAAGCAAATAATGGGAACTATGACCAAACCTTACAAGTGAGCAGAAACATGTATACACACAAAATGCTGGAGTAACCCAGCGGGACAGGCAGCATCTCTGGAGAAGGAATGGGTGACGTTTCAGGTCAAGACCATTCAACAAAAACCATGACCAGTTCTAATCAGCAAGAGAAATGTGAATCAATGGCTACCAAAGTTGTACAGCATGGAAACAGGCTCTTCGGTCCATCAAGTCTACCGTCACCTATTTGTTTGCATTAATCCTACATTCATCTTATTTTTATTCTAATTTCTCATCAATATTTCACCCCTCACCTATACACTAGAGGAATTTAACCTACCCACCAAACACCAATGTGATACTCCTGGGGAAAACCCAGTTACAGGGGGATTGTCCAGAGACAGCACCCGAGTCATGATAAAACCCAGCCTCTGGAATCAAGGCTGCTGCTCCACTAGCTGCGCCACTGTGCCACCCACTAAGCAAACATATTAATAACCTTGATAAAATGTTAACTCTTAGGCTTTAGCGGCTGCTGGACAAAGAGGTGGAATTTGTTTTAGAGCACTGCCGATTTCTGGTGAGAACCCATCTAGACTCTGCAGATACAAAGCACCAGATGTAGGAATCTGGAACAGCAGGATGATGGAGGAACTCAGTGGGTCGGGCAGCATCTGTGAAAGGCACGTCTTCTATTCCTTCCACCCTCTCCCTTGTTAACCTCCCCTGGCTGCTGTTCAACCCGCTGAGTTGCTCCAGTGTTTGTTTTGTGCCTCATCTATTTTGTTCCGTTCTGAGCAACACAAGGCAGGAGGAATAATAGTCATTGAGTAGGGACACGTACACGCTGGTGTTTATACCAGACCATTCAAAGAAGCACATTACTCCAGAAACATTGTGAACGTGGGCACAGGTTCTCAATGGATGGAACAGGAGAAAAAGTGAGGAGGAGAGCACAGTGGCGCAGCGGGTAGAGCTGCTACCTCACAGCGCCAGAGACTTGTGTACAAACATAACTTTGGGTGCTGTCTGCCTGGAGTTTGCATGTTCTCCCTGTGGCCATATGGGTTTCCTCTGGATGCTCCGGTTTCCTCCCACATCCCAGACATGTGAGTCTGTAGGTTGATTGGCCCTCTGTAATATTGCCCCAAGCGGGTAGGGAATGAATTTGAAAGCGAGATAAATACAACAAGTGTGAATGAGTGATCAATGGTCAATGTGGACCAATTGGGGTACAGGGCCACTTACAAGCTTTATTTTCCATCAATCAATAAGGGTCAATGTCACATTTCATGGCTCCTTTTCTCTTGATTATAAATACAGAACATTTATTAAAATATGATAGAATTAAGATAGAAGTATCTAAAACGTTGGTCAAAGTAGCTGTACTATTTCCCCGGGAAAAGGCCATTTCATGTCAATGATGGACTGACTGCCCCTTTCCCCATACAGCCAGGTGACTGTCAGTAGTCAGTGTTGGGTTTTCCAATGTCCACCCAAAACGTCACCCATTCCTTCTCTCCAGAGAACTGCCTGACCCTCTGAGTTACTCCAGCACTCTGTGTCTGTCTTTTGTTACAATGGCAAGAATAGGCTGTGATCAAAGGGCCGAATGGTCTCCTACCGTACCCATGGGAAACAGATACTCCTGGAATGGAGAGCGTTGGGTTTGGGGGGCGAGGGGGAGAGCGCGGTGCTCGAGGTCATCTCCCCAACTGGACAACACACGGTGGCTGACCTGAGGTCCGAGGAAGCGGACTGGCCACGCAGCCGCTCTCTGGACAGGGGTAGGGCTCGCCTTATGTCCCCAGCCCGGGACTGACCAATGCCCAAAACTGCCGCTCACTGCCTGGCCCGGGACGGGATGGGGGAGAGCAAAAGGGGAGAGCAAAAGGGGGGGGGGGGGGGAGAGCAAAAGGGGGGGGGGGGGGGCAGAGCAAAAGGGGGGGGGGGCAGAGCAAAAGGGGGGGGAGAGCAAAGGGAGGGGAAGAGAGAGTGAGGATGGGGGGGAGGGGAGATTGAGGTGGGGGGAGATTGAGGTGGGGGGGAGAATGAGGGGGAGAATGAGGGAGGAAGAGAGAGAGGGAGAGGAGGGAAGAGAGGGAGAGAAAGGAAGGAGGGGAGAGGGGGAGAATGAGGAAGGAAGCGAGAGAGGGGAGAGGAAGGCAAGCTGGCAAGGCAAGCTGGCAAGGCAGCGCCGCGTTTCCCGCTCCCTCCGCGACTGGTTCGGCGGGTTCACCGCATTCCTGGCTGCGGAATCTGCAGTTGTCTCCACGCTTGGGGGGGGGGGGGGCAACGCGCCCCGGGTGGAGACGGGGTTGAAGCCCAAGGTCCGGAGCAACCCCGGAGACCCGGTCCCCAAACCCAGCCCGACACCCGCCGGGGGACCAGCTCTACCTGGGACCCCACTCACTCACTCACCCGCTCGCTACCTGGGGCCGTGAACCCGCCGATATTCCAGCCAGCCGGCGCTGGCGTTTACACACTTGGATCAAATTTGAGTGCGGACGTTACAAACAAATATTCGTCTCACCTTCTCCAGCGCTGTGATTGCGGCTCGGCTCTGCTCCACACGTGTCCAACACACCCACACCCACCCAGCGCACACACACACACCCAGCCAACTAACACACAGCTCGCACACTAGCTCCAGCACCTCCCCCAGCATGGACCTCTGTAGATAGACATAAAATGCTGGAGTTACTCAGTGAGACAGGCAGCATCTCTGGAGAGAAAATATGGGTGACGTTCCAGATCGAGACCCTTCTTCAAACTCACAGGTTTTGTTGGATCCTGTGTGTTTTGTTGAGTTCTTAATATCAGAGAAATAAGAAAATAGGTCTTCTCATTCTTCTCGCTTATCGCCTTTTCGACCTCTTCTAACTTAATGGCTTCCATTAGCAGGTTTACGTTGGTGGTGCCATCATATGGTGCCTTTTTACTGATATTGGCCTTGTTGTTTGGGTGGGATAATTTTTCTCGGAAGCAGCTTTCCAGTTTTTCCCTACTGAGAGGGCAGCTTGATGCGGCTGGCGCGCCCATGATTTGGCGTGCCAGTCTCCTCCTGTCCTTTTGATACAATGTCTGTGTTATTTTGTATTTGTGTTTCTTCGTGGCCCATCTTTTTCCTGCACCTGAGTTTGGGTGGTTTGCAACTCTGTGCTTCTCGTTATTGCTGCCCGCCTTTTGACCCTGGTTCTTCCGAGGCTTTGGAGAAAACTTGTCGATCAACGCTTCCGTAATTTGTTCGACCATGTGGATGCACCGATCTTTATTGTGTGCATCTTGCAGTAACTCCTCTGCCTTTGTGATCTGGTCCGCTAGATCTCGATGTTTCGGGGGTCCATGCGCTGTTTTCCTTGGTCGGGCTTTGGTTTTGGTGTGTTCTCGGTCAGACGAGGCCAACTCTTCAGTATCATCTCCAGCTTCAAGTTCCGGTTCATTACCCGTTTCCTCAGGGATGTTCCTGTTCTGGGCCTCAATTTCAGCCAGCCACGTTCTGAGACGCGGATCTCGTCGCTTGTCTGATATCTGTTTGTTGGTCTTGGATGTTAGAATCTTGCTTATCTCGATGTTGATCATTCGGACCCCATGAAATCGTTTTTCCAGGTCGACAAGCAGTTTGATTTCATCATCCGACCAGATGGAACTTTGCCGGGCTTTTCTCGGAGGATTAGCTGCTGCTATCCTTTTCATGTTTCGAATTGCTGGATGTTGGTGCCTCTCATGTTGGCTGAGACCCATTTGTTAGTGAACCGCATTACACAATTTTCGCAAGGGAAAATGTCATCTGTGCTGGGTGGTGGTGGACCCTTACATCTGGCAAAGTGGCACGCAATTGAATGGTATTCTCCTTTTTTTCTTGCACTTCCCACATATAGTGAGGAAGGTTTTGATTTGATGCTTTTTGTTTAGGTGTGTCCTGAATTCGCCGACTGAGTTGTATGTATCATTGCATTTCGAGCAAAATAGTCCATCCACTGGGTAATGGATTGTTATTTGTTGTGGTTTGTTATCTTCCTTTGGTTTAATTATGGTAACGGTTTCATAATAGGTGCTTTCATCGGTGGTTCTTGTTTCCGTGGGAATGCTGTCGGTTGTCATCTCCTTTTCCTTTCCCGCGGCTGCTTGATCAGCCGGTTGTAGAATGTCTGTGTTTGGATGGTTTCACTGCGATCCTGGCCTTCCAGTGATGACGTGTACGCATCTGTTTCGTCTCCACTTGCCATTTTCCCGATCCTCCTGGCTCTGGCTCGCCGAACTGGGTACCTGCAAGGAATAAATTCAGGTGATAATTTCAGGTGTCTCAACTTTGGCACAGGATATTTAATGATTCACCTATTTAATGTAAGTTTACCCACTGGAAGTACAGGTGTGTCAGAAACAGCGCACATTCCTTGTATGTATACATACTTGGCCAATAAATAAATTTATTCTGAAATGGAAGTGACTGACATATAAAATGCTGAAAGTCTCGGGATCTGTGTCATCCCATTCTCCATCACCTCACTAAGATCAGACATCTGCCCCGTCTGTGGAAGGGAGAGGATCCAGAGTGGGATTAGTGTAAATGGGTGGTTGACAGTTGGCATGGACACGATGGGCTGAAGGGCCTGATTCCGTGCTGTGAGACTGACACAAAGCTTTTCACTGTACCTCAGTACACATGACAATAAACTAAACACATTGGGTTATGTGCAAGTAAACCTTCACGCCACCCATGGGTCCAACTCAGTCGTATGGTTCCAACCTACAGACAAGGCAGTTTAGTTTAGTTTATTGTCACATGTACTGAGGTGCAATGAAAAGCTTTTGTTGCGTGCTAACCAGTCAGCAGAAAGACAATACATGATTACAATCGAGCATGAATGAAACGGACACTCCAAATGGGAGGCACTTTGTTGGAACTGTGTGTTTTGTTGAGATCTTGGAGTACCATGCAACACTGCTTCATCAGCCACTGCTGTAAGTTGGTTGCCTTCCATCAGATAGTTTGCAGGTAGCTACACCTCTCCCATGTGCCTTATTAAGCAGAGGCATCGCCCACAGAGCCAACAGTACCAAAGCCACAGTACCTGTGGCTGCTATGTTTATTAGGCACAGTTGGTTCCCTCAGATAGCAGAGCAGCAAGGAGAGTTTAGTCATGACGTGGGCTGGGGCAGAGACGGTGATGCAGACATTCCTAATCCTGTGTCTGAAAAGACAGGCTGGTCCTGGCATTACAGTCCTTCATGCATTGCGGCTGGGAACCTAGGTATTCCTGAAAGAAACAATGGGAAGGCAGACGTTCCCAAGGCTGAGGCTGAGAACACGGACATTCCCAAGGCCAAGATTAGGAGCCGAGAGATTCCACGGGCTGAGTTAAGTGACGCAGCCATTTCTGGGGCTGATCTTGGGCACACGGGTTCCTGGGACTGATATTGGGAACACAAACATCCCCAAAGTTGGGTGGGGCCAAGACTAAATTCCTGGATGGAGTTTAAGAACAGGAGCAGAGAGGTTGGTGAGATTGTAAACTCCGGCCCAACCCCACTGATATTCATGACAAAGCAGAAAATGCTGTTGCAGCTTTCCTAGCACTCTCACTTCCTGACTTATATCTTTAATTTCTGAGTTCAAGTATCCACTTTGCTTAATGTTTGACTTTCTTATCTGCTCTTATGTTGAATCTTTTTACGTGCTTGTTGCTTTTTCCCAACTATTTTACTTACACAATCATTAATCAGCACGACAACTAAATGAAGCAGTGCCTCATGTTTTGATTAAAGAGATTCATTTCTGAAGCAATTCCAGATGCATTCAAAAACATATTTTCTTGATAGCTTTACATAATGTTAGTTCTAAACTGTTGTGTGATATTTAAAATCACCCATTACTAGTTGCATTCATAGATTCACATAGCATGGAAACAGGCCATTTGGCCCAACTTGCCCATGCCAACCAAGATACTCCATCTACACTAGTCCCTCCCGCTCACATTCGACCCTCTAAACCTTTCCTATCCATGTACCTGTCCAAATATCTTAAATGTTGTTATTATACCTGCCTCAACAACACCTCCTGGCAGTTGTTCCATATACTCACCACCCACTGTGTAAACTCTCTGAAACGTCTACAGATCTATACCGCCAACACCTCTCCATGGATTGATAGCCCAGAACTTAGACATGGTGTTATTCTATTCTTAACTGTCCATGTAGATTCATGCAATTCCATCCATTTTGTTCACCAATATCTTCCTGCAAACTATTAAAACTACAAGTGTTACAATTCACGGGATAGAGAGCAAGTTGGCAAATTGGATCCAAAACTGTCTTGGAAGTAGGAGGCAGAGGGTGATGATGGAGGGTTGTTCGTGCTTGGAAGCCTGTAACCAATAGTGTTCTTTTACAAGGGTCTTGACCCGAAACATCACCCATTCCTTCTCACCAGAAATGCTGCCTGTCCTGCCGAGTTACTCCAGTATTTTGTGTCTATGTTCAATTTAACCATCATGTGCAGTTCCTTCCTACACATTTTGTTTGTTCCTTTACTGTTTGTTAAAGGCATTAAAAGTTTGGATATAAATGTAGGAGGTATGATTGGTAGGTTTGCAGTTGATACAGAAGTTGCTGGTTTTGTTGATAGTGAGGATCGCCTCGGGTCACAGGGGAATATTGTTCATTGGTAAAATGAGCAGAGCAACGTCAGGTGGAGTTGAATTCCGATACATGCTGGCTGATGTGCCTTGCTGGACTAATAAAGATAGGATCAATCAGTGAATGGGAGGTTCAGAGGGAGTGTTGAGGAAACGAGGGTCCATAGCGTAAAAGTTCAAGAATTCCTGAAGGTGGCAGTACAGCTGGTTATGGTAATGGGACAGGCTTGTGGGTTACAGAATATAAGAGCCGGCAGTTTATGTTACAACTTTATAAAACACTGGTTCAATCTCAGTTGGAGTTCTGTGCACAATTCTAGTCATCACATTACAGGAAGCATGATTTGACACAAGTTCTTCCCTCAAACTTGAAAGCAGTGCATTGGTTATGTTCAGAATGCTTGTTTAAGAAAGAACTGCCCATGCTGTTAAAATCGAAGGTAGACAAAAATGCTGGAGAAACTCAGCGGGTGAGGCAGCATCTATGGAACGAATGAATAGGTGACGTTTCGGGTCTCAACCCAAAACGTCACCTACTCCTTCGTTCCATAGATGTTGCCTCACCTGCTGAGTTTGTCCAGCATTTTTGTTTACCTTCAGAATGCTTGTGGAGCCCTCCACCATGAAGATAACTATGCTATTTCCTTGTTCGCCATTATTAATTTTCTGGTTTCACACTTAGCAATCCTCTTCCTTTGTATTTACCTATGGAGTACTCCTTGCCAGTTTATCCTCCTTCCTAGTCCTACCTAGATTGTTAGTGGCTATATGGAGCATAGAAACAGAATCATCTATCCTAGAAATTTGATGAAGGGTCTCAACCCGAAACGTCACCTCGTCCTTTTCTCAAGATGCTGCCTGACCCGTTGAGTTACTTCAGCATTTTGTGTCCTATCCTAGAATACTTGTTCTTACCCCTGTCAATACAAACTTCATAACCCTAATTTTGTTGTAGAGGAGTGGCTGTTTACCCAAATATGCGCTCTCCTTATGATTACTACATTTCTAATATCCTCTTACTGGAATCATGTTGTTCAGTTTGCAGGTCCTGCCTGAGTCGAGGAAATACTTTTTCAGCCAGAGAGTTGTGAATCTGTGGAATTCTCTGCCTCAGAAGGTGGTGGAGGCCAATTCCCTGAATGCTTTCAAGAGAGAGTTAGATAGAGCTCTTGAAGATAGCGGAGTCTGGGGATATGGTGAGAAGGCAGAAACGGGGTACTGAATGTGGATGATCAGCCATGATCACAGTGAATGGCGGTGCTGGCTCGAAGGGCCGAATAACCTACTCTTGCACCTATTGTCATTTGTCTATTGTTCCTGATTGCCAATCAAATTTAAGATAATTAATCTAAGGGAAGTGGCTGCCTCTCAGAATACAGCACGCAGGTAACCATCACTGATACGGACAGTGTCTGAGCTCATTAACATGGGCTGAAGTTCCTTGTGCAGCCAATGCCTGCTGTAGGTATGGTCACTATGAACCATAAATAGGCTCCACCAGCTCCTACTTGAAGCTGTTACAACACATCACCTGCCCAGCCATCTCATTCTATTTAATTAATTGGTTGGGATTTAATTATTTTGAACATTCACTTCTTAGTTGCACGCCTAAACCAAACAGAGGATTGGGAGAAATAACCAACAATCACCTTTCTGCTGTCCTGTGACGCCACACATTGGCACAGAAGACAGGAACAAGTTGTGGCAGAGCCTCTTTCTTCTCTCAGTCTCCACTATCTGGACCTGCGTCTCCTGCTCCTTTTAAACTCTCTAATCTTCTCTTTCTGCTCTTTTTAAACTCTCTGTGCCTCTTCTCCCAACCCTTTTAATCTCCAATTCTAAAATGAAAAAATCTGTTGTAAAAATAATTCATTTGCAGTTAATTAGACTTAAAGAGAGCATTTGATTACGAGGAATTTATAATCTGAACAAGATCAGGCCAATGAAAACGTTGAAAAAAATAGAAAAGGTAACAGCAAAAATACAGACATATAATGTAAAAGCCTCTACAGATGTAATAAAAATAGATCAGCAAAGATATCAGTGCCTTTAAAGCTGAAAGAGGAAGAGGTATCAAGTGGTATAAGGACATTGTTTAAAAGTTAATTACATATTTTGTATTTGTTTTCACCTTAAAGGGAATCGAGTAAAAAATATACGGGGGCTCTCAAAAGGCATTATCATAAGTGATAGGAGCAGAATAAGGCCATTTGGCCCATCAAGTCTACTCTGCCATTCAATCGTGGCTGATCTATCTCTTCCTCGGAACCCCATTCTCCTGCCTTCTCCCCATAACCCCTGCATTCTATAAGGGTGGTCACTGGAGGAGATTCTGTGAGACAGGATATCTCTGTATTACCGAAGGCAAGAGACTGATCGTCCAGGTTCAGGAACAGCTTTTTCCCTGCAGCCATCAGGCTATTAAACACTACAACCTCAAATAAGCTTTGCACCACATAGACTATTATTATTATTATTATTGCACTACTGTTTATTTTTTGTGTGTACGTATGTGTGCGTGTATGTATATATATATATATATATATGTGCGTGTACTTGTGAGTTTGTGCATATATACACACTGAACATTTTTCTCTCTCTTGTTTATTATATTGTTTACAGTGTACTATGTTTCCATATTGTGTGGTGCTGCAGCAAGTAAGAATGTAATTGTTGTGTCTGGGACACTCTTGATGGTCGTGGGTGGTCAGTATGCGTGTGTGTGTGATCACGGCTCATGAATTGATTTGAGATTTTTGACCACCATGACACGTTATGTTTTGAAACTGTAAACAATCTAATAAAGGGTGAATTTATTAATTTGCTTCAAAAAATAGATAAAGCACAATGCAATATGGTACAAATATTACGGAACCTTTTGACAAGTGTGCATTTTCAAGATATAAAAGGCAAGTTTTTTGCAGGGATTAAAGACTGTTGCCTGAATCATCTGTGATATTTCCTTCATTGATGGTAATGCTAAGCTTGCATTGGTTGCATGTCTCAATATCCAACAGCAGTTTTAGCAGCGGCGTTGCATTGTATGGAAACAGACCCCTTCCCTGCAATCGCCCAATGGTTTTCCTCAACTCACGCAAACAGCCCATGAATTTCTTCAACATTCCTTCCAAGGATAATTCCATTTCTGGATTATTTTCACAACTATATGTATTTACATTTTTGATGTTCCCCATTGTTTGAGCCTTCTGCTGCACTATCTTATCGGCTGTTCCTGTGTTACTCATTTCAATATCACCTTTACTGCCAATATTCAAGTAGGTGGTTTCCCCGTCATCACTATCAGAGTTGTCCGAGGTGTTGTAATCCACCAGCCTCAGTAACTGGGTCATTTTACTGTTCACCACGAGGTCATGATCACAGCTGGAGCCAGGCTCTTCCTTGGGTGGAGAAGGCCATGGTATTTGAGGGCTCACAAATGTGTTTCTTGAACCTTTGCCAAGAGTTTCACTGTCTCGCTCGATCTCAGCAGTGAAAACATGGCTTCTTGCAAACTTCGTTATCAGGTGGTGGACAAAATGGTTCTGAGGAAGCATCAAACTGAGCACAAATGCAACAGAAGGACTGCCAGTCCTTCCGGAGTAGACGCAAATATTTCACCAAGTACTCCAGGAAACAAGTTTCAGAGGAAATCAGAAAATCCAGCAAGACGTGATGATCAAATGCTAAACTCTTCAACAACAGCAGGAAGATACAATGTGGATTGAACCATTGTCCATGGGCTTCTTGAGACGTTACTACATTTTCCTGAGCATGGGTTTCCAAAAATCTGGAGAGAAAAGGGATATGAAATCCATCAAATAAATTACTGCATAGTTCAAACTTTCTAATCATATTTAAGTTATCAAAATATGATAAACATCAGTGATTTGGAATTGTGGTCTGAATGGTGGAACATTAGAGGTCCACAATGGTGGAGTATAGATCATTTGGGTTTAGTTCCGATTTTCTGAATAGCTGATGAGGTGATACTGCATTATTAAAAGCACTTTCACTAACTCAGAAATAAAAATATCAAATGCTCAGCAGGTCAGGATAGGCTGTTGGAAATTGCACCAGTCAATCTGTTACATGTAGACAAAATTGCTGGAGAAACTCAGCGGGTGCAGCAGCATCTATGGAGCAAAGGAAATAGGCAACGTTTCGGGCCGAAACCCTTCTTCAGACTGATGCAGGGTGGGGGTGGGGCTGGAAGAAGAAAGGAAGAGGAGGAGCCAGAGGGCTGAGGTAGAGCTGAGAAGGGGAGGTGACAACAAGGGCTACCGGAAATTGGAGAATTCAATGTTCTGGTCACCGGGATGCAGACTGCCCAAGTGGAATATGAGGCGCTGCTTCTCCAGTTTCCGGTGGTGCTCACTCTGGCAATGGAGGAGGCCCAGGACAGAAAGGTCAGATTCGGAATGGGAAGGGGAGTTGAAGTGCTGAACCACAGGGAGATCGTTGGTTAATGCGGACCGAACGGAGGTGTTTGATGAAACGGTCGCCAAGCCTACGCTTGGTCTCACCGATGTAGATCAGCTGACATCTCGAGCAGCGGATGCAATAGATGAGGTTGGAGGAGGTGCAGGTAGACCTCTGTCGCACCTGAAACGACTGCTTGGGTCCATGAATGGAGGTAAAGCGACACGTGTAGCATCTCATGCGGTTGCAAGGGAAAGAGCCCGGGGTGGGGGTGGTGCGGGTGGGAAGGGAAGAATCGACCAGGGAGTAACGGAGGGAGCGGTCTTTGCGGAAAGCAGATGGGGGGGGGGGGGGGGGGGATGGGAAGATGTCCTCTTCCTTTCTTCTTCCCGCCCCCCCCCCCCCCCCCCACCCTGCATCAGTCTGAAGAAGGGTTTTGGCCCGAAACGTTGCCTATTTCCTTCGCTCCATAGATGCTGCCGCACCCGCTGAGTTTCTCCAACAATTTTGTCTACCTTCGATTTTCCAGCATCTGCAGTTCCTTCTTGAACAATCTGTTACATGTGGCTGAAGGGTTGGAAAGCATGGACCAGGGGAACTCCATCCTGTCTAAGAAGAGAAGGAGAGTGCAGCGGTGCAAGCAGGGCGTTTGGCAACTCTGGTAGAGGGAAAGCCAAGGTTCAGGAAGACCTGCGTGAGTCTCATCACTGGACCAACGTGACAAGTCAAGTCAAGTCAACTTTATCTGTCATATACAAGATGTACAGTGAAATGAAAGTGGCAATGCCTGCGGGATTGTGCAAAACAACAGAACAGAACAGAACCAGTATTTACATTTAAAAAAAAAAGACACAACAGTAAGATGGAGCAAAGGAAATGGGAGAATGGGATGGATCCTTGTAGGAGTAAGGTTGGGAGGAAGTATAATTAAGATTGCTGTGCGTTGTAGGTTGTAATGGATGTTTGTGGCTAATGTGTTCCTTGAAAGGAAGAACAAACCACTTTCACAAACTGAGCTTATTACTGCAGAGCTTATTGTTGCCCTATCTATGAAAATAAATTGTCCATGACCAGCACACAGCATGCAGGTACAGTAGGCAATGAAGCCAATGGTATGTTGCCCTTCATAACAAGAGTTGAGTATAGGAGCACAGAGGTCCTTCTGCAGTTGTACAGACCACACCTGAAGTATTTGGTTTCCAAATTTGAAGAAGGAAATTCTTGCTATTGAGGGAAGTGCAGCCAAGGTTCACCAGGTTAATTCCCGGGATGGCGGGACTGACATATGATAAAAGAAACTGGGCTTGTATTCACTGGAATTTAGAAGGATGAGAGGATATCTTATAGAAACATATACAATTCTTTAAGGATTGGACAGGCTAGATGCAGGAAAAATGTTCCCGATGTTGGGGGAGTCCAGAACCCGGGGTCACAGTTTAAGAATAAGGGGTAGGCCATTTAGGACTGAGATGAGGAAAAACTTCTTCACCCAGATAGTTGTGAATCTGTGGAATTCTCTGCCACAGAAGGCAGTGGAGGCTTCTTTACTGGATGTTTTCAAGCGAGAGTTAATTTAGCTCTTAGGGCTAAAGGAATCGAGGGATATAGGGAAAGAGCAGGAACCAGGGTACTGATTGGGGATGATCAGCCATGATCAAATAGAATAGCGGTGCTGGCTCGAAGGGCCGAATGGCATACTCCTGCATCTATTTTTCCATGTTTCTATGAGAGAATTTCATATTGAATATATGGGCAAGTAAATTGTCCAAAACTAGGGCATTAAGTTCCAAACAATGATTTGGGTTTGGGTTGGGCTGGAAGGGAAACATCTATGGATTACTGCTGCTCCTTTTTCTTAGCTTTTTAAATCATTAGTAGAGAAGCACGTGGACTTGGCTAAAGTAAATGGGCAACTGCAATAAGAGAATAATGACTGATGATGGTAAACATTTACAAACAGACATGTTTTCATAATATGGTTGTCACTAACATGACTGGTATTTAATGTCAAAGTCAATGCCTCCCCATACGTGCAGCGTGACACTTACTTTGGAGAAGGACCCATTCTGCAGTTAGTTACAGTGAACACAACATCCAAGCAGCGTGTCCATGGGTGCCTGACATTCCGCAGCAGACGGACATCCGGCTCAATACACCAACACAACACAACTTTCAGTCAATGAGGGAAATAATAAACTGATAACTTTTGAGTTTGCAGTGTGGTTAACACAAGAGGAGATACCAACCCTCGGCAGTGTGTATAGATGGTTAGTAGTGCACTGGCAACCTCTACTAGATCATCATCCTGCTCCACAAAGACAAAGGAAACCCAGGCACATGGATGAGGCAGTTGCTGGAACTGTGCACAGCCCTGGAGGTGCATCTTCAGAAACAGCATCAGCTGAGACAAACAGGACTGGAGTTCATTCTTCAGGCAGCCTGGAAACATCAAGATACACTTACTACTACTTCAAAGCCTGCCATGTACATTACAGAGACCTGTAAAATAAATGCAGTGCTTCTTGGGCGACTCTACTAAATGAAAGAATGAAGGCAAGATGATCCATAGTTGGAAGGATTTGAGTATCTGGTTTCAACCTTTGTACAGCAATATAATACACTGCAGTTGCAGGAATGTCAGACAAACTTTTACTGTTTAGAGTTTAGATGGATACAGCGCAGAAGCAGGCCCTTTGGCCCACCGAGTCTGTGCCAACCAGCGATCCCCACACACTAACACTATCCTACACACACTATGGACAATTTTACCGAAGCCAATTACCCTGCAACATGTACATCTTTGGAGTGTGGGAGGAAACTTGAGCACCCGGAGAAAACCCACACAGGCCACGGGGAGAAGGTACATTCCTGGGTCTCGGGCACTGTAAGGCAGCAACTCTACCACTGTGCCACCCCTATTTCACGGGTTGATACTTGGGATAAAGGTGTTATTATATGAAGAAAGGTTGAATTGCCTCGAATTATACCCAATGAGGTTTAGGAGAATGAGTGATGATGTCATTGAAACATTAAAGATTCTGATGGGCAATGGCGGCAGATATGAAGAGCATAGTTACAGAATAATGGGTCGGTCATTTATAAATAAGATGACAAGAGAATTCTTGGACTTCTGTACCGTGGAGTTGTACAAAGGCGGGGTCAATTACCAGTGAAGTGAGGGGCGGGAACGTGACGTAAACATGCGGCTGCGTGTGTCGTGCGTGCCCCCATGCCATGGGTCGCATGCACGCTTCCATCCCAATTCCGAAAAGGCGGAATTGGGATGGAAAAATCGGAAGAATTCCGCCCAAATCGGAATGGTTGGCAGGTATGATATAATCATACAGACACATTTTTGGACCTTGTGGGAAATCAAGGGTTGTGGTGGCCATGATATCGACGTGGAGCTCTAGATCAGGACAGGTGTTGAGTGTGTAGAAGGTTTCAAGGGACAAGTAGCCAACTCCTGCTTCTCATATTCTTAGAGATATCAACTCTCTTGTTAATCATTTGTTCTCCGTTTAATCTGCAACTCTCTATGGTATGCAGTTCCTCATCCTTCCTTCCAAAGTAATTTCCCAAAAAGTGCTTACACTAATTTGCCATTTACTATTTTGAGGATGCGTCTCAGAGCTCTGCACAGTTCCAACAACTGCCTCATCAGTGTTGTTCATTGTTTGTTAACAGAAAACCGGTATTCTATTCACATTGATGTAAGCTTACATCAGATAAACTAAAGAGGACAGTTGACCTGCCCATAATTGCACTATTTCCAAACTCATTAATCAATCACAATCTAACCCTTTGTTTAAAGCCAAATCAATTTCTTGCTAACCCTTTGATCCAGGCATCATACTGGTAAACCTCCTCTGCACCCTCTCCAAAGCCTCCACATCTCTCCTGTAATGGGGCAACGAGAACTGCACGCAATATTCCAATATTCAAGCTATTAAATTTGATTTACTGCACTAATACCTGTAGCGACTGCTGATTGTTTGCTGTAGCAGTGTGAAGTCCAACTCAGTGATTTAAAATAATTTCCCCTATTGCAACTCTCTCAAGTTTCCTGAAGCCTTCATATTATCTCTAAATTACAATTACCTTTTTTCATTTATTCTTTAATAATGTCAGAGGTCAGCTCACAGCAAATGATATACTTAAATTTTCCAAGTAATTTAAAGAATAAGAAGTAATTTATTACCTTTATCTTTCACTGCATCCATTGTATTCTTCAGATTAATTTCCATGGCTTTGATTAAAATAAGGCTTACAGTCCTCAACATTACCATGTCTGGACCAGGAGTATTATTTTCTACATCGAGTGTCTCACTGCCTCCAAAGAGACATTGCCTGGGATTCACAGGAATCCGCTTTAACCACCCCAAACTCACAGCCTGTAGCAACGTGAAAGATACCTCCAGTAAGTCACCGTGTAAGTGGCTATCTTGCTGAGAACCTGCATGGCAGGGATTGTAGGCATCATCACTTGCCTGACCAAGCATACACATTTTAAGCAGTAAAATCAGCTTCTTCTTAATGAAGTATTGAGCAGAGGAAGTGACAAAATCAAGTATTAGTGGGGTATGCAGATATAATGTCTTTAGGCAAGACAGGTTTAGTTCCAGATGGTTTCGAATCCCAACCATAACTTCAAGCAAATGTACAACAGCAAGCTGGCTGATTGTGGCGACACTCACATCATCAGGTTGTGTAAAATCTCCACTTGTTTGGCTGCCACCAGAACATGAGGAAAAGGTGAAGAGATACAGGTTATGGAGCGCTGTATCCATCGGGATGAGAAGCTTCCGTAAAGTACCTAGGAGAATGAAAAAAGTTCAGAGACTATAGTGAAGACCGTGCATTGCCACTGTGTACAGTCAGCATGCACACAGCAGATGTTGGAAGGGGGGGGGGGGGGGGGGGAGAGACACACCAACATTGAGATACAAATACACACATGGAGTTGAACAATCCATGGAGCAGCAAATGGAAAATACAAAGGGAAAATGGGGTAATGATTAAGGGGATTTGGGTTTCTGACTAGCTGCTCAAATATTCAGGGATCTCCAGAGAAAAAGGTCCTTTTCTGGGATAAAAATAATTTGCTGGAGGAACTCAACGGCCAAGTAGCACCTGTGGAGGTAAAGGGATGATTAATGTTTCGGATTGAGAACCTACATCACGATCTGATGGAGAGGCTCGACTCATTAACATCCTTGAACAACATGTGTTTTGCTCCAGATTCCAGATTCTGCACGTCCTGTTGGTCTCCACTGGGCTGCCAGTTCCCTGTTTGGTCGCTATTTCTTTGCAATACTTCACCAACAGTAAAGTAATAAAACTACTTCAACGTGACATGGATCTTTTTACGCACAAGATTAACTCACAATTACAAAAACAATGGAATTGCTGCTATAAATTAAATTTAGAAACTAGTTGTTCTGATCTGATTTTAATGTTTCCAAAATCCCTATACTAACCTACAATTTACTTTAATAGTAGGCTTTCATTCATCCATTTTCTCTTTTAAAATCATGCCATCATTTTTTAATTCAGTGAAAAAACCCATTAAACTGGAGAAGTGGGCCATTGTCCTTTGAGTCTGTTCTATCATTCAACACACTCATACCTGTTCATCGATATCAGTAGCATCTGCACTTGCTTGTGTCTCCTCTCCTCTCCCCACCTTCCCTTCTCCTTCCACCCTCCCCCTCCATCCTCACTCACATCATCCCTTTCCCCCCTCATCCCTTGGAATCCATGGAACTCTCATGTGGGAGAGCATCCTCACCAAAGATGCTGCCTGTCCCGCTGAGTTACTCCAGTTTTTTGTGCCTATCCTCACCAGAAGGACAACTGGGAAGGCCCAAAGTTTAGTCATCCTCCTCTTTGATGTTCTTTGATGTACACCCGTGGTCGGGGCCTCCCGAGCCCTCCGCAGTCGCCGCTACGGGTGGCCCGATGCTCAGGCCATCTCGCCGGGATGATGTAACTCTGACGTCGGAATGGGAGAACAACCTCAGTGGCTTGGACCTCCGAATCGGCCACTTCCTACCGGAGTCCGCGGCTCCCGAAGTTCACAGGCCGCGCCGAGCGGAGACCCACGCTAGCGGCTCTCGGCAAAGGGCCTCGGGGCACCACGATGTTGAAGTCAGCGCTGCCTGCGCTGGAAGCTCTTCAAATCACAGCCCCGCGATGTTGTTGCAGCAGGCCCAACATTCCGAGCGTCAACAGCGATCCCAGGTGAGGCATCACCCGCTCCAAGATGTATCTAGCGTTGCGCCGCCGCTACTGGAGCCCTGGTCTGGTCCCCGGCAGGAAAGGCTGCGCCAATCCAGTTGGTAGGCCGCGAGGAGCGGGGCGAGGAGGCGACTGGGAGACGGTTTTCCCCCTTACCCTACACCTCTCCTCCACATAGAAAAACGAAAGAAACCTCGTCACCATATTTTAAACAAACTAAAAAAAATTTTAAAGATGGAAAAAACGGACAGACTGTAGGCAGAGGCAGCCTTCATACGGTGCCCTTAGTGGTCAGGCAGCATCTGTCAGAATTATCTGTCTGGAGGAGGACCTCAAGGTGAAACATCATCTGACTATTCCCTTCACAGATGCTGCCTGACCTGCCGAATTCCTACAGCAACTGGTTTTGTTTGGTAAACATAACACATATAATTTACTGGGTTGATTTTGGGTATTGCCACAAGGATTTACTAACCTGTCTTGTCCTGAGATTTTCCCTTCAAGCTGTCTTTGACTATCACTGTAATAGTTTGGACCCAATGAGCTGATTGCTGACTTCCAGGCTCTCTGGACAGAATATCCAGGCAGCTGTTCATCCAACTATCAATGGGCAGACTCTAAAAGTATTACAAATGAATCCTATTGTTAATATTTACCAGCATAATAAACCTAAACAGCATGGTGGACACATTCTCAGGCTGCATTGTTGCACCGTGCCTACTTAATTTAAGATAACGAAAGATGGGCCTGCCTATGGTGCCATGTAATGTTCCATTCTGATGGACCTTGCTGCTCCACCTAGCCCTACATTAAAAAAATCTCCTGCTGTAACATCCCTTACAAATCCACTAGGCAATGGTCTGTCACCTGGTCTGTGGTGTAACATCCCTTACACCACAAATTCACCAGGCTATAACCGACGTTTCGGGTCGAGACCACTTCTTCAGATCAACAAAACACTTGGAAACTATACATAGAAACCAAAGTCAGCATTTCAGATCATAAATTATTCAAGTAATGACAATATAATACATACTATTTAAAGTACTGTGTTCAGTCTGAAAAGTCACCTATTATTTCGCTCCATAGATGCTGCCTTATCTGCTGAGTATCTCCAGCATTTTTGTCTACCTTCAATTTTTCCAGCATCTGCAGTTCTTTCTTAAACATGTATATCAAGGTGATGTGCAATTCAAGCAGAGCAACACATCAATCATGTTTTATAGCAAAATGCTCTTGTCATTATAAACTCTGTACTCACCGTAAATAAAATCTGAACCAGAATCAAAGATGCAATACATTTCATTGCCATATGAGACAACAACTTATCTTGGCTGCCAAACAAGAGAGCCTAGGGAAAGAATATATCAGGTATCATTTAGATTATTCCAAGAATGCAATAATAAAAAAATGTGTAAATCTATAGAATAATTCACTTTCTACATTATTTTGACACTTTTTCTGTTTTCATTCTTGATTAATTCTTAATTCATAGCTTAATTAATTTTCAACGGAATTATCTTTTCATTTAAAATCTCTCATGCTTCTGTGATCCTTAACTGGGCCCAATCTTCTTGCAAGGATTTAGATTGATGATTGTAAATAAAATAAAGGGAGCAGCTTTTTAATAAAGGACAAACTTCAGGCATATGATAGTGAAGAGAGAGACACAAAAAGCTGGAGTAACTCAGCGGTGCAGGCAATATCTCTGGAGAGAAGGAATGGGTGACTTTTCGAGTCGAGACCCTTCTTCAGGTTAACAAAACACTCGGAAACTATACATAGAAACTGGTCAACATTTCAGATAATAAATTATTGAAGTAATTACAATATAATACATAATATTTAAAAGTACTGTATTTAGCTCTGGCCTCCATACTACAAGGAGAAAGTGCAGGAAGATTTATAAGCAGAATTGAGATGGTGTAGCTATCTACAAAGACTGAACAGCCTGTCACCCTTAAGAAAAGGTATCAAGTATAATGCACTGGAAATCTTTTAAGATCAAGGCGTTTTATGATAGCTGTAGAGATGTTGGCAAATCCAAAATTAGGGGAAGTGAATATAAGAAAGTAACCTATGTTCAGGAGAAATGCGACCTTTTATTTATGATGCTTAGAAAATCAAACAAGATGTGATGAAGGTTGAAATAGCATTTAAGGAGAAACTAAATAGTCACAGGATAAAAGGAGCATTATTGTACTTAATTTGACCGAAAGCCTTGTTTCTGTGCTACAAAGAGAGAGATCAATATTAAGTATCGATCAACACTCACCAATTTAGGTATAATTTCCATATCTTCTAATAGTATTGTTATGGTCTTCAAATACATTTCTCTGACATCTTCTCTTGGTATCTCAGAACACAGCTTGGAGCTCAGCAGGTGAATCATGTTCATTTGAAGCAACAATATTTCATTCTGACCTCCAGTTGTTGATGAATGGTGATCTAGTAATGTGCCATGACTGTCTACAGACACTGAGTCCCCATGGAAATTATATACCTGGTTACCTTTCTTCATTTCTATGGAAAAGATGGAGTCTTTCTCACACACATCAGGATATAGGAACATGCTAGGACTGCTTTTCTCCAGTCACAGGCATCAGTGTAACATTAGTTTAGTATACAAACTTAAAGCATACGGTATTAGGGGTTCAGTATTGATAGGTAACTAGTGGGGTCAACACTGGATGTGGGAATTGAGGCAATATCTCCAAGTGCGGATGACACTAAGCTACTGTGAGGAGGACTGCAGGCTTAGACTAATTATTTAAATGGTGGCCGATTTCGAGGGACCTGGGTGTCATGGTCACATTGAAAGTAGGCATGCAGGTCAGTGAAAAAAGCAGCTTTCATAGCAGTCAGGGAGGTTCTACTTCAGTTGTACATGAAGACCACACCTGGAGTATGCGTGCAGTTTTGGTCTCCAAATCTGAGGAAGGACATTATTGCCATAGAGGGAGTGCAGGTTCACCAGACTGATTCCTGGGATGTCTGTCTTATGAAGAAAGACTGGATAGACTCGGTTTATACTCTCTGGAATTTAGGAGATTAAGAGGGGATCTTATAGAAACTTACAAAATTCATGCAGGAAGATTGTTCCCGATGTTTTCACAGCTTAAGGATAAGGGGGAAATCCTTTAAGGACTTTCTTCACAAAGAGAGTGGTGAGTCTCTTGAACTCTCTGCCACAGAGGGTAGTTGAGGCCAGTTCATTGGCTATATTTAAGAGTGAGTTGGATGTGGCCCTTGTGGCGATCAAGGCAGGTACGGGAACTGAGATGATCAGCCATGATCATATTGAATGGCGGTGCAGGCTCGAAGGGCTGAATGGCCTACTCCTGCACCTAATTTCTATGTTTCTATGTTTCTATGTTTCTAACATCAAAACAAACAAGAGTGCTGATGATAGATGAGTTCATTGATTAGACTTGTTATTTCTGATTTACTTTTGATAGAGTCAAGAGTCAGTAGTGTTTTATTGTCATATGTCCCAGATAGAACAACGAAATTCTTACTTGCTGCAGCCCAACAGAATATATAATCATAATAAATAATATGATAAACGAGAGAGAGAGAGAGAGAAAAACCCAGAGATTGAAATAATATGTATGTTTGTTACATCATTTGACAATATAAAGACAGAGGTAAAACAAATATGGTCCATGCTGATCGATATACCCCATCTCCACTAGTCCCACCTGCTCACGTTTGGCCAACATCTCAAAGTCAAAAGTCAAAAGAGTCAAAAGAGTTTATTGTCATGTGTCCCAAACAGGACAATTAAATTCTTTCTTTGCATAGCACAACAGAACGTAGTAGGCATTGACTACAATTATATACTTAAATACACACATTAATTAATAAATTAATAAAGTGCAAATAACAGATGGAGGGGTATTAATGTTCAGAGTTTTGTCCGAGCCAGGTTTAATAGCCTGATGGCTGTGGGGAAGTGGCTATTCCTGAACCGGGTCGTTGCAGTTCTCAGGCTCCTGTACCTTCTACCCGAAGGTAGCAGGGAGATGAGTGTGTGGCCAGGGTGGTGTGGGTCCTTGATGATGCTGCCAGCCTTTTTGAGGCAGCGACTGTGGTAGATCCCCTCGATGGAAGGAAGGTCAGAGCCGATGATGGACTGGGCAGTGTTTACTACTTTTTGTAGTCTTTTCCTCTCCAGGGCACTCAAGTTGCCGAACCAAGCCACGATGCAACCAGTCAGCAAGCTCTCTATTGTGTACCTGTAGAAGTTACAGAGTCCTCCTTGACAGACCAATTGTCCGTAATCTTCTCAGGAAGTAGAGGCGCTGCTGAGCTTTCTTAATAATTGCATCTGTGTTCTCGGACCAGGAAAGATCTTCACAGATGTGCCCGCCCAGGAACTTGAAGCTCTTGACCCTTTCAACCATCGACCCGTTGATATAAATAGGACTGTGGGTCCCCATCCTACTCTTTCCAAAGTCCCCAATCAGTTCCTTGGTTTTGCTGGTGTTGAGGGCCAGGTTATTGTGCTGGCACCATATGGACAGTCGCTCGATCTCTCTTCTGTACTCCGACTCATCCCCATCAGTGATACGTCCCACTACAGTGGTGTCGTCAGCGAACTTGATGATGGAGTTCGCACTGTGACCGGCTACCCAGTCATGAGTATAGAGTGAGTACAACAGGGGGCTGAGCACACAGCCTTGAGGTGCTCCCGTGCTGATTGTTATCGAGTCTGACACATTTCCACCAATACTTACAGACTGTGGTCTGTGAATGAGGAAGTCGAGGTTCCAATTGCAGACCCAGTTCTGTGAGTTTGGTAACCAGCTTGGAGGGGATGATTGTGTTAAATGCCGAGCAGTAGTCAATGAATAACAGCCTGACATATGAGTTTTTGTTGTCCAAGTGGTCCAGAGCGGAGTGGAGGGCCAGCGAGATCGCGTCCACCGTTGATCTGTTGTGGCGGTAAGCGAACTGCAGTGGGTCCAGGTTTTTGTCAAGGTAGGAGTTGATTTGCGCCATGATCAACCTCTCGAAGCATTTCATCACCACAGGCGTTAGTGCCACAGGTCGATAGTCATTGAGGCACGTCACCTTGCTCTTCTTGGGCACCGGTATTATTGATGCCCTTTTGAGGCAGGTGGGAACCTCAGACCTCAGAAGTGACAGGTTGAAAATGTCCGTTAAAACTCCAGCCAGTTGGTCCACACAGGTTTTTAAAACACGACCAGGTATGCCATCAGGTCCAGACGCTTTTCGAGGGTTCACCCTTCTGAAGGATTTCCTGACGTCGGCCTCTGTGACTGAGTCTGAAATACCATCACATCTCCCTAAACAACCTGTGCTGTGCATGTACCTGGCTGCAGCACTGACTTTGTGTTTGGCTCCAGATCCCAGCCACTTGCTTGTGTCTCCCCTCCTCCCTCTCCCCCTCCATCCCACTTCCCTCTCCCCTTCATCCCTCTCCCCCTCCATCCCTCCCTCCTCCCCCTCCATCCCTCTCCCCCCTCCTCCCTCTCCCCCTCCATCCCTCCTCCCTCTCCATCCCTCCCCTCCCCTCCATCCCTCTCCCCCTCCCCTCCTCCCTCTCCCCCTCCTCCCTCTCCCCCTCCATCCCTCCTCCCTCTCCCCCTCCATCCCTCCTCCCTCCCCCTCCATCCCTCCTCCATCCCTCCCCTCCATCCCTCCATCCTCCATCCCTCCCCTCCATCCCTCCATCCTCCATCCCCCATCCCTCTCCCTCCTCCCTCTCCCTACATTAGGAAGGACATTATTGCCATAGAGGGAGTGCAGAGAAGGTTCACCAGACTGATTCCTGGGATGTCAGGACTGTCTTATGAAGAAAGACTGGATAGACTCGGTTTATACTCCCTGGAATTTAGGAGATTGAGAGGGGATCTTATAGAAACTTACAAAATTCTTAAGGGGTTGGACAGGCTAGATGCAGGAAGATTGTTCCCGATGTTGGGGAAGTCCAGGACAAGGGGTCACAGCTTAAGGATAAGGGGGAAATCCTTTAAGACCGAGATGAGAAAGACTTTTTTCACACAGAGAGTGGTGAGTCTGTGGAATTCTCTGCCACAGAGGGTAGTTGAGGCCAGTTCATTGGCTATATTTAAGAGTGAGTTGGATGTGGCCCTTGTGGCTAAGGGGATCAGAGGGTATGGAGAGAAGGCAGGTACGGGATACTGAGTTGGATGATCAGCCATGATCATATTGAATGGCGGTGCAGGCTCGAAGGGCTGAATGGCCTACTCCTGCACCTAATTTCTATGTTTCTACCCCCTCATCCTCTAACGGACGCGCGCACTCACCTTCCCGCCTGCCGCGCTCCCGGAACAGCGCACGCGCGGCCCGGGCCGGGTGACGCATGCGCAGGGCAGGCGGCGCGGGCGGCGCATGCGCGGTGGGCCTGTCATGGCTCCGCAGCAACAGGTTGCCCAGGATATCGCTGCCCGCCGCCGCCTGCTGCCCACCCGCCCGCTAGGGCACAGCCCAGGCCTCGCCAGCACACCACACCACAGCCTAGCCTAGACTAGGCCAGGCCTCGTCTCCCGCTGCCAGCCGCGCCGCGCTGGACCAGGACCGGGGCCAGGACCGGGGCGAGGAGCGGCGCCGGTGCGGACTGTGGACATGGTGCGGGGCGGCGCGGCGGGGAGGCCGGCCTACTGCAGGAATGTGAGTGTGGGGGTGGAGGCTGTGTGTGTGTGTCTGTGTGTGTGCGTGTGGGCGGCAGGGGGGTCCCGCTCATCCGCCGCAGCGTGGAGAGCGAGGGCAGCCGCACCTGGGAGGCCTTGTCCCAGTCCCTGTCACCCTGCCTTACCTCCCCCCCCCCCCGTCCTTCACCCTCACCCCTGGCCCTTCTCTAACCATTGCTGTCAGACTCAGACAATGTTCCCTTCACTCTTTTTTTTAATCAACCCCATGTTCCTGTTTGAGTGCAAAGTTATCTTCAGAATCAGTGATAAAATAACTAATTTTGAATAATCTGGTTAAACCGCACTTTCAAACAAAAATAAGGCTGGTACTGGTATCCATGACAAGTGGAGTACATCAGGAGAATCAATCTGGGACCTTTTATTCGTATCTGCATTAATGCTTTGGTTATGAATGTAGGCAGTATGATTAGTAAATTTGCAGATAAGTGTGATGATAGGAGGGAAGTTTTGGGCTACAGTATTTTTATGATCAATTAGTAAGATGGGCAGAGCAATGACAAATGGAATTTAGTCAAGTCACTTTTATTTATATAGCACATTTAAAAAACAACTCTCGTTGGCCAAAGTGCTTTACATTGGTGGAGGTGCTAAAGTTATACAACAGTGGTTCATAGATTAAATACAAACATCACTACATCACTCTTGCTCAGAGGACATCACGAAAGGACAATAGAAACATAGAAACATAGAAATTAGGTGTAGGAGTAGGCCATTCGGCCCTTCGAGCCTGCACCGCCATTCAATATGATCATGGATGATCATCCAACTCAGTATCCTGTAGCTGCCTTCTCTCCATACCCTCTGATCCCCTTAGCCACAAGGGCCACATCTAACTCCCTCTTAAATATAGCCAATGAACTGGCCTCAACTACCCTCTGTGGCAGAGAGTTCCAGAGACTCACCACTCTGTGTGATAATAGGAGGGTAAGTGTGATGATAGAATTTAATTCTGATATGTAACGCATTTGGGGGGTAAAATATGTTAAGATTACACCATGAATGGTAGGGTTTTATGTTTAAATTAAAATTAATGTTTATTATTGTCACGTACTGAAATACAGTGAAAGGTTTTGTTTTGCATGCTATCAAATCAGATAATATTGCACATATTATAATCAAATCAAACACAAGTACAAAGATAGAGCAAAGGGGAAGATACAGAGTGCAGAATATGGTTCTCAGCATTGTAACGCATCAGTTCCATAGACCAATGTCTGCAATGGGGTAGAGGTGAATCAGACTGTACCCTAGCTTATGGAAGGACTGTTCAGAAGCCTGATACAGGGGAAGAAGCTGTTCCTGAGTCTGGCGCTTTCAAGCTTCTGTACCTTCTGCCAGATGGGAGCGAGGAAAGGCATGACTGGGGTGGGATGAGTCTTTGATTATGTTGACTGTTTTCCCGAGGCAGTGTGAATTGTGGATGAAGTCAATGGCAGGAGGTCTGGTCTGTGATGAAGGGCTACATGTACAACACTGCAATTTCTTGTGGTCTTGGGCAGAGCTGTTCCTAAACCAAGCAGTGATGTAACCCAATAGTATGCTTTCTGGTACATCTGCAGAAGCTTGTAAGAGTCAGAGACATGTTGAATTTCTTCGATCTTCCAAGGTGCTGCTTTGGCTGACACATCAGCATTGTTTGTCCACGACAGTCTTCAGCCTCAGAATCAAGAGAAGTAAAGGAATCTCGGTGTGTATGGTCCAGACATCTCTGAAGGTGACAGTGCAGGTGGATAAGGTAATGAAGATGGCATATGGAATACTTGCCCTCATTAGTTGGGCTATCGAATATGCAACTTTACAAAACATTAGCTAACCACTGCTGAAGCATTGTGTGCAGTCCTGGTCACCAAGCAGGAAAGATGTAAGTAGCCACGAGAATGTGCATGACGTTGCCCACAGTGTTCCCAGGTATAGAGCGTTTAATTTGCCAAGATAGTGCGGTTAGGTTGGGTTGGTTTGGAACAGAGGAAGCTGAGTGGGGTCTGGATGTAAAGAAAAGCATGAGGGACATAAATCGGATAGGTAGTAAGAAACCTTTCCCCTTTGCAGTCGTGTCTCAAACCAGAGGGCACGGGTGTAAGAGGAGAGCAGGAGATTTACAGAGGATCCAAGGAGGTTTTATTTCACCTAGATGGTGATTGAAATCTGGAACGTACTGCCTGATTGTGTGGTGGAGGAAGAGACATTTAAGTATCTAGGTAAGTTCTTGATTTGACAAGGCATGGAAGGCTATGGACCAAATGCTGGTGCATCGGATGATTGTAAACGGCTGCTCGGTGGTCTGCATTGATATGGTGGGGGAAGGGCTTGCTTCTGCCCTGCATGACTCTGTCAGGCCTATATATGACTCCAGCAAAACACAGTGCTGTAGGAACTCAGCAGGTCAGATACCATCTGGGGAGAGAATGAACAAGCGACATTGCGGGTCGGGACCATTCTTCTGAAATGGTCAGGCCCCATCAGTCTGAAAAAGAGTCTCGACACACAATACTGCATGTCCATTTATTTCCCAGCTACTGTCTGACCCACTGCGTTCCTCCACCATTGTGTTTTGCACAAGATTCCAACTCCTGTAGTTTCTTATCTCTATATGACTAGTTTAGTTAGTGTTGTTGACATAACTGCCTTTCCTGTTCGAGGGTAGTTTAAGATGGACAATAAATGTCGGCAAAGCTATTGATGTGCATAAACCGTGACAAATAAATGAAACAAAATAATTTTAAATTTCCTTGCTTAACAAATATATATTGGCCTTGAGGTTTAAATGCTGCAAATGTCCAGAAGCCTGCACTCTATTGAGAGGAAATAATTTCAGATTTTGTTTATCATATGAAAATATAATTTCTGATTTACCTGTTAATTAGTTTAAAATTGATGATATCCCTTCATTCTGGATAATCCACCAGTGCATCTAATTTAATTGTTTCCGGGGGGGAGTCTGCATCCTTTGGGCTTGAATATTGAATTTTCTCAATTCTGTTAACCCTTGCTGTCTCCTCCCCTTCCCACCTCTCCCTCAGCCCTCGGGCCCTGGCATTCCCTCTATCTCTATCTCCCTCCCCCACCCCAGTCGCACCAGCTTCTCATTTTCACACCACAAACAGCTTACAATGGCTTGTTCCCTTTATCACCGATACTTTTTTGCATATCTTTCACTCATTGTTCCTTATCTCTCCACATCACCGTCTATATCTCTCGTTTCCCTGATCCCTGACCAGTCTGAAGAAGGGTCTCGACCCGAAATGTCGCCTATCTCCTTCGCTCCTTAGATGCTGCTGCACCCGCTGAGTTTCTCCAGTTTTTTGTGTACCATCTAATTTAATTGTCGTTTCAAGTTTTTCTAAAGTCTTAAACTCAGTCATGCCTTAATGTTCTATTTTTGAAAGAATACAAACTAAATATATGCAGCCATTCCTTGTATTTTAAACCGTGGTCCCAGTGTTCACTGGCACTGCATTCACTTCAAGGCATGAACTATATTTTCAGATGCATTTTTGATTCTATATAGAAACAGAAACATAGAAAATAGGTGCAGGAGGAGGCCCTTCGTGCCAGCACCGCCATTCATTGTGATCGTGGCTGATCGTCCCCAATCGACAACCCGTGCCTACCTTCTCCCCATATCCCTTGATTCCACTAGCCCTAGAGCTCTATCTAACTCTCTCTTAAATCCATCCAGTGATTTGGCCTCTACTGCCCCCTGACAGGGAATTCCACAAATTCACAACTCTCTGGGTGAAAAAGTTTTTCTCACCTCAGTCTTAAATGACCTCCCCTTTATTCTAAGACTGTGGCCCCTAGTTCTGGACTTGCCCAACGTTGGGAACATTTTTTCTGCATCTAGCTTGTCCAGTAATTTTATAATGTTATATGTTTCTATAAGATCACCCCTCATCCTTCTAAATTCCAGTGAATATACCTTGTGTGTGCTTTTTATGCAATTAAATTTTTGACCAAAAATAGTTTATGTAATTTTTGACATAACTAGAATATGAAGAGTAGCAGAGCAGTAGGAAATTGAATCTTTGGATGTTTATGACAACTCTTTGAAAAAAATCTTTATTCCAGTTCTTTACCCAATACCTCATGATTTTTCCATTTGAAGATTTCTCTTCATAAGTTATTTTCGAATAAGGAAGGAAATGTACTAGTTAAGGCATGCCAATTGGATTAGTAAAGGGTAAATTGATTTTACCCAATTTGATAATGTTATTTGATGAGGTAACAGACTTGATGAGGATAATGCAGTTGATGTGGTGTTCGTAGACTTCCAGAAGCCTTTTGATAAGATGCTGCACAACAGCCTCTTTCACAGTCTGAAGAAGGGTCTCGACCCAAAATGTCAACCATTTCTTCTCTCCATAGATGCTGCCTGTCCCGCTGAGTTACTCCAGCATTTGGTGTCTATCTTGAGGCTCCTTCAGAACATTGCAGTATGTGGCATAAAAGGGATATTGATAACACGGATGTGAAGTTGGCTAAGTAACAGTCAACAGAATGGTTGTCCTTCTGCTTTGGAGCAAGCTGAATAGTCACATTTCCAGGGATCAGTGTTATAGCCAATTTAAATAAATAATAATAACTTGGATACGGGACTGCTCGCTGCAAATTTTAAACTTGCAGAAGATACAATGGAGCAGTACGGTGAAACTACTGAAGGAGCAGGTCAAACAGCATCTGTGATGAAAGGATGGTGATGCAGGGCCTTCAGCTGAAATTTCAACCTTCTCTTTACCCCCTCAGATGCTGCTTGATCCAGAGTTCCTCCAGCAGTTAGGTTTTTTTTTTTTTTTGCTACAGATTTCAGTATCTGAAGTCTGGAAGTAATTTGAGCTCTTCGTAAAGTCTAGTATCCCATATGCCTTTTTAGACTGCTTTGCCTACTTAGCATACTGCCTAGGTTTAGGTTTATTATTATCGTACAGAGGTGCAGTGAAAAGCTTTGTTCAACTTAAAATCTCAGATCTCTCTTTCTGAAAGTTCAAGTTATGTCATTTATTTCTTATTTCCTATTTTAATTCCCTGCATAATACAGTATTTGATATTTCTGTGAAATGTCTGTATACTGCACCCTCTGATTTTGTGTAGTTTGTTCCCATGGTCTTCAATGTTTACTTTGATTCGGAGTTTTGTTACCTGCACGGTTATAGCCTCTCGGTTGTTAATGATCATATGTACTGACAATGGGTCTCTTACTTGCAGCAGCATAGCAGGCCTGTAAATGCAATACACAGATATAATATTTTATAAAATAAGACAAACAAGTTAATAAATGAATACTATGAAACCATAATAGAGTTGGCCTGTGCAGTTGAAGCCAGACTGCCGCTCTATGCTGGAGAGACGTTTGTTTTTAATGGGAATTATGAGTTGGAGCCATTGGCAGCTGTTGGGAGGACCCTATGGGGATGGATTTGCCAATGATAAGAGCGCGGCCTATTTGGGGGTTGAGCGGGGTATTGGGCATTTGTGAGACTAACGCGATGAATGGGGATGGATTTACTGTCTGTTGCAGAGCTGCAGGCATCTTCTGCTGGATGGCATCAGCATCACCTTCTCCCCCCTTCTGTGCAGCACAACAATTGGCTGGGACAAGCCCAACAGTCTGACTCACTGAGCCAGGGAGGCCAACAAGCAGCTGCTCTTCCCACATCTGCTCGCTGTCCCATCACAGCAGTTTCTGTGATCCACCCTCACTCCCTATTTTTGTTCACTTCTAACGGACGAATATTTTGGGTTACAAACCATTTTCAGGAACAGAATCTTTTTGTAACCTAGTGACAGCCTGCAGGGGATGGCTCCTATTGCAAACTCAAATATCGCATTTAGTGAAATCAAGATTTAAAAACAATATGCTGGAAATACTGGGGCCCATTCAGCATTTTCTATTTTATTTTTAATCTCATTGTACATGCCAGGTGTGGGTGTGCTTTGAGTGTGGATGTATTGGATGCCAGTACAGCTTGTAACATCTTGCTGTTTAGACTCCTGTGGTCTGCCGGTGTTCATTAAGATGCACTGGGAAGAATCAATGCATCTGTCTTAAATGATAGTTGGCACTAAAAAGTATAATGAAGCAATACAACTTACATTAATTGTAATTCCCTGCAGCCTTACTTCATCAGTTTCCACTTCAAACTGTTCATAAATGTTATCAAAAATGGTAAAATTATGCATGTTGTTTCTTTGGAGAGAAAATAGAGTTCCATTGCAATCGACCCTTTGTAAATTCATTTGCACTTTACTGATTCACTCAATTCAAGAGCCTCTGTCAGTATTATCTCCAATAACAAAACCCTTTTAAAATTGAAATTGCGGCACTGTAGTTTTTTTTAAAATTTTCTTCAGCTATCAAGTGTGTTCTTGACTATTTCTGCATTTTGCCAGTCTTTCTAACTAATTGTGGACATCATACCCACTGTTCCAAATCCCTGTCCATCCTTACCTCAATGTGGTCTTACTTTTCCCACTGTTGGCTGTGTCCAGCATTTCTTTATACTGTACAACCACAGTCCTAGCCTCTAGAGACACCTGTACATTAGTGTACATTGATCATTTCCTACTTGCATCTGAAATCTTGTCAAATTCTAGACAACGTAGCTGTAAATATTGATTTATAAAAATTATAGTTTCTAACAACAACCAGTAGTGCAAGACTAAAACCCAACCCATCAGATTTTTCACTCTGTGTCACAGCTCACTGCTTTGCCAAACATTCCGCATCCCATCTCTACACTATCAAAGGTTGACATTTTATGCAGTAATCTGTCAGATGGAACACTGTCAAATATTTTACCTGAATTCCAAGATTTATTAAAACCTATTATACTAGCTATGCAATCCGCAAATCTAACAAATTTGCTAAATGTGACGTCCGTCTCAGAATTTGTAGTTAACTGTGCCTTGAGTTTTATAATAATACCTGTCATATAGCGCCAATCTCTTTTTCAAAATTAAGATATTTATAGGGCTGTAATTTGACAGTTCAGTTTCGGTTCTTTGTTATGTTTATGGTTTTCTAATGATCAATTCTGGGATCCCATTCACTAAGTTCTGGATGTATTCTCCAGGGCTTGCCTGCTGGTTGTCACTGGGTCAAGTTGGAGAATGTGCCTTTAGTTATCGTCCTCAGAGGAGTGACTGTCTGTTCCAATTGGGGTTTTATGGAATCTAAACTTTAATGTTAGTACTGGACCAAAAACAGAAAACAATCAATACATTCCATTTTTAAACGTATGATTTTAAAGTTTATACCATTATTATAGATGTTAAATCCTTTAGTAAATATACTGCAAATTTAAAATTTACAATTTTGAGGTGACTATAGAGGAATAAAGCAGCATTATTTTTCTCCTGTCCACAAAACCCCCCCAATAATTATAGCCTGTAGGTACCAGGTAATTGGTCATAGCAAGGGAATTTGAGAGGTTTGTTCTGTGTTTTAGCCTGGTACTGTATTTATATAGGGAAAAACATTGTGGGTAACCTCAGGGTTAGGCAGCATCTCTGGAAGACATGGATAGGTGATATATCTGGTCAGGACCTTTCTCAAATTAATTGTAGTAGGCTGGAGAAAGCTGGCAAAGAGACGGGGGCAGCTGGAAAGTGATAGGTGAATACAGGTGGAGGGGAGAGGGTTTGATTGGCAAAAGGGTGGATAAAAATACAGATATGTAAAGACAAAAAGCTGTGAGAAGAGGAGTGAAGTGTGAAACCAGTTATAAATGCAGCTGGTTTTGAAGTGAGGTATTTTTGAAGGACTGCCTTCAATTGGTGGCTTTTGAGAAGGGCGCATGGGTTGTAAAATCCTGGAAAATTCTTCAAACATGAAGATTGAGACTGCTTTAAACTGCTTGAAATTAGTCTTTAGATGGAGAAATTGACACAATGTAATTTTAAGATTTTGTTGGCACTTTAAGATTTTATGTCACTTGAAGGTCCTTTTTCAAAATTTTTAAAGTACCTGATTTGAGTAAAACCCGCAGTCCTGAAACAGGTTTGGGAACATTGACGCTGTTGTGTTTTGATTGATGAATTTACCACTATTTTAGTTAAATGTACGTTATGTTAGTGGATTTAATTTTTAAATTGATATGAAGCTTGTCATTACAATGAACTAATTTGTGCATCCTTGTTGAAGCTTGATGAAGGTTTACGACATTGACCTCATGCATCTATAGTGCTGGCGTGACTCACTAGCATGTTCCATCACCACTGTAGAAGAAATCCAGAACTGCAGCAAGAACTGCAAATCCAAAATGCTGTGGCAGCTGGCGATGTTCATACAGTGCGCAAGATGTTGGAGCAAGGCTATTCTCCTAATGGTCGAGATGCTAACGGATGGACACTACTGCACTTCTCTGCAGCCAGAGGCAAGGAACGTTGTGTTCGAGTCTTCTTAGAGCACGGAGGTAAGTGAAAGAAGCACATTAAGTCTGTTATAACAAGGAACTGCAGTTGCTAGTTTATGCCAAAGAGTATTCTAAAAAATGTACTGTATTACAAAAAGTTTATCACAAATAATTGTTTTTGTTTTGGTATTTGAAATTGTTATGTTATGTTGGCAATTTTTATGAAGCAACCTTACAATTTACTTTAGGGATTGTATTGAATGATGTGGAAGTATGGGGATTTGAAGTCTTATTAAAAAATATAGCAAACTTCCTCAATTTATGAAGGTACTATTATTCAATTCTTGTGTAGTGCCATTTAATCATTGGGTAAGTGGTGTCAATTCATGCGTCTTTTTTTGCTATAACAGTGCATCACTCTCCATTCAAGAATACGCTGTACCAAAAATCTCTGATGAACTTCACCCAACCTTTTCAATTATGAAAAATGTTGTTAATAAATCAATCTCTCAGGAATGTATCCCTTTTGTTAATCGAGGGTATTTGTAGGTAACATGGGTGATTTAATGCTACATTATAATTGTATCATTAGTCTAACTGGTAGTTATACTCCTTCTCAAGCAGTCAATTTGATTTGGTGCCAAAGCAAACATCTCTTGTCATGCCTGGATTTAGTGCGGTCTGTGGACTATATGGTAGCAAAATACTTGCTTTCACGTGACAATATGCGAATGTTGCAATGTAATGCCTTAGAATGGAGTGGAATAGTACAAGAGTGGTGTTCCTAAATTGTTTGGCCAGTATCTGAGTTGCAGTTGTGTGTTCAATGTCGCCAATACAGCTGGGAAATTTAAATTCAAGTAACTAAATAGGCATTGTTTTTTTAAAAAAAAGCTAATCTCTGTATCAGTAAGCGAGACATAACCAGAGTGTTGAAACATATCTCTGGTTCAGCAATGTGCTGCATGACAAAAATATGCTGCCCTTGTGCAATCCTGTCCTGCATGAGACTCGGGTCAGCGGAGCGCTGTTCAGTTCAGGGAGATCGGTTGACAATGAACTTTGCATTTGCCATTGATACTCATCCTATGAATGGATAAGATGTTCAGAGGCAGCTGACAAATTGGATGAGAAAGATGGAAATGAATTTTCTTCCCAGCTAAACTTCTTGATATTTAGAGTGGGAAGTAAAATTCTCTTATTGAGTATCCATCAAATATGGTAGGTGGCTGGTTTTGGGAAGCCTTGTGCTTACTGTAGAGTACGCAGATTTGATTGTTATACAATGGAGTATTGAAGATCATCCGCAACCCTTTACTTCTGTGGTTTGAGGTTCACATCTGCTTCAAAAGGGCATCTCTGATATCAGTGCCCAAGAAGAGCACAGTTACTGAATCCACGACTGTAAGCACTAAGAATCCACCATAACGAAATGCCTTGAGAGGTCGGCCATGCCGCCAATCAACTCCTGCCTCAGAAATGACCTGGACCGCTACAACGTGCCTATCACCACAACCGCTGATGTTATCTCACTGGCTTTTCTCCACTCTGCTCTAGACCAACTGGAAATCAGGAATACACACGTCCATCAACTATAGCTCAGTGTTCAACATTATCATCCCCTCCACGCTCTGACACCTGGGCCTCTGTAGCTCTCTTTGCTGCTGGGTTATTGACTTCCTCATCTCAATCCTCAATCAGTGTGGACTGGTAACAACATCCTCTCCACACTGGCCATTTATGCAAGTACACCTTAGGATTGTATGCTTAGCCCTTTGCTCAACTCTCTTTAAACCCTTGGCTATGTGACCAAGCACTGTTCCAATGGCATCTATAAATTCACTGATGACACTTAGAGGACTTTGCATATACAAAGTTATGAGGGTATGGCAGAGGTGTCCAAGACCCGAGGGCATTGGTTTCAGCATAGGAACGAGACATTTCGAGATCTGAGCAAGAATGTCTTCCTACCCAGAAGATGGTTGCAATGTGGAACATTGCTCATGAAGGTGGTCAAAGTAGATACCCGCACAGTGTTTAAACTAAGATGAGTCATGACATAAAAGGCCAAGGACCAAGTGCTAGTAAATGGGATTAATATAATAAGAACTTGTTGGCTGGCGTACACATGGTGGGCTGAAGAGCTTGCTTCTGTGATACCCTGTGCTCTTTCTAATGCTTGTGGAGTTCCCCTTTTAAATAACAAATCAAATATAGTTCACCACCTGACAGTGTTACAGGTCTTCACTTGTTTAGATAAAAAAAATCTCATGTCAACTTTTGTTTTTGATTGAAAGATACACCATGGAAATAGGCTCCTACCAAGTCAATAGGCAATAGGTGCAGGAGTAGGCCATTCGCCCCTTCGAGCCAGCACCGCCATTCAATGTGATCATGGCTGATCATCCCCAATCAGTATTCCCGTTCCTGCCTTCTCCCCATATCCCCTGACTCCGCTATCTTTAAGAGCCCTATCTAGCTCTCTCTTGAAAGTATCCAGAGACCCACCTCCACCGCCCTCTGAGGCAGAGAATTCCACAGACTCACAACTCTCTGTGAGAAAAAGTGTTTACTTGTCTCCGTTCAAAATGGCTTGCCCCTTATTCTTAAACTGTGACCCTTGGTTCTGGAGTACCCCAACATCGGGAACATGCTTCTTGCCTCTAGCGTGTCCAAACACTTAATAATCTTATATGTTTCAATAAGATCCCCTCTCACCCTTCTAAACTCTAGAGTGTACAAGCCCAGCCGCTCCATTCTCTCAGCATATGAAAGTCCCGCTATTCTGGGAATTAACCTTGTAAACCTGCGCTGCACTCCCTCAATAGCAAGAATGCCCTACCTCAAATTAGGGGACCAAAACTGCACTCAATACTCCAGGTGTGGTCTCACTAGGGCCCTATACAACTGCAGAAGGACCTCTTTGCTCCTATACTCAACTCATCTTGTTATAAAGGCCAACATGCCATTTGCTTTCTTCACTGCCTGCTGTACCTGCATGCTTATTTTCATTGACTGATGAACCCCCTGATCCCGTTGTACTTCCCCTTTTCCCAACTTGACACCATTTAGATAGTAATCTGCCTTCCTGTTTTTGCTGCCAGTGGATAACCTCACATTTATCCATATTAAACTGCATCTGCCATGCATCTGCCCACACACCCAATCTGTCCAAGTCACCCTGCATTCTCATAGCATCCTCCTCACAGTTCACACTGCCACCCAGCTTTGTGTCATCTGCAAATTTGCTAATGTAACTATGAATCCCTTCATCTAAACCATTGATGTATCATGCTGATCAATCAACCATTCACATCAGGTTTATGTTATCCCACATTCCTATCCACTCCCTGTACACTAGAGGGAAATTACGGAGGCCAATTAGCTTACAAACCTGCTTATTTTCTCCCACATTGGAATGTGGGAGGAAATAATAAGAATTAAGAATCTAAATCGTAACATGTATTTGGTGCCCAGTCTTGTCCAGAAAGATGGATCCTGTGAGGAAATGGGTGGCGCTCTACTTTAATAAGTCTGCCACGAGTGCACTCATCAACCAAACAGCTGTGCAGCTGCAAGGAGAGCCGCTCAGCTGCTATAGAAGTGGGGAGCATGATTCAACTGCTTGGGGCACCCTGCAGTGCACGTTAAGGAGATGTGGAGACCTTGCTGTGACTGTTACGTGCTGCACTGTGTGACAGGCCAAGGTCTGCAGCTGGTCCAGAGCAAGCAAAGCAAAGACTGATGCGCGCCATCCAAGAGCGAGATAGTTAGAAGGAAGAAGACTGGCAGGGAAATATCCCTCCTTGGCATCCACTGTCTCATCTCACTGCTGACTGTATAAGGGGAACATTGTTAGCACTTGGGAGATGGTGAACTATTCCAGCAGAAAGATGCATATCCTCAGGAGCTGTGAAATTATAATCACTGTAATCCATGGCATTGCGATCTCTACCAAGTGCTCAATAGTTCAGCAGTGAGATGGGAAATACCGACTAAGCATAAAAAATGTTTCCCACCCTGTTTTTCAGATCCTTGTGTAATGATTATAGCACATGATTGAAATGCAGCTCTGATTACTTAAACTTTCAGATGTACAGTGGTGGTCTGAAGAAGGGTCTCGACCCGAAACGTCACCTGTTCCTTTTCTCCACAGATGCTGCCTGACCCGCTGAGTTACACCAGCACCCTGTCTATCTGTGGGCAGATTACTTTGGGATACATTGTGTGGATATGAACCCATTTGACTCAAATGTAGACTCAAAGAACTAAATGTTTTTACTGATAAATTTCAGTGAGCATTGAGCCAGAAACCTTGTACTTTTTACCAATTTATTAAGGATTTCTGCACTGTTTTTGTTTTGTATATTTTTTATTCTGAATAAAGTTTACTGTTTGAAATATAAAATAACTTAATGGCTTTTCCCCTTCACATTCTCCAGATCATTAACGCTGCATTACTTAGTGACATTTTATGATTTTGTTTCAGCCTTCTAACATGTTACATTGCCATGAAGTGTTATATTGTATTCCTGACTGATTTGTTTCCTTGTTCTTGTGTTGGTTTTAACAACTCAACAGGTGGCAGAGTTACCCTGTGAAGAAGATGGTCACTTTGAGATTACTTTTAAAAAAAATGAGTAATTCCTAAATGGTGCTATTCTTGATATTTGTAATAATGTAATCATGGTTTACATGGTCTGAAATGAACGCCTTGCATTTAAAGCTGATCATTTTGCACTGATTACTGCAACATCTCTGCAATGTATTTGTAAACTAATTTCAAGTAATAATAAAGAAAATAATATCAAGTATAAAAACGAAAACTGCTTTTGTCTCGACTTTCTGATGTAGCAACTATAAATTTAATCGGGACTTTATTAAAAAAAAATGTTTTAACTTGCATGCCATGTGTAGGCAGCAAATTTGTTTCATCTAATTGCAAGTTTCCGAGTCAGAAACTTGTGCATTGGAGTCTTGTTCTATAAATTGTGTATATGCTTGAAGCAGATGTCTCAATCAGATGTTTCAGGAGAGATGGTAAAGGTATGTCCCATCTGCATTCTCAGAAAAACACTGAAGATTTGGGCCCATGCAAATGGTTCATCTATTCATTGGATGTTGCACTATCGATGTTATTTTGTTTCTATGAGAAACACGTCAGGGCATTTGAGAAATAAAGTGTTATGCAATTTTATGCCTTCGCAAGAAGGAATTCCCTATTTTTAAAAAATTGCTTTGAATAATTTTTGTTAACGTTTCCTGGTGTGTTACACACTCGGTGATTATTGTTCATTTTTTATTTCCATGAGAGTATTAGGTGGAGTGAAAGTCAAGTGAATGCCCTGAGCATCTCAGGCAATGCATAGTTTCCCCTGGAGATAGTTGGGATTTCTACAAGAATAGAAGAGTTGTTGAGAGTTCAACAAATTTCATGCTGCTAGTCCAAAAATCAATAGTTACCACTTAAAAATTGTCGCATTTTAAACGTTCAGCATCTGGACTAATGACCACTACCATTATTGGTAGTTTATAGTATTTTTAGGTTGTACATGAATGAAACTTTGTGGGCAAATACTTTAAAAACAAACACAGTGAGTCCAGTATATTACTGGAGCTGTACACGTTACAGTAAATCACATGAAACAGATATCTTTAGTGTTAAAGACTTTGGATAAATGATATCTCGTACAGTCAAACACAGAATTCCTTCAGTTTGCAGAAAGGCCCTGACTGAAACATTGCCGATTCTGTCCTCCAGCGATGCTGCCTGACCCGCTGAGTTAGCGAGACTGCAAGATTCCAGCATCTGCAGTTCCTTGTGTTACAACTAATAATGTTCAGAATAGAAATAACCAGTTTGATTTCTAATTCATGGTAAGTTAGCTGATATCAGTTAACTAAGCAATTGTGGTCACTCTTGTGCTCGGCATCAATGGGCTAGATAGAATGAAAATTGCTTCCTGAAGTTGTTTCTATGGATCACAATCCAGTGGCCCTGGGGAATTGCGCAGGTACGGAGAGTAATCCGGGAATTGATCGGATGCAGTTATAATTAGATTGTGACAGCCTGCTGCAAGTTATCCAGTGTTACGATAAGATTGGGACATGGAGAATGCTGTACCTACTGATAGCAGATCACCATCATACAACATGCATTCATGTAACACTTTATTACACCAGTTTTACCACAGAAAATCAATTATACTCAAAGTTCAATCACTTACTATGAAATTTATCAGCTGATTTGCAAGTTGCAGGATTCCCACCAAATAAAATTAAACGAGTATTATGGCGAGGACTGCACCAAGAACACGGCTATTTCTTGTACAATACCTTTTGATTTTTAACAGTTACATTTATATTTGACAAGATTATCCAGGACCTATACTGTAGAAACTTATTTTTATGCTTCACCAATCAGTGCTAGTCTGTGCACCACTAAAACCATTCAGTAGTTGTTATGAGTGCAGAGAAGATTTACAAGGATATTGCCAGGATTTGAAGGTCTGAGCTATATGGAGAGGTTGGGCAGGCTAGAACTTTATTGCTTGGAGTTAAGGAGGATGAGGGGTAATCTTATAGAGGTGTATAAGATCATGATGAGGATAAATGAGGTAAATGCACTGAGTCTTTTATCCAGAATAGGGGAATCAAGACCAAGGGACATACATGGGTTTAAGGTGCAAGGGAAAAGATTTAGTAGGAACCTGAGGGGCAACTTTTTTTATACAAAAGGTGATAAATATATGGAACGAGCTGCCTGAGGTGGTCGTTGAGGCAGGTAATCTTACAACATTTAAAGACATTTTGACAGGTAGGTGGATAGGAAATGTTTAGAGGGATATGGGAGACTCGTGTTGGTGAAGTGTCTAGTCGCCCTAGACAAGTTGGACTGAAGGGCCCGTTTCCATGCCACATGACTGACTATGGTTAGCGCTTTTTAATCAGCAAAAATCTTGATTGTGTTCTATTTTGAAATGGCAATCACTTGCATCTCATGGAAATGCCATAAGCAGTACAATGCTGTCGTGCTACTACATGGTAAATACCGCATGTGTGGACTGTATGCCTAGTTGCTATCCTGTAGCTTTGCTTTTGAAATTCTGTTCAAAAGCAAAAGCAGGTCTCCTATTCAAGAGTGAAGAGCATGCATTTAGGTAGGGTCTTTCATAACCTCAGTGGCCCAATTGTTGTGCAGCTAGCTGTTAAAGCCATTCTCTGGCTGTGTACACAATGTGGTAATTGGCTGATCATTAAGGGGTCTGCCATTTAGCTTTGAGATGTAAATAACTTTCTTCACAGGTGTTGAATCATCTACAACAAAACATATTTCAGGATATGAAACGATCAGGGGTTATGGAGATTTTTCTGTGCTGTGGCTGAAGTTCACAAACTCAAGCTCAAAGAGTTCATCTTCATCTGTTTTAGGTGTTGGTTGAGAGAGAAATTTTCTTCATGCATCCAGATGTTCCTCTTCAATTAGTCATGGATTTTTCTTATGTCTAATAGAAAAGCCAGACAGGACTAAGTTCAACCTCACAGTTGAGAAGCGGCACCTCCAACGGCAGCTGTATCTCAGTATTACAAGGAAATGTCAACCTGGTGATTGAGCTTGAATCTGTTGTGGAAATTGAACATGCATGGTTCTGACACAAAGATGCGATTGTTACCTCTGTGGTTCAACAGATAAATCAATCCTACCACATTCAGTGTCACATGAACTTGTCACAGTATCAAGTTAACTGGACGCTTCAGATTAAATGAGGACTGATGTGTTTGTCACAGGCAGTGAAATAAGTTCAGACCATTCCCTGGACAAGTAAAATCAGCTAAAGATTGCCTGCAGGGGGCAAAGGCCACTAGACCAAAATATTCAGCGAACGTTTCTTTCATCTCTTGGAATCGCCTCAGACCTCTGAAAGTTTTGATATTATAGTTTTACAATACATACAATTAATTAACTTTGTATATTAAAATTGGTTAAGTACTCTCCTTTAAATTGTTTTTAATCTTTTTCAGCTGACCCCACTGTTAAAGATCTAATTGGAGGCTTCACTGCTCTGCATTATGCAGCCATGCATGGTCGAGCAAGGATAGCACGCTTGATGTTGGAATCGGAACACAGACCTGATATAATTAATGCTAAAAGCAATGATGGGTGGACCCCTCTCCATGTGGCTGCCCATTATGGCAGAGACTCGTTCGTCAAACTTTTGCTGGAGTTTAAAGCTGAAGTTGACCCTCTCAGCGACAAAGGCACTACCCCACTTCAGCTGGCCATTATCAGAGAACGTTCAAGCTGTGTCAAGATTCTTTTGGACCACAATGCCAACATTGATATTCAGAATGGTTTCCTCTTGCGATATGCGGTGATCAAAAGCAACCACTCTTACTGTCGAATGTTCCTTCAAAGAGGGGCCGACACAAATCTCGGGCGGTTGGAGGACGGACAAACCCCGTTACATTTATCTGCGCTGAAAGATGATGTGCTTTGTGCAAGGATGTTACATAACTATGGTGCAGATTGTAATACCAGGAACTATGAGGGACAGACCCCTCTAGCTGTCTCTGTAAGTCTATCTGGAACTAGCAGACCCTGCCTGGATTTCTTGCAGGAAGTTACAAGTAAGTCATTTTTATTTAAAATGTTTTCGGTTTGAAAATCAATCTTCAGAAGCAGGCTTCCAGCAATTGCTTTAAGTGCACTTTTCAGCATGGAATCAAACCAATTTTAGGAAAAACAATTTGTCTTTTCAAAATCCTGATTGGAAGTTCACTATAAAAGTCTAAACAAAGCATGTTTTCAAATAATGGTGTAAAGTATAATGACAAGAAAGATCTTGTAAATGTAAAATGCTTTTTCTATTCTCAGGGCATGTGAAGTTCTTCATACTTGATGAATTATTTTAGAGTTGGAGCGGATGATTAGTTAATCTTATTGTAAAGGATAATTATTAGCTGACTGGAGAGTAATTTCCTTTTCTGACTATTTCACACCCCAGAGTGTAGAAGATCCCATAGGTCAGCATCTTCCACACATCTTCCAGGAAGGTAGACACAAAATGCTGGAGTTACTCAGCGGGACAGGCAGATTCTCTGGAGAGAAGGAATGGGTGACATTTCGGGTCGAGACCCTTCTTCAGACTTCCAGGAAGTCCACGTAGTTGGAATTGAGGATCTTTCCTTCTCCCACCTTCACATGTATACTTGCGTGGATCGAAACGGCTCACTGGTTACACCACTTCACTACTTGCTTGAAACCTCCCTTTGAGGTTATTCTTGACACAACTTGCCTGCTGAAACAGCTGTGATTGTTATAGCTCCTGTTACCAGATCTCACTGTTTGAACCCGAATCCTGCAGTAAATTATTTAATTGTTTGCAGCCCTCATTTCTGCTCCTTGGTTTGCCCGTGTCGTAGAGTTTCTCCTTGATATTCTCAATCCTTTCGTCCCTTAGCCCCACCTAAAGCAACTTTTCCCAATGACCGCACCCTCTATCTCAAGCCGTCTTGTATTTTATAATTTAATTGGCCTCCTCCATTATAAACATCCCTACCTTCATGGTCAATACCTGGCTATGAATCTATGTCATGTTTAATCACTTTAATTAAATAATTTATTTACCTCTGAATTCCAATTTTATGCGGCCTGAGTCCTACAATTACATTACATCCATGCTGCTGTTTAAAACTCTCTGCTGAACATGGCCATGATCTGAGACACTGTGCAACACATTCCTCACCTGTGCATTACACTTGAGATAAATCATACATTATTCGGCATCTATGATTGCTGGTTCAAGTCCTTTAACTGTTACTGAACCCTTGACTGTTCCTCAATAACGTTTCTTTTTGGAATTGTGATCTTTCATTTCTTCACATTGAATTCAACCTGCAGTCAAAGTACATCATTTGTCCTCTGCCAACCCCTTCATAAATAACTCTTCACCCACATCACAGGATTACAGTAGAACACCGATAATCCACTCAAAGTCTGATTTGTGCAGGAAATCCTGATGGCTTATCACCTGTCTCACTCATTAGTCTGTAGTGTGAGCTGGTGGTCATGTAGTTCGTTGGCAATTATTACACTACTGCATGCAAAAGCAGTGAAATAATATGTTTGCTGTTGATAGGAGTAACATCCATTAGTCTGGGAAACCTGCTAATACTGTTAATCTTGCCCAAATCCCAAGATAATTGGAGTTTTTCTGTATTTGGCAACAGAGATGATTTGGCATCGAGCTCACTTTATTTTCTGCAATGTAACATCTTAAACAAAAAAGTGAATAAATAGTATGTTGCGTATTAATTAGATTAATATCCATCAGTCTGGAAAATCTGCCATTCTAGCAATACCAACACCCCATGTGCCAGGTGATTGGTGGTTTACCATACGTCTAATACACTGTGCTTTCACTTTGTGTGACATTGTTTGCTGTATGTTATGTACATCTATCCAATGTATCAACGAAAGGTCTCAAAACATTCCGATACATTCTATTCTTCAAGAGTATACACAGACTATATTTTGTTGACGTCATCCAAATGTTCTCTCATTGTGTCCCAGATCATTTCCTTGGAGCTGATTGCACATTTATAGTTACCGGTGCTGAGGTAAATAACTCCAAGTTAAATAACTGCTTTTTTTAATCCACAGGCACAATTTCTGAAACTGGAAAACGGATTCATCATTTAATATGTTATAATCCCCATTACAGAAACAGTATGCCAGGAGATTCTGTGACTGTTTGGCCCCGTGAACCGTTTCCACCACTGGTTGTCTTTCTTGGAACCGCCACTCAGCCCTTGCACTGTGCACTCACTCCCCTCCCCTCATTCTGTCCCACCACATGCTCATTCTCTCTTGACATCTGGTGCATTATAAGTGAGTTGTAATAATACTCACTGACAGTTCTCAATTATAAGCACTGAAAAATAGTTGGATTAATAGTAATGGTAGATTTCCTTGTGTTGGACTGGAATTCTAGCAGGTGGGAGGTTCATATCAGCAGAGTTCAGATTTATTTTCACTGGGGAAGTTAAGGAAATTGGGTCTCTTAGTTGCTGGAGTTGAGGAGCACAACTGTTGAATAAAACCACCTTGCTAGAAGTTAAAGGGAGCATCCTGACCCATGCAGGGTAACACCACCCATCTACATACAGGATCCAACATGGAGGAGACTTTGTAAGAGTTGTTTTAAGTGTGATTTACATATCATAGTTCCAGCATTCAGTTTTTTTTCAGTCTAGGTAATTATCCGTTCACACCTCAACTGCGCTTCATTTCGTAAGTCAATAATGTCTCAACCAACATCTTCACATTGATTTATTACAGGGTAGTTCTAGTATACGATAGTTGCATTCCTCGAACCCTTATGTTATATATAAATCGTGTTATTCAAACAATTGTGTCAATGGGGAAAAGGTGATTGGGGCTAGAGTATTTCAGACTCACAATGACCAAGTTATCTTTCCTGCAGGATTTTAAATAATGAAGGTGCTTTTTATAGTTATAAATGTATTGTCTATTTAAAATCAAGACACACTGCATAAAATAAAAAAACATGGAATAAATGAGTGAATTGAATAAATTTATTTTAGAGTTACGGCAGTGTTATGGTGAGTAGGTTGGGGGTCATCAATATCACATGAAAGATGAGTTCTTGGCACTAGAGATATCACGATGGAATATGTCACCAGGTCTAGAAGATCATCAGTGTCATCAAACTAAATACAGTTTAGATTACAGTTTACAGGCTCATTTATTGTCAGAATCACCAGGGTAGAATGAAATACTTGTTCACATGAACTCAGAGTAATCAATATAGATGCAGTAATGGTAAATGCAATCAAACATGTATAAACTGTAGGACAAGATTCTAGTGGAAATAAATTAAATAGTGCAAAAGAATACCAAAGTACAATAATGAATAACCATTGGGTTGAGTTAAGAGTATATGGCAACACCTCTGTGAATGGGCTGTACAACAAATGATTGGTACAGGAGGCAGATAGGAGTTGGAAAAAGCTGTTCTTTAGTGTGGGCATCTGAGCTTTCAAGTTCCTTGACCTTCTCTTAGAAGGTAGAACAGAAAGGGAATAGACACAAAATGCTGGGGTAACTCAACAAAACAGGCAGCATCTCTGGAGAGAAGGAATGAGTGATGTTTCGAGTCGAGACCCTTCTTCAGATTATGTCTATCCGGTTTAAACCAGCATCTGCAGTTCCTCCACAGGAGAAAGGGGAATTGCTAAGGTAGCAGGCATCCATGACGGTACTGATGCAGTGTGTGTGAAGCTGGAATGGATTGAAGGGTAAGACAAGCCTGTGATGGACTGGACTGTCTTCACACTCTGCAGGTTAAAGCGGTCAAGACAAGAGCATTTGCCAAACCAGGCTGAGATGCATCCAGTCAGAATACCTTCTGTTGCGTGGAAGTTCAGGGAAATCCTTGTGAGCATGCTGAATCTTCTCTGATGCCTAAGAATGAAAATACGCTAATGCACTTTCTTGATCGCCGCATGAGTGTGAAGGGGTCAGGTTGTTGCTGCTAATGCCTTTATACCTGCATCTGTCAGCCATCTCCACAGCAGCTCCATTCAACAGGACAGGGTTGCGTTTTTTTTTTTAAGGTTTCGAGATGAAAGTGGGGAATGTACAAAATTGAAATTATTTCTTCCAGAAAATAAAAGACAATTGTTAGCCTTTTTAGCTTTTCCAGAGGGTACAATATTGTTTTGATAAAACCTTTGAGAAGTGGAACAAAATAACAGATTTTAAAAGTCAAACCTCAGTTATGCATTTTTATAGCATTATTGTTGAGGTCCATGGCCTGGAGAATTGGTATTCAAATGCTTTTGTTAGAGATTCCCAGGGATCTGGACCACATTTCAGCAGAATGTTGGTGTCTCATTCCTGGCTAATATTGTTTTTTGAATCATCCACCATAGACTGAGTGTTTAACATCATTGAACTTGCAGAAGAATCTGGAGCACGATTGAGTTTATGACAATATTTTATTGTCACGCTAGTGACAGGCGTGTGTCTTTATGTTCACTTTGGACAACTTAAGGTTGATGCACTGTCCATGTCTTGGTTACAATATTATAAGATTTCCAAACCTGCTCATTGGTCTTGCATTATTTTCAAAGCAAAGGACTATTAGCATACCAGAACAGACTACCACAAACCTTTTGTTACTCTTTATGTGGATATTGAACCATTTACAGTTCTGATTGTCTACCATTTGGACATTGTACATATGTAAATTAGCTTCACCCCCTGCAATAGCTGTAAACCATCTTATTTCAAACACATCCTACATCCACTAATTTTGTACTGAGGAATCTGCTTCAATATGGTTGTAATCAACCTGGTAAAATATAACTCATTAACAGAAGTTTTAATAAGGTAGACATATCACAGAATCAATCAGGGGTAAGTAACATCACTATTTTGAGGACATTTTATTACGATCTACCTATTCTTACAGAATTAATTAACTTGTGCCACCCTTTCCAATATGGAGTTAAAATAATTAATAGAACAAGTTGACTTCTAAGGACTACATTTGCAATGGATAATGGAGCTTTTAAAATCTGCAGGCAAAATCAAGTATTAAATTAAATTTAATCCCAAGGCTGTGTCTAATTGTTTTGATCTAGGACTTGGCTGTTAATGTAATGGTTTGAGATGATTAAATATCTGCTGAGTGAATGCATAAACCTGACCAACGTGACACGGCCATCAAGCTTCAAGGCTTCCTCAGCATCACGCCAGCAACAAGAACATTCTAGACAGCAAATAATTTATCTAAATCTTTTTTTCAGAAAGCCCTTATTAGCTGAAGTTTGCTTGACTTGTGTCTATTGTACGCCTAGCAGTACTTGATATAAATTTAATGTTATAGTCATGAAACATTAATGCTGCTTATATTTTCTTTCTCCTTTAGGACAGCCTAGAAATTTACAGGATCTGTGCCGAATTAAAATCCGACAATGTATAGGCTTGCAGAATTTGAAAGGACTGGAGGCACTCCCTCTTGCAAAAGTCATGAAAGACTATTTGAAGCACAAGTTTGATGACATCTGAATGTAAAAAGTTGAAGTCTTGAGAGATTGTAGTAGGCATGGCCTTGCCCCAAGTACATTCTATGCAATTCCCAATTTGATGACATTTAAAGTCAATGCGGGCGTCCGTACCTCTCTCAACTTGTTATAATAGATCCACTCCAGGAGAACCTCTGCTCACTTCTAAACAAAAGTTCTAAACTAACATAACTGTTTAAGTTGGCTATGTTCATTATTTCCTCCCTCCCAACTTAACCTTTTCAACAAATGCTTATTATTTTAATGCTGAGATGATAGAATTTACTCAACTGGAACAGGTGACATTTGAATGTTAGAGGTCATGAAATTAAAAAAAATAAGTTTTGCTAAATTTTTGGTGCACCTGCAAGTTTCCATCAAGATTGATCTAAATCAAATTTGAGATCTAAAGCAGAGGTGGAATAAAGGTCATTCAGCATCTGCATAAAAAATGTACACGGCATTTGTTGAGAAAAATGGAAAATTGAGAGGGAAATCAACAAACTTGAGGAAATAGTGCATTGAATGATGCATCAGATCATTTCTCATTAAAAAAAAACTTGAAGGCTGCATCAATAACTGAGGCAGTTGGGAAGCTAAGGAAAAAGTTAACCGAGATAATCTTGACCAAGATAATCTGCTTCATCATCCAACCACATTATTCTCTTTGCCCTTCTCTTCTATCCTCAACCCTACCTTTAGTATTGACATGTTTTATTCCATTCATTTGTTTTCTGTTCTTTAAAAATGGAGCTCAAATTGTTGCAGTGTACTTTCCACAGATGCACACTGCCATGGTATGTCTTCTGTTACTATAACAGATTATTGTTTTTACATAAGCAAAAAAATTAAAGGTGCCATTGCAATTTGAAGTTTTATTGCAATACTTTCCATACCTTAAGTCTTTTAGACTGATCCCACAACTGCTTATGTTCTTCACTGCTCTGTTATAAAGTGTGTGCTTTAGCATTACTGGTCACGAGCTGGAATACGGTAGAATATTGGGGGATGACACGTGAGTGTATCATAACCAGATTCTCATAATAATAAATATGTCTTCACTCAGTGTTGTTCTGTCCTTAGTGCCCTCTCATCAGTTTGTGCTGTTATCTAGTCTACCTGTATCTTTACCCTCAAGTCATGATGCACTGGAATTGACTTCTCCACTTATGTCCGTGACAGGGACTCATTAACTTGACCTACATTGTAGGGTCGCCTTTTCCATCATTTTTCAAATTTAATTTTACTCTGATATGATGTAAGCATCCAGTTCATTATTTTAGTTTCCCAAGCATATGGCCACCTGGAGTTGTTTCAGCACTAAAGACAGAGGTGTCAGTGGATAGTATCGCCTGTGTGTCTGCCCAGTCATATTTGTACCTACAAGGGATGTTTCAGAAAAATAAATCCTTAAATCATACAACTTTTTAATGCATGTTGTCCAGTCTAAAATTAGATGTTGCCATATTTTTCACTTGAGTCAAATTCTCAGCAGAACTAGTGTGAGTGTTTCTCATTTAAAATTCTGAACTGAGCCTGGATCTTGGATTTCTAACTAAATTAAATTATAAACTGTTGTAAAGAATTATAACTTAATATTTGATTGCTTTTAAATGAAACACTTTTAAATGTACATCCTGCTTCTAGTTTGTCTTGTTGTTTTTATAGAGGGGAATAATGTTCTTCATGTTAACATGAATCAAATCCAGTAGCAGTAAGTTGGGATGTCCCTTGGTAGCAGGGAATGGCTCAGACTGGTGTCTCGAATGTTCAGCACTTCAATGGTAAATGGTTGGGAATCCAAGCCTTACGAGACGATTGATGGCCCTAATCTATTATTTGCCCTATTTCTCCTTTGCCTCTACACACACTAATGAGCAGGAACATTGGGGCTTGTAAACACAGAGAAAATAAGACCAAGGTTTTCTCCCTGCCTGCCAGACTAAAATTAGGCTTCATGTGAACAGAATTATGGAAAATCCTAATTGGTTCTGCCAGAATATTGAAAACAATGATGCTAGTACTACAGCTGGCACTGAGCAAATGGCCCGGTTTGTTGTTGACTTATTGCATTGTTCCCATCTATAGGAAAGTTGTTCACTTGTGAAGTAAGGAGTTTAACCTGGTGAGAGAACTGGACTGTTTCTCAGTAAAGGTCTTAGGAACAGAAGTCACTGATGCACCGCTTCCCTCCTTTATCTTTCATCAATGTACCCCCCCGTGAGTAAAGTAAATAGACAATAAGCAGTGGGATCCACTCAGTTTCCACACTCGGTAAAATCGCTAGGAATCAAAAGTAAAGGTAAGAATATGCTTTAGCCACCGAGACACGAGAGATTCGTTCTAGTTTGTTTGCAGGTTTTGTGGTTTGGGTCAGTACTTTATAGCAGGTCGGGATGTTAATTCAACTAGGAGTGTTCAAAGTTACTACCATCAGTGTGCTCCCTTTCTGATGGGTGGAAACAGGACTGGAGGTAGTGGCTGCATGTTTGCAGGTCCCATACCGTAACATTCTTATTTACAAATGTAAATAAGTTTCAAAGACCCATGCTTATTTTCACATCAGTGGCAATGTAACGTGTTCCACTAAAGAAGTTAGTGACTGATTGATTCAGTTGCGTATGATGCTGAATTATGCCTTTGCAAAACGCAAGAAGTAAAATTATAATTAAGTGTCTACATGTTGGAACACTGGCACTGATGTTGTACGAAACACTGGTGTTTACTTTGCAAATATGAAATGCCTTATACAGTGCATCTAACACTGGTCCAACACTGGAGTGCTCTCACTGCAATGACATATCAAACTAAAGAAATAACAAGGAGAATGAGTCGGAGCCTCAGCATTCTAGAAATCATCATTTTTAATTTTCTCACCTTGAAGAAATAAATTTATAATAATTGAAGCTTGAGCTGTTTCTGGCTTTTTTTCAGGTAACACTGTATTTGATAGGAATACAAGGTCTCAGGAGCATTTAACTGTATATAATCCTCTTATGAGTTTTGGTAGTGGCTCATCTATATTTTGCCTTGACCCCTTGGCACTAAAACTTTTTTCTTATTCCGCTAGCAGTTTGTTCACTGCTGATCCTAAATGTTATAATGGTGGGCTGCGAAACTAGTGATGTACAGGGTGTATGTGATCCCAAGAAGCATGTTATGGTGAGAGTTTATTGAGATGTCAAGGTATATTGGGGAACTACTGTCTTGAAAACTCAAACTATTTTGCTTTAACTGTAACAATCAAAATGAGATTCAGTAAGAGGCCTTTGGAATATTTTAAAAATTGAATTGGGGGAGTTAAACAGCTTTGATGACCAAATGTTATTCTGCATCATTTCTAGACTTGATGGGTTGGGATCCAATCCTTCAGTTAATACAGAAATGTATGAACAATTTTTTGTGGACAAATGCTATGATGCACAGGGTCATAGATTTTTTTAAATGTTTTTTTTGTACGTTTTCTTCTTAACTTGAAATACCAAAGAGAAACAAATCTTCAAGAATTCATTGGATGAATTTTTTTGTACAGTTTTATAACTGGTAATGTACCAACGGAACTATTTAATGCTTGAAGAAATGGACCACTAATTTTGTAAATGTTTTGTGTTCTAAATGTAAAAAGATTAATACATTTTTGGAGTATTTAAAGGACGCAATTTAATAAAATATTTAAGTGTTATGTTATATTGTTTGTATTCAGCTACTTTGAATGTGAATAAGATATCTGTTCAGGGTACATGTCACCCTGAACCCTTGATGAACTAATCACCAAGATGGATTGAGAAAATATTTTGTTTTATTAATTGGTTTCTATCTGCAAGAGTTTCCGAACATTTTAAAGTCTATGCTCTTATCAGTCACACTCAAGCTCATTGGTCAGAAATTGTCATCTAACAAAATGGAAACAGAAGGATCCTTTGTTACTGCCTTTTAGAGTCATAGAGTAATACAACGTGAAAGACCCCGTCATCCCAACTTGACCACACTGGCCAACATCCCAGCTTCGCTAGTCTCAGCTGCCAGCATTTGGCCCATATCCCTCCAAACCTGCCCTATCCATGTACCTGTCTAACTGCTTCTTAAACGTTGGGATAGTCCCTGCCTCAGCTACCTCCTCTGGCAGCTTGTTCCATACACCCACCACCCTCTTAGTGAAAAAGTTACCCCTCAGATTCCTATTAAATGTTTTCCCCTTCACCTTAAACCTGTGTCCTCTGGTCCTTGATTCACCTACTCTGGGCAAGAGACTCTGTGCATCTACCTGATCTATTCCTCGCATGATCTTATACACGTCTATAAGATCACCCCTCATCCTCCTGCGCTCCAAAGGAATAGAGTCCCAGCCTACTCAACCTCTAACTATAGCTCAGACCCTCTAGTCCTGGCAACATCTTCATAAATCTTCTCTGTACCCTTTCCAGCTGACAACATCTTTCCTATAACACGGTGCTCAGAACTGAACACAATACTAAATTTATACATCTTAATTTATTTGAAATGTTGATACCTAAACCAGAAAGCTACTCAGGAGTATTACAGGTTTCAAGTGAGGATTGTGGTCAGAGAAAATATTTTCTTCTTGCGTCTCAACAGCAACCTTTGACAAAGCACTGCATGGCTGGGATATTCAGCAGTTTCTGATGAATGCAGTTTGCAGGCAGCATGTTCATTAGTTTTTCTGATGATTCCAAATTAGTAACCATGCAATAACTTTGTATTGTTCTGACAGTAAAATCCATTCATGTGTATATGAATGAACGACAGCTGCTGCAAAATTTCAATTCTTATAATTGTTGTTTAAAGCAACACTTCACCATATCATCATGGATCTTGCACAACTTTGTGGTACAAACTTTGCTGTGCTCTGCAGTATATTTTCACTATTCTGTGCAGTGTATCCATGTTGTTACCATCTATTATTATCCAGGATATTTGCTGTCCTGCTGTGTCATTTATGTTCCAGACATACACTGGCCCTATCCCTGAACTCTCTCTCCGTTACATTGATGACTGCATCAGTGCTACCTCCTGCACCCATGCAGAACTCATGGACTTCATCAACTTCATCACCAATTTCCATCCTGCACTCAAATCTCTGACACCTCCCTCCCCTTTCTTGATCTCAGTCTCCATCACAGGAAATAGACTGTCGACTGACGTCTATTACAAACCCACTGACTCCCACAACTATCTCAACTACACTTCTTCCCACCCTGCTTCCTGCAAAGACTCTATCCCCTAATCTCAATTCCTCCGTCTACGCCGCATCTGTGCCCAAGATGAGGTGTTCCATATCAGGACATCCGAGATGTTCTCATTTTTAGGTGAGCGGGCGTTCCCCTCTCCCATCATAGATGAGGCCCTCACTCGTGTCTCCTCCATACCCACAGCTCCGGCCTTGCTCCCCCTCCCCCTAGTCCTTACCTTTCATCCCATCAGCCGTCACATACAACACATAATCCCCAGAAATTTCCTCCACCTCCAACAGGATTCCAACGCTCATTGCATCTTCCCATCTCCACCCCTTTCTGCCATCCGCAGAGACCGTTCCCTCTGCAACTCCCTGGTAAACTCATCCCTTCCCAGGTACCTTCCCCTGCAACCGTAGAAGATGCAACACCTGTCCCTATACCTCCTCCCTTGACTCTCCACGGACCCCGACAGTCCTTTCAGGTTAGGCAGTGGTTCATCTGCACCTCCTCCAACCTCATCTACTATATCCGTTGTTCAAGATGTGGACTCATACATCGGTGAGATCAAACGTAGACTGGGCGATCTTTCGCCGAACACCTTTGCCTACCTAATCTCCCGGTTGCTAAACACTTTAATTCTCCTTCCCATTCCCACACAGACCTTTCTGTCCTCGGTCTCCTCCATTGTCAGCGTGAGACTAAACTCAAATTGAAGGAACAGCATCTCATATTTTGCTTGGGCAGCTTGCAGCCCAGTGGTATGAATATTGACCAAGTAAGCCTGGTATTCCCTCTCTCTCTATCCCTCCCTCACCCGTCTTGTTTTCACCCAACAAACTGCTAACAATAGCCTTTTTCCTTTATCATCGTTGCTTTTTTGCATATCTTTTATTTATTGTTCTTTATCTCTCTAGGTTATCGTCTATATCTCTCATTTTCCTTATCCCTAAATAGTCTGAAGAAGGGTCTCGACCTGAAACGTCACCCATTGATTCTCTCCAGGGATGCTGGCTTTCCCACTGAATTACTCCAGCATTTTGTGTCTCTCTTCATTTATAAAGGTGATGCGGTATCTACATCTCCATGTTGCATTTTTGGGTAGAAAATGCAAAACATCTTCAAATTCAGGATTAAATTAGGTCCCATTTTAATTCACTACCCCCAAATATTCAGGAAATCAACCAAGAAATGTCCTTTCACAGTCCACACCATCTCCAGCCACAGATCCGTTCCTGGTACCACGACCATTCACCGATGTTTTGTGTATCTCTGTCAAGCTGCAGCAGCAGCATTGTGTTTCTCCTTTTGCATGTCCTCGCATTCCTCTGCTCTCCCGGAGCCCCAACTTTGGCATGCACCCCAAGTACAACTCTGCACATCCCCTCATTGGGGTAAAGTCTGCTCGTACCTTTCAAATTCTGCAATGTATCAGTCACATCCATTGCCTGCCATCCTTCGAACGGCTCCAAACAAACACAGAGTGCTGGAATAACTCAGCGGGTCAGGCAGCATCTGTGGAGGACATGGATAGATAACGTTTCTTCAAATTCTTCAAATGTCACCTATCCATGCTGCTGCCTGACCTGCTGAGTTAATCCAGCACTTTGTGTCATCTTGTGTATTAACCTGTATCTGCAACTCCATGATTCTACACTCCTGTTCCTCTTGAAGAAACCTGTCCTCTGTTTAATGCACTCAGTGCCCTGCTCTCTCAAACAGCAACACCACAAACTCAATAACAGTAATGTTTATGCTTTGTTATTGCATGCATAAGGGAAAATGAGGTCACGCTATGCATGGAACATCCTTAATCAAACATACACTACACCACCAGTTTTCTTATCTTCTTTTGCCTTCAGTAAGCAATGAAATAAATGTTGAATGACTGGAGATAATTCGCTATCCTTGTAATAAAGTTTCCCCTGTTTCTTGAGGTCTGTTGCATTCTCACAGCTCCTCATTCAACCAGGTAAAAGGCCACACCTCCCAATTCCCAATCATCTCAATTATTTCTGGCAACATCCTGTATTCTGCACTTTTATGAAGAGAGGCAACTTTTGGGGTTAATTTGAACCACACTATTGAACATTTCATATTAACACTCACTTCCTATATTATGTAGTCGCACCAGTGGTAGAGTGGAACTAACATGTATTGTGCTGTGCCATTATGACTGATGATTAAAGCTGACTTAAACACCAGACAGTGTCTGTGCACTTGTTTACATCAACTAATTAATTTTTTAGTTGATGATGTTGAAGGAAAACTCAAGTTTTGTTATGTTATTTTCCATTTTTAAATAAGCTTTGTTGATCTTTGATTGGTATGAAACTATGGTGTTGTCAGGAGTAGCCAGTAGATGGCAATGTTCATTGCTAGATGTAACTACTAATCACTCCAGGAGTAGATCAGAACAGCACAGGAACCGATGGGGACACAGTGCTGAAACAACTCAGCGGGTCAGGAGGCATCTGTGGAGAACATGGATGGGTGACTTTTCACAGAGTGCTGGAGTAACTCAGTGGGTCAGGCAGCATCTGTGGAGGACATGGATGGGTGCCATTTCGGGTCAGGACCCTCTTTCAGATTGACTTGAAACGTCACCTATCCATGTTCTTCAGAGATGCTGCCTGGCCCGCTGAGTTACTACAGCACTCTGTGCCCTTTTGTGTAAACCTACTTGTTTTTACAGCACAGAAGCCCAGTGATTATCAGCAGCCACAGTAAAACTTGCCCACTCTGAGACCTGAGGTTATTTTAGTTTCCAAAAACAAGTGCTTCAAATTATTAGTCAATATTATGTAAAAATATACTTCTGTAATTGTCATACTGAATAACTCTGCCTTTAATCACTGCTGGGCATAATTGATATCATTGCCATTGCACATTGGTGTCTAGTGTCCAGCCGTTAACACCTGTTAGACCCCCTGTTCGTGCTGAATAATCTTCATTTCAACTGTGCCTTCACTTCTTGAAAGCACTGCGACTATAACATGATCATGGGGCACACTGTGAGCTCAGAAATATAAGTTTCTCTTTCTCCATAAAGAAAAAAATATATTTTCATCCACATTTTTGTCCTGCTTCTCTGATTCATTCTTAATATATTTAATGACTTTGAGGAAGTAATACTCTGCTACATTGTGTGTTCCTATTATCTGAGCTCAGCAAGATGCCTCTCAAGTCAAGTCACTTTTATTTCTATAGCACATTTAAAAAACAACTCTCGTTGACCAAAGTGCTTTACATTGGTGGAGGTACTAACGTTATACAACATTGGTTCATAGATTAAGTACACATATAAATACATACATATAGCCCTCCCTCAGAGGACGTCAAGAAAGGCTTGAGAGTAAAGATGAGTTTTAAGTCTCGACTTTTTTAAGGAGGGGGCAGTTCTGATGGGAAGAGGGATGCTGTTCCACAGTCTCGGAGCTGCAATCGCAAAGGCACGGTCGCCCCAGAGCTTATGCCTAGACCGCGGGATGTTCAGTAACCCCAAGTCGGCCGATCTGAGGGACCTGGAGGTGGTGTGGTGGGTAAGCAGACTTTTGATGTAGGTGGGGGCAAGTCCGTTAAGGGCTTTGTAAACATAAAGAAGGATCTTGAAATTTATTCGGAACCGCACAGGTAGCCAGTGGAGAGAGGCCAGGATCGGGGTGATGTGGTCCCTTTTTCGGGTGCCCGTCAGGAATCTTGCTGTAGCGATTTGGACCAGTTGCAGGCGGGACAGGGATGATTGGCTGATGCCAGTGTAAAGGGAGTTGCAGTAATCGAGGCGGGAGGAGATAAATGTATGGATGGTCTTTTAGAGGTCATCAAACTGGAGGAATTGTTTTATTTTAGCTATCGTCCGAAACTGGAAGAAGCTAGCTTTTACCATGGCATTGACTTGTTTGTCAAATTTCAATGCTGAGTCAAATATTACGCCAAGGTTTTTGACACGAGGTTTGAGTAATGGGGTAAGGCTTCCAAGGCCACCTGCTATCGTTTTGAGTGCAAGGGGCCGAGAAGAATGACCTCAGACTTATTCGCGTTTAGTTGGAGGATATTCTGGGCCATCCAACACTTTAGAACCTTGTAGAACCGCACAGCAGAGGCTAGCTGTGGAGGAGAAAGAGTTGCCTATGTTATTAGAGAAACTCCTACCTTTGAGGAACTCCTACCTCTCTCAGAAACCTGCTGTCTTTGTTGCCCCAAGCATCTGCTTGACCCGTGAGCCTGAGCTAGGGAATGGTGTGACCGAGATTGAATTCAGTTTTGAGATCGTGAGCAGAATAGCTTGGGCTGTGGTGTTGTCGAGAGTTCATTGGTATTTCAACATGAAGATAGAGCAGTGCAGCACAGGAACATGTGTCCACAATGTCCACAACAAACATCACGCCAAGTCACACCATCTGCTTATTAAAAGCCCCTTGAATGCCACTAATGCTTCTGCCTCCACCATCGCCCCTGGCTGCATGTTCTAAGCACCCAGCCTTCTCTGTGGGGGGGAAAGAAATTGCCCCACACACCTGCTTTAAACTTTGACCCTCTCATCTTCAAGCTGTGGTGTCTAATCTTTAACATTTCCACCCCTGGGGAAAAGGTCCTGAATGTCCATCCTATCTGTGCCTCATAGTTTTACATATTTCTAACATGTCCTCCCTCCGCCTCGGACAATCCAGAAAAAAACAATATGTTTATAGCTAATACCCTCTAATGTTTCCAAATCTGCATTGTTTGCACACATTCAGCTTTGTGGTCATCATTGTGCAAAGTCTATTGATACAGAATCATTATATATCATATCAAGTACTTTAATTAGAATACATACAGAGACCATCGAAATGAGTACTGTGGGCTCCGAGTGGTAAGTTGAACTAACTAATTGGCTGCCCGCATGCCACCAGGTGGTGGTGTGGAAAACTTGACATGGGTTATGGATCAGGTCATCAGCAGCAAAACCAGACACAGATCAAATCAAAACAGCAATACTGTTTGATCTACAATCCCTTGGTGAAGAATGTGGCAGAGCAAGGTTGCCACGCGTTGTTGAGAGTGGGAACATTTGGTCATGACACTAGCAGGTCGGGATCACAATGGGATTTTGTCACTCCTGTTGCTGGAGCACCAGGATCTGTGATTCACCAAAGGACAGACTGCTGGAGTAACTCAGCAGGTCAGGTTGCAGCTGGAGAACATGGATATGTGACTGGGCTCGCACTTCAATGAATGAGTTACGGCTAGAAGGAAGAGAGAAGCCTTCCATCTGTGTTGCCACCCAATGGGATGACTGGCTTCCCCACCATTCGGCCTCTGACAGGCTTGTACGGAAACCATGAGGTGGTCTCCTTTCCCAGTTCCTATTTCCATGCAATAGCTGATGAACAAACACACCACTCAGCTTGGCTGAGGAATGGAGGCCGGAGACACTTGGAGTATGTGGAGGCTGACGTTGATTCTAACTCTCTCCAACCTCTGTTCTCAATAGTTGAGAAAAAGTCATCAAGGTAACGGACTCTTCAGAGTTGCAATCCTGCCTGTGATGTACCTGCACCATGGTGTGACAGCTTGCATTTGCCACAAGGAGCTCAGGTAAGGTACCGTTTGTTATTTTGGGATTTCCAGGGCATGAATGTTGCTGGTAATGTCAACATGTGTTGACAATTCTTAATTACCCATTGATACATAGATACATAGACAATAGGTGCAGGAGTAGGCCATTCAGCCCTTCGAGCCAGCACCACCATTCAATGCGATCATGGATGATCATCCTGCAAGTCCCTTTATACCTCTGATTTCTGGATTCTCTCCCATTTAGAAAATAGTCTACGCCTTTATTCCCTGTCCTAAATTCATATTGACTCCACCCAAGTATTATTTCCCAGTGTCTCACTATTACAAGGTACAAATGAACAACGGGAGGAACTCAGCTGGTCAGGTGGCATCTGTGGTGGCAGAGTTTGGTCCTTGCATCGGGACTGAGAGTGCAGAGGGGAGATGGTCAGAATGAAGAGATGAGAGAGGACTGTCAGGTGACAGGTGGAACCAGGTGAAGAGGAGGATCAAGGGTGGATGGAGGAGATGTAGATCGTGGATGATAGATGAGGAGTGGGATAGGGTGACGAAATGCAGCCATTTGGGGGAAGTAGAGGGGGATCTTGAAACAGAAGAACTTGTTTGCTGTCTTTATATCTCAGCAATGGTGTTACATTTGTACCATCCACATCTGTGGGAAACATTCTTGAATCCATGGAATTTTGGAAGATGATAACCTTGTATCCATAGGAACCTCCTTAAGCCATAGGAAGCAGTATTAGATGCTGGGCATTTACTGCCTTTCAATCCCATTAATATTTCCATTAGTAGATATTTGCTAATCCTCATCCTCCACTGTCAATGAGATATTCTTTCTCCTCTCGCCTGAAGGCAAACACACAATATTTGTTTAATTTCTTTGCCTTACTGTATTCACAAGTAAAATTTCTCTTTTGTTTTTCTTAACAACATTCTAAGTCTTTACCTTTGATTTAAAGCTGCTTTTAACTTATTTTGATAACAATAGTTGAAACATTATTTCTATGCCTATCCTCTGGCTTTATGTTATATGTGTAAAATGTTACATGTTAGTCATTGCTTCTTTCCAGAACCAGCTTTTAATGTAGTTTTCCAATTTACCTGAGCCAGTATCTTCCTGACTTACTTTATTCAGACAAGACCTGGTTTCAGATTCCACTAAATTGCTTTCAATCTTTATATAAAATTCCACCACTTTATGATCACTATTCCCTTAAGGCACCTTAGTTACCAGAAAATAGCCAGTTCCCTTATTGGTACCTCAATATAGTAAGCCATCTATTTTACACTCAGTGAATGTGCCGCTAGTATTCTGCTTGTCTTTATGTATTCTTTCCCATGATTATTGTATTACTTTATGTGCATCTCAACTTTCCTGACATATTTGGGGGCCTGAATGTAACTCCCACCAATGCGATCATTACATGGCTCCACCCAAACTGATTTTACTTTTGATTTTTTTACACCTTCCTCTGTTGCCATTAGAAGGTAACCCTCTCTATCTCTCCCCCACCCTAGTCGCACTAGCTTCTCATTTTCACACTACAAACAGCTTACAATGGCTTGTTCCCTTTATCATCGATACTTTTTTACATATCTTTCATTCATTGTTCTTTATCTCTCCACATCACCGTCTATATCTCTCGTTTCCCTGATCCCTGACCAGTCTGAAGAAGGGTCTCGACCCGAAACGTCGCCTATCTCCTTCGCTCCTTAGATGCTGCTGCACCCGCTGAGTTTCTCCAGCCTTTTGTGTACCCTTGAACCTAACATTATTGCGTTTTCTCTCTGACTTCCAAAATACATTCATCAGCAGAACTCAGCCCAACCTACCTCTACACACAACTTAATCTAAAGCTAATATACGCACTATCCAATTCACTGGAGTACTGGTTTCAGCTAATTCAAGTTATATCTGTCCCTTTTGCCTGATACCTTTACCTAATCAATCTTTGAGGCACGCATTCAAGTGTCTGATCTGTTGACATCATGACAACTTGCACAAGATTTGGAGGGTAATACCGGGGTTATCATTTTGAAGCTATGTTTTTTAATCGGCCGATGCTTCTGATAATTCCCTGATTAGAACCACCTCCTGCATTGGTTTCCACGGACAAATAGGTCACACTGCTCTTGCTGCCAGCTTCCCCTGGACTCAACTTTGACTCAACTAAGTCAAAAAGTCTTGAATTAATTCCTTCATCCCCAGGGGACTTTTGAATCTGTCCCAGGCTTTAGAAAACCAGGAAGAGCAGGTTAATTTTGTTGCTTGTTTGATTTTTATCAGACTCCACTGTCCATTTTGCAAAGTCAGGTTGTTAAACGGGCAGCTAATCCAAGGCCATCGGCTTCCCAGCAGGAGAGCAGAATTAATGTACATCATCAGCCTGAAAGTCCAAGTCGGATTCAAGTTTTGCACATGAAACCATTAACTATTCCGGGACTGTGGAGCTGCTGATGAATCTGCTGTATATTTGCAGCAATATTTTTATTAACTTCAGGCTGGTAAACCCTGATTTTAATTTGGAACGGTGGCCCTGTGACTGGTCACCTTAGCTGCATGCGGTTGTAAATCCTTCGCCTCAGCCCATCAGCAGATCAGGTCCCTCCTATGCCAGCAGAACTACCTGCTGCTAGCTGGACGACGTGTGAGACCAGCGGTCGGGGAGACGACCCCTGACCCTCGTCTTGAAGGAATTCCTTGTTGAATCTCCCTATTCACGCTCAGTGGCTGGAAAATCTGCTCTTGTTTTTGTGTGGTCAGCAGGTTTAAGCAGCTTACACTGACTGGTGTCCTTCACCCGGCAGTGTACAGGAGGGGGGATGCAGGAAGAACCTTTCTCCAAGTCCACTCACTCATGTACATTCTTCTGCTTTCTAATCAGCAGCTCATCCAGCCTCTGATTCCCGGGGACTTTCCAATTAATGAGAGATTTTCCATGCGGAACTTTATGAAAATATTTCCATAGGTTTAAATAAATTGTGGGAAATGTTACTGAAGGAGGTTTCTCGGAGAGAGTTCTCCTTGCAAGTCCCCTGCTGACTGTCTTGTTCACTTATCCCCACACATCTTTCCCTCCAACCTCTGCCCTGCCACTGCATCATCACCACTGATGTTTGGCTAATGGGCCTAATTGGACATTATGAAGAACTGGTAATGACTGTCGGATATCTTTCAGCACAACAAGGATGGGTTTAGTGCACCGCTGCTGTCTGTAAATTAAAAACCTTTAGAAGTAAAATTCAGATTGACTGTAGAAATTTACTGAACGTTTCATCAATGAAGCTACTTAGAAAAGTTAATACATTGTAAATTCTTGAATTTAATTATGGTAAATGATCCATACTAATTAAATCGCATTCTTCAGAAACTAATATTGTCCAGGTGCACTGATTGTAAGATTGGGGCTTAGCTTGAATATCCATTTCCCTACTTTATTGATTGTGCACTCTACAGTTTGACAGGGTTAATTCCACCCAGTGCAAGGAATGTTGTTGCAATAGTTCAGGTTAAACTTCTGATCCCACTCTTATTAGACTAAATCCCCCTCTTGCTGATGGGATCTTACAAATAAGTGGCCATTTTACAATGCTTAATGGGTCTGGTCCAGTCACAAACAAACATCCCTTTACTAACAGAGTTTGGTGAAACAAGATGCAAAACGCAGAAAATTCTGGATTCAGCATTTGACATGTGAACTTGTAATGAGAGAGGAAAAGGAACTTTGATGGTAAATTTGTGCAAAGTGATAATCGGAAAGGTTGAATCCAAAACAGGTCCATATTATTCAAGCATAACTTTATAGTTTAGTTTAGAGATACTGCATGGAAACAGGCCTTTTGGTGCACCGAGTCCATACTGACCTTCTACACATCTTTGGGATGTAGGAGGAAACAAACACCCAGAGGAAACCCATGCGGTCACCAGGAGAACATGCAAACTCCGCACAGACAGCACCCATAGTCAGGATCGAAACACGGTCTCTGTTGCAGTGAGGCAGCAACTCTACCACTGTGCCACCTTGCCACCACAAAGTATCTGACAGGTTTTCAAAATAGCAGCTTAAAATGTTTATCAGAAAGGAATTTATGATGTAAAAGTAACATAGTTTGGTCTTGGACATTGAAAGTAACATAACTTTCATCCAAAATATCACATAAATCAATCTGGAGTGAGCAAATTAAAACGTTTAGCGCACGTAGATAGATAGAGGTAGAGATCAGGATGCAATGAATTTAGATGTGGCCGCTATTGATCGCGCTTCATTGTCCCTCACGTAGTTCAGTCACCTCCACAATCTAATAACCAATATTGGGATTATGCTTTCATAAATTAATAAATAGTTAAATACAATTTGTACCTAAAGGATGCCCAATTAGAGAACTAGAGAAGAAAAACACTATTGTAGAAGAAATGTCTAAAGCTGCCTGGTAGTCTGAGGACAGCCCATCTCTGCTGCATAGTTTGAGTCCATTTGCTGAATTAATTTGGTGTCTACAGATGTTGAATTGGTTCTCTCATGGCATTGGTTGCACAAGCATTCTCTCTTCTGGTGTGAGTTGTGCCAGGCGCTAAAATAATGCGGGTGTTAGTTTGTCCAGAGGGAACATCTATTGGAAGAAGTCAGAGCAGGCAGATTATGGAGTTACAGTTTGACAGCAGCACTGTCAGTTTGGAGCATTCCTATAACTAACGGAGAGTGCAAAAACCTACCAGGACATTTTAAGTGATCATTGACCATCGATAGGTTAGATGTTCATTCATTTTTTTAAAATAATGCTACAATGTTTAATATTTACTAGAGTTCCAGAAAGTCAATCAAAGGTGGTGTTCAAAACTTCTACACAAATCATTCTCCCAACTGTTCACCTTGGTGTAATGTGACTGTGAAAGTTGTAGGCATTGTGAGATCAAGAACCCGTGGGTAATTGCCAAGGAAGCAGGTTTAAGGAAGATCTTCCTCGGTGCAGGCTGGGGACCTTCTCCATGGCTGGTCAACAACTGAAGGATGTGAGTGGTGGTGTAGTTATTATTATATTCACCATTACCGTTTGCAGAGCTCGGCTGCTGAAATAATGTGGGTGTTATCCATGGACTCGCAGTGCAAATCTGCAAATGGGCTTCCTGTTCATCCTCATTTAATGAATACCTCTACTTGATTTTCTTTTCTCCAAAAATCCAACAATTCACGTCTTCAGCAGCTTGTTCTCCCTGTAACAAGTTTGCCTGTCCTCATCCATTATTTGCATCATCCGTAGGCTCTTGACTTTGTGTTTCCAAGTAGCCAGCAAAGCCCAAGGTCAAGGGTACACAAAAAGCTGGAGAAACTCAGCGGGTGCAGCAGCATCTAAGGAGCGAAGGAGATAGGCGACGTTTCGGGTCGAGACCCTTCTTCAGACTGGTCAGGGATCAGGGAAACGAGAGATATAGACGGTGATGTGGAGAGATAAGGAACAATGAATGAAAGATATGCAAAAAAGTATCGATGATAAAGGGAACAAGCCATTGTAAGCTGTTTGTGGTGTGAAAATGAGAAGCTGGTGCGACTGGGGTGGGGGAGGGAGATAGAGATAGAGGGAATGCCAGGGCCCGAGGGCTGAGGGAGAGGTGGGAAGGGGAGAAGACAGCAAGGGTTAACAGAATTGAGAAAATTCAATGTTCAAGCCCAAGGTCAATGCTGGTCTGCACTGACCAGGGGTATTACACCTGTACTGACCAGGGGTATTACACCTGTACTGACCACGGGTATTACACCTGCACTGACCAGGGGTTTAACACCTGTACTGACCAGGGGCATTACACCTGCACTGACCAGGGGTATTACACCTGCACTGACCAGGGGTATTACACCTGCACTGACCAGGGGTATTACACCTGCACTGACCAGGGGTATTACACCTGCATTGACCAGGGGTATTACACCTGTACTGACCAGGGGTATTACACCTGCACTGACCAGGGGTATTACACCTGCACTGACCTGGGGTATTACACCTGCACTGACCAGGGGTATTACACCTGCACTGACCTGGGGTATTACACCTGCACTGACCAGAGATATTACACCTGTACTGACCAGAGATATTACACCTGTACTGACCAGGGGTGCTACACCTGTGCTTACCAGGGGTACTACACAACCTACCTTCTCCTGTCTGAGCCGAAGCAATTACCCCAGCTCCTTATTTCCAGTCCATCAACCAACCCTCTGTCTCCAAATTGCACTAAACCAAGAGAACTGAGACAAAGCTTTTATTTCTCTTCATAAAAGTTGTTCATCTGTGAACATTTAAATCAAACCATAAAGGGCCGACTATTCCAGAAGTGACGGAGATGATGCATTCCAGCAAATTATATTTGTGCTTTGAAATGGGATATTGGGCCTCTGAATATTTAAAAAGATGCAGTCATGCACGGAATTGAAGATTAAAAGTGCAGTAATACTTACTGAGAATGCGGTCTGCACTGAATAACGTACCTGAGACAAGACACAATAGTATGACATGCACTACACTGTAAATGCTTACAATGCCATGTCTTTTCTGTCGCAACTGCAAAACAAAATTACAGAGAATCATCCCATTTAGCCAGCAGTGAGGACAAATGGTCTCACTAATAAAGTTTCTGCTTTATATAATCCAAGTGGCTATTCCCGCCTTTGTTGCAATGTTAATAGGGATTGGTGTTTCCCACACAGACAGATCTGCAGTTAGTGAAGGGCTGACACAAAATGCTGGAGTAACTCAGCGGGACAGGCAGCTTCTCTGGAGAGAAGGAATGGGTGACGTTTCTGATGGAGATCCATCTTCAGATTCAAGACTCCATACCCATGCCCCCATTATCCTGCTTGTTACAACCTTAACCTTGTCTTTCGTAGATCCCTGTTGCACCGACCTGTTACTGTTTACTGTTACTTGTCACCTCTTCCTTCATAATGGATTGCAGTGTTGTCTCTACGACTGGCTTCCGGCTGATTATGCCCCTGCTTTCTCCTCCTCTTGTCTGAATCGTGCAATTACATTTGCTAACTTCCAGTGGCAACCATTCCAGAATACAACGGTTTGGAAGATGGCATCTTCAGTCCAGACTGTTGCTGTCACATTCAGCAGTGGTCATTTGGCCCACCTCACCACCCCAACCCCAATCATTTCCCCAGTCCCAGTTTGCTACTACTGCTAATTCCTTTGAGCTCTTAGTTTATTACAGACCCATTGCTCTCTCCAATGTATGTGTGGGATTTTTGTGCCTTCAACAAAGACGGACACAAGGAAATGTGTTCAATTATCTAGTTCCCCGGTATAATTTCTCCTGCCTCCACATGAACATTTGTGAATCTTCACCTTCTCATATTTTAGATGGTCTTACAATCATTCTTGTGCTTCATGTGAGATCACTCTCATATTCTGCTTCCAACTCCGTGGCCCTTCTTTCCTAAACTCTGGACTTTCCCCAAATCTCAAGCCATTATTTTGCTGCTGATGTTATCAACCTCTGATCTATCTTTAACTTGGACACCCACAGCTGGGCCAATTTTCCTGTTGGGAATTTTCTATCCTACACACATTATGGACAGTTTCCATTTATAAAAAGCCAATTAACCAACAAACTTGTACGTCTTTGGCGTGTGGGAGGAAACCACCAATCTCAGAGAAAACCCACGCGGTCACGGGGAGAACGTGCAAACTCCGTACAGACAGCACCCATAGTTGGGATTGAACCCAGGTCTCACGAACGTCACCCATTCCTTCTCTCCAGAGATGCTGCTTCTCCCACTGAGTTACTCCGGCACTTTGTGGCTATCTTCAGCGTAAACCAAACGTCTGCAGTTACTTCCTACTCCATTCTCTCTCTACCAGGTTCTGGTGTTGAAGCATCACCAGAGTGGAGCCTCTTGCTGTATCACAGTGTCGCACATCACTGCCACATGTCCTGAGCCCACAATGTGCCAACACTCTGCTCGTCTCTAAAGAGTAAGGTGCAGGGTGGCCATTCATTATTAGATGAACAATTATCTGGTGGTGTGTAATGAAAAGAGCATCTATCCTGCTCCCCTCCGGACAAACTGTTAAACATTCACAGTCTCACACAATGTAACATTGCAGGATATTTGCATTAAACGCCATTTGATGAACTAGTTGCTGGCAAATAGTTTGCCATGAGTCCCAGTGACACACGTCAAAAGTATTTCAATGGCAGCAAAGCATTCCACAGCCCATGGCCATGTCAGAATCATAGAAATATAAATAACTTTATTAATCGACAAGTGCATGTGTGTGGATGCACCCGTGTACATGTGTGGATGTACATGCGTACATGTGTGTGGATGCACCCGTGTACATGTGTGTGGATGCACCCGTGTACATGTGTGTGGATGCACCTGTGTACATGTGTGTGGATGCACCCATGTACATGTGTGTGGATGCACCCGTGTACATGTGTGTGGATGCACCCGTGTACATGTGTATGGATGCACCCGTGTTCATGTGTGTGGATCCACCCGTGTACATGTGTGTGGATGCAGGCGTGTACATGTGTGTGGATGCAGGCGTGTACATGTGTGTGGATGCAGGCGTGTACATGTGTGTGGATGCAGGCGTGTACATGTGTGTGGATGCACCCGTGTACATGTGTGTGGATGCACGTGGGTACATGTGTGTGGATGCACCCGTGTACATGTGTGTGGATGCACCCGTGTACATGTGTGTGGATGCACCCGTGTACATGTGTGTGGATGCACGTGGGTACATGTGTGTGGATGCACCCGTGTACATGTGTGTGGATGCACCCGTGTACATGTGTGTGGATCCACCCATGTACAGATTTTCCAGATTTTTCTCTTGATGGTTGGAGGTTGAAGTGAGATGATGGATATAAAATGATGAGAGGCAGAGATAGGGTAGACAGTCCAAACCTTTTCCCCAGGGTTGGAATGTCCACCACTAGAGGACAAAGCTATACGGTGAGAGAGGGGAACGCTTTAAGGAGATGTGCAGGGCAAATGTTTTTACACAGAGGTGGTGGAGTCTGGAACGCGCTGCCAGGGGTGGTGGTGGAGGCCGATACGATAGTGGCATTTAAGAAGCTTTTTAGACAGCCACATGGAAGTGTAGGGAATGGACTCCTATGCTGTTCGGGTGAAGCCTAGTGCAGACCTATGGAGCAGCACCTCTCCTTTTGAATGGGCATGTTGCAACCTTCCAGACTCAGCAATGAATGCGACTATTTCTGATCCTCAGCCATTCCAGAATGGAGCTACAGAATTCAGAATTTTTCTCTTCGGTAATTTCAGATTTCATTTATCTTCTCCCAAACCCACCTCTTCCATCATTGTTTACCCATCCACCCACATCTTCATTCCATCCTCCACTCCATCACACGTTCTTCCCTTCGCTCTTCATTCTCCCCCCTCCCCACCACCCGCACACCATCCAATCAATCCTTTCCTCAGTTCCTCAGTTAATCCTTGTATTTTTAGCTTTTTCCACCGCTGATGAAAAGTCACCAAGTTAGAATGTGAACCCTGTTTCACTCTCTATAGATGCTCTTTGACACCCATGAGTATTTCCAGTATTATCTGTGGTATTTCAGGTTTCCAACTATTGCAGCATTTTCTTGTTTCACATCACAGCGTGCGATGTAACCATGATATGCGTTTGCTTCTGAAGAACCTTTGGGCCAACCCGGACATTAGCAAAACAAGACTCACCACCTGGCTGTATTCACCATGAGGAGGTTTCATTGTCCAACACATGGTGCAGGCTACAGAGTCAAAGCTATGAGCTTGGAGAAGGATCTCGACCCGAAATATCACCTATCCGTGTTCTCCACAGATGCTGCCTGACCCGCTGAGTTACTCCAGCACTCTGTGAAACGTCACCTATCCGTGTTCTCCACAGATGCTGCCTGACCCGCTGAGTTACTCCAGCACTCTGTGAAACGTCACCTATCCATGTTCTCCACAGATGCTGCCTGACCCACTGAGTTACTCCAGCACTCTGTGAAACGTCACCTATCCGTGTTCTCCACAGATGCTGCCTGACCCGCTGAGTTACTCCAGCACTCTGTGAAACGTCACCTATCCATGTTCTCCACAGATGCTGCCTGACCCACTGAGTTACTCCAGCACTCTGTGAAACGTCACCTATCCGTGTTCTCCACAGATGCTGCCTGACCCACTGAGTTACTCCAGCACTCTATTTCTTTCTAACGTCAAAACTACTCAGGGACAGGGATTCATTGCCCAATCCTCAGCTCACAGGCTCCTCAGAGGGAAAGTCCATTGGGATCAAGAACAGTGAGACATGACATCCATTTTATTTCAATATGTACTTCTGGACAATCTTCAGGCCATTTTTGGCTCTGATATTTGAATTGTATAACTGGGCTGTGTGTAAAGACATCAGTTCCAGAAAGAAAACTCCCTGTGTGGTTAAAAAAACTTTGTATTTACAAATCTAATTATTAATCCATGTTGGAATTTTAAATTTCCTAAAATAATCAGTCCTTAATGAGTCTTTGCTTCCTGGAATTCTCTGACAACTTCTGTATCATCAGCTTTCTCCTTCAGTCTTTTGTTTTCACTAAATTTGATTTGTTCCATCTGTCTGGAAGGAGCTTTGAGGGAAAGTCCAGGCAGAGAAATAAAGATCTGGTCCAGTGGTGGCATTCAGAATGATCCATTCATGTCACTGCCTTTTGCTCAATCCATGTACAGGAACAAACACTGTCTCTTTGGATTCCCCAGATCTGCTCATCCTCTCTCCTAGATCTGATTATTCCACAGAGATGAAATTCCATTTCCATCTATCTTGGATGAAAGCCAGGTAGGGGTTTTTAACTCGTGTTTACACATTTTACGATAACCAGAAAGTGACATAAATCTGGTTGCTCAAGCCCTTTCATTTTTGCAATGACCAACTTTGAGCTCAAGATGAATTCATTAGATTTAGCCTTTATGTATTTACTTGTGGTTTCAGAATATATCAGTCAGACATCAGTGTGTGTGTGTCAAAGTCTCCCCCTCCAGCCTTTCCTGGAAATCTATGCTCTACAGAATTCCGATAGTACAAATGTTTTATTTAGAATTCAGTCATGTCATTCAGAACCCCATTGTCTCACACAATGCTGTTGCCATAACAGCACAGAATACTGCTTCATATTGTACCAGTGGTGTAAGTAATGGGTGCCTGCAGGTCGGGGCAGACTCAGTGGGCTGTAGGGCCTGTTTCCATGCTGTACGGCAAACTTAATGGTCCTTCTGCAGTCAATATGCTGCGTTCAATCCTCATAAAACACAGGAAGCAGCCACTGCTCGTGGCCTGTTCAGTCCAAGAAGCCCACACGATGTCAGGAGGAGATTGGCTGCACAGGGGTGATGTGTAGAGGTTACTCACAAGGTAACGACTTTGTACCTATCCACATTCTCCAGAGATGCTGCCTGACCCGCCGAGTTACTCCAGCACTTTGTGTCCTTTTGCGTATAAACCATCATCTGAAGTTCTTTGTTTCTACAATGTAGCCCAGTCTATCTAGCAAGGTGCTGATAATGTTCACTAACTAATGCACAAAACAGTGGTCAGTATCTGAGGGCTTCATGGATTCTTGGAAATATGGGGCTATTCAGAGTTAAGTGATCGAAATGTGGCACATTTTACAGATACCTTGGGACTAATTATTAAATTTTACTTTTTAAATTGGAATCGTTCTTTTCAGCTGTTAGCAACAGAAACAATTGTTTTATTGTCAGTGTAATAGTGACTTGAAATGTAGATGTAACCATTGGTATCAATTAGCAGGTTGGGAGGCAGCCAGGTCTTGCTAACAATACATTGATTCTTCACTCTGAGCCACAGGCGCTGCTGCTCTGGGCTTTATTTCAACGTAACATGTGGATCCAGTTTCAGTTCAGTTGTATAGTTTAATCTGAAAAATATCCCACTACCTTCATTTTCAAACACAACAAATATGGGTAGAGCAGTTTAAAAAAACCAAGAGCAGGTTTTATAACACTAGGAAAAGGTTCACATTTCTACTCTACTCATTAATCGGATGTGTAACTGGTCTCTTAGAAGAGTTGATGAGGGAAAGTCACGATGCACGACTTCACTGGGAAGGAGGGAGATTCTCCTCGGGAAAGATTATCAGGGATGGCTGAAGGGATGAGATTTTCCTATTCCATGACCCGGGTCTAGTAAAGGCTGGACACAGAGTGCTGGAGTAACTCAGCGGGTCAGGCAGCATCTGTGGAGAACATGGACAGGCGACATTTCAGGTTCAGGTCCCGAAAGGGGGGAAAGATTTAATAGGATTCTGAGGGGTAACTTTTCCACACAAAGGGCGGTGGCTATATGGAATGTGCTGCCGGAGTTGAGGCAGGTACTATCGCAACATTTAAGAAACATTTAGACAGGTACATGGATAGGGCAGGTTTAGAGGGATGTGGACCAAAAGCAGGCAGGTGGGACTAGTGTAGATGGGGCATGTTGGTTGATTTGGGCATATTGTGCCAAAGGGCCTGATTCCACGCTGTATGACTCTATGAAGGAGAGAAAACAAATGAATTGCAGAGAATGTGGGGGAGAGGTGTGAAACACAGAATTTCAGACTACAAATTGAGAGCAAAAACAGAGCCAAACTGATCGGGGTTGAAATTGAACGAGCTCATGAAAATACATTTCTTGGGGTTATAATGGATGATAGAATCAGCTGGAAATCACACATTAAACATGTACAATCCAAACTGTCAAAAAGCATTTCTGTATTACACAAAGTTAAGCAGGTTCTGGATCACAAATCACTCCGCATTCTCTACTGTTCACTAATCTTACCCTAATTAAATTACCGTGCAGAAGTCTGGGGCAATAACTATAAAAGTTCGCTACATTCATTAACTATTCTGCAAAAAAGAGCACATTATTCTTACAGTCAAAATTATTAAAATTTGCAGATTTGGTTGCATTTAAAACAGCACAGATAATGTTTAGGGCCAAAAATAAAAACTTACCTGGAAATATACAAAATTTATTCAATGAGCGAGTGGGGGTTATAATTTAAGAAGAATATTTAAATTTAAGGTACAAAGAGTCCGCACGACCAGAAAAACGTTTTGCATTTCGGTCTGTGGAGTGGGATTGTGGAACAGTTTGAATGTGGAGTTAAAGCAATGTCCAAACATGAACCAGTTCAAAATGACATACAAAAAACTTGTTTTCACAAGGTACAGGGATGAAGGGGACGGTTGACTAGTGTTTATTTATTTATTATTTATTTATGTTTTTTGGTTACTTCATACATATTACTTATATAGCCGGTCACAGTGCGAACTCCATCATCAAGTTCGCTGACGACACCACAGTTGTGGGACGTATCACTGATGGGGATGAGTCGGAGTACAGAAGGGAGATCGAGCGACTGTCCATATGGTGCCAGCACAATAACCTGGCCCTCAACACCAGCAAAACCAAGGAACTGATTGTGGACGTTGGAAGGAGGATGGGGACCCACAGTCCCGTTTATATCAACGGGTCGATGGTTGAAAGGGTCAAGAGCTTCAAATTCCTGGGCGTGCACATCTGTGAAGATCTTTCCTGGTCCGAGAACACTGATACAATTATTAAGAAAGCTCATCAGCGCCTCCACTTCCTGAGAAGATTACGGAGAGTCGGTCTGTCAAGGAGGACTCTCTCTAACTTCTACAGGTGCACAGTAGAGAGCTTGCTGACTGGTTGCATCGTGGCTTGGTTCGGCAACTTGAGTGCCCTGGGGAGGAAAAGACTACAAAAAGTAGTAAACACTGCCCAGTCCATCATCGGCTCTGACCTCCCTTCCATCGAGGGGATCTACCACAGCCGTTGCCTCAAAAAGGCTGGCAGCATCATCAAGGACCCACACCACCCTGGCCACACACTCATCCCCCTGCTACCTTTGGGTGAAAGGTACAGGAGCCTGAGAACTGCAACGACCCGGTTCAGGAATAGCTACTTCCCCACAGCCATCAGGCTATTAAACCTGGCTCGGACAAAACTCTGAACATTAATACCCCTCCATCTGTTATTTGCACTTTATTAATTTATTAATTAATGTGTGTATTTAAGTAGATAATTGTAGTCAATGCCTACTATGTTCTGTTGTGCTATGCAAAGAAAGAATTTCATTGTCCTGTCAGGGACACATGACAATAAACTCTTTTGACTTTGACTTTGACTTTGATTTGTATGTGTTTATCAGTTGTATGTATATATATGTCTGTATATATATGTCTGTATGCATCTCTAAAAATTGGCTGGGGAACGTCTACGGTTAAAATGTATCTCAAATGAATAATTAGCTATTGTAGATTATACATTGTATATTGTGTTACATATTACATTACTATTGATACATTATCATTATTGTTATTATTATTATAAGCAATGTTATTAATAATGGTGATAATTATTATAATTAATTAATGAATTATTAAATTTGGAAGAAGGGTTTAGGGAGAAGGAGTGAGATTAAACAAGTTATTTTTCTTCTCACTCCTTTTCGAGCTTGTAAAGAAAAAGTGTTGGACATTTAAATTTTGCTTTATACTTTTCATTGCTTTGCAAATATTGCCTGGAATGTCCAATTGTTAGACTATTTCGATTTTGTTGTTGTTATTTATTCCTATTTATGTCTTTACTTGTTCGGAACAAATAAACAAGCAAATAAATAAATAAATAAATACATAAATTGATAAATAGAAGGATGACCCTCAGTGCAACTGGCCAGATGCAATTAGCTGACCATTGAAAATTGAACCTTACAGAATTAATAATTAAACTTGTTCCACACTAATATGATAAAAATTATTTCAACGCATTTTGAATCCATATTAAATATTACATGTATGCTTATTATAGTTTATGTTTATTATTATTAATGTTTAATATTGTCAGGTGTACCAAGGTACAGTGAAAATCTTTGTTTTGCATGCTTTCAAACAGATCAGATAATACTATACATAAATACAAATACACTGACCCCCCCCACACTGTCCCCCCCCATACTGACCCCCCCACCTGCCCCCCCCACACTGCCCCCCCCATACCGACCCCCCCGCTGACCCCCTCACACTGACCCCCCACACTGACCCCCCCACACTGACCCCCCCCACTGACCCCCCCACACTGACCCCCCCCACACCGACCCCCCCCAACACCGACCCCCCAACACCGACCCCCCAACACCGACCCCCCCCAACACCGACCCCCCCCACACTGACCCCCCCACACTGACCCCCCCACACTGACCCCCCCCACACTGACGCCCCCCCCCCCACACTGACCCCCCCCACACTGACCCCCCCACACTGACCCCCCCCACACTGCCCCCCACACTGACGCCCCCGTACTGACCCCCCCACACCGCCCCCCCCACACCGACCCCCCCACACTGACCCCCCCCCACACTGACCCGCACTGATCCAGACCGACTCCCCCACACTGTCCCCCCTATACCGACCCCCCACGCTGCCCCCCCCCACGCTGTCCCCCCCGCACTGTCCCCCCCACACCGTCCCCCCCCCACACTGACCACACTGACCCCCCACATTGACCCCCCCACATAGACCCCCCCCACATTGATCCCCCCACACTGACCATACTGACCCCACTGACCCACCGCACTGACCCACACTGACCACACTGACCCCACTGCCCAAGCACCTCACACTACCACAAACATATCCATGTCTCATTTTCCAGGCACTCTCTCCGGAAATCTCAAGGGTGAAGTAAATGTGTTGCTTGAGCAGGCTGTGGGGCCACGTATCATTTCCTTCATGGTATAACCGTGTACGTGATGTAATACAGTCCCTCTCACACTTCAGCATGGTCCAAGTGATTTACGGTTCACAGAGACCCTCATTCTAGTGGTTGTGTACCATGCTCACAGCTCCCACAGAGGGGAGTTTGCCAATGTTCAGGTCTTCTGCTTCTCAGGGTTGCTTACGTTATTAAATAATGTTCAAGTATCGATGACAAAGTGGAGACATTTGACATCTATCTGGGAAGCCCTGCATTAACTACTGCAACAACCAGCCACACATACAGCTCTGCATCTGTGCACCATCGCATTGGTTTCTGCATTGGATCTGAGTCCATGACCTGATTCAAAAACAGGAATGACCCCAATGGAGGAGGTGCTCAGTGGGATAAGTCAATCCCTTATACCTCCACAGAGAGTCAAAGATCCAACCTCAACCTGACATTCCCTGCAAATACTTTATTCAATTCTCTGCTAACAATCCTCAAACGCAGTTACAAATGATCATAGAAACATAGACATGTATTCCATTAGCCATGTATTGAACATACACATGTATTCTACAGGCTCTATCAGCCCACCTCATCCATGCCAACACATCCAATTTTACCTGAATTGCAAATCTCAGTCAGTAAAAGCCATTCTAATTTGACGTGCTGCCTGTGATGATGTCAGGAGATTGTGTTTAAACATCATGGGAATCTTTCCACAAAGTCTTTCTCTGGAATGCTTGAACTGTGTAGAAGGCTGTGGAGGCCAAGTCAATGGATATCTATCATTAACCATGAAATTGATAAATTCTTGATTAGTACGGGCGTCAGCAGTTATGGGGAGAAGGCAGGAGAATGGGATTGAGAGGGAGAGATAAATCACCCATGATTGAATTCAATTCAATTCAATTCAAATTTAATGTCATTGCACAGATACAAGTATGGGTACAACGAAATGCAGTTTAGTGTCAGTACGTAGTGATAGCAATGTTTAGATAAATACAGATAAATAAATACAGATGTGGGAATCTATCGGCGGGACTCTGAGTTCAGCAGTGCGATGGTGTTATTGTAGAAGCTACTCCTCATCCTGCTGGTGCGGGACCTGAGGCTCCTGTACCGCCTCCCCGATGGTAGGAGGGCAAACAGTCCATGGTTAGGGTGGGAGGGGTCCTTGATGATCTTCCCGGCCCATCTCAGACACCGTTTTCGGTGGAGGGCATCCAAGGCCAGGGAGCGGGGGGCACCGATGATGTGCTGGGCGGTTTTCACCACCCGTTGTAGTGCCTTCCTGTCTGCTACGGTGCAACTGCTGTACCATACCGTAAAGCAGGTGGTCAGGATGCTTTCCATGGTACAGCGGTAGAAGTTGGTCAGGATCTGGGGGGACAGGTGGGCTTTTTTGAGCCTCCTCAGGAAGTAAAGGCGCTGCTGCGCCTTTTTGATCAGCTTGGAGGTGTTGAGGGACCAGGACAGATCCTCCGAGATGTGTGCCCCGAGGAATTTGTAGTTGGAGACCCGCTCCACCTCAGTCCCATTTATATGGATGGGGATGTGATGGGGGTGTGTCTGCCCCCTCTGTTCTTCCTGAAGTTGACAATGATTTCCTTCATCTTCTGGGAGTTGAGGACGAAGTTGTTATTGGCACACCAGGTTGTCAGGTGCTGGACCTCCTCCCTGTAGGCTGACTCGTCGTTATCGCTGATCAGTCCTACCACCGTGGTGTCGTCGGCAAATTTTATGATGGCGTTGGAGCTAAACTTAGGGATGCAGTCATGGGTGAAGAGAGAGTAGAGGAGAGGACTGAGCACACAGCCCTGTGGCACGCCAGTGTTCAGTGTTATAGTGGAGGAGGTGAGGTTGTTGATCCTAACAGACTGAGGTCTGTTAGTGAGGAAATCCAGTGCCAATTGCAGAGGGAAGTGGAGATGCCAAGACCGCTGAGTTTGGTGATCAAGCTAGCGGGTATGACAGTGTTAAAGGCGGAGCTGAAGTATGAACATCAACCTGATGTAGGTGTTATTGCTGTCCAGGTTAAAGGCGGAACTCTGTTGACCTATTGGTCCGGTAGGCAAACTGATGGGGGTCCAGTGTGGGGGGGAGGCTGGCTTTGAGGTGAGCCAAGAGCCGCTCAAAGCACTTGGCGATGACAGGGGTGAGTGCCACTGGCCGGAAGTCGTTGAGACTCCCTGTCGCTGATTGTTTGGGCACTGACACAATGGTAGATGTCTTGAGGCAAGTGGGGACGACACCCTGGGCCAGTGACAGATTGAAAATTGCTGAGTAGAATCGATGGATCGAATGGCCTTATTATGCTCCTAGAACTTATGAACTTAAGAAAGGTTATTGTTGCTGCTCCCTCTCTGGGCTGAAGCTGCTTTCATCTGCGTTCTGCACAAGATGTCATTCCATCAGTATAAAGGCTGCCTGATGCCACTTCAACAGATTGGTGGCCTTTTGTTTGGGTGCACACTGGCCTGTATTTTGATGGCAGGCCCTGACCTCTTGTCTTTCTACGTAGTGGTTTGCTGTGTAGGTGTGAGCAAACCAGCGGAGAGGATTCTAAGGAATGCTTCACATTGAGTTGCCTCTGCTTGTCATTTGTTGCAGGAAACATGAGGGGACATTCTGAAATCATCCTCTGACTTTAGCCACACCAAATATGCAAATCACCTCTTTCAACAATGAACAATAGTCAGTCTTTAGCTGAAAAGACACAGCTAAGAGTGCTGGAGTAACTCAGCGGGACAGGCAGCATCTCTGGAGAGAAGGAATGGGTGACGTTTTGGGTCGAGACCCTTCTTCAGACTGTTGTCACCACAGGGCATTGTTGCTGTGCATCCCCACTGCTGTCTGCCACAGGAGGTTTGAAAGCTGTGGTGGGAGTCGTACAATGGCCTGCTCAATGAGAGGGGCAGTGTTTAAAGGAGATAAGTTAATAAGTAGTAGGAGCAGAATTAGGCCATTCGGCCCATCAAGTCTACTCTGCCATTCAATCATGGCTGATCTATCTCTCCCTCTCAACCCCATCTCCAGCGTTCACCCCATAATCCCTGACACCCAAACTAATCGAGAATGTATCAATCTCCGCATTAACAATATCCATTGACTTGGCCTGCACAGCCTTTTGTGACAATGAATTCCACAGATTCACCACCCTCTGACTAAAACAGTTCCTCCATCTCCTTACAAGGTATATCCTTTTATTCTGAGGCCACTGCTCCTAGACTCGCCTACTAGTGGAAACATCCTCTCCACAGCCACTGTATCTAGGTCTTTCAATAGTCATCTCCTTACACAGAGGATGGTGGGTGCCTGGAACGTGCTGCCACGGGACATGGTTAATGTATTTATGATAATGGCATTTAGGAGATATTTGGATAGGAATGTGGATTATGTGTGGGCTTGGCATCAGCTTCAGCAAGGACATTGTGGGCCTAAGGGCCTTCCTACACGCTACTTTTTTGTGTTCCATGTGTCTGTGCTGTACTGTACTGGGTTCCAATGATTCATCGCTCCAATGATCATTGCTGATAGACTTTCAACCATTTTACTGTCGGGTTTTTCCCACTGTCTCCGATTATTTCTTCACACTGAACCTGAATCTCCAGATATTTGATTAAACCATCGTATCAAATATTCCCTTTGAAGTCTCTGGCAAGAATTTAACGTTTAGAAAAGTTTTCCCACTTGAGAAATCCCCAGCACAAAATCCCCACCTACAAACAGTGCTTGGAGTCAGAGACACGGAACAAAGCATCCCTCTCCCACCCAGCCTGTAGCTACCCCCAAACAAATGTCTTTCCTCTTCTGGTCCTGAAAATGCATATAGATAGTGTCCTCTTTAATTCACTGGGTTCTCATTGATTGGGAGACTCGGTCATCTGCCCACCCAGTCCATGACGACCATTGATCACCATCCACACTAGTTCTGTTATCCCACTCTCATCTACACATGAAGGGCAATTTACAGAGACCGATTAACCTACAAATCCACACATCTTTGGGATATGGGAGGAAGCCAGAGCACCAGGGGGAAACCTACACGGTCATAGGGAGAATGTGCAAACTCCGCACAAACAGCAGCCGAGGTCAGGAAGGAACTCTGGTCTCTGGATCTTTGAGGCAGCGGTTCTACCCGCTGCGCCATTGTGCTGCCTTTGGCCTAGAGCCAGTCTGTGGATAGGTGTGGTGAGAAGTGACACTCCACTCTGATATCACTCTGGATACCAACGGCAACTGGGAAATGTAAACAATGTCCTGTTATTCCATGAGCTCTGTCTCACTACAGTCATGATCTATTTTCCTTAGATGAGATGCTGATAAAGTCCACAACATATAATCCTCCTGCCTTGCTTTGAGTATTACAATTAGACAGTGTCTATGCAAGGCAGTGAGCGGGCCCATCCTGCAGGCAATTCCCCACAACACACATCTATCTATAAGCCCTTTATCTTTGTCCAACCCTCATCTCTGGGCACTCTTTATTAAATAAAATCATATTAGAAGGCTTATTGCTGTGATGTATTGAGCACAAAGATAGTTCTATGAGAGCTGGCTGCCTGGTCTGACACATCAAAGCCAGGCCATGCACTCACCTCACCCTGCTCTCTCCAGCCCTGCTCTGCCTTTGAATAACCTGGACGTTTATATAAACCACTGACATCTTGGGTCAGATTCACAAATACAAAATCAGCCAACCAATTATCCTGAGGCTACAATGCGTGAAATAAACAGATTGATAAGGAGTTAATGTCCCAAACCACCAGCCGTCTGTAATGAAGGAAAGGCACAGAAATGACCTGTATATCAACCACTGTTAAAATTAACAATACCAGAAATGAAGCAAACTGTGTTTGCAAATTCATCTGGACATCCACTAACTAACACAAGATTCAGTACTGACCCCATAGCGTGGTCTGGTGCCAATCCCACTGATACAGTCCAGTACTGATCCATCCACACAGACACATGTCCCATCCACATCAGTCCCAGCTGCCTACGTTTGGCCCATATGCCTCTAAACCTGTCCTATCCATGTACCTGGCTAAATGTTTCTTAAACGTTGAAAAAGGAGATGCAACCAATTCTTGCCGTGGTACATTCACCGTACATATTCCTGGCTCGGTACTGTGTTCATTGGTTGGTTCATTTCCAACCCAAGGATATGAACTTTGAATTCTACAATGTTAGGTAACTAAACAACCACTCCCTCCAACCCTCTAACTTTTTCTCCCCTCTCTCCCCAGTGGCCACACTGGATGTGCACCCATTTCTCCCACTGTCCCGCCCTTCTCCTCTCCTTCCCCGTCCCGTTCCACCAACATTCCTTCCTCTTCTCTCCATATCTCACAGCGTTGTGTCGCCTTTTCATCTTTGGCCCTTGACCAACCATCTAATACCACCCTCCCCTGCCCACCTGTATCCACCTATCACTTGCAAAGCTTTGTCCCATCCTCACCTCCTTTCCAGCTTTGCCCCCCAATCAGTCCGCAAAAGAATCCTGACCTGAAACTTCACCTGTCCATGTTCTCCAGAGATGCTGCCTGACCTGCTGAGTTACTCGAGCACTTTGTGAAACATCACCTATCTATGTTCTCCACAGATGCTGCCTGACCCGCTGAGTTACTCCAGCACTCTGTGAAACGTCACCTATCCATGTTCTCCACAGTTGCTGCCTGACCCGCTGAGTTACTCCAGCAGTTTGTATTTTGCTCAGGATTCCAGCATCTGCAGTACCTTGGAGGTACGTTGAATAATAAATATTGGGGTAAATGTAGCAGAGATGAACAATATGAAGAGAGAGAAAAATAGAAATGATAAGAATGTATTTGGTCGTCATAGAAACAGAATTTGGAGAAATGTTATATGGATTTGTTACAGGCAGGGAAGATTGCCTCAAACATGAATGTATTATGTGTGGTGAGATTGCAAGCAATGGTGCCATGAAACCTTACAAAATGATTCAACATCTGGAGACCAAGCACGAAACTTCAAAGGAGAGGCGGTGGAATGTTTACAATGAAGTGATGTTTTAACAAAAACTACTCAGTAATACAATAAGGACAAACAAAGAAATGTTAAAAGCGTTGCATCTCCTGGCTTTTCACATTGCCGGATGCAAAGCACCATTTACAAATAGTGAGGACTTAATAATGCCTTCAGTAATAAATACCTGTCATTTAGCCCGGGATAATATACCTGCCAAAAAACTAACCACATTCCTTTATCAAATGATACGGTCTCACAAAGAATTACTGATGTTGCAGAAGATATTGAATTCCAGTGCAACGTCAACTCCTGGCGCGGAGGTAGGTCGTGGACTGTAACTTTGGGGTTAAGGGGTTCAGGTGGCTAACCTGTGACAGGGCTTTCCTGAAGCTTTAGTCTGCTGTGAACAAAATGCACTGCTGCTGAGATTTTGTGGATGTGTGAGCAGGAGCTAACTCCAATGCACGGAAATTAGCACTGGTGGAGGGCTGCATAAGGGTGTCTAAAGATGTGTCTAGACCTTGAATGTCTGGAGAACATGGATAGGCGATGTTTCACAGAATGCTGGAGTAACTCAGCGGCTCAGGCAGCATCTGTGGGGAACATGGATAGGTGACGTTTCACAGAGTGCTGGAGTAACTCAGCGGCTCAGGCAGCATCTGTGGAGAACATGGATAGATGATGTTTCGGGCTGGGATCCTTCTTCTTTGCTGCTGTGTTTCATTGCATTGGTACTGTCCTTCATAGATTTGCCGGAGAATAAGGCTGGGTGATGTTTCGTGTCACTCTTCTCTGCCTGTTGATCCTTCTAAATAAATGTTGTGCCGACATTAACATTGAGATATACAGTGGCTTGCAAAAGTATTCATACCCCTTGAACTTTTCCACATTTTGTCACGTTACAGCCACAAACGTAAATGTATTTTATTGGGATTTTATGTGATAGACCAACACAAAGTGGCGCATAATTGTTAAGTGGAAGGAAAATGATACATGGTTTTCAAATTGTTTTACAAATAGAAAACTGAAAAGTGTGGCGTGCAAAGGTATTCAGACCCCTTTACTCTGATACCCCTAAATAAAATCCAGTGCAACCAATTGCCTTCAGAAGTCACCTAATTAGTAAATAGAGTCCACTTGTTTGTAATCTAATCTCAGTATAAATACAGCTGTTCTGTAAAGGCCTCAGAGGTTTGTTAGAGAACATTAGTGAACAAACAGCATCATGAAGCCCAAGGAACACACCAGACAGGTCAGGGATAAAGTTGTGGTGATGTTTAAAGCAGGGTTAGGTTATAAAAAATATCCCAAGCTTTGAACATCTCACGGAGCACTGTTAAATCCATCATCCGAAAATGGAAAGAATATGGCACAACTGCAAACCTACCAAGACATGGCCGTCCACCTAAACTGACAGGCCAGGCAAGGAGAGCATTGATCAGAGAAGCAGCCAAGAGGCGCATGGTAACTCTGGAGGAGCTGCAGAGATCCACAGCTCAGGTGGGAGAATCTGTCCACAGGACAACTATTAGTTGTGCACTCCACAAATCGGGCCTTTATGGAAGAGTGGCAAGAAGAAAGCCATTGTTGAAACAAAGCCATAAGAAGTCCCGTTTGCAGTTAGCCACAAGCCATGTGGGGGACACAACAAACATGTGGAGGAAGGTGCTCTGGTCTGATGAGACCAAAATTGAATTTTTTGGCCTAAATGCAAAACGGTATGTGTGGCGGAAAATTAACACTGCACATCACCCTGAACACACCATCCCTACTTTGAAACATGGTGGTGGCAGCATCATGCTGTGGGGATGCTTTTCTTCAGCAGGGACAGGGAAGCTGGTCAGAGTTGATGGGAAGATGGATGGAGCCAAATACAGGGCAATCTTGGAAGAAAACCTGTTAGAGTCTGCAAAAGACTTGAGACTGGGGCGGAGGTTCACCTTCCAGCAGAACAACAACCCTAAACATACCGCCAGAGCTACAATGGAATGGTTTAGATCAAAGCGTATTCATGTGTTAGAATGGCCCAGTCAAAGTCCAGACCTAAATCCAATTGAGAATCTCTGGCAAGACTTGAAAATTGATGTTCACAGACGCTCTCCATCCAATCTGACTGAGCTTCAGCTATTTTGCAAAAGAAGAATGGGCAAAAATTTCAGTCTCTAGCTGTGCAAAGTTGGTAGAGACATACCCCAAAAGACTTGCAGCTGTAATTGCAGCGAAAGGTGGTTCTACAAAGTATTGACTCACGGGGGCTGAATACTTTTGCATGCCACACTTTTCAGTTTTTTATTTGTAATAAAATTTAGAAACTATATATCATTTTCCTTCCACTTCACAATTATGCACCACTTTGTGTTGGTCTATCACATAAAATCCCAATAAAATATATTTATGTTTGTGGTTGTAACGTGACAAAATGTGGAAAAGTTCAAGGGGTATGAATACTTTTGCAAGCCACTGTGAATAGCACTGAAGATCTGGAGTTTTCCAACTCTCTCCTGCGGTTTTGAGGACTTTGTTTAAACTCCTCTAAAGGGGTTCCTGTATCCACAGCCACGTTTTAAAATATTGCTGATTTATTTTCCAGTTGGCCTGGGATTTTCCAGAAGGTCACTCCATTGTGACTGCAATCGGGACCAGGCTTTCCAGGATATGAGTTCACATTCCAGAGTAATTTCTGGGTATATCTAAAACACTTTTTTGCTCAATCCTTGCTCAGCTCGCAAGTTTCAGAGATTATGAATTTACTGTAATTACTTTCTGTGCAAATACTTGGACTTGTTACAGAACCTGCAGGCTATTTACAATTCAGAAGTGTCCTGACAATAGTAATCAGAAATTATCAATCGTTTTTATTAATCTGATGGCAATATTCTACCTGAGGAGGTTGCAATGGGGAGCATTACAATCGGGACCATTGCGTTTACGGACTCAAGCAGCAATTCTGGTGCAAACTGAGGGTAGCTGGGATTAGGATCATATCCCAGGCAATGGGACATAATATGTTGTTGGACATTAATCATCACAGCCCCCATCGCTGTGGAACCACCTTAACCTCCACTTGCTCAGGGGCATTACTGATGGGCAATTTAATGCCCACATCCCAAAACATGAATAACTAAACAAATTGTGCCTAAACCTTGTAATGGTTTGCAAATTTGGAAATCCAGTGATGCTGCATTACCCGCTGAGTTACTCCAGCAGTTTGTGTTTTCTATTCAACGGGTCAGGATTCCAGCATCTGCAGTATCTTGGAGGTACGTTGAACAATAAACATTGGGGTAAATGTAGCAGAGATAAACAATATGAAAAAAAAGAAAAATAGAAATGATAAGCATATCTAGACAGCATCTGCAGTTCCTTGTTATTACATTGATATTAAGCCAACTAGTTTTTCGTTGTTGATTGGCCTTGGCTTTCAAACATTGGCAGGATTAGATGTAGGATACTTCCTGCTAACAAGATTGATAAATAAAGATTATTTACTGTAAATGTGATTCAACGGAAGAATTAATGTAAATAGAAAGTTTACATGAATAAATACTGGACTTGCATTGGAACAAATTCAGCAGAATGAGCCACAGTATTCGTGCCATTTTTCATTTGGCAACACTTGGAGTTTCAGTCACCCTGCTGCGGGAAGGATGTCGTTAAGCTTAGAAGAGTGCAGAGAAGAGTTATGACAACGTTGCCACGACTCGAGCCTGAACTATAGGGAGAGGTCTCTATTCCTTGGAGGACAGGAAGTGTCTTTTATCCAGAGTTGGGGAATCATGAACCAGGGAGCATAGATTAAAGGGGGTAAAGTGCAAGGACCTTCACACAGAGGGGCATGTGTATATGGAACAAGCTGCCAAGGAGGAAGTTGAGGCAGGTACACTTGGACAGGTACATGGATAGGAAAGTCTTAGTGGGATATGGGCTAACGCAGGCAAATGGGAATAGCTTAGATGGGGCCTATTGGCCAGCATGGATGAGATGGGCCAAAGGGTCTGTTTCCAGGTTGTATAACTGTGACTGTGACATATTCGACCAATTTTGGCGTTGCAGGAGTTTCCCGGACTATAGTTGTCTGTCCAACCTATATTGCTAATAACTTTGTAGAAAACGTCAATGTAACCTGTGGTTTCTCTTATCAACTCCATACCCAATTCCTGTTTTGCTCCCCCCTCCCCCCGTGGTCCCAGCACGGAGCTCCCCCCATGGTCCCAGCATGGAGCCCCATCCCTCGTGGTCCCAGCTCGGAGCTCCCCCCCATGGTCCCAGCATGGAGCTCCCCTACCCCCGTGATCTCCACATTGAATAGTCAATGTACGTGTGCGCAGTAACACTACTGTTTCCAACTTACGTAACACCCAACTTAGGCAAGTGTCCGCAGGATGTAACGCTCACATAAGTGGGGGTGCAGCTGCTGCGGAAGATGAAAAAGAACAAATGAGTGTAAATAGTATTAAAATACTGTCAGATGTCATTGACTGCTTGACAGAGGAATGCCTTAAACAAGACCTAGGAGAGGGCATCAGATGCCTCCCAAGCACACTGCATCATCTAGGAATGTGAATGTGCAGAGGAGAGACGGTGAACGGAGGTGAGAGTGAGTTATTCCCATAGAGGGTGTGATCATAGGATGAGATGCCAGAGGAGATGGTGGGAGCAGATACAATGACACTTTTGAAGAGGCACTTGGATAGGAACGGAGAGAGATATGGGATTAGCGTAGATAGGCATCACAGTCGGTGTGGATGAATTGAGCTGAAGGACCTGTTTCTATGACTCAATGATCCTTTAATAGTACAAACCTGAGAGACTGTGTTGACATGAGTCACTGAAAGACACTGACAGAGGTTGTGCTTTACTTTATGTGTTGAATTTCCCTTTCACTAACATATACCTTGTGTAATTGTAAGGCATTGTAACTAACTGTTCTCTGTACCTACTGCAACAGAAATATGTGAAGTAATTGGTGGAATCAATTGCTTAACTGGGAGGAGAAAAATCAGAGATCTCTTTGTAAGTTATTTTAATAAAGCCCTTTGTTACCTTTAACTTACTGTGTGTGTAATTTGCATCAGTACATCAGGCAGTGAATCTGCACTGACCTGAGAGAGTATAGACATGATGGTGTTCCCATGAAGACCAAAGCCCATGCAGTAAAACTGGACGTAACACAGGGAGGAAACAGAGAGAGGTGGTCCATGTGTCTGGGGAATGTGTACAGTCAGTTCCCCAGAGGCAAGTAATATATATCTTAATGGTTTGACTTTGTGTATCAAGACTATTATTATGTAACTTGTAGATGTGTCAAAGCTGGGAAGTATCCTGAAAGGTGAGTAGCATAATGATAGATTTAAAGAGATATCGGCGGACTGGGAGAGTGAGCAAGGTGCCTGATGAAACCTAATGCAGACAAAGGTTAAGTGGAACCTTTTGGTGGGAAGAATCGGGGGAAGGAAAATCAAGTGCAGGACACAACTCTACAACAGTCCAAGAACAGAGAGATCTGGGGATATGCACATGTGAATTATTGAAAGAGTTAGGGCAGGTCGAGAAATTGGTTAGACATAGAAACATAGATAATAGGTGCAGGAGTAGGCCATTCAAGCCAGCACCGCCATTCAATATGATCATGGCTGATCATCCAAAATCAGTATCCTGCTCCGGCTTTCTCCCCATATCCCTTGATTCCCTTAGACCTAAGAGATAAACTGCCTCTTACAAAATTAGGGTTGCACAATAGTAGCGTTGCTGCCTCACAGCACCGGAGACCCAGGTTCAATTCTGACTACGGGTGCTGTCTGTACGGAGTTTGTACGTTCTCCCTGTGACCTGCATTAGTTTTCTCCTGGTGCTCCTATTTCCTCCCACACTCCAAAGACATACAGGTTTGTAGGTTAATTGGCTTTTGGTAAAATCGTCCTTAGTGTGTGTAGGATAGTTTTAGAGTGCGAGGTGGTTGCTGGTCGGCACGGACTCGGTGGGCTGCAGAGCCTGTTTCCGTATTATATGTATAAAGTCTAATGGATATTCACTAATTGAGACACAGTGCAACAGCTACAAGTCGTGGTGAGTGTTTATAAAATGCTGGTTCAGCCACAGTTAATGTATTGTGTCCTGTCCAACCATACAGTCAGGAAGATGAGGGTGCAGAGGAGATCGACGGGAATGGGCTACTAATGGATGGACCAGAAAGGCAAAGGTTGTTCTCCTCTGAACAGAAGCTGAGTGAGGATTTAATAGGCAAATTGAAAACTATAAAAGGTTTAGATTATAACAGGGAGACATTTGTCCCATTGGCCATTTGGTTAAAAATGAAAGGAAGAAGCCAGCAGCAGCAGAATCAAAGGAGACACAAGGGAACAGTTTTGTAAACAATGATTCCTCAGCGTCTGAAATGCACGGCCAGAGAGACTGGTGCAGATAGATGTGATTTAGTTTAGTTTAGAGATACAGTGTGAAAACAGGCCCTTCGGCCCACCGAGCCCGAGCCGACCAATGAACATCAATACACTAGCACTATCCTACACCCTAGGGACAATTTACAGAAGTCAATTAACCTACAAACCCGCACGTCTTTGGAATTGTGTAGGACCGAGCCAGAAAGTCTAGTTCTGCTGTGACTTCAGTACATTTACATGGGAGACAAGTCAGGTCATCACTGGCATCAATGTTCCTTATTCAGAGGGACCAGGAGTAACCTGTCGCTACCTGGTGTCTTCAACTGAATAAGGCTTGCAATAATCTGTAGAAACAAAGAACTGCAGATGCTAGTTAATACACAGAAGGACACAAAGTGCTGGAGTAACTCAGCGGGTCAGCCAGCATCTCTGCAAACATGTTAGAGAGCAGGAAGAATCACAGAGGGGGAGCAGTGATAGAGAGTCTCACAGAACTGCCGTCAGAGAGAGGAGAGTCTGAAGATGAGTCTTGACCTGAAACGTCACCTATCCATGTTCTCCAGAGATGCTGCCTGACCCGCTGAGTTACTCCAGCACTCTGTGTAATCATTGGAATATTCTGTTATTCACTGTAGGTGTGGACAGGGGAGGTGAGTTGTTAGACTGAGTTCAGCCAAGCGATTGATGCTTGAGATTCAGATTGGAAGCTGGCCTCAACAGGCTACATTCTGATTTAGATACGCTTTGCTCCTTTCAGAAATGCTAAGAAATATCCTGGAACTATGCTGTGGTTGATTCACTAAATGCAAACATGGAAACAAATATCTGTAGACCGAATGGTTCTGGGAAATGTGTGAAACCTGTCTTTTCATTTTATTGTTGCAATGAAAACACATTGTCTGAATGTGTCATTATCTCCCAGCTCCAAATTATTTAGTGAAAACCTGTTTTGTGAAAGACAATATAGCCGAGAAAGTTCCCCGGCTCATTTTCTCATTATCTGCTGATGGATTCAAAATCTAATCTCTTTTCTTCCCAGCTCCCTCCTAAAGCATTGCTTATTTGATCTGATCTCTGAATGCAGAGTGAGCTCAGGCCAGATCATGACAGATCAACCTCTCTGCCACGGCACAAGTGCCTGAAATGGTGAAAATTACACCGGATAAAATATCCTTCACAACCTGAAAGCCGCAGCTGTCAGGTTTCTGCACATTTGATGGGGAACGATGAAGAACAGAGATAAGTGGACGGGCTAATTGAAAAGTTATGTATTTAGCTGGCTTCGACTAATCTGACAGGATTTGTTCTCTTGCCTCTGCTCAGCATCAATTTATTCTTAAATAGGTTGGAATTGGAGAAGAATATTTAGTTGGTGATTTAGACTAACAGACATGTGAATGGCAGAACATGAACCGGTCAGCATCAACAAACGTACATTGGAATCAGCGCTGATCAGAATGCATTCAGATTTCATATCAAGTGGTGATGAAAGGGAGAAGTAACAAACCACTTTTTCTGGAAATTTGAAATGAAAACACAAAATTAAGATCAAGCATCATGTGTGAAAAAGGGAACAGTTTGTGTTCCAGGATGAAGAACTCATCCGAATGACGTTGCTTTTCGTGTCTTTATGATGAAACAGGCAAACTCAGTTGAGGATTCTCTGCACCCTGATAATCCTCTATCCAATCCCAGCCCCAGCCAGGGAACCCAGAGTTTGTGTCTAATTTGGACATAAGTCACTTGCTCCCCTCGAGTCGGGCTGGTGTAATGGTTGGGGATTATCTTTCACAGGTCTGCTGTCAGTGTGCAGCAGTCCATACTCACTGTTGATCGCAACAGAAAATACCTGACAGAATCCTAGTCTGCTCATCAGCACCAATTCCTTCCTCGGGAACATGTAGAGAAACACAGAGAGAAGCTGTAAGGCACGTTGCCCGTCTGTAGATGAAATGTGTAGAAGGGATTACAGATGCCGGTTTACACAGAATTTAGACACAGAGTGCTGGAGTAACAGAGTGTTTGAGGGGGGTTGAGGAAGGGTGAGGGGGGATGTTTAAGGAGAGATCGTGGGGCTGGGGGTGGGGGGGGGGGCTGTCTTTCAGGAGGGGGGGGTTTTTGAGAGGGTGAGGATGGGTGGAGGAGGGTGTTTGAGGAGCAGCTCTGACAATTGGACAAAGGGGCAATCCCAAGTCTTTGGCATGGAGACTAGGGGTGAAATGTGAGTTATTTTATTTTCACAAGCTCCTCGGGAGGTCATGCATCGGAGTGGTCCTCCTGCAGGGTGTAGGAAATCAGATGAAGTCTGAAGAAGGATCTCGACCCGAAACGTCACCTATTCCATCTCTCCAGAGATGCTGCCTGTCCCACTGAGTTACTCCAGCATTTTGTGCTTATCTTCGGTTTAAACCAGCATCTGCAGTTCCTTCCTACACAAGAGGCACAGTGAGATCAGTGTAGGGAATACAATGTTAGGGCAGTTTGAAGGATAAGAAGGATGTGCTGGAGCATTAAGGAGGATAAATCCCCAGGCCCCGATGGGATATATCCCAGGTTATTGAGAGAGGCATGAGAGGAGTTTGCCGGGACCTTATATTTTAGATTAGAAATACCACAAGGAAACAGGCCCTTCGGCCCACAGAGCCCACATGACTATCAACCACACTTTCTCACCGACACCCTTCACACAGGGCCAGGTCACCTACGAACCCACACGTCTTGGGATGTGGGAGGAAACGGTGCACCCGGAGTAAACACATGTGGTCATGGGGAGAACCTGCAAACTCCACACAGACATCAACTGAGGTCAGGATCGAGCCTGGGTCTCTGGCGCTGTGAAACAGCAGCTCCACCCGCTGCACCACCATGCTGCCACTGAGGTGCTCACCTCTCTGTGGGACAGGGGTCCCCTGGGATGAAGCTTCTGTAGATGAAGCTCTCTGCAAGAGTTCCCTCATTGGATGGAACCAGTTACTGACTTGTTGATCATACACTGTAGGCCAAGAGGCTGTTGTGGCCATTGGAGTGTATCACTGTTATAAGGAAGTTTCGATATCATAAAACTGAAAGTGGAAACTATCAGGGTGAGGCTGCATCTGTGGTAGGTGACACACAATTAACCTTTGGCCAAGTTGCCAGCGAGCTTGTTGGCCGAGCCCACACAGGAAGCTTCAGTTAATCCCCGTTCATTCCGCTCACTCAGCCAGCAAACCAGCTTTCAGCATCTTCTGCAGTCCCTCAGGATGTTCCTGTCTCTCCCTGTTTGTTCTAACTCCGCCCCGGGGAGAGTCCTGGGTCATTGTGTGTCCAAATAATGAAGTGCCTCCAGGCCGAGGACCTACAGCAGGTCAACAGGATGCGTCTGCCCCCTCTGTGATGGTCACAGCTGGGATAGACTTGGCCACAGGTTGAGTGAGGTTGGTGCCCTCTCTATCTAATGTGTCAATGCCTGGATTTGCCAGGTGCTTCTTGATGTGACATGAAACAAGCACATTGGATCCGCTCCATAGATAGCCAAGTGTCCTGCAGGCAGCACATATCATTGTTGTCTAAATGATATTCATTGTGCTGGAAACACCCGCGGTCCATTCCCCAGAGAGGGTTGGCTCCAACATGCCTGAGCCTCAGTTCCGGCTTAGACCCAAAGTCAGACCAAAGGACATGAAAGTACATTTGTGACTCACACTCATTCTCTCCCACCCAACATGGGATCCCTTCAGTGCTGGTCCTGTCCCTCACTCTGCCCCCCCTCCCCCTCCTTCCCCACTCCTTCCCATTCCCCTTCTCACTACAGTCCCAGCACTCTTCTTTCTCCATCCCCCCTCCCCCCCTCCATCCATGTCTCCCCCTCCATCCCCATCTCCCCCTCCATCCCCATCTCTCCCCCTCCATCCCATCTCTCCCCTCGCCCACTCTGTTTTAACTCCTCTTCTCCGGTTTCCTCCGCGTTCCTTCTCCCTCCTTTCCCGCTCAACATGATTTGTTGTCCATCCCCCTCCCGTCCTCCATTCCCAAGTGTTGGAGATGCGCTGAAGTGCACAATGAGCCTGTGAAAGTTGGTTGTGGTAATTAAAGTTTGACAAGAGGAGCGAGAAGAGGCGATGGAGGGTGAACAATGGCCACAGTGTTCAGCGTCCCCGGCCAGCCCTCCTCACTCTGGGACAGCCTTTCTTCTAGAGAACAAAAGCATTTGTTTACATGTGTTAACTCCAGCAGTCTGCAGCTTGATGTCACAGAGCCAGGTGCAAGAACATCACTACTCATCACACCTCTCCCAGCCTAATGGGGCAGTCATTCGTCAGAACTAATAATCTCCAGCCACATATGTGCACCACTTCAAAGTTACTATGTTACAATATAAATATTGTGCTCAGAAACAAATTCAAAATCATTATTTTCAATGCAGGGCAATGTCAGACAGATTAGAACAAAATTCCTAACTTTATTTTGGTTTGAGAGGATTGTAAGGGCTTAACGCAGTGTTAATGATGGGCCTGTGATCATCAAGCTGCCACTAGGTGTTGGTCCATCTGTCGCCCTGGCTCATGACTGGGAATAACGGAGACCAGATGAATTGGACTCCTTCACTAAAATTAATTGGCACAATTAAAGTCACAAACTTTCAAACTTTAATAATTGTAAAAGGTACTGATCACAACTCCATGACTCTGCATTGCTGGGACATAGTTTGTGAGTTAAACGCGTATAAATCTTATCATCCTATTTTTTCTCCTGTGCTTTTGTTGCTTTGAGCTATAAAATACATTTCTTCTCTAGTCTACGAGCAAGGTTACCCAATTCGAACCTGTGGGGTGAGTTAAGAACTGCTCTGAACTGTTTGTTAAGACTCTGGATATTTGCCCATTTGTTATCCATCCTAAAAGGACAGAGTGCTGGAGTAACTCAGCGGGTCTGGCAGCATCTCTGGAGAACATGGATGGTGACGCTTTGGGTCGGGAACCTTCTTCAGATGGAAAGTCTGGCAGAGCTTTGACAATTGAAATTTAATCCCAACAAATGCAAGATGCTGAATTTTGGGAAATCTAACAGGGAAGGACATACATAGTAAATAGTCGAGCTCTAGGTAACATTGGGTTTCATATCAATCTGGTGACTTCATTTCGGAATATCAATTTATTTTAAATTCCCCAGCGTCAGTAGTGATCTACAAATTATTGTTTTGATCCTATGGATTACTAAACTTGTAATATAACTGCTGAAATATTGAAGGTACTCTAGAAAGAAAAGCAATGAAGGTACTCTAGAAAGAAAAGGTGTGATAAACTGCCTCTCTAGGTTGTCTGGAGTTCAATGCAGACGATGAACTATGACATGATGCAGTCTTGGAAGGGTGGGGAGGAAGTTGGAGCTGTGGAGGCAACGCTCCCTCTCCATAACGGGAAAGAATTTGGTCATCAGGTGTGAGGTGCTCTCGGGGCTGCTGTACTTGGCACAAGTGTGGCCTGTCCCTCCCTCATACGCCACAGGGATTACCCGGGCCATCTTCCAGTTCATCTGAGGGTCGAGGATGGACCAGGTGCGACGGGCCACAATGTACAAGTCGGCAGACAACGGGGGTAAAAGCGTGCCCAACGTCGCCCTCATTCTGATGGCCACCTTCGTGTGTGGCTGCATCAGGCGGAGTGTAGAGCCAAGGCACGTGGGCACCAAGTGTCACTACCTGCTGAGGTTCTACCTGTCCCCGGTGTTGAGAAGGATGGGCCTGGCGCAGGTGCCACGCAATGTGCCAGTCAGCTGGACATTGCCGCCCCATCTGTCGTCGGTGGAAGGGTTCTTCCGGACCAACACCTTTGACCACATGTCCATTGGGCAGTGGTCAGCACAGAATGTCCTGCAGGCACTGCAGGGAAAGGACTCTATGGACCCGGTGGCGTGGTTCCCTGAGCAGATTGCCCAGCTAGTCTGGCAAAATGCCTCATCGCCAGAACTCACCAACAAGCACCAAGACCTGGCTTGGCTGGCGGTGAGGGGAGCCCTCCCAGTCAGATCCTTCCTGCACCGTCGGAACCTCACTGCCAGCGCACGCTGCCCTCGGGACGGCTGCTATGGCGAGGAGACGGTTGCCCACCTCTTTCACAGAGTGTGGGTTTGCTAAAAGAGTCTGGAGAAAAATGCAAGGGTCCCTGGTACGCTTTATCCCGAACAGCTCCGTCACAGAGGACTCGGTGATTTACGGACTGTTCCCAGGGACACATTCAGAGGCTGACATCGAGTGCTGCTGGAGGGTCATCAACTCGGTAAAAGACGCCCTTTGGTCTGCCCGAGCATTGTTCACCACCCAGCAGAGCGAGATGTCCGTCAGGGAATGTTGCCGACTGGCCCGCTGCAGACTGCAGGAGTACGTGCTGAGGGACGCACTGAAGCTCGGTGCAGCCAACGCCAAGGCTCGGTGGGGGAGGGCCACAGTCTAAGGCCCTTCCGCTGCTGGACATGGGGGGCACGGTATGGTGGAGACGCCCCTCAATATAAGGGAAGGTATCCCACGCCACTGTGGCACGAGTGGGGGACTGATTTGTGGAAATTTGGGGGAAAGAAATGTCTAAACTGTATTGATCTATTGTACAGCCTCTGAAAATGTCGGATGGATTTTCCGCAAGGTTAATGTATTGTATATATTTATCATTTGAATAAAGTATATTTTGAAATTTAAAAAAAAAAAAAAAATGATGCAGTCTTGGAGTTCTGTAAACATTACCGAGGCTAATCAAGCTAAAATTATTTATGTCACTAATTTGACAGCTGAAGTGTTCTGGATAGATCTGGGAAAGATGAAGCTAATGCGTGTACAAGAATTGATGGGATGGTGCTCATAACGTTGGGCTTCACCTGCATGGATTTCATAAGTTTATAAGTGATAGGAGCAGAATTAGGCCATTCAGCCCATCAAGTCTACTCTGCCATTCAATCATGGCTGATCTATCTCTCCCACTTAACCCCATTCTCCTGCCTTCTCCCCATAAGCCCTAACACCCGTAGTAATGAAGAATCTATCTATCTCTGCCTTTAAAATATCCATTGTTAGCCTCCATAGTCTTCCGGAGGTTGGGGAAATTAGAATTAGAAAAGTTTGCTCAGTGCTTCAGCGGCTCCAGAGATTTTTTCATAGGCAGAAAGTTTTAATAAATAGACAAAAGGATTTTCCATCTAGTGATGACCAAAAATCAATGGTCCGCTTGAACTCCACAAATCACAATAAGGTCATATCTCAAGTCCTGGACCATTGGCCTTGGGACCACCACCTGCAACTGGTTTCTGGACTTCCTGACCAGCAGATCTCAGTTAGTTAAAATTGTTCATTTCCTTCATGTTGACGCATGATACAAATACAACCTTAGGGTTGTGTGCTCAGTCCCTGCACCACTCCCTGTACACGAATATGAACTGTAAAATGGGCTGGACAATCATTATTGAAAGCCAGTAGTCATTGATGAGAAGGTGAGTGTTGGTTCAGAATTGTCAAACATTGATTGTAAAATCAGATGAATTTTAATCGTTAAGAGATATCAGATATCAAATACAATAATGAAATGCCAAACTGCATGATAACTGAAGCCAACAATTGTACACTGGCTGGACAAGGTTGTTGAAGTTGAGATTTTTATTCTGAATTTGGACAAACATTTATTATTGAAAGATAATAGATACTGAGATGAAAATTAGACACTGAATATTGAAATCAATCAATCAATCAGATTTATTCATCACATACACAATAAAGTGCAATGAAATGAACTTGCCAGCAACGGTACAATGAAAAGAACACACAATACAAAGCTCATCGCTATTGATTACAAGGACACATAATTGGACATTGACAGTAATTTATTGTAAACTGGGATGTTTGTTCATAGTTGAATGATAATGGATGTTGATTATAATATTACTTTTTGAAAACTAATTGTTATTGATTGTAAAATTAATTGAAAGTTTTTTGAAATCTTTAAGATTGTACCTGGCACTGACAGCTAATGGCCATTGATTTTCAAACTGGATCTGCAACGAGTTTGAAGCTGAAAGGTATTTAATTTTAAATTGGCTGTGTTATGATTATTGAACAATGATGTTTATTGATTTTAAAACGACCGTTATCAATTATTGAACACTGATGTGAATTGTTGGTGGTGGGGTAAGGCTGATAATAGAAATGAAATCAATTTTTTGATCAAAGGAAAGGGGTAGAACATTGCTAGAAAAAACAGTTAATGCTGAGGATTAAGAACATTTCAGAATTCAGTAAGGAAACATCTTCAGCAAGATGTTGTCAAGGAAAGAGAGAGTAGAGCGCAGGAATAATCTAATGAGAAGAATAAAAACATACAAGATATTTCGGCGGTCTATAAATGCTGTTATAGACATGTCGAAAGCAAAAGATTAGCAAAGGTTTATATGGGTCTGGCAGCTCCTAAAGAAAGAGAAACAAAGTCTCAGGTCAAAGACCAGTTAAGAGAACCGGAAAAGAAAGAAAACAAGTTGTATCATGCTGCACAAAAGTCAGGGGAAAGAGCGTATAGGACAAGGTGATCGGGTGAACAATGACAATAGAGAATCAGGAACGGGCACCGAAACATGGCAGAGAATACAGAAAACCTCCCGGTAATAAACTGATCTCGAGTGACCGAGGAACTGACAAAAGTCAGCATCAGAAACAGTATTGGAGAAATTAATGGAACTAAAAGGCAATACATCTCCAAGGACTGAGAATCGCAAGTGGACAGAGACCGGTTTCAATCGGGGTGGACACCGATGGCTGATAATTGTTTGATTATCAAATAAAAAATTAGATGATCATTATTATTAAAAACTGTATTCTAAATATTGTAAAATACGATGAACACTGAGATTAAAAGCCGTTGCATGTAGATTGTAAATTTAGATGGATCCTGAAGAGCAATGAACATTGATCGTAAATATAAGGAAATCGTGGATATTGATTAGTAAATGATTGTCAATATAGTTATTGTCAATAACTAAACATGATACTTGCCAAATTGAATGAGTAATACTTTTAGCAAGCTGATTGTATGGAGTTGGTAAAATAGCATGGATTATAAAACAGCTTGAAAATTGTTTCCAAAATCGATTGAGTGATGATTATTGAAATCTGATGGTATATATTGCAAAATGTAGTGGCGGTGATCATTGGTTGCAGTGATTGCTGAGGGGTACGGATTGTGAAAATAGGTGCGAACTGTTGCAAACTGCTGGAGGTGAGTTATGCATCAGTGCAGTGATTGTTATTGAAACCTGATAGATACTTTAAGTAATATTCTACATACCGTAATCATTGTATGTGGGCAGGTGTTGATTGTAAAATCAGGTGGATATTGATTATTGTAAACTAGAGGATGTTGTGTAGAATCAGATGGAGGCTAATAATGAAAAGTTGTTTACCAAATGTGAAGTGCAGCAATCATATTAATTAAAGTGGATTGGCAACAATTTTAACTTGTAGTCAGCGGAAGGGTAAGGGAACACGGGATGGAATTGTCATGTACATTGTTTCCACCCAAGACAGGACAATGCACGCTTGTTAATAAAAGCTGAAGGAATTGTAAATAGAGGAAGATGAATGACATGCAGAAAGAAAAGATCAATGTTAGAATTGTGAAATACAGAAGATAGCAGTTGTTAGAAATATGAACTATACAAAAGTACTTGAGATATTCACCAATTCAGTTAGCAGCTGCAGAGTGAGGAAATTAGTTATTGTTACAGGTTGAATAAAAAATAATGGATTTCACCTGCATAGTGAGTGGGCTATAGAAACCCATGGATGTAGATTGTAAAATCAAAATGTAGATGAATACTGAGAATTGATCTGATCTGTACTGATCATTAAATGCTTCTGACTAGTGGGAGAGTCTAGAACCAGAGGGCACAGCCTCAGAATGAAAGGGTTTTCCTTTAAATAGGAGACAAGAAGGAATTTCTGTCACCAGAGGGTGGTGAATCTGTGGGATTCATTACCAAGGATGGCTGTGGAGGCCGCCATTTGGTATTTTTAATGCGGAGATTGAAAGGTTCTAGTTTAGTAAGGGTATCAAAGGTTACAGGGAGATGGAGTTGGGGAAAGATAGATCAATCATGATTGATGGCGGAGTAGACTAAATGGACCAAATGCTCCTATAACTTATGAAGATTATTTTACCGGCAAATCCGATGAACACTGTCAAGTGAATATTAATGCACTTAAACTTATAAACTTAAAAGTGATCATTGAAGGCTGATCAATATTGATCGTAAAATACAATACGTATTGGTTAATTTTACTTGCAAAATTTGATAGATGTAGTTAAGAGAAGACTGATGGATATCGATTTTAAAATTACATTGGACATTCATTTTAGAAAGATGATAGGTAATATTTTCAAAATAAGATGTGCACCGAACTCTGAAATGTAATGGATATTAATTGTAAAATAAGTGATATTGATCATTGAATGTTGATCAATTTGATTGTAAAATCAAATGGATGCTGATTATAGATAATGGGTGATTCTAAAATCAGATATGATTGAGTATAGGAGCAGGGAGGTTCTACTGCAGTTGTACAGGGTCTTGGTGAGACCACACCTGAGTATTGCGTACAGTTTTGGTCTCCAAATCTGAGAAAATACATTCTTGCCATAGAGGGGGTACAGAGAAAGTTCACCAGACTGATTCATGGGAGTCAGGACTTTCATATGAAGAAAGACTGGATAGACTCGGCTTGTACTCGCTAGAATTTAGAAGATTGAGGGGGGATCTTATAGAAACTTACAAAATTCTTAAGGGGTTGGAAAAACATTTTTCACACAGGCTAGATGCAGGAAGAATTGTTCCTATGTTTCGATGTTGGGAAGTCATTATTTTTTATAGGCATGGACAAGGGTCAAATGAATGGTTATAAAAAGAACAATTTAAGGATAAGGGGGAAATCTTTTAGGACCTGAGAAAAACACCTGGTGGATTATGAGTGAAAAACACTATCTACAAGGCTGAGGGGACCTGAAGAAACCCTGAAACCCCTAATCCCTAACCCTAACCTAACCCTAACCCTAACCCTAACCCTAACCCTAACCCAAAACCCCTATGGGTACCCTAACCCTATTTCCGGTTTTGAAGTGGGTGATTCGACAGTGGTGAGTTTGAACAGGAAAAGACGTGGGTGAGTTTCAGACAGTGTGAGTGAGTTTGACAGTGGGTGAGTTTAGACAGTGGGTGAGTTTAGACAGTGGGTGAGTTTCGGACAGTGGGTGAGTTTCGGGACAGTGGGTGATTCGGACAGTGGGTGAGTTTCGGACAGTGGTGAGTTTCGGACATGTGAGTTTAGTGAGTGAGTTTTCGGATAGTGAGTGATCGGACAGTGGGTGAGTTTCGGACAGTGGGTGAGTTTCGGACAGTGGGTGAGTTTCGACAGTGGGTGAGTTTAGACAGTGGGTGAGTTTCAGTGGAGTGAGTTTCGGAATAGTAAAGTGAGTTTCGGACAGTGGGTTTGAGTGGGTGAGTTTCGGATAGTGTGAGTTTAGACAGTGGTGAGTTTTCGAATCGACAGTCGTGAGTGAGTTTGACATGAGTTTCGGACAGTGGGTGAGTTTAGACAGTGGAGTGAGTTTCGGACAGTGAGTGAGTTTAGACAGTGAGTGAGTTTAGACAGTGGGTGAGTTTCGGACAGTGGGTGAGTTTCGGACAGTGAGTGAGTTTAGACAGTGAGTGAGTTTCGGACAGTGGGTGAGTTTAGACAGTGGGTGAGTTTCGGACAGTGGGTGAGTTTCGGACAGTGAGTGAGTTTCGGACAGTGAGTGAGTTTCGGACAGTGGGTGAGTTTAGACAGTGGAGTGAGTTTCGGACAGTGGGTGAGGACAGTGGGTGAGTTTTAGACAGTGAGTGAGTTTTCGGACAGTGAGTGAGTTTCGGACAGTGGAGTAGACAGTGAGTTTCGGACAGTGGGTGATTTTCGACAGTGGGTGAGTTTAGGACAGTGAGTGAGTTTTAGACAGTTGAGTTTAGACAGTGAGTGAGTTTCGGACAGTGAGTGAGTTCGACAGTGGGTGAGTTTTCGGACAGTGGATAGTGAGTTTCGGACAGTGGGTGAGTTTTCGGACAGTGGGTGAGTTTAGACAGTGAGTTTAGACAGTGGGTGAGTTTAGACAGTGTGAGTGAGTTTCGGACAGTGGGTGAGTTTCAGTGGTGAGGACAGTGGGTGAGTTTCGGACAGTGAGTGAGTTTGACAGTGAGTTTCGGACAGTGGGTGAGTTTAGACAGTGAGTGAGTTTTCGGACAGTGGGTGAGTTTCGGACAGTGGTGAGTTTAGTTTAGACAGTGGGTGAGTTTCGGACAGTGGGTGAGTTTCGGACAGTGAGTGAGTTTAGACAGTGGGTGAGTTTCGGACAGTGGGTGAGTTTCGGACAGTGGGTGAGTTTAGACAGTGAGTGAGTTTCGGACAGTGGGTGAGTTTCTGAGGACAGTGAGTGAGTTTAGACATTTTCGGACAGTGAGTGAGTTTCGGACAGTGGGTGAGTTTTAGACAGTGAGTGAGTTTCGGACTTGGGTGAGTTTAGACAGTGAGTGAGTTTTAGACAGTGGTGAGTTTTAGACAGTGAGTGAGTTTCGGACAGTGGGTGAGTGAGTTTCGGACAGTGGTGAGTTTAGACAGTGGTGAGTTTCGGACAGTGAGTGAGTTTTCGGACAGTGGGTGAGCTTAGACAGTGGTGAGTTTCGGACAGTGGGTGAGTTTAGACAGTCGGGTGAGTGACAGTGGGTGAGTTTCGGACAGTGGGTGAGTGAGTGAGATTCGACAGTGAGTGAGTTTCGGACAGTGGTGAGTTTAGACAGTGGGTGAGTTTCGGACAGTGGGTGAGTTTCGGACAGTGGGTGAGTTTCGGACAGTGAGTGAGTTTAGACAGTGAGTGAGTTTCGGACAGTGGGTGAGTTTGGGTGAGTTTCGGACAGTGGGTGAGTTTAGACAGTGTGGTGAGTTTCAGTGGGTGAGTTCGGACAGTGGGTGAGTTTCGGACAGTGGGTGAGTTTGAGTTTCGGACAGTGGTTGAGTTTCGGACAGTGGGTGAGTTTCGGACAGTGGGTGAGTTTCGGACAGTGGGGTGAGTTTCGGACAGTGGGGGGGGGTGAGTGAGTGAGTTTCGGACAGTGGAGTGAGTTTCGGACAGTGAGTGAGTTTAGACAGTGAGTGAGTTTCGGACAGTGGGTGAGTTTAGACAGTGAGTGAGTTTAGACAGTGGGTGAGTTTCAGACAGTGGGTGAGTTTCGGACAGTGGGTGAGTTTAGACAGTGGGTGAGTTTAGACAGTGGGTGAGTTTCGGACAGTGGGTGAGTTTGGGTGAGTTTCGGACAGTGGGTGAGTTTCGGACAGTGGGTGAGTTTCGGACAGTGGAGTGAGTTTCGGACAGTGGGTGAGTTTCGGATAGTGAGTGAGTTTCGGACAGTGGGTGAGTGAGTTTCGGACAGTGAGTGAGTTTCGGACAGTGGAAGTGAGTTTCGGACAGTGGGTGAGTTTAGACAGTAGACAGTGGTGAGTTTCGGACAGTGAGTGAGTTTAGACAGTGAGTGAGTTTCGGACAGTGAGTGAGTGAGTTTAGACAGTAGTGTGAGTTTCGGACAGTGATGAGTTTTCGGACAGTGGGTGAGTTTTTAGAGTGAGTAGTTTCGGACAGTGAGTGAGTTTAGACAGTGAGTGAGTTTAGACAGTGAGTGAGTTTCGGACAGTGAGTGAGTTTCGGACAGTGGGTGAGTTTAGACAGTGAGTGAGTTTCGGACAGTGGGTGAGTGAGTTTCCAGTGGTGAGAGACAGTGAGTGAGTTTCGGACAGTGGAGTGAGTTTAGACAGTGGTGTGAGTTTCGGACAGTAAGTGAGTTTAGACAGTGGAGTGAGTTTCGGACAGTAGTGAGTTTAGACAGTGGGTGAGTTTCGGACAGTGAGTGAGTTTAGACAGTGAGTGAGTGACAGTGAGTTTCGGACAGTGAGTGAGTTTCGGACAGTGAGTGAGTTTCGGACAGTGGTGAGTTTAGACAGTGAGTGAGTTTCGGACAGTGGGTGAGTTTAGACAGTGAGTGAGTTTCGGACAGTGGGTGAGTTTAGACAGTGAGTGAGTTTAGACAGTGAGTGAGTTTCGGACAGTGAGTGAGTTTAGACAGTGAGTGAGTTTCGACAGTGATTGTGAGTTTCGGACAGTGAGTGAGTTTCGACAGTGGTGAGTTTCGGACAGTGGGTGAGTGGGTGAGTTTAGACAGTGGGTGAGTTTAGACAGTGGGTGAGTTTCGGACAGTGGGTGAGTTTCGGACAGTGGGTGAGTTTCGGACAGTGGGTGAGTTTCGGACAGTGGGTGAGTTTCGGACAGTGGGTGAGTTTCGGACAGTGAGTGAGTTTAGACAGTGGGTGAGTTTCGGACAGTGGGTGAGTTTAGACAGTGGGTGAGTTTCGGACAGTGGGTGAGTTTCGGACAGTGGGTGAGTTTCGGACAGTGATGAGTGAGTTCAGTGGGTGAGTTTAGACAGTGAGTGAGTTTCGGACAGTGGGTGAGTTTAGACAGTGGGTGAGTTTCGGACAGTGGGTGAGTTTAGACAGTGGGTGAGTTTCGGACAGTGAGTGAGTTTCGGACAGTGGGTGAGTTTAGACAGTGAGTGAGTTTCGGACAGTGAGTGAGTTTAGACAGTGAGTGAGTTTCGGACAGTGAGTGAGTGGAGTGAGTTTAGACAGTGAGTGAGTTTCGGACAGTGAGTGAGTTTAGACAGTGAGTGAGTTTCGGACAGTGGGTGAGTTTAGACAGTGAGTGAGTTTAGACAGTGGGTGAGTTTCGGACAGTGGGTGAGTTTCGGACAGTGAGTGAGTTTCGGACAGTGGGTGAGTTTCGGACAGTGGGTGAGTTTCGGACAGTGGGTGAGTTTCGGACAGTGGGTGAGCTTCAGACAGTGGGTTAGTTACGGACACGAGATGTTTCGACAATGAGTGAGGCACTCGGCCAGTGAGGGATGGGGAGAGATGTAATACTGGCAGGTAACTTGAGCACTGACCAAAACTCGGAAACCGAGAAATTCGGACAGTCGGTGAGAAACATCTACAGTGATTTCGGTCATAGAGTGATACAGCATGGAAGCAGGCCCTTCGGCCCAACTTGCTCACACTGGCCAACATGCTCCCTCTACGCTAGTCTCACCTGCCAGCATGTGGCCATATTCCTCCAAACTTGTCCTATCCATGTACCTGTCTAACCGTCTATTAAACGTTGCGTAAAGGGGCCGAGGGGGTTTGAACCATTCTAGTAATTAATGTTTCCACACCTCAGATACAGCGCGAGAGAGAGAGAGAGAGAGAGAGAGAGAGAGAGTGATGGAGTTGCGAGACCCTCGGGCACTGCGCTCTGGACACATGGACCGGGTCAATGGGGTGGGGTGAGCGTAGGGACTGTGGGAGGTAGGGGGAGTGGGGGTAGAGGCTGCAAAGGGGGGGGGGGCTATGGGGGTATTGGGGCAGTGAGGGGGGTGGGACAGTGAGGATATTTGGGCTGTGTGTGTGTGTGGTGGGGAGGTTAGGGATAATGGGGGTACGGGGGCAGTGGGGGGGGGAGGCTGGTGGGGGGGGGTAGTGAGCACACTGACGGTCTCGGCAGATTGACCAGGTGGATACATGGCGGATAATGTCAGCGCCGAGACACGTGGCTGTGCCTCCAATGTCCAACTTCCCCGGGTTCCCAGCCTCGGCTCCGGACACCAGGACACTGGGAACTGCAGGCGATAGTTTACCAACACGGACACAATGTGCTGGAGTAACTCGGGGGTCGGCAGCATCACTGGAGAACATTGTCTGGAGCAGGGTCCCGACCCGAAAAGACACCTATCCATGTTCTCCAGAGATGCTGCCTGTCCCGCTGAGTTACTCCAGCACTGTGTGTGTGTGTGTCCGTCCTTGTTGGAGAGAGCGGGGGGGGGGGGGGGGGGGGGGGGGGGGTGGGGAGAGGTGGGTGGGGAGAGGTGGTATGGAGGAGCCTGGGGTCTCTCATCCTCGTACACAGACAGAGTGCTGGAGTAACTCAGCGGGTCAGGCAGCATCTCTGGAGAACGTGGATAGGTGACATTTCGGGTGGAGACTCTGCTTCAGATTTTCTTCCTCCCTCATGTTTAGCTGTGGATGGGGCAGGGTTGGGGTTCGATGGTACAGTTAGCCCTGGACGTGGGTTGCCCACCTGCCCGCCCACCTGTGTGGGCACTGGGTCACCTGTGCGGCAGGTCGCGGCGCTGGGACGGCAGTGAGCGAGTGAGTGAATGCAGGAGAGTGTGTGCCAGGAGTGTCGCTTTAAACAGGCGGGACCGGCTGCCTGGGGTGGGACCGACCAATGGGTGTCTGCAGCCCGGCGCTTAAAGCCCGCAAACCTGAGCGAGAGCTCGATCCCGCTCCGTCAGACCGAAGCAACGGGGCCATGGCAGAGAACGGCGTGACGGACAACGGGGACGTGGGCAGCGGGGAGATGGGCCGAGCGGCCCCGGCACCGCCGCCGAGACCCGCGAAAAACCTGCGGGTCAAGTACACCAAGGTGCAGTGAGAGGGTGGGTGCGGGGTGGGTGATAGGGGGTGGGTGCGGGGGGTGGTGCGGGGGAGGGTGGGTGGGTGCGGGGTGGGGGAGGGTGGGTGGGTGATGGGGGGTGGTGCGGGGTGGGTGCGGGGTGGGTGCGGGGTGGGTGAGGTGGGGGGTGAGGGTGGGTGGGTGCGGGGTGCGTGTGGGTGGGTGCGGGGTGGGTGCGGGGTGGGGGGTGCGTGTGGGTGGGTGCGGGGTGGGGGTGGTGTGGGTGGGTGCGGGGTGGGTGTGGGTCAGGGTGGGTGTGGGTGGGTGCGGGGGTGGGGGGTGAGGGTGGGTGGGTGCGGGTGGTGATGGTGGGTGGGTGATGTGTGGGTGGGTGCGTGTGGGTGGGTGCGGGTGGGTGCGGGTGGGTGAGGGTGGGTGGGTGGGGTGGGTGGGGTGCGTGTGGGTGGGTGCGGGGGGTGGGTGCGGGGTGGGGGGTGCGTGTGGGTGGGTGCGGGGTGGGGGGTGCGTGTGGGTGGGTGCGGGGTGAGGGTGGTGGGTGCGGGGTGCGTGTGGGTGAGGGTGGGGTGAGGGTGGGGTGGGTGAGGGGGTGAGGGGGGTGCGAGGTGGGTGAGATGGGCAGCGATGGGCGGTCTCTGTGGTCGGGGTTCGATGCTGTGTGATCCGAATCCAATGCGGATTGTGACGGGTCGGGCAGCAACTGTGGAGGGAATGGACAGCAGGACTGACGCTTCTCCAGACTCTGTCTGAGTTGATGAGTTCCTCCAGTACTTTGTCTTTTGTTCAGGATTCTAGTATCTGCAGTTCAATGTGTCTCCAATGAGAAACCGGAACGGTTTCCAGTGACGGCCCCAGTCGCGGGGGGGCAAGGTGTAGTCCGGTGCGCGCTGAACCACGGCTGGAGGGGTCAGGATTTGCGCTGAAGCGAACAGATAACATTCGCACAGAGGTGTAAGATCATGAGATGAATAGATCGGGTAGACGCACAGAGTCTCTCGCCCAGAGTTGGAGAATCGAGGACCAGAGGACATGGGTTCAATGTGAAGGAGAAAATATTTAATAAGAATCCGAGGGGTAACTGTCACACAGAGGGTGGTGGGTGCATGGAACAAGCTGCCAGAGGAGAGAGCTGAGGTTGGAACTGTCCCGTAGTTTAAGGAACAGTTAGACATGTACATGGATAAGACAGGTTTGGAGGGATATGGACAGGTCCGGTGCCGCTGGGTGATGTGGAGCCGGTGAGGGCAGTGAAGGGGGGAGGGGGGAGGGGGAGGGGGAGGGGGACCTCTGTGTGTGTGTGTGTGTGTGTGAGTGTGGGAGCCGGGTCTGTGTGTGTGTGTGTGGGGGGGAGGGGGACCCGTGTGTGTGTGCGGGGGGGAGGGGGGGGGGGAGGGGGAGGGAGCCGGTGTGTGGGGGGGGGAGGGGGGAGCGGGTGTGTGGGGGGGGGGGGGGAGCCGGGTGTGTGGGGGGGGGGGAAGCGGGTGTGTGGGGGGGGGGGGGAGCCGGGTGTGTGGGGGGGGGGGGGGGGGGGGGGGGGGAGCCGGGTGTGTGTGGGGGGGGGGGGGGGGGGGGGGGGGGGAGCCGGGTGTGTGTGGGGGGGGGGGGGAGCCGGGTGGTGGGGGGGGGAGCCGGGGTGTGGGGGGGGAGCCGGGGTGTGTGGGGTGGGGGGGGGGGAGCCGGGGGGGTGGGGGAGCCGGTGTGTGGGGGGGGGGGGAGCCGGTGTGGTGGGGGGGGGAGGGGGGGGAGCCGGTGTGTGGGGGGGGGGAGTGGTGGGGGGGGGAGCCGGGTGTGGGTGGGGGGGGAGGGGGGGGGGGGGGCCGGGGTGTGGTGGGGGGGGGGGAGCCGGGGTGGGGGGGGAACGGGGGTGTGGGGGGGGGGGGGTGTGGGGGGGGGAGCCGGGTGTGGGGGGGGACCGGGTGTGGGGGGGAGCCGGGGTGTGGGGGAGCCGGGTGTGTGGGGGGGGGGGGGGGGGGGGGGGGGGGGGGGGGGGGGGGGGGGGGGGGGGTGGGGGGAGCCGGTGTGGGGGGAGCCGGAGGGTGTGTGGGGGGGGGGGGGAGCCGAGGGGTGTGGGGGGGGGGGAGCCGGGGTGTGGGGGGCGGGGGGGGGGGGGGGGGGGGGGGGGGGGGAGGGGGGGGGGGGGGGGGGGGGGGGGGGGGGGGGGGAGGGGGGGGGGGGGGGGGGGGGAGGGGGGGGAGGGGGGGGGGGGGGGGGGGGGGGGGGGAGGGGGGGGGGGGGGGGGGGGGGGGGGGGGTGTGGGGGGGGGGGGGGGGGGGGGGGGGGGGGGGGGGCGCCGGGGGGGGGGGGGGGGGGGGGGGGGAGCCGTGGGGGGGGGGGGGGGGGGGGGGGGGGGGGGGGGGGGGGGGGGGGGGGGGGGGTGTGGGGGGGGGGTGGGGGGGGGGGGGGGAGCCGGGAGGGGAGCCGGGTGGTGGGGGGGGGGAGCCGGGGTGTGGGTTTTGGGGGGGGGGGGGGAGCGGGTGATGGGGGGGGGGGAGTGTGGGGGGGAGCCGGGCTTTGTGGGGGTGGGGGGAGCCGGGAGGTTGGGAGGTGGGGGGGGGGGGGCGGGTGAGGGGTGGGGGGGGCCGAGGCGGGGTGAGATAAGTGTAGCCGGGTTTTGTGGTGGGGGGGGTTATATTTTACATATTTTTTATGGGGGGGGGGGCGGGCGGGGGGGGAGCATTTGGGTGTGGATTGTCGGGGGAGCCGGGTGTGTGGGGTGGGATGTTTGAAGTGGTGGGGGGGGGGGGAGACGGTTTTGCGTGGGGGGGGGGGGAGCCGGGTGTGGGGGGGGGAAAAAAGTCTGCGGGACGGGAGAACCGGGTGGGGGGGGGGGGGAGCCGGGTGTGGGGGGGGGGGGGTTTAACGAGGCAATGGAAGAGGCCGTGGGGGGGGAGGGGGGGGAGCCGGGTGTGGTTTCGGGGGGGGGGGGAGCGGAGGGCGGGGTCCCTTCATTTTGAAGCCGGGGTTGTGGTGGTGGGGTGCAGGGGGGGGGAGCTACGGATTAAGACAGTGGTGATATCATATAGGGGGGGGGGGGAGTTTGAAAGGGGAGCGGGTGTGTGTGGGTGGGGTGAGGGGGGAGCCTGTGGGGGAGGGGAATGCGGGAGCCGGGTAGGGAAGAGCGTGTGTGGGGGGGGGAGCCGGGTGTGTGTGGGGGGGGGGAAAGCCGGGTGTGGGTGTGGGGGGGGGGGAGCCGGCGTTGTGGGGGGGGGGGAGCCGGGGTGGGTGTGGGTGGGGGGGGGGGGGAGCCGGTGGGGGGGGGGAGCGGCGTGTGGGGGAGCCGGGTGGGGGGGGGGGGGGGAGGCCGGGTGTGTGGGGGGGGGGGGGGGGGAGCGGGCACTTGCAGCGACTGATGCCGGGTGGAGTTTCACTGCTCGCGGGTACTGGTTACCAGACTCTGGCGACGTTACCCTGATCCGGAGTGAGTCTGGACCGGGGACCCCAGCGAATTATCATGGGAACGTGTACAGGAACAGGCCCTTCGGCCCACAGTGTCCCTGCCCAACACGATGAGGTCACCGTGGGGGTGGTGCGGGATTTCCCTGGATGGTGCCTGGGTGGGAACGCGGCGGCGGCGAGGAGAGACCAGGCGCTGCCCGAGTTTTCTCGGAGCGGAGGAATCTCTCCACAGATGCTGCCCGACCCGCTGAGTTCCTCCAGCATTATGAGTCTGCCTTTGTCTGACACAATTATGAGCGGCGCGGGAGAGGTGGGAACACACGCTTGTTTCCATTGAGCGGAGTCTCTAAAACTGGTGAATGTGGGTTTAAGACAAGAGGCAGCGGTTGAGCGGGGACTTGGGGGCGTTGGGATGGGAAGCGCGGCGCTGAGAGTGGTTCACTGACCACATCTCCTGGCCGATACCGGACTGGCGCTGGGTTGCAGTGGAATCTGGATTCAGTGCGGACGGTGGGAGCGGGGACAGGACCTTTGGCCCACAGTGGCCGTGCTGAACACGATGTCAAAGTATGGCGGTTCAGTGAGAACTATACCTGAGCTGAGGTAGATGTTGGACAGCTGCAGGTGTATACGAGGGACGCAGCGACACCGACCCGTATCCACCTCACACCGGGAACGTCCCCAGCGCGCTGGCAGCAGAGACAACATAATACAGCATAGAGTCGCAGTAACACGAGTTGTCCGTGATGTCCGCGTGTGTGACACCGGCCCCAACGAGCTGGAGAACTCAGTGGGCCACACAGCATCTGTGGGGGGAATGGGCAGAGGATACGTCTTTAGACCCTGGTGTGAGCCGTATTATGTTTGACATGAACACACCAGGAACATCTGTGTGAGCTCCACGCAGTGAGAGCGGCAGCCACAGCACACGTGGACAGATGTGCTGCCGATTCAATCACACTGATTTTTTCAAGATGCCAGAGTCTGCAATTTCCCGTGTCTCCACTTAACGCCGAGCCCCTGTCAGCAGCCCGGGTTATGGGGAGACAGGAAACTGGACGGTGTGTGTGAGCAGCGAAAGGCACGCACGACCCACGGGGTATTACCTCCCCCCCCCCCCCCCCCCCCCCCCCAGGTATTTCCTTCACCATGGGCGAGGGTGTGAGGTTCTCCCGTTGCCCTAGTCAGTGAGCCCGGGACCCGCAGCTACAGAATCACATATGGAAGGGAAGAGGAGCTGGAACAGCGGAGATTCTCATCCAGATCCAAACTGGAATAGAAACAGACTTGGACAGTTGATTGCATCCCAGGTGCAAGAGCACACACACTGGTGTGGGCACACCCAGAGAGTCACTGTCATCTGAATTCTGGGTGAGGGTTTATAGGAGCTACTGGGCAGTGCACAGGAACAAAGTGATTCTGCTTCATCGGAAACAGTAAAACAAAACTGTTGCGATCCATATTCCGTATAACCGGCTTTAAGAATAAATGAGGACTGATCTTGTGTGGAGTTAGTGGGAAAGGTTAGGACTTGCACGGAGCAGGTTTGTACAGGATCACTGGTTGACGTGTAGATGCTGCAATCTAGAAGATGGAGGAACTCAACAGGTCAAGCAGCATCTATGGAGGCGAGGGACCTAAGGATTTATCGACATCGTTTGTGATGTAAATCTGTGCAGACAATGATAGGGCCAGATGAGAACGGGCTTGGACATGATCCCACTGGCCTGGTTCAGTGTGAACAGGAATGGATGGGAACTGGACAGATCCATTCGGATCAAGTCACCTATATGTCCTTGTGCACGGGCCACTGGGAGATGACAGTCAGCTGTGGCAAGGAATGAAGGAGGCAAATGCTGTACAAGAGGTTGCGAATACTCTAGAGATCACCGTGTCAGTGTTGGTGTGACTAGTGAAGAAGGCCTGGTGATCCAAATAGCCTGTTCCTATTGGCTGTGACCTTGCGTACATAACAGGACCTTTCCATGCCGAATATCCAGCGATCTTCAGCGATCTGTTCCCTGGAAAGGTGAGAAGGCAGGAGATGTGGAGGCAAACCTCAGTGGAATGGAAGGAATTGTCTCAGTGATTAGTGGAGCACAGCAAATGTTTCTGGAAATCTGGCAACACTAACAAAAGCAGAAACTGTGGATGGTCTCTTTTACCAGAAAGTGATTCATGTCATTCACGAACCTTTGTGCCTGATGCAGGTACATGTCTTGAATCTGTTTCTGTAGTGGAATGGAAATCGCATCTATTGGTCAAAGATAATCCCAAATAGCAATGTTGATGCCTTCTCCGAACCACTGGTTTGTTAATTAAGTTTAGAGATACAGCATGGAAACGCCCTTTGGCCCATGTGTCCCTGCCGACCATCGATCACCCATTCACACTAGTTCTATGTTATCCCACTTACTCACCCACTCCGCACACACCGGGGGAAATACACAGTCAAAGTTAATAACTTGGAGCTTATGACTATACACTACATCTGCAATGACCCATGCTTGGCCAGAAAGCTTCATCCTTACAGATGCTAACGACTAGTCTTTGTAAATAGTTTGGGTTTAAAACTACCTTGCATATCAATGTCCAGAAACACGCAGCATTGCACTGGAACCCACGAAGCAGGGTGTGTGTGTGAGAGTGTGAGTGATTGTGTGAGTGTGCGTGTGAGTGTGACACAATTCTTTAACAAACAGCATTATGTTTGCGGTGAGACAATGTTCAGCTCTATTGGCCTGTCATTATCGGCAGATAACTGGAGTCCTTTTCTCACTGGAATAATTGCAAATATTACTGAATGTTTCTTTCCTCTTGTCACTTCCCATCAATGCTTTCGAAGCTGTTTTAAACAGTTCTTTGTGGCTTCAGTCATCGCCTTGTCCCAACCCTCACCATCACTCCATGCCCACATATTTTGTCTTTCTGAAATACTTCAGGACAGACATGGGATGAGGGCAAGGTGTGACTGTTATTGCAATGTGCCTGTCTCTGGTTCAACGTTGTGGCTGTGGAGATGGAAGCACTTTGACACACAATTGAAGGCACAGATGGCCCCTTCGTTAAATTTGTTTTTGTGTAGATATAAATATTTCTGTGTTTATGTATCCCTTTTAAATTTGAAACATTTTAGCCGCAAGAGGAACGCTTATTTTAACATTTTTTCCATTCCTTTCATGGAATTTCATCATAACAACTTGGATCAGGTGTGATGTGGCATCCAGGTCTGGCACTGAATTGTCCAAAAGGCAATGTGAGGCGAGGAATAGGGATTCTGAACAGGGAGTGATACTCACTCAGACTTGGTGTAAGTTTAGTGGGAACCTATAGTATTCCTCTAGGTAACCTGGGTGGAAAGGAGGTTAAAAATAATCTCCAAGGACTGAGTTATGTTAAGTAAAGAAAATGTCATTTCCATGTCAGAGGTGTTCTACAATAGTTTAGGTTTAGTAGTGGTGCTCAAGTTCTTAAGTGAAGGTGAGTGCCATGGTGTAGCCCTGGGCTCAGCAGCAACTGGGGACATGTCTCCTCGGAGCAAGAGAAAGCCCTGACCAATGGTGGGTAGAAGGGATTAGTACTAAATATCCAATTTTCTTGCCTTCGTCTGACATCGTGTATTGTCTTTCCGCGGACTGGATAACACGCAACAACAGTTAAACTAAACATCTAGATCCAGTTCCTACTAAACATTGATAAAATGTTCACATCAGATGGCGTATTCGATTGATTAGACTGGTGTTGACTTTTTTCTGCAGGTTGTGAAACTTCAGTTAAAATACTTATTCATTTATTCTGAAACCAGACACGGCAGTTGACAGGAAACAAATGCTATTTCTCTTTGAATGCCGAGTCTCTGGTCTTGTCTTATGCGGCAGAGAATGAAGAAACGTTAGTTTTCTAATGCTGGGTTAGTTTATCAGACTGTGCTCATCGATCGCCTTTCTCTGTCACTTTATTTGAATTCAGTAATTATTCAGATGTCTTCTGCATTGTTGACATGCCTGCCCTCTCGGGTAACGGTGCTGTCTAAACCTGGAAGGACAGTGCTGCATGGGTTTGTACGTTGCTCAGTGTTACTTGTGTTTGTCAGATGGACAGAGGGAATTTCAGTCCAATAATGATGAGTTTGTTAAAGATATTAATGGATCACTCACGGGGTCTGTCTGCCCTTTGGTCAGAACTAACAGCAGATAATAACATCGAGCAGACACACAAAATCAAACACTTTCTCCCGTTTATATAATTCCAATCCAGAAGACGCATTCTGATCTGATTCTTTCTATTTCTTACCCTTTCTTATTCCAACTCTTACCCCTTCTTATTCCAAATTTAAAATTTTACCACTAATATTTCTCCCTGTGATACAGCACAACAACAGGCCCTTCAGCCCATCATGTCCATGCTGCCCTTCAAGCACCTGACTAGATTAGACCCAGTGACCAGACAGGTTCTAAGTCACGATGCCTTGGTGATTCCAACACTCACACTGATGCTTAGTAACTGTAGTGAGAGTATCTGCCTGCGTCACCTTCACGTCCACCATTCTGTGGTGAGGACAATTCTTCCTCAGATCCCCTCCAAACTTCCCTAACCTATATACGCTCTGGTATGGGGAAATGGTGTTAATCATCTAACCATCTGATAGTTCCCCTTTCCACTCCAAGGAAAACAAATCCAATCTCTCCTCTTAACGGAAATGTTCCATCCTGGCTATGTGTTAGGGAATCTCCTCCGCACCCTCTGAGTGTGTCTAGTCCCACCCTCTCCTGTAGTGCAGTGACTGTACACAGACACATCTCCAGTTGTGGCCTGAATAATGTCTTCTATAATTGTACCAAGAACTCCCTACTCTTTAAATCTATGCTCTGGCTAATAAAGGCAAATACGTTGTAGCTTCTACACTATCTTACCTACCTGTACATCGACTCTCAGCGATCCTTGGACTTGGTCTTGTTCCTCAAAGCTCCTGGTATCCCACCCCCACCCCACCTCTCACGCGTCAGAGTTACATTCATTGCCGAGAGGACATGTCCCAAGTTGCTGCTGAACCCAGGGCTACATCCTGGCTCTGCCATCTTATTAACTGATCAATATCATGACTTTTCCTTAAAATGTTTTCTTAATTTTCCACCGATGTGACAAGCTCGGGACATGAGATGGAAACAAGAGCAATGTTTCTGTTTCCCTGTCCCACCATCTGCTCTTTGTTGGCTGTCCTCACGTGCGATCTTGTCCTCGCCCTGTTGCTACAAGATGCAGTCATGATAACGTCGCTGCAGAAATTATTTCCAAACATCCACATTCCCTGCAGTGGATAAGATCTTTACTTCAATTTTCAGGTCCAGGTTTTTGTCAGGTCCTCAGGGTATTCTCTCTACAGTAAATAGCCATGAGGTATCTCTCTGTTTCTGTATAATCTGTGGAACTGTGTCATTTAATCTATATTGTCTCGCATTACTTATTTTCCACCAAATTATTTACAGGTTTGTATTTTATATCCTTTCATATTCCTGGTAAATTCAATCAGACAAAACTATTGTTCCACTGCACTCCAACAGCAGGTTCCAGGTACTTTGTGAATTGTAGTTTGTTCAGCAAACTGATGGGGAGTTAGCTGTGGGAAGGGTTGTGGAGGGAAGGTCTGGTTACCATGTGAATATTTGAGGGTGTCCACACTAAACTGGGGTGATTTGACCATTAGCCTGGGCTCAGGAATGAAACCTTTGCTTGCATGGGTGTTTGTGATCTGGGAAAAATTTGCCATCAATGGAGACCATGCCTTTGCTTCAGAGGAGCAGGCATGAAAATAGGCCCTTCGGCCCACCGAGTCCATGCCAGCAATCAATCCATTTACAGTGTTTAGATACATGATAATGGAATAACGTTTAGTGCAAGGCAAAGCCAGCAAGGTTCGATCAAGGATAGTCCGAGGGTCACCAGTGAGGTAGATAGTAGTTCAGCACTGCTCTCTGGTTGTGGTAGGATGATTCATTTGCCTTATAACAAAGTGGGACAATGGAACGAAGGAATGAGGAAGAACATGAAGGTAGATCGTCAAGGATGCTAAAAAGGAAATGTCAAACAAAGCAAATGCACAGTGAAAATAAAAACAATTAGTGAAGCAAGATAGAAACAAAAATAACTGATGTGAAATTGGGAAAGGAATTTGTAACGTATACAAACATAGAAACATAGAAAATAGATGCAGGAGGAGGCCATTCAGCCCTTTCGAGCCAGCACCACCATTCATTGTGATCATGGCTGATTGGCCCCTATCAATAACTTGTGCCTGCCTTCTCCCCATATTCCTTGACTCCACTAGTCCCTAGAGCTCTACGTAACTCTCTCTTAAATCCATCCAGTGACTTGGCCTCCATTGCCCTCTGTGGCAGGGAATTCCATAAATTCACAACTCTCACATCAGTCTTAAATGATCTCCCCTTTATTCTAAGACTGTGGCCCCTGGTTCTGGACTCGCCCAACATTGGGAACATTTTTCCTGCATCTAGCTTGTCCAGTCCTTTTATAATTTTATATGTTTCTATAAGATCCCCCCCTCATCCTTCTAAACTCCAGTGAATACAAGCCTAGTCTTTTCAATATTTCCTCATATGACAGTCCTGCCATCCAGGGATCAATCACATGAACCTACGCTGCACTGCCTCAATCACAAGGATGTCCTTCCTCAAATTAGGAGACCAAAACTGTACGCAATGCTCCAGATGTGGTCTCACCAGAGCCCTATACAACTGCAGAAGAACCTCCTTACTCCTATACTGAAATCCTCTTGTTATGAAGGCCAGCATTCCATTAGCTTTCTTCACTGCCTGCTGTACCTGTAAGCCAACTTTCAGTGACCGGTGTACAAGGACACCCAGGTCTCGCTGTACCTCCCCCTTACCCAACCTAACCCCATTGAGATAATAATCTATCAAAGTCAGGAAGCATCATTGGATGCAAACTAATAATTGAATAGAAATGCTAATTGCCTGGTCCAGTGATATATGAAGTGACAGAATGGGTAATACTGGGACAAGGTCCATGTTCTTCCAGAAGGTCAGTCAGAAGTTGCGTTTAGGGAAAGGGAGGAGATTATTAGAACACACAGAGACAATTCGCCCCGACTAGTGCGTGGGAACAGAATGGTAATGATTGTGTTGAAGTGTAAAAGGTAATTGGAATGATATCTGGCCATAATCTAAAGATCTCCCCCAGTGATTCCTTATGAAACTCAAAAAATAACACAAATTGCAATAGGTAAAATCGCTAAAAACATACAGATAAAAGTAAGATCATATATACTTTCTGTCGCAAACTGTTGTGACGTTATAGCCTGAGCTGAGGTTTCACCCAGGGGGTAGCTAGTGATTTCCCACGAGACCAGACATTTATCAGCAATGCATGAACAGCGAGCCTTCAACTGATCAATGGAAAGAAAACCACAGTGCTGGGGAAGATGCGGTCAGATGAGCTCAGAGAGGACAGAGCTCCAGGGAAGATCATTCCAAAGCCGAATGATCATGGAGCCTATTGTCTTTAGAATATTCCCTTCATCTCAACATCTAATGATCATCATGAGTATCTTCTATCAAAGTCAAAGCACCCTGTTAAGCAGCATTCGTCAGCTGTGATCTTAAAACTTGTCGCTGGAGATACAGATTAACTAACCTCCATAGTTATTAGTGCCATATGGTTTATAGGAGATGGCTCCCAGTTTTGGCTTTCTCCTTCAAAAGGCTCATTAAAGAGTACAGGCTGAAGCTAAAACACTCATTGAAATGTTGAATTGTACACGGATGCATTGAAATAAATAAACATTTACAAGATTACAAATAGCAACAACAAAGATAGATTCCGCGATTAAAGTGTTATCTTGGTGTATTTGACTATTGAGGAGCTGTGGCTGGGCACCCAGCATTGTTTTAGTAAAGACCCAGCATGTTTGGAGAATGGCAATGTGAGTTGTGTCTCAGCAATGGCACTGAAGGAGTTAAACAGTTAGATGTCTTTGATCAGAATGTTTGCAAGGTTAAATACGCGTGTGTTTGGAATAAAGGGAGAGCAGCTATTAACTTGGCTAAGGGGGTTTTGGGGGTTAATTCCACTGTTTCTTCCAAGAATGGCACTGTGGATTAATTACCAGGGTCCTTCTGAACAGTAGTGCAGCAGGTGTGAGTGAACAAAGGCACTGGAGACTTTACCCACCCAGGTGTGCTCCAACACTGCCCTAAATGGACTCTGGCTCCTGGTTGGACGACGCCTTCATCCTTGGATTGGCTGTGACAGTAATCCTCTCCAGCCCACAAGCGCCAGAAATCCCAGCATTCCTCCATTTCTGGTCAATGGCCCCTTCAGTAGATTTAACGAAAGCTTTCAAATACGCTGGAGACCCCGTGCCAGTAGTGTCTGACCTCCGCTCCCTCAATCATTCACTTGTGTCCACGGTCAGAGTATCCAGTTGATCCATTGTCAGTTCTGGACCTTTCACCTGTGGCTGGCCTTAGCACCAATCGGCAACGGGCAACATTTGTTTCTGTGCTGTTTCCCAGCTATAGTGCTTCAGGTACCATCCGTGAACCTGAAGGGAGCCATGTGAGCCCCTGACTACAATAGACTTGTGAGAACTATCGTCCATTCAATGGGACAACAGCGCACCAACACCATGTGGTGATGCTTTACAAGGTGATACAAACACTGTTTATTGAGCAGTGGAATGGCACACAGTAGTTGTAACAATTCTTTGGAATACACACAAGCCTTTTCTTGAAATTCAGTTCATCTCCACCTCACATTGTTTTGCAGCGATAGGTACCAACCAGATAATAGCTTGGATGCTGCTGAAAGACAAGGATTTAATATAATAATTTAACAACCCTGGGTATGCATTCTGTTATATGGGGCTGGAGTTTTGTGCACCTCTGTTAATTTTGAACATGCAGTGTTTGTTTGCGTTAGCATCTGTGGAAAACATGGATAGGTGACCTTTCACAGAGTGCTGGAGTAACTCAGCGGGTCAGGCAGCATCTGTGGAAAACATGGATAGGTGACGTTTCAGGTTAGGCCTCACTCCATTTAATTTATTTTCTCCTTCTTCTAAAGTGGATGCACTCACATTTTCCTTCATTATACTCCTTTTACCAATGTCTTACTCATTAAACCTGTCGACATTCCTTAATTGTGTAGGAAGGCTCTTGTCTCTTGAAGGGTCTCGACCTGAAACGTCGCCCATTCCTTCAATCCAGAGATGCTGCCTGTCCCGCTGAGTTACATTAGAATTTTGTGTCTGTCTACATTCCTTAATTGTCCATCAACATCCCGACCAATTATCCAGCATTACAATGAGTTTGCACTTTCAGACCTTTGAGCCAAAGCATAAAGCAGGGTAAGACATGCCTTGGACATGCCAGTGTGAAGAAGGGTCCCGACCCGAAACATCACCCATCCATTGTTTCCAGAGATGCTGCCTGACCCGCTGAGGTATTCCTGTGCCAAGGCTTCTTACCATGCATTGACAAATGGAGACACAAGGAACTCTGGATACTAGAATCTTCCATAAAACACAAGCAGGTCAGGCAACATCGGTGTAGGAAATGGAGAGATAGATTTTGGGTTGGGATCCTTCTTCAGACAGTCTGAAATCTAAAGCAAGCCCCTTACTGAAACATTGTCTGTCCCTGTCCTCCAGAGATGTTGCCTGACCCGCTGAGTTTCTCCAGAATTCTGTGTATGTGTTAATGTTTGCAGCATTACTGCCAGTACTCTCTCCCCAAACTACTCCTTGTCTTCCCAACAGATATTCATTAATAATGAATGGCACGACTCTGTGAGTGGGAAGACGTTTGCGACCTTCAACCCAGCATCGGGAGAGAGGATTTGTGACGTTGAAGAAGGTGACAAGGTAAAAGTGTTACTTTTTATTCTTATTTCTTCCAAGATTGCACAATGTTAGTTTTGCTGTTAATGATTAGATCGTGAACTAGGAAATGCATTTTGTGGCTTTGTTTTGTTTACATATTGGTGAGTTTTGAATATTCCAGGAATATTCTGGGGCACTGGGCTATTGATGTTTCCCACACAGCTGATTTGTATCAGTCATTGTTTCTAACCTTCTCCAAGCTGAATGTATCCGTCATTCTCATTGTCCTCTTGCACTATACACCCTCTTTCACAACATGAATTTGAAACAACCTCTCGTGGTGCAGCGTCTAACCCATCCCCACACCTTCATCTCTGGTCCTTGCATCCAATGGTGCTCAAACAACTTTGGTTCCATTTGTGCTTTTGCTGTATTTCCAAAATAACCATTATTTTCATGCAGTAAATATAATTTCTAATCTATGTTATTTGAAATATGGAGGAATTAAGTTACAGAACTGGCACAGAAGAGTCCAGTTTGGTTCAGCCGTGACCGTGAAAATAGTGGGCTAGGTTGGAAGGGCCGAGTGGCCTACACTTGTTTTATTGTGTACTCTGCTCCTGAAAATAAAAAGCTCCAGCAATTTAACTTCTTCCTTCATGGGACGTGTTTGTTGCTGGTGAGCTCAGCAGTGATTGGTGAGGTCAAATGTTTTTGTGAAGGCTTGGAAGGCGTCACGTTATACCCGGACAGTCCTTCTGATGAAGGTACCTCCACCCTACTATTGGGTAGGGAGCTCCAGGCTTTAGACCCAGCACTGAAGATGGAAGGGCAAGATGAGGGATGACTCGGGGAAATATTATTCTGCCATGTGGTCGGGTTGTGACGTCTCGACACGTCATTGGTGACTTATGCCGATGGCACACACTGAACGTGGGCCATCAAGACAAAGACCTCTTTGAATGGTTTATTGTGGGAGGAGCTGGGCTGTGGTAGGGATGTGCTGAGGAATGTGAAGGAACCTGCCTTGTTGTTGCTGGCCCAACCTCTGGCAGGGACCCTCCTTTACCTGTAATACCTGTAAATGCATTGACCTATGAAGCAGGTGTAACCAGAGCCAATCTCAACCTCAGTTTCTCCGTATCACAGTCTCTGTCTGTTGAAAGTGGGACTTGTCGATTTTAGTTAAGTTGCAAGACTTGAGTCAGGACTGGAAAGGAAGGACATGTTGAGGTTCTGATTGTAAAAATATTACATGGAAAATATTGTTGATTTATTTCAAAAGAACTGGTTTGTCCTGTTCTGAATGTGAGCACTTTAAACAGGTGGCTAGTTTTAGCAAAACTACATTGAATATTAAGACGGCCCTATGGAACACGGTTACACATGTTTATCTTTTACGATAAGCAGTAATTTCTGTCTCACTCCTCTGCTTTGCTGAATATATTTATGATAGTTTATTGTAACTGTTCCAGCGTTAAACTGCAAAAATACCACCGAGGGGAGCCTTTACTCCACAGAGATTCTCCGGATAAGTGAGCAAAAATACTTCATTATTGAGGCACAAGAGACTGCAGATGCTGGATACCCGAGTGAAACACACCGTGCTGGAGGAACTCAGCGGGTCAAGCAGCATCTGAACGGGCAGGCAACATTTTGGTTTGGACCCTTCTTCAGACCGATTGAAGTAGGGAGGAGGGGGAATGAGGTGGGGATGGAACAAAGTCTGGCAAGTGATAGGTGGATACAGGTGAGGGGATTTGACTGGCAGATGGGTGGTGTAAGTGGCAAAGGCTAGTGGTGAAAAGGAGACAAAAGGTTGTCGGATCAGGAAATTAATGCATGACTGTATGTGTTATTATTATCTGGATAATGTATCAAAGAAAGATGGCTGAGGGAAAGGAGATTAGGTGGCATTGGAATAATACAGATGGATCGATTTTTGAGTCCTCCCACTTCCTAGCTCTTTGTCCATAGCAATGTATTTGAAATACTTCTCAGTTCCTACACCCTCCCAGGCAATGAGTTCCATTTGCCCAGTAATCTTGGGTGAAGAATACGTTTCCACAACTCACCTCTCATTCATCCACCAATTAACTTGAATCCCTGCCCCTGGTTATTGACCAAAGATAGACACAAAATGCTGGAGTAACTCAGCGGGACAGGCGGCATCTCTGGGGAGAAGGAATGGGCGACGTTTCGGGTCGAGATCCTTCCTCAGACTTGACCTCTCTACTGAAGGAAGTAGGTCCTGTCAGTTCACTGTGTAAAGGTCTTCCATAGGTTTACACATCTCGGTTAAATCTCCCCCTTTAGCCTCTGTTCCCAAAGCAAGCACAGTCTAGCCAACCCCCTTAAAGCCCTGGGAAGAGCATTAGTAATTTCCTCTCTACCTTAGTGCTAACACATCCTTCCTGCACTATGCTGACCAGAACCGAACATGGTACTCGGAGGTCTGACCAGTGCTTCATTCAGTCCTTGCATGGTCTCCCTGCTCTTGCATGCCCTGCCTCTAGTGAAGGCAGTTGTCTCGGGTGCCTCCTTGGCCAGCCTATCTGTTTGACCTGCTACCTGGATCTGAGAACATGCCCTCCGCTATGTAATTACTGCTTCACATTCAGGGTTAGGGATCTGCTCGGACAATGTTATGGAGATTCAAGGACAAATGAGAATCCCTATTTCAGGATCTCATTACCTTTCACTAGCCTCTAACTATCACTCAGGCCGAGTGCACATCCACTCTGAGTCCGGCACTGAGCATCACAATGAGACTAGTTCACGTCCCCAGACATTGAAAAGATGCAACTGACAGACTGACACAAAGCAATGAACCAGGGTATTTCCAAAACCAAAGACAGACACAAGCTGGAGTAACTCAGCGGGACAGGCAGCATCTCTGGAGAGAAGGATACCCTTATTCAGACTCGACCCGAAATATCACCCATTCCTTCTCTCCAGAGATGCTGCATGTCCGCTGAGTTACTCCAGCGTTTTGTGTCTATCTTTGGTTTAAACCAGCATCCGCAGTTCCTTCTCACATCCTAAAACTACCCGGTGGCTTCCCACATCCCTGGCAACCAGGTGCCAAACCACTGCTCCCCATAGCTCAGCAATTCCTACCTCTCCACATTCTTCTGACCTGCCAATTCTTTATTCTCCTCAGATATTTTTTAATTTAAGTTTTATATTTATCATTAAAAGTTTTATTTTTATTAATTGGTTCTATGATTTATTATTAAAAGTTTATTGGATCCTCAATGACTATGGAGGATAAATGTGGCTGACCATATTGTGGTGGCTAACTGGGCAATGGGATTGTGATTGCAATGTTGATCGAGACATACATGTGACTTGAGTGATGTTTGGTGGCTTGTAAAAGCCATCACGATCCTTAACTGGGATGACTAATTTGGATGTGAATCTCCATGTTCTTGCAGTGGGTTGACACTAAACATCAGTATTTCTTAAAGGGTTGGATCTTGGTTTAATTTAGAGGTACAGTATGAAACAGGACCTTCAGTCTACGTCGACCATCAATCCATCTACGCTGACCACATTAGTCTGTGCTAGAGGCAATTTACAGACAGCTTAACCTGGAGATCCACTTGTCTTTGGGATGTGGGAGAAACTGGAACACACAGACCAAACCCATGTGGTCATGGGAGATGGTACAAAGTCTACAGACAGCACCTGAGGTCAGGATCGAACCCAGGTCTCTGGCGCTGTGAGGCAGCAGCTGTACCCACTGCATCACTGCGCCAATCACGACTCGATGAAATAGTCCTCTCAATAATAATTGAAGCCTAGTTCAGATTTTAAGAGTATTCATAGCAAAAGGATTAGAATTTGTTGACTAAAATTGGTCCTGGCATTCTGCTCTGACGTATTTCCATTCCTGGGACAATTATTTAGCCCATAGGAAAATCTCAGTGCTTTTCCCACATACTTGCCCTTACTAGCTGACGTGATTACTGTACTGCAACACCTTGTTATGTACAGTGAGATATGTAACGATCTGAGCAGACCAGCTTTGTGGAGCGTGGTAACTGAAGGCCATTGTACCCACACCTGTGTTTATGGTGTGGCCCAGAGCCAAGGTAAACACCAACAAAACTCAATCCCTTTACCTAGCAGCATGCGGCTATTTATACTTTAATTAGTCATGGTATTTATGAAGAAACAAAGCAGATATTTTCTGAAGGTGGATTTTATGACATACAATACCGTATCTGTGGTGTAGACCAACTATAAATCCCAGGCCACAGTAATGAAACATGTTTTCCACCAGATCATGCAGATGTATCTAGTTTTCAATGTGGTATTTTAGTAATTTGATGGATTTAATTACCGCTGACACGAACACTGACAACTGGCCAGAATTCCATTCATTTTTGGATGATTCTTAGTGTAAGGTGATTTATGATTTGCGTAATTAGATGGTGTCACAAATATCCAACTTGCAAATAGTTGCTGACCCTTGAATCCAACAGGCCCAGAGCTGGCTACTTTGTGGGATTATTTTTGCCAGTTTTACGCCAAAATGTATCTAGGAGCAAATTTCCTTCTGAGATTCATCAGCGGGTTACTGTCAGAGTGGTGGATGGGACAGAGGCACCTCCACTTGTTCAGTGGAGCAGCCTTAGCTCACAGTAAACCTGATGTGCAATCCACAACACATTAATGCTCCAAGAAATGTTTAAAGAATTTTTCAATAGAAAGATGTTAGATATAGAAATCCAAACTAGTATTCATTAACAACTGGATACAGTATATGTTTCATTAGTTTAATTATGGGCGTGTTAGGGCGAACATAGACATTCAATAAAGTGAAAGAATGGCTGGAACTGTATACATGTGATATGGGCAGATATATATCAACTAATGAATGGTTTCTGCTCAATAATATGGGGCGAGTTTATTCTGATTATAGTTTCCAATTCCAAATTCTATTTAATTGATTTATTGAAACTTGGTTTTGTGGGTGAAGATTTGGATGGGCTTGTAAAGATTGGTTTAATTTAGAAATACAGCATGGAAATAGGCTCTTCGGTCCACCGACTCCACACTGACCTGCGATCACCCGTTATGCGACCTGGGAATCTATTACATTAATATCAATAACAAATATTTTATAATGCATTAAAGAATGGTAACCAGGGACAATTCATATCACTGTGTATTATATAACACAGTATTTTATAGGATTGGGATAACCAAAGTAGACACATCTGAAGAAGGGTCCCAACTCGAAAAGTCATGTTCTCCACAGATGCTGCCTGACCCGCTGAGTTACTCCAGCACTCTGTGAAACGTCACCTATCCATGTTCTCCACAGATGCTGCCTGACCCACTGAGTTACTCCAGCACTCTGTGAAACGTCACCTATCCATGTTCTCCACAGATGCTGCCTGACCCGCCGAGTTACTCCAGCACTCTGTGATTTGGAGAAAACCAAAACTACATCAAATCACCTCTGTACTTGTTGACGTTTGTAAAGAGCAGCGTACGGAGTTCTCAGGAACAGAAACCCAGGGACGGCCTGTACACAGCTTACGGGGTTTCAATGGAATATTAAGTTGATAACATCTTTATCCAAGAACACCGAGATTTGCTAGTAATGTCAGTGCAGACAAGAACTTGTAAAGTAAAAAAGGAAAATGCCAAAGGAATCAAATGCTGTGCCAATGGGAAATTGTCCACTGTGAGTGGAACTTACAAAAACATCCTGATCCAGCAATAATGTCTGAGTTCCCTTCATGTAATTTCAACAAGTGCTTGGTTTGAAATCTAATTCTTTGTCTCAAACCTACAGCAGAGTGTTCTAAGGTAAGAACAGTGAGTTTGTTTCCACATCAGGTTTCAAGGGCAGTGGTCCTGAATTTATCTGTGACCAGTGGCAGTATTAGTCAGGACTGAGATATGTATAACTGGTGTGAAGGGATTAATCTTTTAAGCTTGTGGTTACGCATGAAGAGCTTTGATAAGATTAATTTTGAAGATCTGGTGTGTTTATTGATCTTGACCATTGAAAGAAGGGGAGGGGGAGGAGGACGAGGGGGGGGGGGGGGGGGGGGGGGGGGGGAGGAGCAGGGGGGGGAGGGGGACGGAGGCTGAGGGCAATGCCAAATGGAGATGACGGAATATTAAGAATGAGGTGGAGGTAACTGGAGGCGAGAGGGAGGTGGCACAAGTTAACTCTTCACACTGATAGACTTTGTAACTAGTTATTGTCTCCTTACCGACACTGGACTAATGATGTCAATAACTGGGTGCTGCTTTACAGGATGATGTTAATGCTGTCCCGTCTAATCACTATGAGGACAGGAAGGCTCAGAGAACTCTGGGAGGTGGAAAGTCATAAATCTGAAACATTAACTCTGTTTCTCTCTCCATTGATGATGCCTGACTCTCTAAATGTTTAATAAGTTTCTGTCTTTATTATTCATTGCCTCAATGCAAAGGTATTTTCATGGCGCAGTATTAGAGCCATTGACACAATAGGAGGGCTGAGCTGCCTGTCCCTGTCTACCAGTGTTGCCTCCATTGGAAATGGTTCTGCAGTCATTACACTAAACCTCAAATTCAAAGCGAGTGCTACATTAGGGTGGTACAGCGGGCAGAACTGCTGTCTCACTGCATCAGAGACACTGGTTCGATCCTGACTACGGGTATTGTCTGTGTGGTGTTTGCACGTTCTCTCTCTGACCGCTATGGTTTCCTCTGGATGCTCCAGTTGCCTCCCACATCCCAAAGACGTGCAGGTTTGTAGGTTAATTGTGTTCTGTAAGTTGTCCCGAGTGTGTAGGGAGTGGAAGTGAAAGTGGGATAATGTGAATTAGTGTGAGTGGGAGATTGATGGTTGACATGAACTAGTGGGCTGAAGGGCCTGTTTCCATTGATGTATTCCTCAATGAATCAACCAATTGCTGCCAGGATGAATTGCTAAAACCACAGATATTACGGTGGCCTCACTGTAAGTGCTCCATCTTTACCATGTGCCTTTTGTTTGCAGGCTGATGTGGACAAGGCGGTGCAGGCAGCTCGGGCAGCGTTCCAGCAGGATGCTCCCTGGAGACAGCTGGACACGTCTACTCGGGGGAGACTCCTGTGTAGATGGGCAGACCTTCTGGAGCGTGACCGGAACATTCTAGCTGTGAGTCAAGATCATGTGACTATACCACTAGTCTACTCAGTGACTGACCACGTTTAATCCTCACTTCTGTCTTTGTCACCCGAGCGGTTTCATTATTCCCTGCATTTACAAAACTCAAATTTCACTTTTTAAAACGCCCAATTTTACGTAAATTTAAATTATAGATCGTCATAGAGTCACCCAGCATGGAAACAGGCACTTTGGCCCAATTGGCCCACACCGGTCAACATGTCCCATCTACACCAGTCCCACCTGCTCACATTTGGCCCATATCCCTCTAAACCTGTCCTAACCATGTAGTTGTCCAAATATTTCTTAAATGTTTCGATAGTCCCTGCCTTCAACTACCTCCTCCGACAGCTTGGTATAAACCAGCGTCTGTGGTTCTTTGTTTCCATATTCTAGGGTTGAGTGTGATCCTGCTGATTCAGCCCATGGTGTAGTGACTGCCCCCCTCACAACTTCTAACCAGAGATCATCCGGTCATCCTCACATTTCTTCCCTAGTGCTGCCATCAGACAGCACTAGGTACCGAATAAAGTATTAGAGTTAATAGAATAATACGATTATCCCACATCACAGCACAAGATGACAAGTTAAATTAATTTTCACTAAATGAATGCGGATTATTACTGAGATATGTTTCCATGAAACAAAGGGCTTTATAAATTAAAGGAATGATAGACAATGAGGTATCTGAGCAGTAGATAAACCCTTTTGTTTTGCTGATGATTCTATTACTGAAAAAGAGAAAAATGATACAAGGACATTACAAATACTTTGTACATCAGAGGAACAGCACAGAGTAATTCAATAGCAAACAAATAGCTTTGAGTCAAGTTCCAATGCACCTGGCCCAGACCACATCGTCTGCAAACTTTGTTCTTTTTATGTTAACATGAATAAAGAACAATCACAACTCTGATTGCAAATATTTAGCTTGTCAGTGACTGCCCCCATTGTCACACAGCACTGCCACCAAGGCAGCCGATTGACATCGATGAACCGTACAGCACGAAAACAGGCCCTTCGGCCCACATCTGTGCTCAACATGATGGCATGTTAAACTAGTCTCCTCTGCCCTCCATTCCCCACATATCCATTTGTTTATCTACAAGGGTATTAAAGCTTCTTAAACACCACTTCGTATCTGCCTCCACACCACCCCTGGCAGTGTGTTGCAGGCACCCACCACCCTCTGTGAGAATAAACATGCCCACACATCTCTTTTAAATGGCCCTTTCACTTTCAGCGCGTCCCTCTAGTCTTTGACATTATCACTCTGGGATAATGATTCTGACTATCCACCCTATCTACGCCGCTCATCATTGTCTGTATCTCTACCAGGGCTTCCCTCAGCCTCCTGAGAAAACAATCCAAGGTTTTCCAATCTCTCTTTATAGCTGATACCTGTGATCAATCAAGGGCTTGTATATGTGTAAATTATCCCCCTTTTGAACCTCTGTCTGCGACTGATTAAATGTACACGGGTTTGTCACTGTTCAACACCTGCATTATGCATATTGCACCAACCACATTACCAAAACAACCAAGTTATTATAACATTAGAGTCCAGGAGACACACCATTCAGAAACAGGCCCTTCTGCCCACCACTTCAAGTACTCTCCATACCAGGCGGGTCAGGCAGTATCTCTGGAGAAAAACAATGGGTGACGTTTCGGGTCGGGACCCTTCTTCAAACTTCAGCAACTGCAGTTCTGTGTTTCCACCCATCTATGCCAGAGCCATTTGCCAGGACTTGATCTGATTCTTTGTATTAATCAAATGCTCACCTCGATGTTGGTTAAACATTGTGAGAGTCTCTGCCTCCACCATCCGCTCACGCTGTGCTTCTAGATTCCAGCTGCCTCTGGGTGTAAAATCCTCAAACATTGTTTGTTCCACGCTGATGTCTGGAGGTTGGCTGCTGGATGTTGAAACAATGGTGGCAGAACTAAAACAATCTAAAACTATAAATCACGTTAGCCCGTTCTGAAACGTACGTCTGAAAGGCGATAACGTGCTTGGCTGATATTGACCACACTTCATTATTGATCTAGTTCCTCTGGTCACTGGGCGATTTCTCTGGACACAGTGGAAGTGCATTTTTTCTTTCTCTTGTTGTTTCTGAAGCATGAGAGGCCACTTGGGTTTCTGTGTATCAATACCTTACTCCACTATTACCGACATGAGGACTGCCATATTGTCCCACCACGCAGGTCCATGTGTCCTTGGCAACCAGCAGGAAGTATGTTGGATAACATTAATGACCATGCCGCCTCCGTCAGTGACATGAGCAAGGGAGGCAGGAGCAGTGAGAGAGAGAGAATGGGCAAGGAAGGAGAGGGGCACTTAGTGGGAGATAATGGGTGAGGAAGGCAGGAGCAGTGAGATTGTTGAAACCCCAGGGCTGCCAGAATGCGCAGAGACCGAGTGTTTATCTATCATCATACATAACGAGTTGCTTCAAGCCGTAATGTGGTAATGTCCCCACTGTCTCCCTGAAGCTCTGCTCTACCCTGCATTGAGCAACTTGGCATGGAGCCACTGTCACAGATACCTTGGCTGCTGTACTCCTCTAACACTGCAGTTTCCCAAGGGTGTAGGATATCATGATTTGTACACATGGGCTCTTTCAGTTTGAATCGGGGCAAGCCTGAGAAAGAGGAAAGGACAATAGTTGATGCAGATAGTGGTATTGTCATTTTGGATGGTCACCATTAGTGTAGGAGATACTGGGAAACTGGATCACCGTCTGTTCAACAAAGATGAACAATTTATGGATGTTTGATAGAGAAACCCATTTTCCTATTTGATCTTGTCGGATAAAACCAGTTAACATGATAAGCATCAGATGTTATATTGAGCGGTAAATCAAAACAAGAGCATTTTGTGAGCGGTGTTTTGAAGTCTAGAAGTAATGATTCTTTTACTACGCCCAACCTACCCACACCGACTAACATGCTCCATCTACACTCGTCCCACCTGCCTGCGTTTGGCCCACGTCCCTCTAAACTATCCTATCCATTGTAGTACCTGCCTCAACTATCCCCTCCAGCTGCTCGTTCCATACACCCACCACCGTTTGTGTAAAAAAAAGCTAACCCTCGAGTTACCATTAAATCTTTCCCCCTCATCCTAAACTTCTGTCCTCTTATTTCCGACACCCCCAACTCTGTGCAGTTACCCAATCTATTCCTCTTATAATTTTGTACACTTCTATATGACCCCATGACTTTATTCCGTTCTGTTCCAATAATGCATCACCATGTGGCCACGCAGCAAGACCGCAACAATCTTCTTACTTGAGGTAAACATTGGCAAAGTAGGAATTGTATTACAAAATTGGCAGATGGTGACCAATTCCACCGAGAAAAAGTCGAACCACTTGTGGGGTGCCGTCTCATTCAGGGGGCGCAGGTTATCAGGGAGAAAGAAGACTCAAAATGATGAAGCAACTCAGTGGGTCATGCAGCATATCTGGAGAACAAGGTTCTGACCCGAAACGGCACCTATCCACTTTCTCCACAGATGCTGCCTGACCCGCTGAGTTACTCCAGCACTCTGTGAAACGTCACCTATCCATGTTCTCCACAGATGCTGCCTGACTGAGTTACTCCAGCGCTCTGTGAAACGTCACCTATCCATGTTCTCCACAGATGCTGTCTGACTCCAACACTTTGTGTCTTATTATTTTGTAAACCAGCATTTGCAGTTCCTTGTATCTACGAGTGAATTGGGCCTATTTTCAGGGCTAACTGATTAATGGTCCAATCTATTCTAAATCCACTCCAATTTGAACTTGTCAGACGCTTGAAACATTGGACACGGGCAAACCGTTCCTGCAATCATTTGCCATCGACTTGGAAGGATGTATAAGGACACTACGCTACTATGCTGGCTGGGCAGATAAAATCCATGGGAAGAGTATACCAGTGGGTGAGTCTCACATTTTTCATGAAATTCTACTGTTTACTCAAGTAAATCTGGCAACGCTATCGTACTAACCAACCAGAGCCTGCAATATTATCTTCAGAAATTCCCTGGACTGCCTCGGCCACCAATGAGATCTCCGGGCTGGTTCTGTGATCATCACTCTGACTGTATCCAAGCAATGACTCTTTGTCGACCCTGTCCATTCCTCAAAGAATTCCGGCAAGATCTCCCCTTCACGAAACCATGCTGACTTTGCACTATTCATCATGAGCTACTAACTACTCTGGAACCTCATCCTTAATAATGGACTCTAACATCTTACTAACCACTGAGGTCAGGGTAAGTGGCCTATAGGTTCCCCTCTTTTACCCTGGTCCCTTCTTACACAGCAGAGTAACGTTTACAATGTTTTAGTCCTCTGCGACCACTCCTGACTCTAGTGATTCCTGAAAGATCACGACTAACTCCTCCACAATCTCTAAAGCAATCTCTTTCAGAGTCCATCCATCCAAGTGACTTATCCACCTTCAGCCCTTTAAACTTCCCAAGTACCTTCTCCCTGGTAATAGCCTCTCCACTATCTCCCACCCCCTGAGTCTCTCCAGCATGTTGCTGGTGTCTTCCACTGTGAAGACTGACAATAAAATCATGTTTAATTCATCTGCCATTTCTTCATTCCTCATTACTACTTCTCCAGCATCATTGTCCAGTGGTCCAATGCCCTCTCTTGCCTCTCTTTATATATCCAAATAAACTTTTGATGCCCTCTTTATATATTATTGGCAAGCATACTTTCATATTTCTTCTTTTCTCCCCTTATTGCCTTTTTGGTTGCCTCTGTTAGTTTTTAAGTTCCCAATCCTCTAGCTTCACATTAATCTTTTAGTTTAATACAGTCATTGATTACCTTTGAGCCAAGGTCGCCTCATTCACCCCTGAGAATCTTTTTTCCTCTTTGGGATGAAAAGATCCAGAATCTTTCGAATTATTCCCCAAAACTCCGTCATTGCTGTTCCACCGTCATTCCTACGAGGACACGCAGGACCCTGCTAGGACACGGACACGCAGTGACGTGTGACATGGACACGCAGTGACATGTGACACAGACTGGGACACGCAGTGACGTGTGACATGGACACGCAGTGACATGTGACACAGACTGGGACACGCAGTGACATGTGACACAGACACACAATGACGTGTGACACAGACTGGGACACGCAGTGACATGTGACACAGACTGGGACACGCAGTGACATGTGACAGACACACAATGACGTGTGACACAGACTGAGACACGCAGTGACATGTGACACAGACTGGGACACGCAGTGACATGTGACAGACACACAATGACGTGTGACACAGACTGGGACACGCAGTAACATGTGGCACAGACACAATGACATGTGACACAGACATGCAGTGACACGTGACAGAGACTGGGACATGCAGTGACGTGTGACACAGACACGCAGTGACGTGTGACACAGACTGGGACATGCAGTGACGTGTGACACAGACACGCAGTGACGTGTGACACAGACTGGGACACGCAGTGACGTGTGACACAGACACGCAGTGACGTGTGACACAGACTGGGACACGCAGTGACGTGTGACACAGACACGCAGTGACGTGTGACACAGACTGGGACACGCAGTGACGTGTGACACAGACACGCAGTGACGTGTGACACAGACTGGGACATGCAGTGACGTGTGACACAGACAGGGACATGCAGTGACGTGTGACACAGACACACAATGACGTGTGCAGAGATGCCTCATCACACATTCATTAATCATCCAGCTTCACACGCCTTTCCTCTGGCATGGTGCCTACATATTTCTCAGCACTATGTTTACTGCCTGACACTTAATGACAGACGTACAAACGATGCCCGTGTGTTGGTTCCAATATCCTGAGGTGTTTAAAATGCCACAGCATTAGAAGACTGTGCAACATGACATTCTGGAGGATTGTTCTCACATTGATGATGCTGAATAAGTACTTTGATTCAAGTTTTGGTTGCTTGTCATTCTTGTCCTTTATTTCGGCAGATGGAGACTTTGTCATGTTTACAAGACATGAGCCAATTGGTGTGTGTGGTCAGATCACCCCGGTAAGTAGGCAACTTGCTGCAAGGACTTCCAGTCTCCAGCTCGCTGTATAAAGCTGCTTTCTGATATCTGTTTCAGACAACAATGGGTAGATTACTGAGGCAGGCGGCTTCAGTGTGTTCGCACTTCAGCTGACCAAACCATGAGATACACTCCAGGATGCTTCTTGTGTCATTATCTCAGCTCCTCATCATAAACTCCTCCCTCTCTCACTTATTCAGGTTCATAAGTTCTAGGAGCAGAATTTGGCCATTCGGCCCATCAAGTCTACTCTTCTATTCAATAATGGCTTGATCTATCTTTTCCCTCTTAAACTCATTCTCCTGCCTTCTCCCCATTACCTCCTGACACCCATACTAATCAAGAATCTATCAGTGCCTTAAACATATCCATTGACGTGGCCTCCACAGCCGTCTGTTGCAATGAATTCACAGGTTCACCACCCTCTGGCTAAAGAAATTCCTCCTCATCTCCTTCCTAAAGGTACATCCTTTTATTCTGGCCCAGTGCTGTCAAATGCCCAGCCCATCCCTCAGATATGGGGCCCAAAACAACTCACTCCAGTGCAGTCTATCTCACTCACTAACCAACCCCAACACCTCCGCCCTTCCCATGTTTATGGGTTTCTTTGTTTCTTTCCTCAGTGGAATTTCCCTCTGCTGATGTTCGTTTGGAAGGTGGCACCTGCTCTGTGCTGTGGGAACACAGTGGTGATTAAACCAGCTGAGCAGACCCCACTGACGGCCCTCTACATGGGAGCGTTAGTTCGAGAGGTCAGTAACAGACATCTCTGTCAGTACTCTACATGGGAGCATTAATTAGGGAGGTCAGTAACAGTGTGAGTCTGATGAAAGTCTCAACCTGAAACATCACCCATTCCTTCTCTCCAGAGATGCTGCTTGTCCCGCTGAGTTACTCCAGCTTTGTGTGTCTATCTTCAACATCTCTGAGAGTACTGTACATGGGAGACACACAAAAAGCTGGAGTAACTCAGTGGGACAGGCAGCATCTCTGAAGTAAAGGAATGGGTGACGTTTTGGGACGAGACCCATCTTCACACAGGTCAGGGATAAGGGAAACGAGTATATGGGAGAAATAGAGTGTTAATCCGGCAGCCTGTATAAGCAAAATATAATCCTATAATTATTTGAGTTAAAGAAAATATAAATAACAGAAATACAGATTATTCTAAGAACACTTTGTGTATAATGCAGACAGGCAGAGTCCCGTCATTTATGAGACCGTGTCCTTAGATGCAGTTGGCGTTACAGTGCCACAGAGATGTTTCTGTGATGAACATTTAACACACATTGCCACACTAATCCTACGCAAAGTCATGTTATTCTCCTGACATTCTCACCAACCTACCCCCCCACTCACCAACATTTTGTTATTAATTTCCACACTAGCTGGCAAATTCACCAACAAACCGCACGTCTTTGGGATGTGGGAAAAAAACGGAGCACCCGGGGAAACCCATGAGGTCACTGGGAGAATGTGCAAACAATGCACAGATAGTGTCCCTGGTCAGGATTCAACCTGAATAACAGAGGCTATGAGGCAGCAGCTCTACCTGTTGCATCGCTATGTTGAAGGAATGAATGATACTTCATTGTCACGTGACAAGTCTTTGTTGACACATTCCATTGTGGTCGCCCCACACTGGCTCCTCCTTTGTTCTACCTCAGAGTAAATGGGTGCTCTATTGTAGGTGGGGATGGAGCAAGCTGAAGAGCCTGGTTCCATGAAGCTTTGACTTTGTGGCTGTAAATACTTGGACCTCCTTGGGCTGTTCAGTGCTCCAGCACAGAGCTGCCTCTTGTGGGATACACTGCCCCCTGCTGTCCAGATCCCCAGCTGCAGGTTGAAGTGTGAGCCTCCAGACCAGGGGCAACGTTGGCCCAGAGAAACACCATGGCATTGACAGCTGGGACCCCCAGCAAGAACATGTGCGATTGGGGGGGGACGGGTTTGTGGAGGGGAGGGGAGGGGGAGAGATTGTGTCACCTCCTCACGGTTCTTCAGAACCATTGCTGCCCTCTCCTGAGCTCTACCTCTGAGAATACAGTGGCATCCACAATGAACTCTAGAAACTAAACTAAAAAATCACAGCATGAAACTCAGATGTTCTAATAGTTAGATGGTGGAATGTAACATTTCCATGGAATATTCAATTGAGTTTCAGTATAAACATTACCCTGCATTAATGTCCATAGTCAGTGTAAAATCTGCTGTTACTCTTGAGGCTGCAAGTGGTCGCAGATTCCAATCTTTAACTTTCAAATCCATTTCTTCATTTCAGGTTCCATTCCCTCCCGGTGTGGTGAACATCGTTCCAGGATTCGGACCCACTGCTGGGGCGGCAATAGCCTGCCACAGAGACATCGATAAAGTTGCCTTCACTGGCTCTACCGAGGTATCACAGCACCTGTAGAAACACACACTATCACACCAATGCACGGAGACCCAACGTCTCACTAATTCAGTCCAATGTATCTCTGGTGAAGACAAGGTCAGAGACATTGATCATCACATCAGGGAGGACAGTGAGGGAGGTGTTGGATCTCGTGCTGACCTCATTGTCTTCCTGTTGCCGTGTTGACAGGTGGGAAAGTCCATCATGGAAGCGGCCTCCAGAAGTAACCTGAAGAGAGTGACCCTGGAGCTTGGTGGCAAGAACCCCCTCATCGTGTTCGCCGACTCTGATTGTAAGAAAAAACCTCTTTTGTCTTTTTTAATGAATTTCATGATTTACATCAAACCATGATCAAAATGTGTTTCAGTCGATTAAAACTCAGGGTGTTATAAATCTTGTGAATTACCAAACTCTGGTGGCATAGACAGGGGCAAGCAAGGACAATTTGGACGCACCCTGGGTCTGCATGGCTGAGTTGGGCCGAGCGGCCTCTTTCCGCGCTGGATGTTCTTTGACTGTGAATGTGACTTTACGGGTTAAGCGCATTCATCTCTGAGATCAGTCGATTGTTGGGTGAAGGGGAAAAGATTTAATAGGAATCTGAGGGTTCATGTTTTCACACAGAGAGTGGTGGGTGTATGGAACGAGCTGCCTGAGAAGGTAGTTGAGGCTGGGACTATTCCATCGTTTAAGAAACAATTGGACAGGATGGGACAGGTTTGGAGGGATATGGACCAAACGTGGGCAGGTGGGACTAGTGTAAATGGGACATGTTGGCTGGTGTGGGCACATTGGGCCGAAGGGCCTGTTTCAGTGCTGGGTGAAAGTTGGAACTGTTGAGAAACTATATTCCAGAATGCAGGAGCTTTCCCATTGCTTGACCCTTTGTACGAGTCAGGTTGGACTGTATTTGTGTATAGTATGCCTGATTAGATTGGGGAGCAGACAGACAAAGGCGTTTCAGTGTTCTCTGCAGCTCAGTACATGTGGTAATAACCTGGGCCTATTTCCCCCTCAGTGGGCTTGGCTGTGGACTGCGCCTCACAAGGGGCTTTCTTCAACCAGGGCCAGTGCTGCACGGCGGCAGCTCGCATCTTTGTGGAGGAGCCGGTGTACAAGGAGTTTGTGCAGCGCAGTGTGGACAGGGTGAAGAGGAGAGTGGTTGGCAATCCATTCGACCCCAAAACTGAACAAGGACCACAGGTAAGAGGACGTTACCTGGAGCAGTCACCAGTGTGGAGAGTGGGGTTGATGTAGAGTGACGCGGGGCTTGCAGAGTGACACAGCTCTAATGCAAAACTGTGATGGGGAAAGACCTCATGGAATGGGGGGGGGGGGGGGTGGATTATCTTGGTTAGTGCGTACAGGTGAGACTAATCTGTGCAGTGCAGTAGCTTGGTTCATCCCAGTGATACAAAGTGAATGATCCCAGAGGTGAGGGAGTAGTCAAGGAGAGAATGGATTATCCCATGAGAGAATGGTTTAACATCAGCGGTGGAGACATTATTCTGGGAGAGGGTGGGTTTTGCAAGAACAAGTTGTATTATCCTGGGGAGAGGGAGATGAATCTGTGAGATAAGGAGAGAGCGTGTGTGAATTGTGAAGCCAGCGGATGGAATATAGGTGAGAGGGGACAGAGGAAGGGGAAATGGAGGAATGGGTGTGCATGCAGGTGCGGTACAGGGAAGGGGGTGGGGGTGGATAAGGGGGGGCGCAGACCGGGATTGGGGGAGAAGGGGGCGCGGGGGGGGAGAAGGGGGGTCGGGAGGGAGAGGGGAAACAGGGCGGGGGGTTGTGGGGGAAATGGGGGCGGGGAGGGCAGCGAAGGGGGGCTGGGGGGGGAGAAGGGGAGCTTAGGGGGGGGTGTTTATAGGTTAATTACCTAAACCAGGTTGTAGGTTAGTTTCTAACACGGGTAAATCTTTAAATTGTCTCACTCTGAGATTTTCTATCACTCTGAGCATAATGTGGAATGTCCAGGACTGCACGGTCACTCTACGGTCAGTGTAAACGGCCGTGATGTGTATCGGGCAGCTTATCCCATTGTATACCATGGTCCTGAGGCACTAGAGGTGCCCTGTTGTGCAGGTTGAGGGGTGTTTCAGCAACATTCGAGCTGATTGACTCTCATTGCATGTAGCTGAAACTGGTAGCAGATAAACTTCCCTAAATCAGGTTGACATGGATTGAATTGATTGAAAGGTACAGCCTGGAAACAGGCCCTTTGGCCCACTGAGTCCACGCCGACCTTGATCACCTGTTCACACCAGTTCCTCATCCTGTAGCAATTTAAACTACAAAAACCGCGTGTCTCAGGGATGTGAAAGGAAACTGGACACCCTGCGGAAACAAATCTGGTCATGGGAAGAACATGCAAACTCCACACAGACAGCACCCAAGGTCAGGATCAAACCTGTGTCTCAGGTGCTCTACCCACTGCGCCACTGTGCTATCCAGACACAATAAACTCAGTGCCTTCACAAGTTTACTTAAATAGAGAAAACATTACATTCTTGTTTACGTTCAAACAGGATTAGATTACACTATTCCATGTGATATTCGGTGACCATCATTGAACATAATTTCTAAAGTTATTTAGACAGATATATGAACAGGAAGGGTTTGAGGGATCTGGGCAAATGGGACTAGCCCTGAATGCCAACTTGGTCGGCATGGACAAGTTGGGCCAAAGGGCCTGTTTCCATGCTGTACAACTTTGTGACTTTATAAAGCAGTTTACACCAGTATTGCCGGTGGCCTCACACCTCTTCACCACCTCTATTTCTCTCCACCCACACAGATCGACCAAGACCAGTTTGACAAAATCCTGGAGCTGATCGAGAGTGGCAAGAGTGAAGGAGCACGGCTGGAATGTGGCGGCGGTGCCTACGGGGACGAGGGCCACTACATTCAGCCCACCATCTTCTCAGAGGTGACGGACTCCATGCGCATCGCTAAGGAGGAGGTACGTATGTCCACGGCAACCAGACACTTCAATGAGAACCTTACATCCACCAGTACACGTACGTAACCAGTATCTGTCCTGTGCTGCAGATCTTTGGGCCAGTCCAAGTGATAATGAGGTTTAAGAGCATGGAGGAGGTGATCAGAAGAGCCAACAGCAGTGAGTTTGGGCTGACTGCAGGAGTGTTCACCACTAGCATCGATCGAGCAATGGCCGTAGCCAAGGCCCTGCAGTCCGGAACCGTCTGGTAAACCTCAACAGCACGGAAACAGGCCCTTGGACCCACTGAGTCCGTGTCGACCATCGATCACCCGTTTGCACTAGTTCTATGTTATCCCATTTTCCCATCCACCCTGCACACTTGGGACAACGCTCTCATCTATCGGTTACCCTTCTTAATCAGGCCCTCGCTGTCAAGAAAGATTGGCTTTGAGAGTCATAGAGTGATACAGCTTGGAAACAACTTGCCCATGTCATCCAACACGCCCCATCTACACGTCCCACCCTGACCAACACGTCCCATCTACACGTCCCACCCGACCAACACGCCCCATCTACACTAGTCCCATCCCGACCAACACGCCCCATCTACACGTCCCACCCCGACCAACACGCCCCATCTACACGTCCCCACCCGACCAACACGCCCCATCTACACTAGTCCCACCCCGACCAACACGCCCCATCTACACGTCCACCCCGACCAACACGCCCCATCTACAGTCCCACCCTGACCAACACGCCCCATCTACACTAGTCCCACCCGACCAACACGCCCCATCTACACTAGTCCCACCCGACCAACACGCCCCATCTACACTAGTCCCACCCCGACCAACACGCCCCATCTACACTAGTCCCACCCGACCAACTCGCCCCATCTACACTAGTCCCACCCCGACCAACACGCCCCATCTACACTAGTCCCACCCGACCAACACGCCCCATTACACTAGTCCCACCCGACCAACACGCCCCATCTACACTAGTCCCACCCCGACCAACATGCCCCATCTACACTAGTCCCACCCCGACCAACACGCCCCATCTACACTAGTCCCACCCCGACCAACACGCCCCATCTACACTAGTCCCACCCGACCAACACGCCCCATCTACACCAGTCCCACCCCGACCAACACCCCCATCTACACTAGTCCCACCCCGACCAACACGCCCATCTACACTAGTCCACCCCGACAACACGCCCCATCTACATTAGTCCCACCCGACCAACATGCCCCATCTACACTAGTCCCACCCTGACCAACACGCCCCATCTACATTAGTCCCACCCTGACCAACATGCCCCATCTACACTAGTCCCACCCTGACCAACACGCCCCATCTACACTAGTCCCACCCCGACCAACACGCCCCATCTACACTAGACCCACCCCGACCAACACGCCCCATCTACACTAGACCCACCCCGACCAACACGCCCCATCTACATTAGTCCCACCCCGACCAACATGCCCCATCTTACACTAGTCCCACCCTGACCAACACGCCCCATCTACACTAGTCCCACCATGACCAACATGCCCCATCTACACTAGTCCCACCTGACCAACACGCCCCATCTACACTAGTCCCACCCCGACCAACACGCCCCATCTACACTAGACCCACCCCGACCAACAACGCCCCATCTACACTAGACCCACCCGACCAACAGCCCCATCTACACTAGTACCACCCTGACCCAACGCCCCATTCTACACTAGTCCCACCCCGACCAACACATGCCCCATCTACACGTCCCACCCCGACCAACATGCCCCATCTACACTAGTCCCACCCCGACCAACATGCCCCACCTACACTAGTCCCACCCCGACCAACACGCCTCATCTACACTAGTCCACCCCGACAATACTCCCCATCTACACTAGTCCCACCCCGACCAACATGCCCCATCTACACTAGTCCCACCCGACCAACACGCCCCATACACTAGTCCCAACCCGACCAACAGCCCCATCTACACTAGGCCCACCCCTTGACCAACACCCCCATCTACACTAGTCCCACCCCGACCAACACGCCCCATCTACATTAGTCCCACCCCGACCAACAGCCCATCTACACTAGTCCCACCCTGACCAACACGCCCCATCTACACTAGTCCCACCGACCAACACGCCCCATCTACACTAGTCCCACCCGACCAACACGCCCCATCTACATTAGTCCACCCCGACCAACATGCCCCATCTACACTAGTCCCACCCTGACCAACACGCCCCATCTACATTAGTCCCACCCGACCAACATGCCCCATCTACACTAGTCCCACCGACCAACACGCCCCATTACACTAGTCCCACCCCGACAACACGCCCCATCTACACTAGACCCACCCCGCAACACGCCCCATCTACATAGACCCACCCCGACCAACACGGCCCATCTACATTAGTCCCACCGACCAACATGATCTACACTAGTCCCACCCTGACCAACACGCCCATCTACATTAGTCCACCCTGACCAACATGCCCCACTACACTAGTCACCCTGACCAAACACGCCCATCTACACTAGTCCCACCCCGACCAACACGCCCCATACACTAGACCCCCCCGACCAACATGCCCCATCTACACAGACCCACCCGACCAACCGCCCATACATAGTCCCACCCTGACCAACACCCCCATCTCTAGTCCCACCCCGACCAACACGCACCATCTACACGTCCCACCCCGACCAACATGCCCATCTACACTAGTCCACCCCGACCAACATGCCCCACCTACACTAGTCCCACCCCGACCAACGCGCCTCATCTACACTAGTCCCACCCCGACCAATACGCCCAATCTACACTAGTCCCACCCCGACCAACATGCCCATCTACACTAGTCCCCACCCCGACCAACACGCCCCACTACACTAGTCCCAACCCGACCACAGGCCCCATCTACACTAATCCCACCCTGACCAACACGCCCCATCTACACTAGTCCCACCCCGACCAACACGCCCCATCTACTTAGTTCCCACCGACCACACGCCCCATCTAGTCCACACCCTGACCAACACGCCCCATCTACACTAGTCCCACCCTGACCAACACGCCCATCTACACTAGTCCCCCCGACCAACACGCCCCATCTACACTAGTCCCACCCTGAACCCCAACACGCCCCATCTACACTAGTCCCCACCTGACCAACACGCCCCATCTACACTTGTCCCACCCTGACCAACACGCCCCATCTACACTAGTCCCACCCGACCAACACGCCCCATCTACACTAGCCCCACTCCGACCAACACGCCCCATCTACACGTCCCACCCTGACCAACACGCCCCATCTACACTAGTCCCACCCTGACCAATACGCCCCATCTACACGTCCCACCCTGACCAACACGCCCCCATCTACACGTCCCACCCTGACCAACACGCCCCATCTACACTAGTCCGACCACCCTGACCAACACGCCCCATCTACACTTGTCCCACCCCGACCAACACGCCCATCTACACTAGTCCCACCCCGACCAACACGCCCCATCTACACGTCCCACCCCGACCAACACGCCCATCTACACTAGTCCACCCGACCAACATGCCCATCTACACAAGTCCCACCCTGACCAACACCCCCATCTACACTAGTCCCACCCCGACCAACACGCCCCATCTACACTAGTCCCACCCTGACCAACGCCCCATCTACACTAGTCCCACCCCGACCAACACGCCCCATCTACATTAGTCCCACCCCGACCAACACGCCCCATCTACACGTCCCACCCTGACCAACACGCCCCATCTACACTAGTCCCACCCTGACCAATACGCCCCATCTACACGTCCACCCTGACCAACACGCCCCATCTACACGTCCCACCCTGACCAACACGCCGCATTTACACTAGTCCCACCCTGACCAACATGCCCCATCTACACTAGTCCCACCCTGACCAACACGCCCCATCTACACTAGTCCCACCCTGACCAACACGCCCCATCTACACTAGTCCCACCCTGACCAACACGCCCCATCTACACTTGTCCCACCCCGACCAACACGCCCATCTACACTAGTCCCACCCTGACCAACACGCCCCATCTACACTAGTCCCACCCTGACCAACACGCCCCATCTACACTAGTCCCACCCCGACCAACATGCCCCATCCACACTAGTCACCCACCCTGACCAACACGCCCATCTACACTAGTCCCACCCTGACCAACACGCCCCATCTACACTAGTCCCACCCTGACCAACACGCCCCATCTACACTAGTCCCACCCCGACCAACACGCCCCATCTACACTATCCCACCCCGACCAACACGCCCATCTACACTAGTCCCACCCAGACCAACACGCCCCATCTACACTAGTCCACCCTGACCAACACGCCCCAATCTACACTAGTCCCACCCTGTCCACACGCCCCATCTACACACTTGTCCCACCCCGACCAACACGCCCATCTACACTATCCCACCCCGACCAACACGCCCCATCTACACTAGTCCCACCCTGACCAACACGCCCCATCTACACTAGTCCCACCCCTACCAAACACGCCCCATCTACACGTCCCACCCCGACCAACACGCCCATCTACACTAGTCCACCCCGACCAACACATCTACCAACTAGTCCCACCCTGACCACACGCCCCATCTACACTAGTCCCCCCCCGACAACACGCCCCATCTACACTAGCCCACCCTGACCAACAACGCCCCATCTACACTAGTCCCACCCCGACCAACACGCCCCTTCTACATTAGCCCCCCACCCCGACCAACACGCCCCATCTACACGTCCCACCCTGGACCAACACGCCCCATCTACACTAGTCCCACCCTGACCAATACGCCCCATCTACACGTCCCACCACTGACCAACCCACCGCCCCCATTTACATACGTCCCACCCTGACCAACACTGCCCATCTACACTAGTCCCACCCTGACCAACACGCCCCATCTACACTAGTCCCCACCCTGACCACAACGCCTCCATCTACACTAGTCCCACCCGGACCAACAGCCCCATCTACACTTGTCCCACCCCGACCAACACGCCCCATCTACACTTGTCCCACCCCTGACCAACACGCCCCATCTACACAGTCCACCCTGACCAACACGCCCCATCTACACTAGTCCCACCCTGACCAACACGCCCCATCTACACTTGTCCCACCCCGACCAACACGCCCCATCCTACACTAGTCCCACCCCGACCAACACGCCCCATCTACACTAGTCCCCACCCTGACCAACACGCCCCATCTACACTAGTCCCACCCCGACCAACACGCCCCATCTACCCCACCCCGACCAACACGCCCATCTACACTAGTCCACCCGACCAACATGCCCCATCTACACTAGTCCCACCCTGACCAACACGCCCCATCTACACTAGTCCCAACCCCGACCAACACGGCCCCATCTACACTAGTCCCACCCCGACCAACACGCCCCATCTACACTAGGTCCCACCCCGACCAACACGCCCCATCTACACTAGTCCCACCCCGACCAACACGCCCCCATCTACACTAGTCCCACCCCGACCAAACACGCCCCATCTACACTAGACCCACCCCGACCAACACGCCCCATCTACACTAGTCCCACCCTGACCAACACGCCCCATCTACACTAGACCCACCCCGACCAACACGCCCCATCTACACTAGTCCCACCCCGACCAACACGCCCCATCTACACTAGTCCCACCTCAACAAACGTGACCACTGTACCTGTACTTGCCTTAACCCGGGAGTGAGTAACAAACACTTACTCCGACACAGCGACTCAGAAGGCAGCCTGGAGCACAGTGGCCAGAAGGTGGCGATCACCACTGGCCACCTGTCCAGGATTGGGAGAGTGCTTTAGTTAAGAGATACGGCAAGGTTGGGAAGTTTGGTTTTGAGATAGAGCATGGAGATTTAGTAGTTTAATAGACTTTTGTCTTCCTTTACAGGATTAACTGCTATAATGCTCTGCATGTCCAGGCCCCCTTTGGCGGCTTCAAAATGTCTGGAAATGGAAGAGAAATGTAAGAATGTAGTACTTTAACTTTTGTTTAAATTCCAGATCTGTGAGTCTCAGTTATTCCCATTACAGAACGTGCTGCAATTCTTCCCAGCGGTGAAACTGACGTTTTTTGGTCAGATGCAGCGTGGCCCGAGTCGGCATTGACCAGCGATCCCCGCACATTAACACAACACTACACACTAGGGACAATTTTATATTTATACCAAGCCTTTTAACCTACAAACCTGAACGTCTTTGAAGAGTGGGAGGAAGCGGAAGATCTCAGAGAAAACCTACACAGGTCACAGGGAGAACGTACAAACTCCGTAAAGACAGCACCCATAGTCAGGATTGAACCCGGATCTCTGGCGCTGTAAGGCAGCAACTGTACCACTGCGCCACCGTGCCGCTCAAGGTCTGAAAAGGTTCAGAACAAATCAGAGCTGACAGCAATGACTGAGGAAATGTGAACCCACAATGGTCAACTGTTGGGTGTGGAAGAGGTGATAATGAAGGGATATTTGGATGCAAACAGGGGAACTCGCAGGATAACTGGGATGTGGAGGAGCGGAGAGAGAAGGAATGAAAGGCTTACTTGAAATTAGAGAACTCAATATTCATATCCTTGTGTAGTAAACTACCAAAGCAAAATACTAGGTGCTGTTCCACCAGGAAACCCACGTGGTCACATTCCACACGGACAGCACCCGAGGTCAGGATCGAACCTGGGTCTCTGGTGCTGTGAGGCAATGACTGCACCCGCTGGGCCACTGTGTCTGCCCTCAGTGTTGGGCATTGTCCCAGAGTAGGAGTTGTGTGAACCCCTCTATCCCTCTTTAGTACTCAAGACCCCGCATCCCCACATCCTTCAAGACGGCAACAGGGAAGTCACTCTCAGTGGAAGGGGATGTGGCAGATTAGTCCGAGGGCTCTCAGAACTGAAACAAAAGGTCCAATGTTTATCCAATTGTTGCTTGTCGACATTTACTCCTGAATCTCCTTTCACCATGTCTTCAACAGCAATTTCCAGATCACAACTCACCGTTAAAAACAGAAATCTGTGCATCTTCCCTAAAATACTCTCCTGCCTTGGTCTTCACTGCGGTGTTGTGCCTGGCTGCTGTTTTGTATATTTGTACCAGAACAGGGTTTATTAGCTTCTTGTTTCACTTAGTAACTTGGTCAATTGATAACTCATTCACCCCAGTGTTGACCTTGTGATGTTATAGAAATCCTAAATGCATCAGAGGTGGAAATCTGTCTCCTCGAGCAACAGACTGAGGTACGAAGGATTTAACACCAGAAATTCACTGAGCAGTTATGCTTCAGCAAAGAGGCAGGGTGGAGCACTCCCTCCTCTCCCTCTCCCTCTCCGAACCATGGACTGAGACAGAGTTGTCTCCACATTAATCACCTCACCGCCTTTAACTCACATTGGATTTGCACCTTAGAACATCAGTTAAACATGAGCCCTGTGTGATTCTATGTCTGTCCCAGTCTCAATTAGATGGAACCCGACTGAGACCTGTTTGCAGTCAGTATGTATAAATAAGATGATTAAATCCAAGTCCATCAGATGACTTAGTCCCCTGGCTACTCAGTTACTAAACAGGATGCTCACAGCTTTACAGGGCTAAATCTGCTCTCAAAGTATCTGTTACCAATAGTTAGTGGATCAAAGTAGCTTCCAAAAATGTTTTTAATTTGTGATTTTAGCACTATCTCACAAAGCCTGATAATTAGCTGTGAGTGATGTCTTGTGGAAATAATAATCTCCCATCCCTGCTGTTTGCGAGAAGCATAAACAGGATGAAATTACTGACAGTAGACCGGACAACTCTAGCTTCCTGTGTTCACTAGGCTGATGCCTGTACACACCTGTGTTCACTATTTGGGCTGATGCCTGCACACACCTGTGTTCACTATTTGGGCTGATGCCTGTACACACCTGTGTTCACTATTTGGGCTGATGCCTGTACACACCTGTGTTCATTATTTAGGCTGATGCCTGTACACACCTGTGTTCACTATTTGGGCTGATGCCTGTACACACCTGTGTTCATTATTTAGGCTGATGCCTGTACACACCTGTGTTCACTATTTGGGCTGATGCCTGTACACACCTGTGTTCACTATTTGGGCTGATGCCTGTACACACCTGGTGGGCACTGACATTTATTGTACTGTTCACTGCAGGGGTGAATATGGACTGAAGGAGTACACAGAAGTAAAAACTGTCACCATCAAAATCTCACAGAAGTGCCAATAAACTGGTGAAGTGGACACTGATATAGTACCAGAGGGAGTCTGGAGAAAAGCTGAAAGAAGAAGAACAACAAGGACACTGACAAAATTGAGTTTTATAACTGGGCAAAAGCTTTAAGTTTAAAAAAAATAATTTCTGACTTTGCACAAAGAAAATATTTTTATATTTCCTTTTAAAACATAGATTTAACCTGATATTAGCGTTTTCAGTCAGTGTTGCCAGTGACTGAAGGAGACTGTCTGTATTCTTCATACATAGGACACCGTTTTTGGCTGTCAGAAGCTGGCATTGTTGGCATAAATTGGCAAATACCCATCATTCACTGGGATCCCTTCAATCACACACGGCACAATGCCAGAGCGGCTGGGATTATGTGATGCCATTAACATAGAGCACTTCAAACCCCCTCCCAGAGGATGATAAGCAATCACTGGAGCACGTGTTTCCCAAATTCCCCAAGGGTCTGGACATCAACTTTGAAAAATCATTTTTTGTATCTAATTCTTGAACATAGAAATAAATGTATTTTAAACCTTCCAAATCTGAATCTTTGAGTGAAGGCATTGGAACATTTATCATCTGGCTCTTCAGTGGTGACTGTTCGCAGTGACACATTGCTTCGGTTGGGGATAGTAAATGTTGACTACCGGGAAATGCCTTGTGTGTTGGTCTGGATTTCATTGATGACCTTCTAGTTTTGGTGAACTCTGGAGCAATGTTTGGCCATAAATTATTGTATGAATTATGGGAATTTCCTCCCAAATTTGAAAATACTTTCCTTTATAACATTGTGGTAAGAGTGTGAGATTAAGGTCATAAATGATAGGAGCAGAATTAGGCCATTCAGCCCATCGAGTTTACTCCGCCATTCAATCATGGCTGATCTCTGCCTCCTAATCCCATTTTGTGGCAATGAGTTTCACAGATTAACTACCCTCTGACTAAAGAAATTCCTCACCTCCTTTTCAAAAGAGCGCATATTAATCACCCCATACTAATCAATAATCTATCTCTCTTAAAAAATATCCATTGAATAGAAATGTGGAATCAAGGAAGAAGGAAAAATCATTCAATGCAACAAAGACTATTCCTGGCGAGCTGCGGGTAGTTTAGCCAACCATGGAACAAAACAAGGCTGTTTTGTGCATGTTTTGTCTGAAGAAGGGTTTTGGCCTGTAACGTTGCCTATTTCCTTTGCTCCATGGATGCTGCCTCACCCGCTGAATTTCTCTAGCACTTTTATCTACCTTTGATTTTCCAGCATCTGCAGTTCCTTTTTAAACAAATGTTTTGTACATAGGTTGTGTCTTCAGCAGAACATATTAAGGAGACGCTAGCTCCAGATCTTTAATCAAGCAAAATAAACTGTTCATTAAGTGTAACACAATTATGAGTTTAAAAGCCTAAAGGCACAGTATTGAGTAACGTTGGATATCTAGCACACCATTACACTTGTCGACAGATGTTTTGATATTCTGAATATTCATTTCCAACTCATTAGTGAATAAAAGTTGTAGTGAGAACAATGACTGCTTCAGAAAGCAGAGGCAACATTCTTCCAGAGGTCAAAGATTTAAAGAGGAGGTTGTTGAGGCATTACTATACCAAAATTTAAAAGACATTTGGACAGGTACATGGATAGGAAAGATTTAGAGCGATATGGGCCAAATGCATGTAGATGGGGCATGTTGGTCGGCATGGGCAAGTTGGGCCGAAGTGCCTGTTTCTGTGCTGTGTGGCCATGACTCTATGCTGAGGCGTGATTTGGTGAAAATAAATGAAAAAAACAGCTTAAAGGTAGTTACATGAGAAGTTGGAAGGTGTTCAAGCAAGTGAGTAATTCAAAAGAGCTATGTTCCTAATAGAAGAAAAGGGGAACTGGTAAAATTACACCCTATGAGGAAATATTTGGTTGCACAAACCAAATAGAGAAGTTTGTGACAAATACTGAAAGTTCAGCATTGCAGAAAGTGCAAGGTGAAACTCAAAAGGAAATTAGGAAGGAGTTGCATGGAAAGAGATTGGTCGGAAAAATCAAAAAAAAGCTTTAACTCATCTGTAAAGATGAGATATGTTATCAAAGGATGTGTCGCTTAAAGTAGCATCTGGTATCGAAAGATGGTTTCATGAATACTTGACATCACATAACACACAAACAAGAAGCTTGTGTTAAACATGTTTAAGAAGGAACATGTCTATCCAGTCTGAAGAAGGGTCTCGACCCGAAACGTCGCCTATTTCCTTTGCTCCACAGATGCTGCCTCACCCGCTGAGTTTCTCCAGCATTTTTGTCTACCTTGTGTTAAACGGGTCAGTTTACAGCTCTGGCACTATGCGCAGTGATGGCCACAATACAGGAAAGGCCGGTGAAACTAGTAACGGTCCAGAGGAGGTGGGCAGGTATGTTGCCAGGCCTCATGAATGATGTCTCTGTGGAGAAACCCTCAAGATCCAGCTGCTTTCTCAGGAACAAAGGAGAGTAGTGGGAGGTAGACACAGAGCGCTGGAGTAACTCAGCGGGTCACGTGCTGGAGTAACTCAGCGGGTCAGGCAGCATCTGTGGAGAACATGGATAGGTGACATTTCACAGAGTACTGGAGTAACTCAGCGGGTCAGGCAGCATCTCTGGAGAGAACGAACAGGTGTTGTTTCGGGTCGAGGCCCTTCTTTAGTCTGAGAGTCAGGAGAAACGGAAACAAAATATAGAGAAGGTACATAGAATGAATAAATGAAAGACATGCCAAAAGCAATGATGGAGCCCACACTGGTCCATTGTTGGCTGTGGGATAAGGTGATAATGAGTTATACAGAGAGTGGGAGGTTTGACTGAGGTACACACAATTATTCATGGCATAAAGTGAACAGGAAAGTCATTGTTTCTCCCGATCGATTGATAATCGAGAGAAATAATTTAATTATTTGGTGAAAGGATCAGAGGGGAAAATAATCACCAAAAATGTTCTGAAACTCACTGCTTCACAGGCCTGTGAATAGAAACCCTTGATATTTTAGAAGTCACCCGGACAACCATTGGCTTATAAAGCTCTTCGGGCTAACCGAATCACGGGATATGGAGAGAAAGCAGGAAGGTGGTACTGATTTTGGATGATCAGCCATGGTCATATTGAATGGCGGTGTTGGCTCGAAGGGCCGAATGGCCTACTCCACCTATTTTCTATGTTTCAAAGTCATGGGCTAAGAGTTTACGGGAACAGCAATATTCTCCCCATTCTCCCGTTCACAGTGCGATACTGGAGGGTTTAACATACCGAGTGAGGCACTTCATTCACCAAACCACTCACATTGTATAAACAGCAATTATTATAGGGGCTTTCACATAGAACCTGTGGAAGCTTCTGGAACACTGGAGTAAAATACAGAGGGCAGTGAGTCACAGGACATAACTGTTAAAGTAATATTGACCCATAAAACCTACGTGACAGTAACCTGTTAGACTATCACAGACACAATAGGCCACATAAATACTTTGTACCATCTTTTATTTTATATTTTATGAATTCTTTGTACCATATTTTTAAATTATTCTGGTTAACATTGAACAAGCTGTTAAGCACTCTCCCAATATCCTGTAAACCCAGTCCCCGGCGACCACACATTCCCCACCCACACTCCACCCTCTGTTTATAGTCTCAGATACAACTATTCAGAAGGGTCTCCAAGCGAAACGTCACCCATTCCTTCTCTCCGCAGATACTGCCTGACCTGCTGAGTTACTTCAGCACTCTGTGTCTGTCCATGACTATTCACCCTCCAGGTACCCGGGTTCAATCCTCACCTCAGGTGCTGACTGTGTGTTGTGAACGTTCTCCCTGGGACCAGGTGGGTTCCTCCTGGTGCTCAGGTTTCCCGTCACGTGTGGGTCGGATGGAGACAGTAAATGATGTCACGTGCAGGCTGCCGGGCACGTGTGGGGGCAAGAAATTAGAGCTGGTCCCGCCGTCACAGGCCATGACACGTGTAGGCGTGAACTACCCGGGTGACAGCCCGGGACTGACCCAACACTAGCCCGGGACTGACCCAACACTAGCCCGGGACTGAGCCAACACTAGCCCGGGACTGACCCAACACTAGCCCGGGACTGACCCAACACTAGCCCGGGACTGACCCAACACTAGCCCGGGACTGACCCAACACTAGCCCGGGACTGACCCAACACTAGCCCGGGACTGACCCAACACTAGCCCGGGACTGACCCAAACACTAGCCCGGGACTGACCCAACACTAGCCCGGGACTGACCCAACACTAGCCCGGGACTGACCCAACACTAGCCCGGGACTGACCCAACACTAGCCCGGAACACCCAGTACTAGCCCGGGACTAACTGTGGCTAGTCCGGGTTAGTCGAGTGCTGGTCCAGGGTGGTCGGGATCTGTATGTGGGCTGGTTCGGGACTGATCGGGAATTAGCCCAGTACTGACCCGCGCTCCCCGGCCGTCCCCGTTCCCACTTCCTCATTCCGCAGCTTCACTCCGGCTCCGGCGGCCGCTCCTCGGGTAAGCGGGTCCGGGACGGGACGGGATGGGGCCGGGGCCGGGGCCGGGGCCGGGGCCGGGGCGGGACGGGACCGGGACAGACGCTGCGACCGCCGCCCGTCCTCTCCCGCTGCCGCCTGGGTGAAGATGTGCCGGCGCTGCCCAGAGCTGGGGAAAACCGCGCCAGACGCACACATCTGCCCAGAGCTGGGGAGAACCGCGCCAGACGCACACATCTGCCCACAGCTGGGGAGAACCGCGCCAGACGCACACATCTGCCCACATCTGCCTCATGTTGATCCAGCGGTTCCCCGGGCCGCGAGCTCTCCGCGGGTTATTGGGCATCGGGTTGTGATTTGAAGCGAAGGCCTTTTGGCGGCGGTTTGAGGAACTCATGTGTTGAAAGCGGGAGGGGGAGGGGGGGCCACATCTGGGGGAGGGGGCCACATGTGGGGGAGGGGGGCCACATGCGGGGGAGGGCCACATCTGGGGGAGGGGCCACATCTGGGGGAGGGGGCCCACATGTGGGGTAGGGGGCCACATGTGGGGGAGGGGGCACATGTGGGGGGAGGGGCCACATCTGGGGGAGGGGGGGCCACATCTGGGGGAGGGGGGCCACATCTGGGGGAGGGGGCACATCTGGGAGAGGGGGCCACATGTGGGGAGGGGGCCACATCTGGGGGGAGGGCACAGTTGGAGCTGAGGTAAAAGACGCATTATAGTTCAGTTTATTGTCACCTCTACTGAAGTACAATGGAAAGTTTATTGTTGCTATCATGTCAGCGAAACGACTATAAATGATTACAAAGTGTGCAGTTGCAGGATGAATGAATCAGTTTATTGACAGTCCGGAGTCGCCTCCCAGTGGGAAGTGATTCAAAGAGTTTTTGGCCAGGGTGAGAGGGGTCAGAGCTGATCTTATCCGCTCTCTTCCTGGCCCTTGCAGTGTACAGTTCGTCAATGGGGGGATGGGGGAGAGGTTGCAGCCAATAGCCTTCAACATATAGTGAATGTTTGAAATATGAAGCCACCAGAATAAGTCAGTCTGTGGAGGGAGAACATGACTCTGAAGAAGGGTCCCAACCCAAACCGTCACCCATCTTGTTCTCCAGGAATAGTCAAAGGTGCTTTATTATCACGAGGTACGGTGACATTCTTTCTTAATTCAGTAAATTATTAGTGTTTACCTGACAGTGCTGTCAATGCTGCCTGACCCGCGTCAGGCAGTAACCTGAGTTACTCCAGCACTCTGTGTCTTTGCTCATCAAATATTTTATTACAATCAAGACATTGCTGCTTTTACTAAGACAATCCATTAAGTGTTAGAATTACTTCCCACAAAGTATCATCAAGGACCCTTACCACCCCAACCACACTTTCATCTCACTCCTACTATTGGGAATGGGTAGAGTTTGAAAACTGTGATCTCCAGGTTCAGGGACAGCTTCTTCCCAACAACCACCAGGAGTAAACACTACTAATGGCGACTAAACTATGAACCAGGGACTTGGGGCGTTTTTTCTTCATTAATATTATTTTTTAATTTATTGAACTCTTTTTGCTAGTTGTGTTATTTGCGAGTAGTATGTTTAACGGCCTGTTGCGCTGCTGCAAGTAAGAATGTCATTGTTCTGTTTCCGTAACATGACAATTAAATACTCTTGACTCTCCCTTGAAATCAAACCAAAACACAAAGTGGCAGGTGGGGCCAGGAGTGTGAATTGGGAAAGTGTAGATGACCTTTGATCAGAACTGTAAAAAGCTGGAGACATAAAGGCTTTGATCAGCACAAGGTAGGGAATCAACAGAAGGACATCTGTGATGAGAATAATTGCATGAAAACAAAGATGATGGTGCAAAAGCCAGTGATTTGTGTAGATGCATGAGAAGGATTTGGTAGTGGTTGACCATGCGTCTAATTATTGCCCTGTTTACTTGCCCTTGAGAAGGTGCAGAGGGTCTGGGGAAAGTGTCTCACAGCACAGGTGCGGATTACAGGATGAAGCCAAGTGTTGATATACCCAGGCTACTCCACACCTTCCTGACATTCATCAGATACAATTGCAAGGCAGTGAGGAGGAACCACGTGGCCTTTATCTGCTGTTGTAGCCACTGATACCCCAATGGTGATGAAGGTGATAGTCACTCATTGGTAAAGACCATCACGTTTCATCGATCAATGGCTGCATTCTTCTTGAAGAAATAGCTGGACATTTTTGTTACTTAGTTGCTAATGAGCTGTCCGTAGCTGAACATTGACCGAGCCTTGCTGCATGTATGAAGAGCAATGAATGGAATTAAGCATTGTGCAGTTATTAATAATCATCCCTGCTTCTGGCAGTATGAAGAAAGTTGTTTCTGAGGCATCTTCAAAGATGCAGCTACAAGACATGTGGCTGGAGAAGCAGACAGCAAACTAACAGCAGAGTCACTAGGCCTGAAGAAAAGTTTTGACCCAAATCTATCCCTTTCCTCCAAATATGGTGCCTGACCTTTTGAGTTATTCCAGCAATTTGTGTCTATCTTCAGTGTAAACCAGCATCTGCAGTTGCTTCCCACAGTGTTAGCATTTACTGGTCGAACATTGGGAGCAATGATTTTAGTTTAGTTTACGCACAAAAACAGGCCCTTCAGCCCACCAGCCAGTGATCCCCATACATTAACACCATCCCATGCACTACGGACAATTTTACTTCGGAGTCACGTGAGTGACTACGTGAAGAAGCCCCGCCTAGCGCTAGAACGGCATTACGTCGACGCTGACGGCAGAAGCAAGAGCTGCAGAGCGCAGCTCCTCGCAGCGGCCGGAACGGACCCGCAGGTAAGTGCAAGGAAAATAGGGGACGTTCTAAAAAAGACGTTACGCTGGTAGAACCAGCAAAAGAGAAAGTAAAATTTAAAATCAGAGTCACGCTGGCGTACTGATTTAGCCAGATAATAAAAAAGAAAATGGAGAAGTCTCAAAGAAAAATGTCGCGGGTAAAAAGATCGTCCCGGGGTGAAGCTAAAGAGTCGGGACAAGAATTTAGTGCGGATCCGGTTCCGATACCGGTGGCCGCTGATTCGCCCGTTAGTGAGACTATAATTTCTCCAGAAATGCAAACCACGGAGGAAAATGTTCCTAGAAAAAGTAAAAAGAAATCCGTGAGGCCCGTGGTTTCTGATAATGACTCTGATAATGAAAGTCCTCCGGATAATAAAGCTATATGGCTAAAAATGGAACATATGGAGAAAGTGCTCCAGAATATAATGAGACAAGGGTCACAGTACCCAGAAGTTTCCCAAAATGACCCCGAGGGGTTTGAATATACAGAATATGGCTATGTGCCAAATTGGGAATTTGAAACTCCAGACCCAGGATTAAGGGCGGAGGAAGTCTCATTGGATATAATTCTAAGTGTATCAGGGCTGCAAAAGACAGACCCTGCAAGTGGTGATGTGGATTATGAGTGCACACTACGAATAAAAAAGATGAGGCCAGATGTGCCTGATATGGCAAAAGATTTTGCTATACCTGAAGGAAGTGGTGAGGCTATGGAAGAAAACCTAGCTGCCAGTATTAATTATATGGTATCTCACCAACTTCAAGATTCTGTGATGATTGAAACAGCAGAATTATATAAAACACCGGAAAATTGCACCTCATTGAAGGTACCTACGGTTAATCCGTCTATATGGACGTCTATGACTCCAGGCATGAGAGGACAAGAAATAAGATTTCAAAGAATCTTCAAATTGATTTCAGCTGCTATTACTGCTTTTGGAAGGCAAATGGAGGGGTCGGAAATGGATAAAATCCAAAAAGATACTTTGGGCTTATTGTGCAATTCCTTCTATAAAATTAATTGTATGAGGAAAATTGCGATTCGGCCCATATTTCATCCAAGGTTTGCAGGTCTGTGCCGATCAAGTGGTGTTCAAGCTCCTGGTTATCTATTTGGAGAGAACGTGCCTAAGCAAATAAGAGAAATGGATGAAGAGGCTAAATCTATTAGCCACATGAGCCCTTTCGTTTTTGGACAAAAAAGGTATTTTTCGTCAAGAAGGGGATTTGATTTTGGAAACAGAGGCAGGAATATGATAAGAAAATATTACCATCCGACACAGCCTAATGTTCACCCGTATACGGGGAGAAGGAGACCACCACGTTCATATGGAGAGGTACAAAAAAATTATTCTATTCTTAAAGAAACTGTGGACAAATCTCCAGTTGGAGGGAGATTACAAATGTTTTATGATGAATGGCTTGCCATCACATCTGATCGGTTTATTTTATAAACTGTTTCAGGAGCTACTATTACATTTAAAGAAGGTGTTAACTCTCCGGTACAAAATAAACCTGCTTATGGTTTCATGTTTTCTGCAATTGAAGAGGCAGAAATTAATGTGGAAATTGACAAATTGTTTAAAAAAGGTGTTATTGAAAAAACTGTTGAACATAAACATCAATTTGTGTCAAATATATTTCCAAGAAGTAAAAAAGATGGTGGTTGCAGAATTATTCTGGACTTTACAAACTTTAATAAATTTGTCGAGTATAAACATTTTAAGATGGAAACATTCAACACTACAAGACATTTGATATCAGCAGGTTGTTATATGGCTACAATTGATTTAAGGGATGCGTACTATTCAGTACCGATACATCAGTTCTTTCGAAGGTATTTAAAATTTAATTGGCTGGGACAGCTGTGGCAATTCAAAGCTTTACCAAAGGGTTAAGTTCAGCTCCCAGGCTCTTTACAAAGCTGTTGAAACCAGCTTTAGCACAATTAAGAGCACAAAAGCACATCATTATGGCTTATCTGGATGACATTTTAATCATCAATAGTAATCAGGAATCAGCTGAAAAATCAGTTTCAGCAACTAAAACTTTATTTGAGAAGTTAGGTTTCTTGATTCATCCAATTAAGTCCCAGCTGCAGCCAGCACAGTCAATTAACTATTTGGGGTTTGAGATTAACTCAGTTACTATGTAGTAACTTTGCCAACAGATAAGATTGATGATATTTTAATGACCTGTAGGGGTCTCATTCACAAACCTTATCCCTCCATCCGAGAAGTAGCAAAGGTTATTGGTAAATTAGTAGCAGCATTTTCCTGCAGTAGAAGTCCATTACATTACCAAAACCTTCAAAGGGACAAAATAAGAGCTCTAAAAAAGAGAGCAGGCCATTTTGATAGGCCTATGCAATTAACAAAAGAAGCTTTATTGGAATTACAATGGTGGATTGAAAATGTCCCACAAGCTGCTAAAAACATTCTGATATAACAGCCTGAAGTAATTTTACAAACAGATGCTAGTGCTCCCGGATGGGGGGGGGCGACAGATTCATTTACCAGCTGTGGGGGCAGATGGACTGTCCAAGAGGAAATGTTTCTCCAAACATATGGTATTAACTATTTAGAATTATTGGGAGCATTTTATGGGTTAAAAGCCTATTGTTCTACAAAAAAGAATCTGCATGTACTGATACAATTAGACAATAAAACAGCTGTTGCATATTTTTATCACATGGGTGGAGTCAGATTGGTATCATGTGATTGTTTGGTCAATCAGATATGGCAGTGGTGTATTAAGCACCAAATTTGGATTTCGGCAAATTACATCCCAGGTAAAGACAATGTGGTGGCAGACAATAGATCAAGGATGTTAAAGACAACACAGAATGGATGTTGAACCCAGTAATTTTCAGTAAAATTGTGATTCAATATGGGTTACCAGACATTGATCTGTTTGCATCAAGATTAAATCATCAATTGCCTAAATATGTGTCTTGGGAACCAGATCCAGATGCAGTAGATGCTTTTTCACTACATTGGGGGAATATGTTATTTTATGCCTTTCCGCCATTTGCTCTGGTTCAGCAATGTCTGAAGAAAATAGAATAAGATTCTGCCACAGGATTATTGGTGATTCCAAATTGGCCGACACAACCATGGTTCCCATTGATGTTAAACATGATTAAAGAACCATATATGTCAATTCCTAGCAGCAGTGATTTATTGATAAAACCAGTAACCAAAGAAATTCATCCATTACATGCTTATATGAATTTGTTAATCTGCAGGTTTTGACCAGACCACTACAAGAGCTTGGATTGTCGATAGAACTATGGATATTATAGTCGCATCATGGCGAGATAACACTCAGAGACAATATATGACACATATAAAGAAATGGGAAAATTTTTGTAGACAATCAAATATATCCTATCATACTGTGAACATTGCAAACATATTGGAGTTCCTTGCCGAGTTGCATTTTGAACAGCACTTAAGTGATAGTGCCATTAATAGTGCACGTAGTGCCTTATCATCTTATTTAGGACAAATCTCTGACCAGAAATCAATTGGATCACATCCATTAATATCCAGATTTATGAAAGGAATCTTTAACAAAAATCCACCGAAACCAAGATATACAGAAATTTGGGATGTCAGCATTGTACTTACTTTACATAGGCAATGGACTCCAATCGAAGTTTTGTCATTGGAAAAGTTAACATTTAAATTAGTAATGTTAATGGCATTGGTTTCAGCTCAAAGGGTGCAAACATTACAAATGTTACGTTTAGACTGTATGCATGTGGCTGCAGATAACATTGTGTTCTATGTTTACGATCTGATCAAACAAAGCAGACCAGGGAGAACTGGAGCAAAGGTAATGTTTCAAGCTTACCCTATTGATCCAACGTTGTGTGTAGTTAAACATTTGAATCAATATGTAAAAGTTACCAAAACTCTTCGAGGTGATGAAAAAAACATTAATGATTACGCATAAGAAACCACACACAAAAGCTTCAGTGCAAACAATTTCAAGGTGGTTAAAACAGGTGTTACTTTTAGCAGGAGTAGACACTGATGTGTTCAAATCTCACTCCACCAGGGCAGCAGCTACATCCGCGGCGAAGTTACAGGACGTACCACTCGAACACATTTTAGAAACCGCAGGGTGGTGTAAAGAAGAAACTTTTTCAAAGTTCTACAATAAACCTGTTCACACAATGACAGGCTTTGGACACGCGGTGTTGGGTTCACTATAATCACCTGCTTTGTATCACTATCGATTGATATTATCGATTATGTTATCACTTATATCTTTTATCACTTTGTAATGGTTTCCCTCAGATGTAAAAAGGGGGTTATTATATGTTCTTTTATCATTAAAAGATTTATGGAAAGAACTAAAACTAGTCTGGTAAAAGGTTTTTTACTCATGTATGTGTTGACCTAGCCGGACTGTCGTATGGAAGAATTCTACGACATGGAAAACACAGAAGCTTCAAAATCTTCACATAGTCACTCACGTGACTCCGAAGTAAAATAGTAAGATTAAACGAGAACTTGCCAGTTCGAAGTTTGATCGTTATTTTATGAGGAGTAACGATGAGGGATTACGTACCCTCCACTCCACACCCTCATAAAATAAATTATCATCTGGTAGTTCTAAATCTATGATGAGCCTTACTATCTTACTCCGGCTATTGTGTTCTGTGTTTTTCATGCCGCTGCTTTGAAGTATGCTGTTCTAGCGCCAGGTGGGGCTTCTTCACGTAATCCCTCATTGTTACTCCTCATAAAATAACGATCAAACTTCGAACTGGTAAGTTCTCGTTTAATCTTTCTATTTACATTTATACCAAGCCAAATAACCTACAAACGTGTACGTCTTAGGAGTGTGGGGGGAAACCGAAGATCTCGCTGAAAACCCACGCAGGTCATGGGGAGAACGTACAAACTATGTACAAAGAGCACCCGTACTCGGGATGGAACTCGGGTCTCTGGCGCTGTAAGTGCTGTAAGGCAGCAACTCTACCGCTGTGCCACCCACTATTATTTTTTGTTAAATGCCAGGTTACAAAGATTACAAAATGTCTAATGGAAAGATGAGGCAACATTCCTCACTCGTACATTGAGATGCATTTGTACAGTGTAGCGGGGAGTGAATTAAAATAACAAGATCAGGTGGTGGTTCTGGACTTGAGCAGCTGCATAGTACAACAGATGAGACAGCGCAGTGGGAGAGATAACAATGGTTTCAGCTGCAGCAGTGTTTGGAGATCTGAGTGACCAGTGATGTAATCTTATTCTGGAATCAGGGAGAGACTGCAGGAGGAAAGCTGCTGATGATGATTTAAGAAACAGTTGGACAGGTACATGGATAGGACATGTTTGGAGAGATATGGACCAACGCGGGCAGGTTGGACTAGTGTAGCTGGAACATGTTGGCCGGTTGTGGGCAAGTTGGGCTTAAGGGCCTGTTTCCACATGTGTCACTCTATGACTATGGTAAGCACAGGAAAGTCACCGTTCCACAGAGAAGATCGCAGTGCTGGAATAACTCAGTGGGTCAAGCAGGTCTCTGGACAATATAGATAGGTGACAATTCGGGTCTGGAACCTTCAGACTGATTGCAGGAGCAGCGTGAAAGAGAGCTGGACGAGAGGAGGGGCAGGACAGAACATGGCCATTGTTTCCCAGAGTATTTCCTGCTGCCCTGCAATCAGTCTGAAGAATAGTCCCGACCCAAAATGTCATCTATCCATGTTCTCCTCAGATGCTGCCTGACCCACTGAGTTACTCCAGCACTCTGTGAAACGTCACCTATCCATGTTCTTCACAGATGCTGCCTGATCCGCTGAGTTACTCCAACACTTTGTGCCTTTCTAAGGTGAACCGGCATCTGCAGTTCTTTACTATTACACCATTACACAGAATCCCTTTGAGAGGCTGAGGTGGGTCTGAAGGGTGTGTCTGCTGTGAATGTTCAGTATTTATCACCTTTCACATTACCCAACTGGCTGTGTTTTGCCTAGTGTCGGGGTTTAATGCCCCTGTTGGGGTTCTGCTGTGTGCTCCATGTTTTGTCTTTTACAATGAGTAACAACATCACTGCAGGAAGAGGGAGCCAGGTCCTGCCATCTCTCTGTAGGACAGATCAGTGTATTCCCTGCCCCACTCTCTCTCTGCTCCTCCAACTGCTTACCTAACTCTCTCTGGAAAGCCCCCACTTCCAACCCCCCCCCCCCCCACTATAGCAGTGAGTTCCAGATCGTAACTTCCTTTCCCCTTTTACAAAGCATCTTCTCACACCACCTCTGTGCTTTGCCATCCCCTTTCACAATAAGTTATTTCTATTTACTCTATAAATCTGCACAATGTTGTCCACTCTATCGAACCTCATCACCACTGGAAGGAGAGTATCTCTAACTTGTGCAGTCTAACCTTGCTCTTGTTCCCGGAACCACTCTAGTGAATATTTCCCGCACCCTCTTCAGGTCCTGTAATTAGTGTGGAGAGTAGGATGCATTACTTCAGTCCTGGCCTACTTGGCTTCATAAAACATTTACAAGGCTGAAGGTTATTTGGTCCATTGCTTCTGCTGATCAAGAAACATCAATTTATTTTCAAATAACCTGCAAAACTAAGTAGCATTTGTTTTTTTAGTAGAGAGAAGATTATCGAAATAACACAGAATTGGTGATGAACTGAGGAGCCACTGGTTTAACCTGCGAGGTTTGAGCAGCCACCATCAAGATGTATTGGGATGTCGGCCATGAAGACACAGCTGAGGACAGCATGCCACAGGAAACCGGTAATGTGCTCACTCCCTGAATATAAAGAATGTGATGCCAGTTAATAAATTGAGCATTGAATATTTGCATTATTATCAGATTTGGTTCATCGTGGAAGAAGAGTTTCATTTGGATCATTTGGCTTCAACCCTGTCACTGCCCCCAAACCTCAGTGTTGCCCTCCCTGGGTTGCCCTTGCCCATCATCACCGTCAATGAAACCAATAACCTCCGCACATGGCCACCAGTTGAAGTAAGAACATGGTCCATCGAAGGCTCATTTGAAGAGTGGAGAGGCAAAGTTATTAGTGATTAGTTTGTTTCTTGGGCATGGAGCATCATTCTTAGTGGGTCAGAGGACTTCTGCACTGTGTCATTGACCAAGATGTTAAATTGGGTACAAATTGATTGAAATGCTGTTCAGGCTGGAATTGCAGTAAAGTCTAGAGTTCTCCTGCACAGAATAGAATATTCCTTGTCTATTTTCTTTTAGCAAAGTGATGTGCTGTCTTAGCTTGGGAACTGATGTGTGAGGGGAGGGGGCGATGCAGGTGATTTAAGGGACTTGGAACAGAAAGGCTGGCTGCTCTTGTAGACCTGCCCGTTTAATGCAAGTGTGGCATTGTGGTAAATGTATCAGCTGGAGCAGTGTATCGGGCTGGAGCAGTGTATCGGGTTGGAGAAGTGTATCGGGCTGGAGCAGTGTATCAGTTGGAGCAGTGTATCAGCTGGGGCAGTGTATCTTGAGCAGTGTATCGAGCTGGAGCAGTATATCAGTTGGAGCAGTGTATCAGCTGGAGAAGTGTATCAGGCTGGAGCAGTGTATCGGGCTGGAGAAGCTTCAGTGAATAGGTCAAAAAGTAAGAGATGTTGTCTGTATCCCGCAAGGTTCCCCCCCTGGACTATCTGGTGCCCAGGTTACTGAGACCAAGAGGCCTCTTCACAGACTGTAACATTTCCTGAGTTTGTAACTAATATAACAGCAAAACATGAACATTTCTGAATAATTTGTTTTATTAATATTGAAATGCAAGCTTTACAGATAACGGTTCCGGGAACATTGAAGTCAGTGGTTGGTGTGACACAAAGCTGCTCCAGTTTCAATGCAGAAGACGTGAGCTAATGATGTGGTAATGTCCTGTGGTTTGTGCACCACCGTTCTTTCACTTTAGCTCGGGCCTTCGCTGCCAAAACTAACTTCCCATTCCATCTCCATGTTTACATGACAACACCGTACCTTTAGCAGTTTCCCTCGGGGCATTTATTTGATGAAAATCGTTTTGGCCCCATAATCCTATCCCGCAGTTCAATATGAACATGGCTGCTCATCCATTGTTAAACCATATCCCTGCACAAACATTCTTTGTACGTTAACCCAATCATCCCTGGGATCATTCTCGTAAACCTCCTTGGTACCCTCTCCAATGCCAGCACATCCTTCCTCACAGATCTGGCCCAATCTTCTCAACACTATTGAATATGGGCCTAATTGACCCAATATCTCTCCATTCATCTGTTCTGCCATTACAAGAATTAGTCTGGTGGACCTCCCTTCAAGCAAGGTCATCCTAGCTCAGGTAAGGAGGTTACACGATATTCCAGGTGTGGTTTCAACAAGGTCCTGTATAATTGCTACAAGACACCACTGATCCTGTGTTCAAATTTTCTCGCTGTGAAACCCAAAATGTACATTTCCTTTTATCCACCTGCTGTACCTGTATTTTAACCGCGTGCTTACCTTTAGCAACTGGTGCATAAGGTCTGAGCACATCTCCCTCATCCCTCATCCCCAATTAGTCACCGTGCGGCTAGTAATCTGTTCTTGCCACCATAGTCATGGAGCAACACAGTGTGAAAACAGGCCCGTTGGCCCAACGTCCATGCCACCGTCCATGCCACCGTCCATGCCACCGTCCATGCCACCGTCCATGCCACCATCCATGCCACCATCCATGCCACCATCCATGCCACCGTCCCTGCCACCGTCCATGCCACCGTCCATGCCACCGTCCATGCCACCATCCATGCCACCGTCCATGCCACCATCCATGCCACCATCCATGCCACTGTCCCTGCCATCATCCATGCCACCGTCCATGCCACCGTCCCTGCCACCGTCAATGCCACCGTCCATGCCACCATCCATGCCACCATCCATGCCACCATCCATGCCACTGTCCCTGCCACCGTCCCTGCCACCGTCCATGCCACCGTCCATGCCACCGTCCATGCCACCGTCCCTGCCACCATCCATGCCACCATCCATGCCACCGTCCCTGCCACCGTCCATGCCACCACCCATGCCACCGTCCATGCCACCACCCATGCCACCGTCCCTGCCACCATCCATGCCACCGTCCCTGCCACCGTCCATGCCAACGTCCCTGCCACCGTCCATGCCACCATCCATGCCACCGTCCATGCCAACGTCCATGCCAACATCCCTGCCACCGTCCATGCCACCACCCATGCCACCGTCCATGCCACCATCCCTGCCACCGTCCCTGCCAACTAGGTGGGCAGTCTGGTCTAGTCCCTTTTGCCTGGGTTTGGCCATAATCTCTCCCCACCCATCCTAATGTGAGGCTACATGTGATAACTGAGAGATTATCCACTTGAGGAGATAATCTCACTATGAAGAGGGGTCCCAACCCCAATCATAGTCTGTCCCTTTCCTGCACTGATGTTGCCTGACGACCCGCTGATGTTCCTGCAGCCTTTATGTTCTGCTGCTGGAGAGGAGGTAACAGAATGTTTATCCACAGAATGCTGTATTATGAGCATTATCCACTCCTGAGACTATACAAGATGCAGTGTTGTACGTGATCAGTAGTAAACAGGTCATGGAATGGGCAATAGGAATAGCAAAATGTTGTGAGGAATGATTAGAAATGATATATAACTTATGGAAGGTAGTGAGAGGGACAGTGCCAGAATGTCAACATTACATTTGAGGATGGTGAGCGTGATCGTGTGAGCGGCGTTGAGAATGGTGTGTGTCTGTTTATGCAGAGAAACAGAGCATGAAATTATAAAGGGAGCAGTGCCCAGCCTAAGCTGGTCTAACTGGATTACTGGAACCTACAGCTCGGGACAAACCATTCCCATTTATATTACTATGTCTCAAGGTGAGCCATCACCAGCAAACCTGCTTTAGAGTCCAGTCTTGGCCATCTTGCAGGAAATCTGCAGTCGACTGCACAAATCTAGCACCCACACACGGCAATGCAGCCACACAACACAGAAAATAGGGCAGAAAGTGTTGGAGTAACTCAGAGGGTCAGACAGCATCTCTGGAGTGACGTTTCAGGGCAGGACTGATTTTCGAACTCTAACTGTCTGATGAAGGGTCCCAATCTAAAATATTGCCTATCCATGTTCTCCAGAGATGCTGCCTGACCTGCTAAGTTACTCCAGCACTCTGTGAAATGTCAACTATCCATGTTCTCCAGAGATGCTTCCTGACCCGCTGAGTTACTCCAACACTTTGTGGTCTATGCAAGATTCCAGCATCTGCAGTTCCTTGTGTGTAATGGTCATAGAGAAATGAGCATCCAATCTGTGTGACCTGACCTCTGTACAACTCTACTACAAACTATGTGTCTGACCCCATGTGTCCCAGTAACACTTTCCTCAAACTATAATGGCAGTGCTCCGTAAATCACCTCCATGTGATGGAAATGAAATGGATGAACACATTGGGATCAATGTACTAACTAAATGGCCTGTTGATCTCCTTATGTTAGAACATAGAATGATTACAATAGACAATAGGTGCAGGAGTAGGCCATTCGGCCCTTCAAGCCAGTACCTACACACCTGAGGCCTCGGGTTGCTGACGATGGAACCAGTTTCCCTTTACTTGCTCGAGTACTTCATCTTCCACTCCCATTCGAGTTCCGTGTCACTGCGAATTAGGGGAAAGCAGGGAAATCTTGGAACATATTCTTGGTAAAACTGGCACAATCGGATCGAATGACATTTGGAAAACAGTAGGTCGACAAAAATGCTGGAGAAACTCAGAGGGTGAGGCAGCATCTATGGCACGAAGGAATAGATGACGTTTCGGGTTGAAACCCTTCTTCAGACTGAAATGATCTTTTCCAACACTAAGAATAAATATGACTAAACTTTGAGGAAGAAAGCCATGACTAAAGTTAGAATTAGTCTCCAAAATACTTCAAAACAACTTTTCAGTCAGAAACACTGTTCTCATGGAAATCCCAGGCAGAAAATCCTATCTTTGAACTTCATGTGTTTTACCAATTATTGTGCGTCTTTTAAAAAAGTCTATTTGAGTTTGTTAGCCAATGTTCAGTATTGAAAGGGGAAGTTGAAATGAGGAAGTGACAGGCGAATGTGATCTGGTGCAAAATAACTGTAAGTGCGAGAGAGGGGCTACCACTTTGATTGGCCAGGCTGGCTTGTCCATCTGGGATGTGGGCAGTAGCTGACCGGTCTGTGGCCAGTGTTCCTGGGCAGGCTGATTACTGTGGCCACAGCCAGGACTTCCACCTGTCGTCCAGTGCAGAGTTTGTCACTGAGTGACAGTAGAGGCGTGATGCTGGGGACAGGTGCACATGTCCCACCCTGAATGAAATGCAAATAACTGCAGACGTACGAAAACTGAAATAATAACAGAGAAGTATGCCGGAAACACTCAGCAGCTCAGAGAGTACGTGGACAATCATCAGCTTTGTCCACGACCCCCACAGAGCTCCCTGGTGGTCCCCTGCAGTGGACTCCAGTGGCTCAGGCCATGACCCTTGGCCCAGGGCCCCATGACCCCGGGCCTCATGACCCCGGTTCCTGGGGCCCCCTTGCCCCACAACCCCCTCCTTGTTCTTGCTCTGCCCTGGACTCTGGAATTGCTCTGTATTAGGAAAGCTTTCAAGAGACGCATTGTCCATCCTTCCCTGACCTGGACAATCACAATATCAGCACATCTGCTAACAGATGCTTCAGAACCAATCCCAGCTTCCTGTTGCTGCTTGCCTCACTTCCTGAACCTCCTGCACGATTACTGTCTGCTGTGGCAGTGGGGCCAGTGTGACAGATACTGTGGCCAGTGGAGCCAGTGTGCTGTGGGGCCAGTGTGACAGAGTACTGTGGACAGTGTGCTGTGGCCCATGGAGCCAGTGTGGCAGTGTGCTGCGGCCAGTGGGGCCAGTGTGACAGAGTACTGGGGCCAGTGTGGCCTCTCCAAACGTCAGCCAAAGGGTTAATGCCCGGGTCACACCCACTATGCTCAAGGGCAAATCGATTGACAGACGGTAAAAGGGTTACAATCTGGGGGCAGAAACTCACCTAACAATGAGCTGCTGTTATTACTGGTGAATCCTACACCAGGCCAGTATGAAACACACACGGTCCACGCTGCCTTTGCTCAGCACTCCTGCTGCATCTCCATCTGGATCATTCTCCACTGCTCAGTCCTTAGTGTGTTAGAATACATGTGGAACACCTTGCAGTGAGAGAGCAGCCCTGTCCCTCCCTGTGGCTGGGGCAAGGAGGAACCGGCCCTGACCCATCCACAACCGGCCCTGACCCATCCACAACCGGCCCTGACCCATCCACAACCGGCCCTGACCCATCCACAACCACTGACCCATCCACAACCGGCCCTGACCCATCCACAACCGGCCCTGACCCATCCACAACCGGCCCTGACCCATCCACAACCGGCCCTGACCCATCCACAACCGGCCCTGACCCATCCACAACCGGCCCTGACCCATCCACAACCGGCCCTGACCCATCCACAAACCATCCACAACCGGCCCTGACCCATCCACAACCGCCCTGACCCATCCACAACCGGCCCTGACCCATCCACAACCGGCCCTGACCCATCCACAACCGCCCTGCCTGACCCATCCACAACCGGCCCTGACCCATCCACAACCGGCCCTGACCCATCCACAACCGGCCCTGACCCATCCACAACCGGCCCTGACCCATCCACAACCGGCCCTGACCCATCCACAACCGGCCCTGACCCATCCACAACCGGCCCTGACCCATCCACAACCGGCCCTGACCCATCCACAACCGGCCCTGACCCATCCACAACTGGCCCCGACCCATCCACAACCGGCCCTGACCCATCCACAACCGGCCCTGACCCATCCACAACCGGCCCTGACCCATCCACAACCGGCCCTGACCTGTCCACAACCGGCCCTGACCCATCCACAACCGGCCCTGACCTGTCCACAACCGGCCCTGACCCATCCACAACCGGCCCTGACCTGTCCACAACCGGCCCTGACCTGTGCACAGATGCTCAGTTGCACCAACTGCCCGTGTAAACCCAGGACTTGTATAAAATTCCCAAATACATCAGAGACCACAGTACTCTGGTACTGCACAACACACTGCAGCACACTTTCACTATCACACACCAGTGTATGTTATGCCTACCTGCTCCAGTCCGTCGCTGAGCCCAGAAGCAGTGCCCTCTGACCCTGAGGCTCAGGGCAAGTATCTGAGCCTGGGCTGATGTGAAGACAGAGACGGTGAAATAATGAAAACAGGACTCACATGCGATCATCCACTTGAATGATGTGATGGTGTCATTCTATATTTTTGATTTGATGACATGCTTTGGCGAAATGAGGGGGTGGAAGATTATTGGTGCTCAGGGAACAAGCAGTCAAACACTCTCCAAACAGAGATATCCAGCTCAGCTTATCCAGAGGTAAAGCACAAAGTGCTGGAGTAGCTCAACGGGCCAGGCAGCATCTCTGGGGGGAATGACGTTTCAGGTCGGGACCCTTCTTCACACCCTGGTCTAGGTGTGTTGTTCAGTGACTCTCAGATTTTGGGACAATTTCCAGGTGCGAGCTCGTGTGCTGCAGTCTGTCTCTGATGGTAATTGTAATCTCTGGATCAATTTCCAAAGCAATTGATTCTGCTGTGGGTTGTGATGGGTGTGGATGCTAGAGGTGACCTGAGGGAAGACTGATTAACTGCAGTCTTGCTGCTCCACCCAGTGCCCTTCACTGTCCACAGCCACAGACCCAGAGATGGGACGCTAGCGCTGGGAAAACACCAACATCTCCAGACAAAGCAGCCTTGTGGTGAGCCAGGGGGCCGGGACTCAGCGAGTGGCGTGAGGGGGAAGCTCAGCTGTATCCGATCTCCAGCGTCACGCTGAGAATCCTACCGGAATACTTGGGAAAGATCGCCATGGATATTGTAGACTTTGGCCGGTAACCTGTATTGTTAATGGGGATGTAATGGGGATGCACTGAATCACTGCTGTGACAAGGTCAGTCTTCTTTACAGAAGCCTTAATAGTCTCAGTAAGAGAACACAAGTATAATCAGAGACATGTTGAAGTAGAACAAGAATTGTCTTCACATAATGACAGAAATCTGAATGGAATCTATTATTTTGAGAGCTCGAACTTTAGCACCATTTTGTTTACTGTTTGTTCAAAGTTACTTTCACTTTATTTTGCCACCATTGGCAGTCTGAATTTTGAACTGTTCTGAGGTTTGCCCTGAATTGTATAAATATGCGCCCGTTATTATGGATGCGGAATGGTGATGTGGGAGTGAGTGTCACAGTCGTGCAAGTGTTGTACAGCAGGCTCTCTGTGGCATTGGGTGAATGGATGAATGATTAATGGCCAGTATTGTTGGCTGTGCTGATGGAGCGGTGCCATGCTCAGCTCAAAGACTCTGTGCCTCCAGAAGGAACATTCCCAGCAAGCGCCCGCCGTCAGACCACACTTGCATGGAAATAAAACCGTCTGAAACATAACATATACTCAGAAGGGTTTAGCTGAGGTATGTGTCCTAAATGTGGAACCAGTCTACTCATTCTCATTCTCAAATTTACAATCAGTGGCAGGGATTTAATAACAGTTACAGTAACAAAGATAAAGGAAACCGCGACAAGATAGTTTTGTACTAAAAATATAAAACACTACAGTTGCTGACAAATCTGAAATGACAGACAAATGCTGGGAAGGCTTGTTTCAGAAGGAAAATCCTTTGTCCAAACTGTCACCCCTCTCCCAGTGCAATGATGCTGCCTAACCTGCTGAATAATCCAGTCTGAAGAAGGGTCTCGACCCGAAACGTCGCCTATCTCCTTCGCTCCTTAGATGCTGTTGCACCCGCTGAGTTTCTCCAGCTTTTTGTGTAACCCTGCTGAATAATCCAATGGTTTTACTCTCGTAGACTCTGTCTGTCTGTGTCTGTCCATGATTAACCCAACCTCCATCCCACCAACCACCAGCGAGAAATATAATTGAGTTAATGGTTATGATTCATTGCAGTAAACACTGTGATTAAGAGTCACAGTGCAGAATGTAACTGGAACCATCGGTGGGAGATTGGGAGGAGTTGTGCCGGGCTGACGAGGACTTCCAGTCCAGTGGGGGGGGGGGGGGGGGGGGGTGGGGGGTGGACAGGGGTGAGAAGGTGATGTTTAGGATGTTCATAGAAACATAGAAATTAGGTGCAGGACTAGGCCATTCGGCCCTTCGAACCTGCACCGCCATTCAATATGATCATGGCTGATCATCCAACTCAGTATCCCGTACCTGCCTTCTCTCCATACCCCCTGATCCCCTTAGCCACAAGGGCCACATCTAACTCCCTCTTAAATATAGCCAATGAACTGGCCTCAACTACCTTCTGTGGCAGAGAGTTCCAGAGACTCACCACTCACTACCTTCTGTGGCAGAGAGTTCCAGAGACTCACCACTCTCTGTGTGAAAAAAGTCTTTCTCATCTCGGTCTTAAAGGATTTCCCCTTTATCCTTAAGCCCCTTTTCCTGGACTTCCCCAACATCGGGAACAATCTTCCTGCATCTAGCCTGTCCAACCCCTTGACAATTGTTTTAGTGAGGAAGAATTGAAGAATTCCTATTTCCTGTAGATTTCCCCATCGCTGTTATTGGGAGTGAGGAGCAGGTTTATGGTGAAGGAGGTGGAGAAATACCCAGTTTGGCATCTGTCTGCATCAGGGTTAGGTCTAGGAGGGCCCATTGCCTAGGATTAGGCCTTTCAACTCACTTGGCAGCAGACCTAGACTGAGGACATATAAAGAGGTTTTACATATGGTGATGATGTCCCTGAGGAACCTTCCTCCACATGGGGGAGGTAATGAGATGTGAATTCCACCAAGATTTGGAGCTTCAGCAAAAAAAACAACATTTAAATCATTTGGATAGGAATATGGATAAGAAAGGTTTAGAGGGATGTCGGCCAAACGCAAGCAGGTGGATCTAGTGTAGATGGGCCACCTTGGTCGGCATGGGCAAAGTGGGCCAAATGGCCTGTACGACATGATCGCCCTGTGCACCAGGCGGACCAATGGTTGCGGGCCGCGGGATGGCACTGTGCACTAGGTGGCGTGAAACTGCTGTGAGAGCGTGGAGAATGTGGGGACAATATCTGGAGGTCACTGCCACCGCACTGTGACCAATCGTGCTAGAATCCGTGCTGGTTTGTTCAGTTTGTAGCCCCACACCTCGTAACCCTGAGAACCATTGGTTTGTGCATCATTGGGTAATTACAGCCACTGCTATCACTCTGTGACTGCTTGGGGGATCTGATCTACATCTTTATTCACAGGGACTGCTGATGAGACTATGGGAAGCAAGCAGTCGGGGCTGGAGAGCCCAGCCTTCGAGCAGTGCCCAACCCTACAGAGTGTGCAGGCAGCTTATAGTGCAGGCCAGGTGGAGCAGGCTCAGCATCTCGCCCGCCTGTTGTGTGAGGAAGCTGGCAGCAGTGAGGAGAAGGTAAGAATGTCACAGCACCTGGCCCCCAGTGGTGAAGGCATGGATATTAATGATGGGCTGAACAGCCTAATTTTGCTCCTATTACTTCTGAACATGAACTAGGTGAGTGGAGGGTGAAGCATGGACCTGCCGCTAGTAGACTAACAGGTAGCTTTTTCCACTCCTTGCCACAGCTGGACAACCTTCCCCAAATATCTTGTCCCCTTCCATGTACAGTCATGGCTGGGATGACCTGGGAGATTCCTCCCCTCATCCGGTTTCCTGTTGGAGAGGCTGAAGGGAAGTTAGTGATGCCTGCAGTCCTGGTCACCACTTTACTGGAAGACTATGGACAGTCATGACTGAGGGGGGGCTACTACTATCGAGGCTTTGGAGAGGGTGCAGCAGAGCAGGGCTGTGGAGTCAGAGTTGGATGTGTTGGGTATCGACTCCACAGCCCTGCAGCAGAGGTGCTTTAGGATGCTGCCTGGATCACAGAGATTTAGTTATGAGAGATTTGACAAACTTGCCTTGTTTTCCCTGGAGCATCGGAGGCTAAGAGACAACCTGGTAGAAGTATCTAAAGCTAAGGGAAGCATAGTCAGGCTTTTACCCAGAGTAGAAACGTCAAATGCTAGAGGGGGAAAGTTTAAGTGAGATTAGGTGAGTAATGATGTGAGGGGATGTTGATGGAGATACAGGAAGAATAAATATAATGGGCAGTCAGTGCAAACTCAGTGGGCTGAAGGGCCTGTACCTTGCTCTATGACTCTGTGAACAGATATTTAGGAAGGGGCCTTAGTACAAGGCCGGCTGCTGATTAACCAAATTAATTTTGAGAGGTTGCACAATGTTTTGCTAACTTATTGCTCCATGTGAGGGTGCAAAGAGCAGAACTGGAGGAAGGATGTCAAACACAAGGAGTGAGCAGACGGACAGGAAACTGCATGAAGCTGGAGGTTTCAGACATGAGTCCAGGAGTCCAAGAGGAAAGAGGCTAGAAATGCAACAGTGCTGTCAGATGGTGTGGGTCTGACTCTGGCTGCCTCTCTCCTCAGTCTCAGCTCCTGACCTTTGCTGCCTCCCATGGAGATGCTGAGACGGTTCGGTTCCTGGTCCAGGACGTGCAGGTGGGATTGTCCAAGGAGCCGAGTCACGAAAACCCCGTGATCATTGCCACACATCAGGGTCACGAGGAGGTTGTCAAAGTCTTCTTGGATTCGATGCCAGGTAAGAAGTTTCATATTTATTAGACCTGCAAGAGCAGGAATGGAAACCCTGGCCTGTTTAATTAACGCAGCCCTCGGTATCACCAACACCGGCCTCTATCACTTGCTGAGCAGTGAACAGGTTGGAACCTTCGATTCTCTATGATCCATTCCCTCTCACCTTGTTCTATTGGCCAGTCCCTGTCTCTGACCACTCTCTGTGTCTGACCGCTCTCTGTCTCTGACTGGTCTCTGTGACCGCTCTCTGCACCAGGCCAGCTGAAGGGTTTGTCACGTAACGTTCTCCTAAAGCACCCTTGGGCAAATCCAAACAGCATGGTGGTGTATCGGGAGAGTTGCTGCCTCACAGCGCCAGAGACCCAGGTTCGATCCTGACGGCGGGTGCTGTCTGTAGGGAGTTTGTGCGTTCTACCCATGACTGCGTGGATTTTCTCCAGGTGTTCCGATTTCCTCCCACATCCCAAAGATGTGCAGGTTTGGAGATTAATTGGCTTCTGTAAATTGGCCCTAGTGTGTAGGATAAAACTAGTGTGTGGGTGATTGTTGGTCAGCACGGACTCAACGGGCCGAACGGTCTGTTTACATCCTGTATCTTGAAAGTAATCTAAGCTGATAGTCCTCAGTGGAACTTTAGCAGGCATGGGTTATGGCCACAGGTGCAGGTTGTGGAGAGGCAGGGTCATCTTGCCATCATGGTCGGCACAGACATTGAGGCTGAAGGGCCTGTTCCTGTGCTACTCTGCTCCATGTTCCAGTAGTTTGTAAACTGCTGTAGTAGCAGGGACCCATCACACTGGCCCGTTGGAACATAAGGTAGGACTGATTCCAGGGTGGGAGTGGGAATGGAGTGGATGTTAGTGTGTCTGCATTGTGTTCCCTAACTATATTGCAGCCATGTTTGTTTCAGCTGCACCGTCGACTTTTTCACAGATATTAACATGTTCATTATCACGGACTTGATCATGCCTGCATCTTTGTACTCTCGAACTGCATTGGTGTGTATGCTCCAGGTGTAGCACGGACGTTATCTTCCCTGCATCATTGCATTCTCTAACTGGGTTATGGTTAGTGTTGTTCCAGCTGTGATCTCTAACTGCATTGGTATGTGTTGTTCCAGGTGCATGCATGGACCTGCTGAGCTGCATGTTGGCAGCAGCCTGCCGGCAAGGTCACATGTCACTGGTGAAGCTGCTGGTGCTGGAGTACAAGGCGGAGGTGGACAGCTGTGGGATGAAGGCCCAGAACCACCCTGTCATAATGGGGCAGCCTATGTACGCAGCGATGCAGGCAGGTATGTGGCCGCCCCGTCTGTTGTCTATGTGCCTATGTCATGAGCAAGGGTGTTACTGACCTGCCCCACACTATACATGTGGGGACCACAATGGACTCTACTGGATCTTGGCATCAACATTTATTTCAGCTTTCCAGCAGCTCCATTGTTTTATCTCAATAGTTTTTATTTTTCAGTGAAATATCTTACTGCAGAACTCTTGTCTCTCGCGGCGTGTTTCCTGTTGTAGTTCTGTCCCTTTGTTCAGGGGTGTTTTTGCTCTTCATCTTCCCGCTGTGGGAACCATGAACAATAGGCACTGTGCTGGAGTGAATGGGCAGATGGCATTTCAGGTGGGGAATCGTCTGGTTTCTGGAATGTTGTGGTTTTAGTGGAATGTTTATTTTTGTTGCAGGGAATGAAGAGATCGCTGCCTTCCTCCTGAAGAATGGAGCGCACTTCACCTCATACGTACTGATGGACCATCCACAGCTCAGCAAGCAACTGCTCAGGACCCGGTTTACCGAACCCAGCCCATGTGAAGAGACGTACACTCACACAGTAGCACAGCCCCTCACTATGGTAACTGGCAGCAAATACTACACTAACTAGTAATTAACTGGCAGCAAATACTACACTAACTAGTAACTAACTGGCAGCAAAGTACTACTCTAACTAGTGACTAACTGGAGCTGATAGTTCATAACCAGGGGATGAGTAGACAGACCATTGGTCTTGAGCTCAGACTGTACGTGTGGTACTGGACAAAGCGCTGACCAACCACTTGTTTGTGTTCATCTGCACTTTGGGCACTTAGCTGTGGCTCTTTGGCGACCCAGAGAGGTCATGGGGGGACTGTGGATATAAAGAAAGAGAGACCTGAACCCCCTCCCCCCCCCCCACACCCCGAAAGTGTGAGAGGGGCCCATCTTGTCCATGCAGACCAGGATGGTCTCCATGTACACTGGTCCCACCTGCCCATGTTTGGTCCAAATCCCTCTAAACCTTCCCTGCCCATGTTGTTGTGAGGCTCTGATAGTTGCTTTTGCATTGCAGGGCCAGTCACTGAAGTGGTCTCGCCTGAAGCTGCCTTGGTTGGACCTGGATTGGTTCATAGATGTGTCTACTCAAATAACAGAGCTCGATCTGGCTCGGAACAACCTCACCCTCCTCCCTTCCATCATTCCTTGGGGTTTAGTGCATCTCAGAAAGCTCAACGTGTCTGCAAACCAGCTGAAGGAATTGCCGAATACCATCTCGTCAGAAGAAATCCTCTGCACAGGGTAAGTGAGGAACAGGTCCGTCCCTGAGTAAAGGGCCGTGCTCAAAGCTGCAGAAGCAGGCCGATGGTTGCAAATACCAGGAATCTTCAATGAAACAGGAAAGGCTAAAACATACCCTGACGGCACAGTGTCTGATCGAGCTGCTGCCTTACAGCACCAGAGATCTGGGTTCAATCCTGACTTTGGGTGCTGTCTTTGTGGAGTTGGCATGTTCTCCCTGTGACCACATGGGTTTCCTCTGGGTATCCTCCCACATCCCAAAGACGTGTGGGTTTGTAAGTTAATTGGCTTCTATAAATTGCCCCTAGTGTGTAGGGAGTGGATGAGAAAGTGGGATAACATAGAATTAGTGTGAATGGGTGATCGCCGGTCGGTGCGGACCCCGTGGGCCGACGGGCCTGTTTCCGTGCTGTTTCTCTAAACTAAAGTAAAACATGCCCTTTCAGAATCCTGGAGATGGACGTATCACGGAACCAGCTGACTTCTCTACCCACAGGCATCTTGCATCTCCCAAAGCTGCAGAAACTCAAGGCCTCCAACAACCTACTTGACCGGTTATTTGATGAAGAGAAAGGTAGTGCTCTCGTCAATGGGTAAAATCCACAGCACAATCTGTTGCAAAGTTCTACCCTGTACGACTGGTTGTGTAACCGTTGATTGGGCAGACCGTCGTAGGCAGAGCGATGGTCAACGTGTTGGTCAAGACCCAGGATCATGTTCCTTCCACTTTCCTCTGCTCCACTCAGGAGCTCTTACCTCCCTTTATCTGAAGAAGGGTCTCGACCCGCAACGTCATGCATTCCGTCTCCCCAGAGATGCTGCCTGTCCCGTTGAGTTACTCCAGCATTTTGTGTCCATCTTCCCTTTAACCAAATACTCCTAGCGCCCAGTTTCATTCCCCTCCCCCACCTGGCTCCATTCACCCATCACCCACATACTAACCTACTGGCTCTCCTGTCCTCTCCCCAATTGGATCCATCTGCCCATCATACCTTCCTCACCTATCAGATTCCAGCATCTGCAGCTCCTTATGTCTCCACTTATCATGTCCCACTCTCTGCCCCCTCCCCCCCCCCAATCGATCAGGTACAGGCTTTAATCACTAGTGATGGACAGGGATGTCTTTGATTCGTGTGACTCGTCATGGAAATATTCGTCTTTTCTGATTGGATAGGTAAGTGTTGGGCTCCTGTATGATTGGCCAGGTAAAGGTGTGACTAGTGTGGTGGGTCAGGTAAAGGTGTGTCTTTAGTGTTGTGGGTCAGGTAACGTGTGTCTCTGGTGTGGTGGGTCAGGTAAATGTCCGATTCCTCTGCCCCCAGCGACGAACTGGATTGGATTACGAAAGCTGAGAGAGATTGATGTCTCTGACAACAGACTGGAGATCTTGCCAACATCCTTGCTCCATTGCTTCAAATGCCTCAGCAGCCTCATTGCCGCTGGGAATGCACTCAGATGCTTTCCTGAACCTTGGGCCTGCGGTTTGGTAAGTGCGTGCGGTTTATTCACATTGATTACATTGCTTAAGCAAGAGGCCGTGAGGTTCTGTTTTTTAGTATTTGTGCTGAACCTCTGCAGAATATCTGAAATAAGAACAGAAGGGTCTGTGAGAACGAGGCTTGACGTTGTCTGTTCCAGTGGCGATAGTTGCATCATGGCACTGGATATGTTTTATAACAGATTTATAAACAGTGTCGTGTGGAAGATATCCACTTTAATATGGACAGTTCCATCTGAAGAAAGATGTAGAAAGAATCGGGTAGAGCTGCTGCCTCACAGCACCAGTGACTCTGGTTCAATCCGAGCCCCGGTGCTGTCTGTGTGGAGTTTGCACGTTCTCCCTGTGACCAATGTGAGTCTCCTCCGGGTGCTCCGGTTTCCTCCCACATCCCAAAGACGTGTGGATTTGTAGGTTAATTGTCCCTCTGTAAATTGCCCCCTAGTGTGTAGGGAGTGGATGTGAATGTGAGATAACATAGAATGAGTGTGAATGGGTGATTAATGGTCGGCATAGGTCAGTGGGCCAAAGGATCTGATTCCACTCTGTATCTCTAAACTAAACTAAATGAGTTTTTAATTGTGTTGTAATGATAGTCATAGACTTGAATTCTGCATGAAGTTGTGAAATGTGTTTTGCAAAAATTGTAGAAAAACATGGGATCCTGGCTGCCTCTCAGCAACAAATGGCTGTGGAGAATGTAGACATTAGTCTCCAGTGCATGATGGCTTCTCATCTACTGACATGGAAAGCTTTGGTTCATCACATCTATGTCAGCTCTCAACACAACCCAACTATCCCATTTCCACACTCGTTTCTCTGTGACGTCTGTATTGTCCTGCACGTTGGGCAAATTCACACCAATCAGGATGTCTTTGGGAGACACAAGGAACTATAGATGTTGGAATCTTGAGCAAAGCACCGTGTTGGAGGAACTGAGCGGTCAGGCGGCATCTGTGGAGGAAATGGACAGATGATGTTTTGAGTCAGACTGAAGAAAGGTTCTGATCCAAATCATCATCTGTCCATTCCCTCCACAGATGCCGCCTGACCGCTAAGTTCCTCCAGCACTTTGCTCGAAATACGTTGAAGAAATAATATACTGTGGACAATAATGACCCAGTTAATATATTATACTTGGATTTCTGGGAGACATTTCTGATGTTGTTTCATGGAAGGTTGTTGTGAAGAATCTAAACTGGTGTCGGTAGTGTATTGATTAGACTGGTGTGGGAGGTAGTGTATTGATTAGACTGGTGTGGGAGGTAGTGTATTGATTAGACTGGTGTGGGAGGTAGTGTATTGATTAGACTGGTGTGGGAGGTAGTGTATTGATTAGACTGGTGTGGGAGGTAGTGTATTGATTAGACTGGTGTGGGAGGTAGTGTATTGATTAGACTGGTGTGGGAGGTAGTGTATTGATTAGACTGGTGTGGGAGGTAGTGTATTGATTAGACTGGTGTGGGAGGTAGTGTATTGATTAGACTGTGTGTAGTGTATTGATTAGACTGGTGTGGGAGGTAGTGTATTGATTAGACTGATGTGGGAGGTAGTGTATTGATTAGACTGGTGTTGATAGTGTATTGATTAGACTGGTGTGGGAGGTAGTGTATTGATTAGACTGGTGTGGGAGGTAGTGTATTGATTAGACTGGTGTGGGAGGTAGTGTATTGATTAGACTGGTGTGGGAGGTAGTGTATTGATTAGACTGGTGTGGGAGGTAGTGTATTGATTAGACTGGTGTGGGAGGTAGTGTATTGATTAGACTGGTGTTGATAGTGTATTGATTAGACTGGTGTGGGAGGTAGTGTATTGATTAGACTGGTGTGGGAGGTAGTGTATTGATTAGACTGGTGTGGGAGGTAGTGTATTGATTAGACTGGTGTGGGAGGTAGTGTATTGATTAGACTGGTGTGGGAGGTAGTGTATTGATTAGACTGGTGTGGGAGGTAGTGTATTGATTAGACTGGTGTGGGAGGTAGTGTATTGATTAGACTGGTGTGGGAGGTAGTGTATTGATTAGACTGGTGTGGGAGGTAGTGTATTGATTAGACTGGTGTGGGAAGGTAGTGTATTGATTAGACTGGTGTGGGAGGTAGTGTATTGATTAGACTGGTGTGGGAGGTAGTGTATTGATTAGACTGGTGTGGGAGGTAGTGTATTGATTAGACTGGTGTGGGAGGTAGTGTATTGATTAGACTGGTGTGGGGTAGTGTATTGATTAGACTGGTGTGGGAGTAGTGTATTGATTAGACTGGTGTGGGAGGTAGTGTATTGATTAGACTGGTGTGGGAGTAGTGTATTGATTAGACTGGTGTGGGAGGTAGTGTATTGATTAGACTGGTGTGGGAGGTAGTGTATTGATTAGACTGGTGTGGGAGGTAGTGTATTGATTAGACTGGTGTGGGAGGTAGTGTATTGATTAGACTGGTGTGGGAGGTAGTGTATTGATTAGACTGGTGTGGGAGGTAGTGTATTGATTAGACTGGTGTCGGTAGTGTATTGATTAGACTGGTGTGGGAGGTAGTGTATTGATTGGACTGGTGTGGGAGGTAGTGTATTGATTAGACTGGTGTGAGAGGTAGTGTATTGATTAGACTGGTGTGGGAGGTAGTGTATTGATTGGACTGGATAGATCAACGTGCTAGCTGGATGTGAGAAGAAACTGAAAAACCCAGAGGAAACAGTCATAGTTATAGAATCATATAGCATGAACACAGGCCCTTCGGCCCACTTGTCCATGCCGACCCCGATGATAGTAGTCTCACCTGGCCCATGTCCTTCTAAATCTTTTCTATCCATGTACTTATCCAATGTCTATTAAATGATTAGGAAGGAGCTGCAGATGCTGGTTTAAACCGAAGATAGACACAAAAGGCTGGAGTAACTCAGCGGGACAGACGACATCTCTGGAGATAAGGAATAGGTGACGTTTCGGGTTGTGTCTGACACCACCTTTTCCATTTCTCCAGAGATACAGCTTGACCTGCTGAGTAACTCCAGCTTTTTGTGCCTATTTTCTTTTAATTGCTATTCTAGTGCCTGCCTCAACTACCTCCTCTGGCAGCTTGTTCCGTATACCCAGGGGAACATGCAACACAGACAACAGCCAAGCTCAGGATACAACAATACCAATGGAAATTGTTTGCAGCATGAAGTTAGGTTGAGTTCTCTTTAATCCTGGTTTTTGTTCTGGTATTTTCCCAAAGGACAGGAGCATTACGAATGGTATAAAAGGACAGTGGTGAATCCTGTGGCAACCAGCAGTCGAGTTCATGTCAGAAGTGGAAAAATACAAATGTCATTCTCACACGGGGGGGGGCACACTGAGGTTTGTTAAAGCCAAATTCTATCTGACTAACTTAACTGAATTATTGAGGAAGTAACAGATTAAGGTTTTAGTTTAGTTTAGAGACAAAGCACGGAATTAGGCCCTTTGGCCCACCAAATCCACTCTGACCATTGACCACCCGTTCACACTCATTCTATGTTATCAGACTTTCTCATCCACTCCTTGCACACCAGGGGCAATTTACTGAGACTAATTAACCCATCAACCCACATATCTTGGGATGCGGGAGGAAACTGGAGAGGAAATCCACGCGGTCAGAGGAAGAACGTACAAACTCCACACAGTGGAACCCGAGTCTCTGGCGCTGTGAGGCAGCAGCTCTACCTGCTGCGCCACTGTGCCATGCCATTGTGTTAGCTGCATTGTGGTAACACCTTACTAGAGTAGCGTAGTGGTGCAGCAGGTGGCAACTTGGGTTTAATCCCAACATCTGCTGCCGTCTGTGTGGAGTTTGCATGTTCTCCCTGTGACCGTGTGAGTTATCTCCACGTGCTCTGGTTTCCTCCCACATCCCAAAGAATGTTTGGGATTGACAAGTTAATTGGTTCGTGTAGATTTCCCCCAGTCTGGAGACGGGTGGCAGTGTCTGGAGGACAAGATGGAAACGTGTAAACTGGACACAGACTGCAGCCAAGCCAACATGGGTGTAGTCAGGCTGGAAACAGTGGGGTTGTCTGTCTTAGGGCAGTTGGGAGCGAATGTGGGAGGAATGTTGTACACAAGTGCTGGAGTAACTCAGCGGGTCAGGCAGCATTTGTTGGCACAAGTCTGACGAAGGTTCTAATGGTCTATTCCTGCTCCATTCTCCATTGTCTATGGCTTGGCAAAGTGGCAAAAACAACACTGTTCTCATTAGTCAGAAAGGCTGCAAAGCAGAAAAGATAAATTGAAGGTTTTACTGCAAGAACTGTGAGTAACACGAGAGAGTCGACCCAATGTTGGCGGAAATGTTGGTGGAAGGTTCCGTCACGGCTTTCCACAGGAATGAGTTGTGAAATTGAAGGCTCCGTAAGGCTTGGGGATAAGTCCATGGAGTGGGACCATCTGAACGGCCTTGACCTGATATCCCAAAAGGCCTTCAGTCTGGTACTGACTTTCCTTCTGCATTCCAAGGGGAACAGCTGATTTCTCTGATGAGCACAGAGTGCTGGAGTAACTCAGCGGGTCAGGCATCAGCTCTGGAGAACATGGATAGGTGACAGTTCAGGTTGGGAACTTTCTTCAGACTGGTGCCAGCTCTATACTTCACCTATCAATGTTCTCCAGAGAAGCTGCCTGACCCGCTGAGTTACTCCAGTAGTTTGTGTCTTTTCCGTTGTAAATCAGCACCTTCAGTACCATGTTTCTCTTTTATAATTTGTATGGAGTTTGTACGTTCTCCCTGTGACTACATGGGTTTTCTCCAGGTGCTCTGGTTTCTTCCCACATTCCAAAGATGTGCAGGTTTGCAAGTTGAATGAATTCTGTAAATTGTTCCTAGTTTTTCAGGGTGTGAAAGTGGATTACATTGAATTGGTGCACGGGCAGTCGATGGTTATCATGGACTGGGTCGGCCAAAGGACCTGATTCCTCACAGTGCTCAAACTAAACTAAACTAAACATAATGAATGTCTCCATTTGTAAAGCCACTGATCCTATAAATTATTTGGAACAACCTTCTCTACTTCTGTGGCTTCAGTCTTGTCCCAATTGCACCTGCTGTTTACTCCCGGCACTTTCTGTTTAATTGGTCTATTTCCTTGTCTTTGGCTGCACACAGTCCTGGGTCTCACTAAAAAATACACTTCACTTCTATTTCTCAACAGAGGTGATAATAAAGCCTAGCTAAAATACATATTCTTTTCTTCCAGAAATTCTGCAATGTTTCCAGAAATTCATTGGAATCTCTACCAAACAGCCTTTGTGTCTTCTGGAAGAACTATCTGAAGGAAGCAGATTTTTCCAACAATTTACTGAAGGAGTTACCATCAAACTTCTTTGAGCTTCAGGTATTTCTCAGAACTGTAGTATTTGACGGCCACACTCTATATATGGATAAACTGGGAGCAGAACTTTTATCAAAGTCCCCATCTACCTACCTGTTCAAATACAATAGTCAACACAGAGGTTATGGGGATAAGGCAGGAGAATGGGGTTAGGAGGGAGAGATAGATCAGCCACGATAGAATGGCGGAGTAGACTCGATCGGCCGAATGGCCTAATTGTGTTCACTTATGACTATATGAATAATGTTATGCAAGTATATAACTTTAATTGTCCTGCACCCCTGGAATGCAACAATGACATTCTCATTTGCCGGAGCTTTATGGGCACATTAATTAATGCAACAACAACCAGAAATAAATATACAATAATCAATGATGCAATGAATCAGTAACACAAGGGTATCAGACTACAACAGTACAAAATGCAACCTATAAAAAGCCAAGAGTAGTTTGCTGCTGAGGTTAGTTGTGTTCAAGAGCCTGATGGTTGCTGGGAAGAAGCTGTTCCTGTAACCTGGAGGTCACGGTTGTTGTCACGTGTACCGAGGTCCAGTGAATCGCTTGTGTTCTGCACACACCCGGGAGAATCATGCAGCACACCTGATGTAGGCAGTCGCACCAATCAACATGTGTCTGGCGTCAACAAAGTTACAAAGAACATTCTGTCTACAGTGTGTCCCCATAGGTGGGATCACCCCTCTCTGGGCCCACCCTCCGTCCGTTCTCCCTTAGTTCTGGGCGGCCCCACCCCCGCCGGGTCCCCCTCGTCTCTCCGCCCCCCCCTCCGCCCCCCTCCCCCCTCGCTCCCGATCAACACGCGTGTTGTATTTAATCCTTCCCATCTGCAAGTCATGGTTCAGGTCACTTGCCGTATTAGTTCTCCTGCATGACAGTAGATGGAGCTCCAGTCCAGCCTGCACCAACACACCTGGTGTCCCATTCCCACCGTCTCCATGTCCAGCCCCTGAACCCACCCACATATCTGACATTGCCCTGCGTTGCTGATAGCAACCAGTGCATACTCTGATAACCATATAACCATATAACAATTACAGCACGGAAACAGGCCCTCTCGGCCCTTCCAGTCCGTGCCGACCATTTGTTTTCCCCTAGTCCCATCTACCTGCACTCAGACCATACCCCTCCATTCCCTTCACGTCCATATACCTATCCACTTTACTCTTAAATGTTAAAATCGATCCTGCCTCCACCACTTCTGCTGGAAGCTCATTCCACACAGCCACCAACCTCTGAGTAAAGAGGTTCCCCCTCACGTTACCCCGAAACTTCTGTCCCTTAATTCTCATGTCATGCCCTCTTGTTTGAATCTTCCCTACCCTCAATGGGAAAAATGTATCCACGTTAACTCTGTCTATCCCTTTCATCATTTTAAAGACCTCAATCAAGTCCCCCCTTAACCTTCTGCGCTCCAAAGAATAAAGACCTAACTTGTTCAACCTTTCTCTGTAACATAGTTGCTGGAACCCTGGCAACATTCTAGTAAATCTCCTCTGTACTCTCTCTATTTTGTTGATAGTTTGAGCTGTGATCTTGCATCTAAACAATCTCAGAGCTGTGTTTTATTTATACCAGGCACTGAATTCCCTAAAGCTCTCAGGCAATCAGTTGCAGTCACTTCCCTCCGTGGACAGCTGGCAATGCCTCAGCCTTAGGTCGCTCGATCTCTCTCGAAACCAGTTTGGAAAGTAAGTACTGTGAGATATAGGTTGTGCTCAGAATCACTACTCAGAGACTAAATCATGGAAACAAGAAATGCTTTATTTGCGAGTCTGCAGAGTCGGGTGCCTCTCCAAGTTGAGACACACCAAAGTCAGGAAAGTAAAGCCCCTTTATACACACAATTCTACATTTAACCTCCCCTTCTGGCCCTCTCCAATCAGGGCACTGAGGTGCACAGTCTATAGGTACGTCCCCCCAGTACCTCCCACATCATACATCGCATGTCCATACATGTGCATGGTAATGAGCAGTTTCTTGACCAGGGGTGTGTTAGTAATATTCATTTATTTCATTAAGCATGCTCAGTTGTAAATGACCTGCCCCAGTTTGCTCACCTCCAACTGACCTCTCTCAGTTCTCTTGTATCTGAATTAAAAGCTAGGCTCTACTGGCAAGGATCGCATTCATCACTACTCTACTGATAAGGGTCGCATCCATCACTCCCTTCTACCGCTATACAATGCCATCAATCCTTACTCAAGGACAGTTCTGGTAACTTCATCCATAGCTGTGTCAGAATCCCCTCCCTGGCCTCTATCGGTTAGAATCCTCTTTACAAGTTAGAATCCTCTCCTGAACCCTTACAATAGTGGGGTTTAATCACTTTATCCCTCACAGTACTGTGGGTCAGTGGGGGCTGGGTCAATGGGGCTGGGTCAGTGGGGGCTGGGTCAGTGGGGGCTGGGTCAGTGGGGGCTGGGTCAGTGGGGGCTGGGTCAGTGAGGCTGGGTCAGTGGGGCTGGATCAGTGGGGCTGGGTCAGTGGGGGCTGGGTCAGTGGGGACTGGGTCAGTGGGGGCTGGGTCAGTGGGGGCTGGGTCAGTGAGGCTGGGTCAGTGGGGCTGGATCAGTGGGGCTGGGTCAGTGGGGGCTGGGTCAGTGGGGACTGGGTCAGTGGGGGCTGGGTCAGTGGGGACTGGGTCAGTGGGGACTGGGTCAGTGGGGGCTGGGTCAGTGAGGCTGGGTCAGTGGGGCTGGGTCAGTGAGGCTGGGTCAGTGGGGCTGGGTCAGTGGGGACTGGGTCAGTGGGGGCTGGGTCAGTGAGGCTGGGTCAGTGGGGCTGGGTCAGTGGGGCTGGGTCAGTGGGGCTGGGTCAGTGGGGCTGGGCCTGTGGGGGGTCAATGGGGGCTGGGTCAGTGGGGGGTCAGTGGGGGCTGGGTCAGTGGGGGCTGGGTCACGGTAGGGATCTGTTTACAAGCCGTGACTCACGTGTGTGTGTGTTTCCATGTATAGGGGAGAGGAACCGGCCAAGACCAGAAGAGTCACTTTCTTTACACCACGTCTGAAGAGAGGGTTGGACACGAGTAAGTGGACCCTCTCTCGCCGCGGGTCGTTGGGCAATGAGGAGCTGAGCGCGGGGAGTTTGGACCGAGACGGATTGGATGTCTAGTCCCTGCCTCGTCCAGCCCAGCATGGACACAGTGAATGCATTAATGACCCACTTTATAGCCATGGAAACTGTGTGGTGTCCTCTGGAAATTAAAGTTAATTACACACTCAAGCCAATCAAACTATGTCCAACATCAGAGGGAAGATATAAAGTAGGAAGTATGTTTGTCATTTGAGTTGTGGAGGAGGGCATTGTCTCAGGAGATCCACATGTGAGAAACATTGGAACTCTACAGCAATGCCCTCTGCACCGGTCTATGTCGACTTGCTTTGAGATGGATGGTTCTATGTTCAGCAAAAGGAGAAGAGACAAAGGTCTGATAATATTATCGGAGATGAACCATGATCTCCTTGAATGTTGGGCTCAGTTTGAATGTTGTAATGTTTCTGTTTTTCCCTTTTATGCTCTATTTCCCAAACCTCTGACCAGAACAACCGATCTTCTCATATTTACATCAAAATATCTCTTAAACTTAACTAAATATATTAGGTTTGCTCAGCTTTCCCCATTCCATGAGAAACATCGATAACCTGGAGTGACTCTGCACACTCAAATATCAAAAACAAAATGCTTGTAGCTGGATCCCGTGAAGGAAAGCTAAACGCTTCGACTGTTCCTAGTTGTTTCAGAATAAGTCCTGTTCATGTCATGCGTGGTGGTCTAGCTGGGATGGGGACTGAACACAGATCCTTGGGCTGAGTGCTGCTGTCATTGTGGGGTCCAGAGCCAAAGGCCTTGTGCCAAGTGACCACAGACCTCTGAGAGAAAAGCAACCTGCTGCCAAAAACAAAAGTAAAATGTTATTACAAGCTCATCAATGAAGTACATTCATTTCTGTTTGCAGTTTCAGTGATTGAATTCCCACACGTCCTGGGCGAATGTTTGGAGATTCTGCACCTGGATGGTAATTTCCTGGACTCAGTGCCACCATCGGTGTGTTCGCTGCGTACACTCTCCGAGCTCTACCTTTCAAAGTAAGTTAGCTGTTATTCATCATGGACATGAGACTCCTGCTGAGAAAGGTGGATTACTTTTTAAAATTAAATTTGCAGCCTCATCCTTGAGGTTTTGCTGCAGAAACTATCATTGCCAACTCGAAATGCGCACATTGTCCTCATTGCATTGGCTGATGGAATGAAAATGTCAACCTATTAAATCTACTTCCACTGAGTAGATAAAGTCCATTTTAATGTATTTAACATGCTTCACAGGTGCAAAATTTAATGAAGTTTGACACATAAAGTGTCTCTAACCTGAGTTGGTGATTTAGCTGGCGGTGACTGCGGGTAGGTTTGATCTGTCTGTATGTGCCCCATCAGTAACCCTGGCATCCGGGAGCTTCCGGCCGAGCTGGGACAGTTATCTAATCTCTGGCAGCTGGACATCGACCAGTTAAACATCTCAAACGTACCGATAGAGATCAGGAATCAAGGTAAATAAAGCTTTGTTGTTCAATCTTACGTTTTCCTTCATTACAATTGATTTAGTTTCTGTCTGAGCCAGAGAACAAGTCCTGGGTGTGGGAGAACAAGCCATCTGCCCTCCCTTCTAGTGCTCTGCTGTTCGATGAGATCATGGTTGGTCTGGGCCTGACATCCACAACAGTGAACAAAAACCTCTCAATGTCTAAATAATGGAGCTGGAAACAATGACACTCTGTGGGAAAGATGCCAAAATGTTGGCAACGTCTGTACTTCTGGAACACAACTATGTTCAATGCTCACTTCTTGAGAGCCTTTGCTTCAGTTGATGGGATTTAAACACTGCTGTGCATTGGTGGGGTGGGGGATGGGGAGGGGTTTCCCAGACACTGCTGTGCATTAAGGAGTTGGGGGAGGAGGTCACACAGACAATTTGTCCCAAGTGGCAGTGAAAGGCCTTCAGCTGAGTATTGTATGTTGGTCTATAGGAGTCAAGTCACATTTATTTATATAGCACATTTAAAAAACAACTCTCGTTGACCAAAGTGCTTTACATTTGTTATAAGAGTAGTAAGGAGGGAATGAGTGAGAGAGATACAGGGATCCACAGGATAGACAACACTGCAAGAATCACTGGACGTTACCATGCAGCAGCTGTAATAAAGCTAATGGTTTGCTGTAACAGGTTTGACTTGAGACATCTTGCACCAATTATGTAGGGAGGAACTGCAGATGCTGGTTTAAACTGAAAGTAGACACAAAAAGCTGGAGTAACTCGGCGGGTCAGCCGGCATCTCTGGACAAAAGGAATAGGTGACATTTCAGATCGAAAGGGTCTTGAGCTGAAACGTCACCTATCCATGTTCTGCACAGATGCTGCCTGACCCGCTGAGTTACTCCAGCACTCTGTGAAACGTCACCTATCCATGTTCTCCAGAGATGCAAAGGAAGGGTTAATTGCCCTGCTGCTGACCCGTCCTTGCACTCGCATCTCCCTGGCCCACGCTGTGGTTTAGACCTCCACTGACCGTTGAGTTCGTTCCCTTGTCATTGACCTGTCCGTGTATTCCTGTCTCACTGTACGTACAGCAGTTTCACGCCCCCACTGACCATCATGTTCGTTCCCGCAGGACCCACGGCAGTGCTGGCCTTCCTCAGAGCACACCTGCGGAAAGCTGAGCCCTGCCGGCTGCTGAAGATGATTGTCGTTGGACCACCTCGCCAGGGGAAGACCACGCTCCTGGAGACCCTTCAGACGGGGAAACCCCCACAGCCCATGTACAAAGAGAGTAGCATTCACACCACTATCTGGGAACTGCAGCGACCTGCTGCAGTGAAGACCAAGGTACTGAGGCTGTTGCTGTTTGTGTTATTACACAAGAGCAGGGACATACTGTAGTTAAGGATCACTTTATGCTGCTTTACCTGTTCCTCCAGCAACCTTCAAATTAAGAGAGGATTTGGACCCCACCTCTTTCAGGCAGTTGCTGGGGGAGACTGATGTTCCAGGATTAATTCTCCCCACAATACCCAACAGTGATGCCACACCCAGACCTCCTCAGTGTTGCCCTAAAAATGACAATTCCCATTTATTTGTGAACAGCTTGTTTTAATCCTGTTTCTCTCGAAGCCGCACTCTCCAATGCAGCCAACACTCGAGCTTCATCTTTACTCACTAAGATCTGACCCTCCACAGTTTCAGGTACACCCTCGCACACATACCCCCCGCAGGTACAAACCCACCCATAGCCACAGGATTGTGTGGAGAGCGGCTCCAGGCTATGAGAAGGACAGGCTCTGTCTGGTAATCAGGAGGTGACCTGTAGCAAGGAGTCTCGTCCCATCAGACTAACCTTGACCTGGCCACACCTGTATAACTGAAGCATCCTTGAGCTGCCTGTATACAAAACCCTGCCGGTCACATTACCACTTGTGAACCTCTGACATGGTGATTTTTAACGTTGCCTCACTCTGGTGGAAAAGGGTTAAATTTGACTCTGACACAATGAACAATGTGTCAGAATGTTAAACAGCAGGAAGAAGGGAGAATAATTTTCATCTGGCAAATATTCGAAATTATTTTCTTTTAATAAAATTCTTTTGCTCCTTCAGCTACATCTGGGACCGAGTAATTAGGACCAATAATTTGAGAAAGATATCGGGCCAGAAATCCTTCTGTATCCACCCTCACACCAGTTATTGCAGCCACTGTAAATGTAATTGGGGTTGTCTTTGTGTTAATTTATAGGTGGATTCTGTTGTGTTTAATGTTTGGGACATTGGAGGTGCTGCTAAAATGGCCACGGTGAACCAGTGTTTCTTCACGGAGAAGGCCCTGTATGTGGTGGTGTGGAACCTGGCCCTTGGTGAGGAAGCGGTAGCCAACTTACAGTCGTGGCTCCTCAACATTGAGGTATGGCTCGGCACGACCAAACAGCACACGCCAGCACTCCCACTTAACTATTTTTCGCTGTTGCTAGCCGGGCAACCTCGGCAGCTTTTTAGATTGCCGAATGACAGTTTAGGTGGTCATTTAAGACGGTTTGCATGACGCGTGCGATAATGTGCTCGGACGAAGTGCGTAGTTACCAGTCGGAATTATGCTCAATGAAGCATTCACAGATTATTTCTGCTTCAAATAAAGTCACAAACTAAACATGTTCACCAATCAAGACATGATATATACCATAATGACATGCAGCAAAATTATAATACAGTATATACAGTATCTCAACTCTTTTTACAAGTTGCAATGATTTCTTTCCACTTCCAAACAAAAATGTGGTTGGATTATTCAGCGTATGATCAACCTCAGTGAGACCAAGTGCAGGCTTGGTGATCGCTTTGCACAACACCTCCACTCAGTTCGCAATAACCAACCTGATCTCCCGGTGGCTCAACACTTCAGCCCCCCTCCCATTCCGAATCCAACCTTTCTGTCCTGGGCCTCCTCCATGGCCAGAGTGAGGCCCACCGCAAATTGGAGGAACAGCACCTCATATTTCGCTTGGGTAGTTTACACCCCAATGGTATGAACATTGGCTTCTCCAATATCAGGTAGTCCTTGCCAAAGATCCTATAGCGGAGCAAGATGGACTACTCCCACGAAAAATGCATAGTACGGTCATGGGCAGATTCATGGGTAATTATAGGACCCATTTCAGCAACCAGCCTCCGCCATCTTGCAACCGCCATCTTGCTTCCGCCCAAAGATATTATCTTTGCTTCCGCCTCCGTCTTCGGGGTTGAGGCCAAAGATCCTCCAGCGGTCCCGCTTCCTCCGCTGTTGCTACTGCTTCATGGCCGCCGCCTCTCACTCGCTCTCCCTTTCTCGCCTCTCCCGCCACTTCGGTGCAAAGCTTCTTTTTGGGGTTTTTTTTCAGGCCAAAGAATATCCGGTTTTATTTTTAAAAGGCGAGAGGAGAGGTGGCGGCGGCCGAGATCACACTGGCGCTGCGAGGAGCGGGTGGGCGGACAGACGCTCCTTCACCGGGCGGGCGGGCTTTGCGCTGCTGTCGGTTCGGGCGCTCCTTCAACCATGCGGTGTGTGCTGTGCTGAGCTGTGTGGGCGGGCGGACGCTCCTGGGCTGCGCTATACTGTGCGAGCGGTGCGGATCCTGGGGCTCCGCTATAGGATCTTTGGTTTATCCGGAGCTCCCGCGGCACAGCTTTGTCTGCTGGACTGGAGGGTGGCAGCTTCGACCGCCCCGGGTTTGAACCGGCCCGTGGCAATATTGGTGCCATACGCTGCTGATGTGTCGTTATCAGATATTCAAGAAAATTACCAGAATCAAAATTTATAAACATTTTATTCTTTAACAAGAATGACCCTATATCACACACACAAACTGTTCCACCGCAACGTTGATTACACTGCGAGTCAGGTCGGGTCGGTTAGGTTCTGGTTACTGTAAAATCAACTCAAACACAGCATATGAGCCATTAAAAAGGAATGATTTAAAAAATAAAATTACCAGAGTCAAATGTTATTCTTTAACAAGAATTCACAGAATTATGAACTAACAGAATTATGAATCTAGCCCTATATCACACACACAAACTGTCCCCCCCCCGCAACGTTGAATACACTGCGAGTTGGGTCGGGTAGATTCCGGTTACTGAAATGGACGAAAGAAATGCCCATGTTCCGCTCCGTTGCGTACTACATGTCAGCCCATTGTATTTCGCAGGAGTGGCCTATCTTGCTCCGCTATAGGATCTTTGGTCCTTACTTTCTCCCTCCTTCTCCTCCCATTCCCAGCTCTCCCACAGCCTACTGTCTTCTCCTCTTCCTTTCTTTTTCCCGACATCAGTCTGAAGAAGGGTCTCGACCCAAAAAGTCGCCTATTCCTTCGCTCCATAGATGCTGCCTGACCCGCTGATTTTCTCCAGCTTTTTTGTCTACCAACGGGATCCCACATCTTCCCATCTCCCCTCCTGTCGGCTTTCCGCAGGCCGCTCCCTCCATAACTCCCTGATCAATTCGTCTCTTCCCACCGAAACCACCCCCTCTCCTGGCACTTTCCCTTGCAACCGCAGGAAATGCTACACTTGCCGCTTTACCTCCCCCCTTGACTACATTCAAGGACCCAAGCAGTCTTTCCAGGTGCGACAGAGGTTTACCTGCACCTCTTCCAACCTCATCTATTGCATCCGCTGCTCTAGATGTCAGCTGCTCAACATCGGTGAGACCAAACATAGGCTTGGCGATCGCTTCGCTCAACACCTCAGCGAGGTTCGCAATAACCAACCTGATCTCCCGGTGGCTCAGCACTTTAACTCCCCCTCCCATTCCGAATCCGACCTTTCTGTCATGGGCCTTCTCCATGGCTAGAGTGAGGCCCAACTTAAATTGGAGGAGCAGCACCTCATATTTCACTTGGGCAGTTTACACCCCAGCACTGTGAACATTGACTTCTACAATTTCAGGTAGTCCCTGCTTTCTGCTCCGCTTCCCAGTTCTCCCTGTCTCCACCTCTTCCTTTCTTCTTCCCGCCCCCACCCTCACATCCGTATGAACAAGGGTCTCGACCCGAAACATCGCCTATTTCCTTCGCTCCATAGATGCTGCCTCACCTGCTGAGTTTCTCCAGCATTTTTGTCTACCCATTCACACAAGTTCTGTTATCCCACTTTCCTCAGCCACTCCCTACACATTAGGGGCAATTTTACAGAGGCAAGTTAACCTACAAAGTCAATGCGTCTTTGGGATGTGGGAGGAAACCCACAAGCTTACAGGGAGAATGTGCAAATTCAACACAGACAGTGCCCGAGGTCAGGATCGAACACAGATCTCTGGCGTGTGAGGCAGCAGGTTTACCAGCTGTGCCACTATATTTTGTTTTTCAACACACAAACAATTATACATTGATAACTTTGGTTACTAAAAAAAAAAGAAACTATGCATTTTCAGTCTTAAATCTCTAAGTGATGCTATGTCCCCCTAAACAGCTACCGTATGTTTTAATTCAGTTCAAGACTATGTGCCAGTACATTGGCCATAAAGTTGCTGCCTAAAAGTGCCAGAGACCCGGAATTGATCCTTAATATGGGTGCTGTATGTATGAAGTTTGCTCATTTTCCCTTTGATCGCATGTGTTTTCTCCAGATGCTCTTGTTTCCTTCCACATTCCAAAGGTGTGCAGGAACCTTTTTCGAAAAACGTAATATTTTCCTTTTGTCCAGAGATTCTGTCTGACCTGTTGAGTTACTCCAGCTTTTTGTGTCTATCTTCAGTTTAAACCAGCATCTGCAGTTCCTTCCTACACACACGATACTATACGATAGATCTTTATTAATCCCAGGAGGGAAATTGTGTGTGTGTGTATATATACGCACACACACACACACACATATCTTTATGTAGTTATATATTCATATATAAATATACACTGTTTTGAATTTTTCTCATTTATAACATTGTTTACAGAGTACTATGTTTACATATTGTGTTGTGCTGCTGCAAGTAAGGATTTAATTGTTCTAACTTGGGCGTGAGAGAATAAAACACTGTTGACTCTTGACTTACGTCGCTAATGAGTGGGATAGAACTAGTGTACGGGTGATCGGTGGTTGGCGTGGATTCGGTGTGCCGAAGGGCCTGTTTTCACGCTGTATCTTTAAATTAAACTAAAAACACTAAAACCAGAGGAAATCTAAAGAAGGGTCTCTACCCGAAACGCCACCCAATTTCTTCTATCCAGAGATGCTGGCTGCTCCATGGAGTTCCCTCGCACAATTAAAGCATGAAATAGTCTTCACCCTACCATATTTACCCAACCAGATGCAACTAAATTTAAGGTAGCTCTTTTTTCCCAAGAACCCTTTTTTGCTTAAGTCCAAGTCAAGAGTCAAGAGAGTTTTATTGTCATGTGTCCCAGATAGGACAATGAAATTAGACAATATTCAGTATTCACTTTATTGTCATTTCACTGATCATCCCCAATCAGTGCCCCGTTCCTGCCTTCTCCTCATACCCCCTGACTCCGCTATCTTTAAGAGCCCCATCTAGCTCCCGCTTGAAAGTATCCAGAGAACCTGCCTCCACCGTCCTCTGAGGCAGTGAATTTCACAGACTCACAACTCTCTGTGAGAAAAAGTGTTTCCTCATCTCTGTTCTTTTAAAAAAAAAAATGTTTTTAATTTAATTTTATTAGAAGTAAGTACAGGAATATGGCACCAAGGTGCCTAATATATATTGACATATTTTATGTTTTATGTACAGCTTCTTTTTTTTAAATAATGAGAAAGAAAGAGAGAATAGATAATAAAAGATAGAGAAACATGTGATATATAGTGTGTGAGAAAGAAAAAAGTGTGAAAGAAGAAAGTTGAGAAAGAAAAAGAAAAAAGAAAGAAAAAGAGTAGAAAGTAAGAGATTAAGGAGATCGTTATCTATATTCTTGACCATCCCTCACCCAATCCTGAAACAGTTAGCTTCTACGGTTTTGTTGCACCATATGCTTCCAAAAAAATCGACAAATGGAGACCAACTCGTTAAAAATTGGTCTGATTTATCTATTAGGAGGAATCGCATTTCCTCAAGATGTGCAGTGTCCAACATGTTTGAAATCCACATTTTAAGCGTTGGTATGGCTGTATTTTTCCAAAAGTTAAGTATATGTTTTTTTGCCGTTATTAACCCATAATTCAAAAATAAAATTTGAGATGAGTTCAATTTATTCCCATCTGCCATTACTCCAAATATAATCATTTCAGTATTAGGTTCCATTTTTATCTTAAATAATTTTGTAAATATTTCAAAAATATCACTCCAGAATTTATAAAGTTTTATGCAGGAGACAAAAGAGTGTGTTATAGTTGCATTTTGGGATAGACATTTATCACAAATGGGGGAAGTATTTGGATAGAATTTATTCAATCTATTTTTTGAGTAATATAATCTATGTAATATTTTTAATTGAATTAAATTATGTCTTACATTAATCGAACATTTGTATATATATACAAAATACTTTTCCCATGTTTCCTTCGTAATTTTTATCATTAATTCTCGTTCCCACTCGTCTCTAAGTGCCTCTGTCTATGGTAAATCTATATTTAAAATACTATTATATAAATATGATATTAATTTCTGTGAGTCAGCCTTAATGTTCATTACTTCTTCCAGTGGATATCTGAAGATATTTAAAATATTGGTTATTTTTCAGTTTAAATTTTAATTGTAATTGTTGGAATGATAACAGATTTCCCATTTCATACTTATCACCGATCCTTTTAATTCCCATTCTTTCCCATTGATTATATGTTTTATCAATAAGAGATGGTTTAAATGAAGGATTATTCACTATGGGCATTAACAATGGTAGGTTTCTTAATTTTAAGGATAATTTTATTTGTTTCCAAATTCTTATTGTATCATGTATAATTGGGTTATTCTTATATATTGTGTTGTTCAGTTTTATCGGGGAGAAGAGGATCGCTCCTATATTACAAGGAGAACAGTCCTCTTTCTCCATTCTTATCCATTCTGTCTGTTGGGTAGAACTGTCCAATCAGTAAATTATATTCTTAATATGCACTGACCAATAATAATACAAAAAGTTCGAAAGTGAAAGTCCCCCAATGTCTTTTGGTTTGCACAAATGTTTTCTTTGAATTCTGTGTGATCTATAATCCCAGATAAAATTGGTAATATTAGAGTCTAGTTTTTTAAAGAAGTTTTTTGGTATATATAATGGTATAGATTGAAATAGGTATAATATTTGTGGTAAAAAGATCATTTTTATAGCGTTTATTCTGCCTATTAATGATAACGGAAGCGTTTTCCAGAATTTAATTGACGTGTTGAGTTAAAGGCATAAAATTAGCATTAAATAATACTTTGTATTTTCTAGTAATTTGAATACCCAAATACTTAAATTTTTCTGTTGCAATTTTAAAGGGGAATTTTAATAGGTGTGTAGATTCTTGAGGTTTTAACGTCATGATTTCACTTTTATTCCAATTTATTCTGTATCCAGAAAAAGAACCGAATTCTTCTATTAAATTTAATAAGTTTGGTATGCTCGTTTGTGAGTTTGTAATATATAAAAGTATATCATTTGCATATAATGAAATTTTATTATTTGAGTCCCTAGTATTATATCCCTGAATATTCGGATGACTCCTTATACTTTCAGCCAGGGGCTCTATCATAAGGGCAAATAGCAGAGCTGATAAAGCACATCCCTGCCTATTGCCCCTCGATAATTGAAATTTTGGAGATAACATATTATTGGTTAATATTCTTGCCGTTGGTTTATCATATAGTAATTTTACCCATGCAATAAAATTCTCTCCCATATTAAATGTTTGCAATGCTTTATATAAATACTGCCACACTACCTGAACAAATGCTTTCTCTGCGTCCAGAGAAACAATTGATATATCTTCTTCCTCCGTCTTATGTGAGTACATTATATTAAACAGGCGTCTCAAATTATTAAATTTTACTTCGGAGTCACGTGAGTGACTACGTGAAGACCCCGCCAGGACGCATGCGCGACATATCGTCGAACGCATTGCGGAAGCGACAGTCGGGAGGAGCGCCGCTCCTCCAGCGCGAATTTTGAAAAATTACGGAAGGTAAGTCTTACCTTTTCTGGTGAGCGTGGCGACTCGGTGTGTTTCTTTTTCAAAACGGAGGAAGCACCATGGAGTCGCGCAGGGGAGAGCAGCAGCTGATACCGCTGCTGTGGAAGCAGCCAGCAGCGTGCCGTCTCTCCAGAGCTGCAGGTGCTGCCAGCAGCTGCGGCTTCTCGCCGCTACAGACCGCAGGTGCGCCGCGGTCGGCGGCAAAACCACCGGAAGTTGGACAGGTCCGTGGACTCGGCTGGGTCCGGACCTGAAGACACCCCGTTCACAGATAGCGACGGCGGGCGTCTTTCCCGCAGGAGCGGGTGGGGAGCAGTGCTCCAGCGTGACCTGCTTATGCAGGGGCAGAGTCACAGTGGGTCTCCTCGCAGACCCACGGCAGCATCCTTTCAAGGACTGCCAAATGTCTCACCCTCTTCGCAGGGGAGCATTAGGGGTCAGAGCTGGGCTGACCCTGAAGAAGGGGCAATGGCTGAACAGTCAACTGTGAGGGGTGCCAGAAGAGAGAGCAGCAGAAGATTGTGGGACACATGCTGTATCAACTCAAGAAGGACTGCCTATACAAAGCTGCAAGCCAGTAAAAAATACATGGCTACAAACCAGCTACAGGAGCAAGCCATTAACTTTATGGCTGGGAAGTACATTGCTCCAGAGAACTCCATTTCTCTTAAAGTACCAGCAGTCTATGACCCCCACCTGGGGCAACAGGAGCCCATCTATAAGGAGCCAGGAGGTGAAGCTCCAGAGGAAACTGCTGGCTGCTAAAATCACAGCAGTACCAGGACAACTGATGGGGTTGATTTGCCTGAAGAGTTACGTGATGCTCTAGCAGACTGTGTAATACTCAGTGGAGATTTACAGTTACAGGAAGAGCATCATCAAGAAGTGCGGAATTATGCAAGACAAGTAGCACACAGGCGCCAAAATTGCTGTTGGGGGACCTCCCGAAGCAGGTGAAAGACCTGCATGAGGAAGCCAAGGCTATAGGCCTGATCAAGGTGCCAAGCACCTCTAAAACCCACTATCAACAGCGGCAGCACCCCTACACACCCACCAGACATCGGTGCTATGGAAGACCATCTGGTGGTGAAAGCTCGAAGGCCGGCCCACCTGCACAGCGGTCTTTCAGACCATGGCCCAGCCCGGCCTTCATGGAAAACGCGCCAACCCCACAACGCAGCAACACAATACCAGAAGAAACAACTGCGGAGACAACCCACACAACACCGGTAACCATGGAGGTAGGTGGGTCTGGTTGTCTTAAAAAAAACATTGCATGTCCGATTCATTAAAGTTGGGGGACGGTTGCACTTGTTTCATCATGTGTGCTGCACTTTTACCTCTGAACTTTACATACTCGGAAGTATTCAGAATTACAAAATTGAATTTGTATACGAACTACCGTCCCAGTTCAGCATACGCCTAGCAGGAAGTTCATACTTCACAAAAAGAGAGAACAGCAGGCCATGCTGAACTGTTAAGACTAAACACAAAAGGGATTGAGAAAACAATCAGAGAATTTCAAGAGTTCGTATCAAATATATTTATAAAAAACTAAAAAGATGGTAGTTGCCGTATCATTACAGATTTGACCGAACTAAATACTTCCGTTCAGTATGCCCATTTCAAATTAGACACGTTTGTCACACACAGGGTCATCGTAAATACCTGAAATTTTATCTGGATGGGACAGCAATGGCAGTATGCCTTATCCAATGGGTTGTCATCAGCACCCAGGCTATTACAAATTTATTAAAACCAGCTTTAGCATACTTAAAGAAACATAACCATATCGTCATGGCTTACCTTGATGATATTTCTCATTGTAGGTGAAAATTGGAGCTGGCTACATTGGTGGTATCAGCCACAACAGAGGGGTTAACGTACATCCAGATAAATCAAAATTGGAACCCTCCACTACCATGGATTATTTGGGGTTCACTATTGACTCTGTTCATATGTCTATCACCTTGCCACCAAACAAAGTGACAGGCTTGATGGGAGTATGCAAAAGCCTCACTGGCATCAGGGAACTATCCATTCGGCAAGGAGCAAGAGTGATTGGGAATTGGTGGCTGCGTTCCCAGCAGCACAATTGGACCACTCCATTATTAAAACCTGGAAGAGGGAAATTTTAGCTCTCAAAAATCATACAGGCCATTTCAATAGGCCTATGCAACTACCAGGGAAAGTAAATTAGAATTAAACTGGTGGATAGAAATGTTCCATATTATCCTAACCCCATCACCCCATTCTATATCCCTAGGGTACATTACAGACTGATGCCAGTGCTAAAGGTTGGGGAGCAACTAATACCACCGCAAGTTGTGGTGGCAGATGAGTGCACAAAAATTATTCTGTTTAAAGCACTAGGAATTAATTATCTAGAAATGCTGGGAGCGTTTCATGGACTCAGGGCCTACTGCTCAGATGAGCACCAGTTGCATGTACGGTACAGATTGATACCACACTGGGGGCCTATATATAATCATATGGGTGAAATAAAGTCGATATCATGTGATGAATTGCCTAATAATATCTGGCACTGGTGTCTGGGAGAGAGATTTGGATCTCAACCACTTACCTTCCAGGTAAGCTAAATACAGTGGCAGACACCAGGTCACGTAAATTCAACGACAACATTAAATGGATGTTGGATCGGAAAGTGTTTACAGATATTATAGACCGGTATGGGACACCAGATATCGACCTTTTTTCCATCCAGACTAATTCACCAACTACCAACATATGTTGCTTGGAAACCAGACCCAGGGGCAGCAGCGATGGACGATTTCTCGCTGCATTGGGGGGGGGGGATTTGTTTTGCTAATCATCAGACGAGTCTTACAATAATTAAACAAGACGCCGCAACGGGTACCATGGTTCCCAACAGTACAAAGATGGTCTCAGAACCCTGCATCTGGATCAACAACGGCCAAGGAAGTTGGCACACCCCGTGCGGGAAAGTATCCGTGCCATGACTGTATGAACTTGTTGATTTGCAGTTTCTGAACAGGCCATTTCTGGGATACGGACTCTCCGACAGGACGATCAATGCCATCTCAGCGTCGTGCAGGGAGTCCACGAGAAGACAGTACCTGACATATGTCAGGAAATGGGAAGTGTTCAGCACCAGGAAGAACACTACATATGACTCAGCCACCAACACTGAAGTGCTGGAGTTCTGGCCACCCTTCATTTCGATGAAGGATTGAGTTACAGTGCCATTATTGTGCAAGGAGTGCCCTAGCTAATATCTGGGCAGAGGGAGTGATCACCTGGCTATAGGATCACACCCACTAGTACCTAAACGAATGAGGGGTATTTGTACTCTATTCCCCCCAGGTCCAGATACACCTATATATGGGACATAGGTAGTACACCATGTTACGAGGATGGACACCAATATCGGGGCTCACTCTGGACAAACTAATATCCTAGATGGGAATGATTATGGCACTTGGATCAGCACAACGGGTCCAGTCCTTACACAAGCTAGAATAGGACGTCATGTCTGTCACAAATGGCAGATAACCTGCTACATACAGGGGTACTTAAACTAGACTGACCCGGTTCCTTTGGCCAATATTAGAGTTCTGGCCTATCCTGCAGATAGTCGGCCCTGCATAGTGACACATACTTTCCAATATATAGTCACCAAGACACTTATGGGCACGGAGAGAGCTTTCTCATTAGCCATAAATGCCCTCACCTAAGGTCACAGTGCAAACCATATCCAGATGGTTCGGGTGGTATTACGTGCAGTGGTGAATACTAATGTTTCAAATCTCACTCCCAACAGGGCTGCATCTACATCGGACGCTAGGATGATGGGAGTTCCTATGGACCACATCCTTGCCACAGCGGGGTGGAGCAATGAACGCATTCAATGCTTTATAATAAACCCGTGGCCGATCCTGAGACGTTTGCAGGGAAAAATTAAGTTCTGTAAAATAAATTACCCAATGTGGGGCATATTATTTTAGGTATGAATAATACCTTTATTGTTTTTCAGCACAGTGTCGTGTGTGAAATACGTTCATCCTCCGTCCCAGAATGGCAGTGTGTGAGCATGGTCTCGTTCCAGGGCATGAAATCACAGAGCTTTGAAATCTTCACGTAGTCACTCACGTGACTCCGAAGTAAAATAGTAAGATTAAATGAGAACTTACCAGTTTGAAGTTTGATCTTTATTTTATGAGGAGTTACGATGAGGGATTACGTGCCCTCCGCTCCCAAAACCCTCTATTATAAAGTTCAACTGGTATGGAAGTTCTCTCTTATCTTACTATATTAGTCTACTCTGGTATCTGTGATTTCACACCACTGCTTTGAAGAATGTCGCGCATGCGTCCTGGCGGGGTCTTCACGTAATCCCTCATCGTAACTCCTCATAAAATAAAAATCAAACTTCAAACTGGTAAGTTCTCATTTAATCTTACTATTAATGTCTTTTGGGTATAAACCCCGTTTGATCAGGATTTATCAATTTACTAATATATTTACTCAATCTTCTTGCTAAGGTCTTTTTCTGATCTGTATTTAAAAGTGATATAGCTCTATGTGAGCCCGGTTAATCTAAATCTTTATTTTTTTTTGGTATAAGCGTAATAGTTGATTCAGCTAATGTTTCTGGTAATTTATTTTCTTTAAAGGCATGAGTATATAAATTAAGTAAGCGTGGAGCCGTTATCTCGTGAAATCTTTTATAAAATTCATTACTAAAACCATCTGGTCCAGGCGTCTCCGTTCTATATGGCTTACCGCTTATTCTTAAACTGTGGCCCCTGGTTCTGGACTCCCCCAACATCGGAAACATGTTTCCTGCTTCTAACATGTCCAAATCCTTAACAATCTTATATGTTTCAATGAGATACCCTCTCATCCTTCTAAACTCCAGAATATACAAGCCCAGCTGCTCCATTCTCTCAGCATATGACAGTCCTGCCATCCCGGGAATTAACCTTGCACTCCCTCAATAGCAAGAATGTCCTTCCTCAAATTAGGGGACCAAAACTGCACACAATACTCCAGGTGTGGTTTCACTATACTCTAGGTGTGGCCCTGTACAACTGCAGAAGGACCTCTTTGCTCCTATACTCGTCTCCTCTTGTTATAAAGGCCAACATGCCATTCGCTTTCTTCACTGCCTGCTGTACCTGCATGCTTACTTTCATAGATTGATGAACAAGGACCCTCAGATCCCATTGTACTTCACCTTTTCCCAACTTGATGCCATTTAGATAGTAATCTGCCTTCCTGTTTTTCATATCAAAGTGGATAACCTCACATTTGGAGCTTTGGAAAACACATTTGGAAAATGGAGGACGACTGGCCAAATTCTGTGCCTTCCACCACAGTGATGAATGCTGTAGTGGATGTTTGTGTTAAAAAATGTTATTGTATTTTTGTGTGTTCTTTTTCATTGTGCCGCTGCTGGCAAATTCACTTCACTTGCACACTATGAATAAGAATAAAACTGATATTGATTGATATTGATATTGATTTATCCACATTTAACTTCATCTGCCATGCATCTGCCCACTCCCCCACCACCCTGCATTCCAAGTCACCCTGCATTCTCATAGCAATTCTTGCTTTCTGCAGCACAACATAATATGTAAACATAATACAGAACAGGAGATAAAAGTTCAGTGTGTCTGAACCATAGATCATATATATACACAATAAATAAACAGATAAAGTGCAATAGGCAGTTATTTTTCAGAGCTTGGAGCTTGGTGGTGTAGGGTCCACTTCAGTTTAAATTCCATTTGGAATATTTGTTGAGGACCAGGAAACCAAGAAGCAAGAGTTACTCCAGGGAGTGATTCTGCTTTGGTTTTCAGCGGTCGCGGCGAGGCCTTTCGTGGCGCGGAAGATCTTTGGCCGCTTTCTATTAGTGTAGATAAATCACAACCAAGATGGTGTGTGGGAGAGTAAACGTTGCAAACAGCATGGACCCAATGAGATGAACAGCCTTGTTCTACATTGTAGAAAGTAAATACATCTAAAGGCAAGATAAGCGCGTGCTCAAACTGTGGAAATATCTCACAGTGGTAATTGCAAACATACAGTCCAAACGTGGTGATGTTCTGGGTGTAGACACAGCTTGCACTCACACCCTGCCTCTCATTCCTGACCCAAGACTCAGATGGCTGTTGGATCATCGTAGGCTCCAACACAGATACTGGAGCCTCACACCCATGGAGTCACTTATTGGTTTATCCAATGCTTGGCTTCCAGGATCTTTGGATTTGCTGCCCCTACCGATCCCCCCCCTTCCCCCTCTCTCTCCCCTCTCCCCACTCCCCACATTCCCACCTCTCTCCCTCTCCCCAAATCCCCACCCCTCCCCTAATGTCCACCCTTCCCCCTCTCCTCACATCCCCACCTCTCTCCCCTCACCCCCATCCCCACCTCTCACGGTGCCCACGTGCTCATTGGTCCAACTGTGAAAGCCTCCCACACATCCATGTGGACTTGCAGTTCCTGGTCTACTTTCACCAGGTCCCGTCCTGTGGTATTAAAGTTGGTCTTTCCCCAGTTGAGCTTGGTTCCAACCATCCTCATCCTTTCCCATAACTAACTGTCTGCTGCAGAGTGGTTGGTCCTCACTGTCTGAGACAGTCTTTTGCACCAACACTCCCACAGCTTACACTTCCTGACACAGTTCCAGTCCTGCCCTTCCTGCACACGACTGTCTGCAACTGGATCCGAAGGTTCTCCAGGATGCGTTAGACTCCCACCGCCTCCGATTACTGTGCATCTCCCTCATCCATCCTTTTGCCTATGTGTTCCTCGGTACACCTGCCTGTACACCTGCCTGTACACCTGCCTGTACACCTGTCTGTACATTTCTCTATTGCTGTTTCCCTTCTTGCCCTGTTGACTCGCACCATTCTGTACACCTCCATTCTGCTTCTCTTTGCTCTTTCTCTCTTCCACTGAATATTATTTGTGCGAGTTTGAATTAGATTGCCAGCAGCAAGTGTGATGTTGAATGTTTACAGAGTGTCTACTTGTGTTTTACTCAAGGCCAAGGCTCCGAATGCCACTGTGATTGTGGTTGGAACTCACCTGGATTTGATCGACACCAAGTTCCGCACAGAGAGGCTCGCGACACTGCGCGCGTATATCCTGGCGTTGTGTCGCTCCCCGTCTGGACCCCGAGCGAGCGGATACCCTGACATCAGCTGCCGGAACCTACAGTGAGTCCAATCGTTCCCCCACCCACAACATCATGGTTACAGCATCAATGGAGGCCATTCACTCCAGGGCTGCACGGTGGCGCAGCAGTAGAGCTACTGCCTCACAGCACCAGAGACCCAGGTTCAAGCCTGACTACGGGTGCTGTCTGTATGGAGTTTGTATGTTCTCCCTGTGACCTGCATGGGTTTTCTCCAGGAGCTCCAGTTTCTTCCAACACATCAAAGACGTGCGGGTTTGTAGGTTAATTGGATGCTACAAATAGTCCTTCATGTGTAAGATAGAACTATTGTACGGGTGATCGCTGATCGGCGCTCACTCAGTGGCCTTAGTCTCTAAACTAAACTAAACTAAATCCTTACTGATGCAATGCAAAAGCTATCCATAGCTCTGTAAATGCATCACTCATCCAGCACCTTATTGGACCCTACAGGTGAATCTGCTTCTGTATTCCAGTCCCTGTCAGCCTACCTGTCAGCCACCTTTATAGGGCCCTGGTGCAACCACAACTCTAATAGCAATGGCTTTGATCTGCCAGCCAATGTTTTGGATTCCTCTATGACCACTCCTCAGCCACAGCGAAAACCTTGTCAATGAACATAAAGATGTCCCTACTCCCTAGAACCACCTGTAAATCTCTCCTCTACCCCACCTTCAACAGGAAATACTGTAAACACTCATCTAGTCAGGCAGCATCTGTGGAAAGAGAAAAGCAGATTAATCTTTGCTCTGGATTCTGGCATCTGCAGGCTCTGATGTCTCCTCGTTCTCTGGGTTAAGTTACCATCTCTCGAAGGTCCTGTCCATGTCCCCAGCAGATGCAGTACCTCCTCTCTTGCTGAGATTAGTTCATAAATCATAGGAGAAGAATTAGACTATTCGGCACATCGAGTCTACTCTGCCATTCAATCAGGGCTGATCTATCTCTCAACTCCCTTTCTCCCCGTAACCCCTGACACCCGGACTAATCAAGAATCTGCCATCTCCGCCTTTAAAGTACCCACTGAATCCCACAGATTCACCACCCTCTGTCTAAAGAAATTCCTCCTAAAGGTATGTCCAGTTAGCATCAACACCAAATAGTTTTATGTGAATTGGTTTGAGACACATTTTGTGTAAAACTCAAAAACCAGCGAGAATAAATGTCTTTCTCCTTCATTCTGGAGCAAGTTGCTGCCAGGAGATAATAAGATACAATGTTGTTCTGAATTTCCCTTCAACGGGCAGTGCTGTTAAACATCTGAGAATGATTTGTGTTTCATTAATCCCAATAATCACAAACAAATGAGACAAATTCATTCAAGGGTGAGTTTAAAGAACTGCATATTGCTGCCTATGCGGCGATATGGTTTGGGTTGCAATGAGCTAACTGTGTTGCTTCCTCAACAAGGATATTATCAGAGTCTTCTGTCTTGTTCCTATCCTGTCTCTATTCTGATGAAAAGTCATTGCCCTGGAATATTCACTGTCTTCTCTCCACAGATGCTGCCTTACATGCTGACAATTCACACACTTCTGTTGTGTTTTTATGTTTGCAGCATCCGCAGTTTTGTTTTGTTGTTAATTTATTATAACTCTGCCGCTTAGTTCCTGTTCCGTCTGCTTTGGCAAACATCCCCAGATAGTTGCTCAGCCAGCTGTGGATGATCAGCCATAATCACAGTGAATGGCCGTGCTATCTATTGTCTGTTGTGTTCCAAAGGGAATGACCATGACCTGTCCAAGCCTTCACTGTGAGCTAATGTTTCGAACATTTGGCTCATTGCTGTCCGCTGCCTCCTGTAATCCCATCTACACCCTGCCCCCCGTAATCCCATCTACACCCGGCCCTGTAATCCCATCTACACCCTGCCCCTGTAATCCCATCTACACCCTGCCTCCTGTAATCCCATCTACACCCTGGCCCTGTAATCCCATCTACACCCTGCCCCCCGTAATCCCATCTACACCCGGCCCTGTAATCCCATCTACACCCGGCCCTGTAATCCCATCTACACCCGGCCCTGTAATCCCATCTACACCCTGCCCCCTGTAATCCCATCTACACCCTGCCCCCTGTAATCCCATCTACACCCTGCCCTGTAATCCCATCTACACCCTGCCCTGTAATCCCATCTACACCATGCCCTGTAATCCCATCTACACCCGGCCCTGTAATCCCATCTACACCCTGCCCCCTGTAATCCCATCTACACCCTGCCCTGTAATCCCATCTACACCCTGCCCAGTAATCCCATCTACACCCTGCCCCCTGTAATCCCATCTACACCCTGCCCTGTAATCCCATCTACACCCTGCCCTGTAATCCCACCTACACCTGGCCCTGTAATCCCATCTACACCCTGCCCCCTGTAATCCCATCTACACCCTGCCCCCTGTAATCTCACCTACACCCGGCCCTGTAATCCCATCTACACCCTGCCCCCTGTAATCCCACCTACACCCGGCCCTGTAATCCCATCTACACCCTGCCCCCTGTAATCCCATCTACACCCGGCCCTGTAATCCCATCTACACCCTGCCCCCTGTAATCCCACCTACACCCGGCCCTGTAATCCCATCTACACCCTGCCCCCTGTAATCCCATCTACACCCTGCCCCCTGTAATCCCATCTACACCCGGCCCTGTAATCCCATCTACACCCTGCCCCCTGTAATCCCACCTACACCCGGCCCTGTAATCCCATCTACACCTGGCCCTGTAATCCCATCTACACCCTGCCCTGTAATCCCATCTACACCCTGCCCCCTGTAATCCCATCTACACCCGGCCCTGTAATCCCATCTACACCCTGCCCCCGGTAATCCCATCTACACCCTGCCCTGTAATCCCATCTACACCCTGCCCTGTAATCCCATCTACACCCTGCCCCCTGTAATCCCACCTACACCCGGCCCTGTAATCCCATCTACACCCTGCCCCCTGTAATCCCACCTACACCCGGCCCTGTAATCCCATCTACACCCTGCCCCCTGTAATCCCATCTACACCCTGCCCTGTAATCCCATCTACACCTGGCCCTGTAATCCCATCTACACATGGCCCTGTAATCCCATTTTTACTGTGATGTAGTGATCAGAACTGCCTGCTCATTGTTCCCACGGTTAATGTTGCAATGTTTTCTTGCAGTGAATTATCGTGCAGAACCTTGGATGGGCTGGAAGGGCTTCGTAAACTGATCTTTCAAGTTGTGTGTGGCATGAGAGACACAGGGAGTGTAACAACTTCACAGAAGCTGGTGGGAAGACTGGTGAGTAGCTGCTTTATGGAGAGTGTGTAGGAAAGAACTACAGACGCTGGTTTACACCGAATATACACACAAAATGCTGGAGTACCTCAGCGGGGCAGGCAGCATCTCTGGAGAACATGGGTAGGTGACGTTTCACAGAGTGCTGGAGTAAAGGGCCTGTCCCACTTGGCTGTCATTTACGCTACAGGCCGGTTGTGACCGACGCGCGCGTCATCACGCGTCTTCATGCGTCAGCACAGCCGTCTGGAACGCATGACATCATTTGAATACCCAGTTTATGATATTTATGGTGATTTTCTAAAATGTTCCAGTTTCTTGAGTGGTGCTAGCAATTGGAAAAACTTCAGATGTAATGCCCCTATTCAAAAAAAGAGGTGAATGAAAAGTAGCAACCTGCAGACCTAATTAATCTGTAGGAAGGAACTGCAGATGCTGGTTTAAATTGAAAATAGACACAAAATGTAGCAGTAAATCGGCGGGAGTGGATGATGTTTCGTGGATCGAGACTCTTCTTCAGTCTGAAGAAGGGTCTCGACCCGAAACGTCACCCATTGCTTCTCTCCAGAGATGCTGCCTGTCCCGCTGAGTTACCCCAGCATTTTGTATCACTTATCTGGTTTGCTCTTCCATTTCTACCAACTGCACCCCTTCTCATGTCATTCGTTCATCCAGTTGTAGGAGATACAACATTTGTCTTTTTAACCTCTTCGTTACCCACAATCCAGGGACCCAAGCAGTCATTGCAAGTGAAGCATCAATTCACTTTTGCACTTTCCGGTTTAGTGTATTTTCTTCTACGAAACATTGCAGATTTTTAAATCGCGAGTGCTTATATCCATGACGTGTAAAAGTCGGGCCGACTGCGTATGGGCAGCGCGCGGCGGCGCATGGTTACGCAGGTTGACGTAATCATGCGTCACCACGCGCTTCAGGTATGGGGTCAGGACGCCTGCGTGCGACCGCATTACGCCCGCATGCATACGCGATACATCACGCCGGAGGTGCGCAAAGATTTTGTGCCCTACAAAAGCCTGGAATGCCGCCCGATACCGCACGCAACTCCATTCCCCTCCACGCTTCTCCATGCGACTGTCCCACGCGGCCCACCCGCTACCCGTGCGTCTCAACGCGACGACGAGGTCGGGTAAATGGCGCTCAAATGACGGGCAAGTGGGACAGGCCCTTAACTCAGCGGGACAGGCAGCATCTCTGGGGCAAGAACAGAGCCTGTGGTAATGGATTAACGGCCGCTGGTGGGAATTTGGGACAACGACCTTATGTCCATAGGAGCCCAGCGAGGGTTTATGTCTGGGGAGTGAGTGTGTTCATCGTAGGGCCCACACTTTGTCAATATTGGTGATTAATTCATAACCCCCACCACACAGAATATCAGCATCCCATTTCTATCTTTCCCTACTTCAGTCTGAAGAAGGGTTCGGACCCGAAACGTCACCTATCCATGCTCTCCAGAGATGTTGCCTGACCCTCCGAGTTACTGCAGCACTGTGTAAAATGTCACCTATCCATGTTCTCCAGAGATGCTGCCTGACCCGCTGAGTTACTCCAGTACTCTGTGAAACATCAGCTATCCATGTTCTCCAGAGATGCTGCCTGACCCACTGAGTTACTCCAGCACTCTCTGTCCCTAGAGGCCAGCTGCAGAGAGGGAAGGGAACTCTTGTTGTATAAGAGTAGATGTCATTACTTGTAGTTCATTCTCTTTGTAAAAACATCTGGAGCATTGCAAAGTTCACTGCTCCAGCACTGTGCACAACAAACAGGTTCAAACAGTTGCAAATGAAAAGTAGATTGTAAGAGGGAGAGTGTGGGCAGAAACTAGATGTAAAACCTCTACAGGAATGGAGAATTAACAGTTGGGCTGAGGAGGATTACAGGAGCAGTGGGAATAAAGCACATCGATCCCAGAGAGGGGGACAGCACAGCGGGTAGAGCCACTGTCTCATAGCACTGGAAACCCGGGTTCAATCCTGATCTCAGGCGCTGTCTGTGCGGAGTTTGCACGTTCTCCCTGTGACGGGTACTCCGGTTTCCTCCCACATCCCAAAGACATGTGGGTTTACAGGTTAATTAGCTTCTGTAAATTGCCTCTAATGTGTTGGGAGTGAATGCATAAGTGGGAGAAAATGTAGAACCAGCATGTGATTGCTGGTTGGTGTGGACTCGATGGGCTGAAGGGCCTGTTTCCATGCTGTATCTCTAAACCACAGTAAACTAATCAGAGGGGGGTCGTGACCTCCCCGTGCTGAAAAATTCCCTTTGACTCCTGTTCCAGATACCCAGGAGTTACCTCAAGCTGCGGACCGCTGTTCTAGAGGAGCAGCAGAGACGGAGTGACCACGATGAGGTCCAGTACATAACTGACCAGCAGCTGCAAGAGATGGTGCAGCACACTCCGGACAATGACATCAACGACTTTGAGGACCTGCAGGCTGGTAATTGTGTTGGTGTTTCCACAGCCTGGCAGAGAGATTCAGCAACAAGCCCTTCCACCCACCCAATCCCTCACGCCCATCAACATGGCAACACCCTAACCCTAACCCTTCCATTTCCTCCCCACATTGTTCCACTCACTCACACACTGAGGGTAATTGACCAGATACCAACCTGCACCTTGTTGAGATGTGGGAGCATCCGGAACATCCAGAGGAAGGTCACAGGGTCACGGGAAGAGTGCGTACGCTCAACATGGGCGGTCCGGAGGTCAGGGTTGAACCTGGCTCACTGGTGCTCTGAGGTACACCTGTGGCACCTGATCAGGTGGGACCCAAGTCCTTTCATGTTGTTTCACTCAACCTTCTTCCGACACTGTGATTTTTCGGCAAAATCATGAAATCCTCAAATGAAATCAGTTCCCTTCCGACTAGAATCAAATATTGCAAGAAAGACGTTTAGTGACACAACATGAAAACAGGCCCTTCAGCCCATCAAGCCCACGCTGACCAGTGACCACCCATTCACACTAGTTCTACAGTATTTTATCCCACTTTCTCATCCACTCCCTACACACTAGGGACAATTTACAGAAGCCAATTAACCCACAAACCTGCACGTCTTTGGGATGTGGGGGGAAACTGGAGCACCCGGAGAAAACCCAAGTGGTCACAGGGAGAATGTGCAAACTCCACACAGACAGCACCAGAGGTCGGGATCAAACCCTTGTCTCTGGCGCTGTGAGGCAGCAGCTCTACCTGCTGCACTACTGTGCCGCCCACAGAACATAAAATGCCAGAGGTGAGAGGCCAAGATTATGCTGAATAATTTCTGCTTGTTTGACAGCTCTAGCCTTCCTAATTGAAACGGGCGCAGTCCTGCACTTCCCAGACACCAGCCATGGGCTGCGCAATCTCTACTTCCTGCATCCCGTCTGGCTCTCCGAATGCTTGGAGAAGATTATCAATATCAAGACGTCACGATCCCTTGCCTTGAATGGAGTGATCCGGGTGTCGGAGCTGCGGAAACTGCTGGTGGGGACAGGCTTCACGCAGCAGACCGAGGAACAGTACTTGCAATTCCTGGCCAAGTTCGAGATCGCCCTTCCTATCGCCAACGACAGGTACACTCCGCACATCTTTGTGCTCACGTTTGCACGATTAACAATTAATTGTCACCATTAATGTGTAGGAAGAAACTGCAGATGCTGGTTTACACTGAAGATAGACACAAATGCTGGAGTAACAAGTGTAGGAAGAAACTGCAGGTGCTGGTTTACACTGAAGACAGACACAAATGCTGGAATAACTCAGCGGGACAGGCAGCATCTCATGATCATAAGATCATAAGTGACAGGAGCATAATCAGGCCGTTGTGCCCACAAGTCTTCTCCGCCATTCAATCATGGCTGATCTATCTCTCCCTCCTAAAAGATACTCAGTCTGAAGAAGGGTCTCGACCCGAAACGACACCCATTCCTTCTCTCCAACGATGCTGCCTGTCTCGCTGAGTTAATCCAGCTGTTTGTGTCAAATTACAAACTGATCACAGTTTCAGACACTTTTTTAACATGATAGTACATTGAGTGCATTTATTTTACGTTTTCAAGCATTGATTTCAGTTGCACAAGTTTGCGGTTCATCACTTTTGATTACAGATGTTTACAGAATGAACATGAGATCCAGAGAGGCAGCTTCTTTATGGCTGGTCATTGTTGGTCAGTATTGGGCATCGTGAACCCATGAAAACGTTATGCCTCATCACTGGTCAATGTGACATTTACATTTCATGAGATACATGGATACGATTGGTTTGGAGGGAAATGCGGGCAGGTGGGACAAGTGTAGATGAGACGTGTTGGCCAGTGTGGACAAGTATAGGTCGAAGGGCCTGTTTCCACGCTGTAAGACTCTATGAAGTGAAAGCTGGTGATGCAGGTGGTGACATGTTGGCATGGTAACTGGCTGGCTACCTGGACAGTGGGCAGAATAAATCTTTGTCTGTTGGGATGCAATGACGAGTGTCGCGTCTGGACTTCGACTTTCTCCAATTTAAATAGACAGGAGAAAGGCTCATTGCTGAGGTTGCTGGATTGGCAGGTGACAGGTAGGTAGAAAATGGAGTGTAATGTGAATGGAGAAATTAGAAACGTGAAATTGTCTAGCTTTGCAAAGGCAATTAAAGAACGTATTTGGTTGTGAGTTTGAGAGAATGCAGAGATCTGAATTGCAGAAGGATCTAGTGCCCAACTTACCTTTGGTAAGCAGGTAATTTAGGAAGCTGTCGGGATGCGTGGGGGTGGGGGGGGGGGGGTTGAATACAAAAGTAAGGAGACTTCTTTAGTTCAAAGGAAATTAGTGAGGCTCCATTTGGAAGAGGGTGTGCAGTAGTGGTTTGCTAATTTAAGGACTATGTTCCAGGTAGCTTTAGTGGACTGATATCTGGAACGGTTGACTGACGGGCTTTAGATGAGGGATGTGTGACCCAGAGGTTGGGTGTGGTGTGCACATTCCTCATAAGATAATCTAGAATGGGGATCAACGGGGGGACAGCTGAGGTGAATCTTTCCCCCTCAGATGGTCGAGAATCTTGTCGATAAAGGATGGTGGAGCAGAGACTGAATATTTTCAAGGCGGGGTAGATGGATACTTGAGAAGATACGGATAGCTGCAGGTGAAACTTCACCAGGCTAATGCAAACCATGCCTCTGTCCCCAGCTACCTCCTCCCTCACCTACTGCCGTCCAAGCCGGGCATTGACAGCAGCAAGCTGCAGCGGCGTGGCACCTGCACCATCCAGAGGCTTTTCAAGATGAATTTTGTGCCCATTGGTTTCTGGCAACGGTTTATCGCCCGAATTTTGATCAGCCTTTCGGACATGGATGCACAGGTATGATCTCCCCTCCTCTACCCCCTCTACCCTCTCTCCCCCCGTCTCCTCTCCACATGTCACTCCTCCCCTCTCCTAATCTTACACCCTTTTGTCCTTTTTACATCTCAAACCTTTGTCCATCCATCTGCCACTAAACATCTCTCCTGATCCACATATCACTGGCCAGGCTTTCTACCCCCTAGATCAGTCTGAAGAATGGTCTCAACCCGAAACGTCACCTATCCATGTTCTCCAGAGATGTTGCCTGAGCCGCTGAGTTAAGGTGCTGTCCCACTTGGGCGACCTAATCTGCGAGTTTAGAAGAATGTCTTCGACCTTCAAACCCCGCAGCATGGCCGACACGTGGTCCTAGGAGGTCCTATGAGGTCGCTGGAACTCTCCTTCATGCTCGAGGGAAGTTCCCGAATATTTGTTTTCAGCATGTTGAAACATTTTCCGCAAGTAAAATTTGGTCTGGCCGTGCAGTCGAGTGGGGTCGCTATATAGTTACAGGCAGTCGTGGGCAGCCATAGGCAATCTCCTTCGCTCACCGGGCATTTTGATTGGCTCATTGGAGTTTTCAGGACCGGTAAGTAAAATGCCCGCTAAACTTTATTAAAACTTCTTTAAAGTGTCTCCCTCCCCCCTTCTCCCCCTTCTCCCCCCTTCTCCCCCCTTCTTTAAAGTGTCTCCCTCCCTTCTTTAAAGTGTCTCCCTCCCCATTTCTCCCCCCCTTCTCCCCCCTTCTTTAAAGTGTCTCCCTCCCCCCTTCTCTCCCCCCTTCTCCCCCCCTTCTCTCCCCCCTTCTCCCCCCCTTCTCCCCCCCTTCTTTAAAGTGTCTCCCCCCCCTTCTTTAAAATCTCCCCCCCCCCCCCCCTGTGCTCTCTAAAGGACTTACCTTAACTGTGCAGCCGTTTTACCTTCCTCTTCATCGCGGGTGTGAATTTCAGACAACGCTCCCCCACTTTCCCTGGCCCCCGCCTTTGAGTGTGTGTGTGTGTGCGCGGTCGGTCGATGCAGCTCGCGGTTTCAACGCAGACGGTCAATCCAGGTGAGTGCCCTCGAGCTTGAAGGTCGAAGACACTCTTCTGAACTCGTGGATTAGGTCGCCCAAGTGGGACAGCCCCTTAACTCCAGCGCTCGTGCAATGTCACCTCTCCATGTTCTCCAGAGATGCCGCCTGACCCGCTGAGTTACTCCAGCACTCTGTGTCTTTTTTGCTGATCAACCAGCATCTGCTTTCTGTGCTTCTCCATTGAGCTGATGATAGGTGTGGCTTCTTTCTTGACCAGCTTGTTGAAAATGAGAAGAATGTGAAGCAGTGCAGAGGGAGCCTGGCTTCAGTTTACAGCTTCACCGGGACCCGGCGGCGAAACCGCTGCAGCACCTTCCGAGTGAAACGGAACCAAACCATCTACTGGCAAGAAGGTTTGCAGCTGACCTATGAGGGGGGCTGCCTCAGGTAATCAGCTACTCCATCAACTCTCGGGACCTTGTGCCCAGCTGTGACCCTTGATCCTCAACAACTCTCCCCCTTCCTGCAGCGTGGAATCCTCGGAGGTGAACTGGAAAAGGAAGAAAAGTGCTGGAATAAAAATCGTTTGTCAGTCGGAAATGCGAGACTTCTCAGCCGTGGCCTTCATCACTGATCACGTCAACTCTCTGATTGACCAGTGGTTTCCAGGTGAGTTCCCAGAGCTTGGTGTGAAGTGGTGACTCGTCATGCTCCTGTGGACAAGAGTGAAGGTCGTGAGATCAGTGAAGACCACTGACACCATGAGCTGTTCTGGCATTGAGTGAGACTTTAATGCAAAGCCCAGCGATGAATATAAACAGTCCTATTATTTATGCACATTTTCCAGTTTCCCGCCAGTGCTCCACTAAATGACACAACGTTATCTGGTCATCAACAACAGTTAGTGTGTGTGGACAGATCCAGCATCTTGTTCAAGAAGGGGGAGTAGAGAGGTTATGGGGCATTCACCAGCATATCCTTAGGGTGAGGGGTCACTACCCAGCAGGGAGTCAGCGTTATAGCGGTGTGTCTGGCCGGAGGCCTCTCACCAAACCCAGTCGACCAGAAGGTGCCGGTCAAGGTGCAGCTCACCCTCCCCCCATCCTGTCCCATCCTGTCCCTGTCCATCCCATCCTGCAGCCGATGTTTCCTGGCCCATTGACTCTGTCCCCACTCACTGCAGGAATGGCCAACCTACCTGTACCACAGACCCGCCATTATTTTACCCAATATTACAGAGCCAACAATTCATAAATGTTTAAACATCAGATTTTTTTCCCCATAAATGACCACTAACTTAAATCCCTGTGTTGATCTTGCCCCCTGCAGGTTTCAGTATCTTTGCTTTGTGGATATGAGGCTCCATATTAGTGTGGTGGAGAGTTAACCCTTTGTGTGCCCCACAGCTCTGACAGCCACAGAATCAGACGGGAGCCCGCTGGTTGAGCAGTACGTTCCCTGCCCTCACTGCTCACTCCTGGACACACAGCGAGGGCAGGCACATCTCCAGGGACAAGGTCCACACTACTTCAGCATGGAGGACTGTCTCCTCACTGCCATCGAACACATGGACATCTCCTGTCCAAACCACCCCGCCACCCCCGTGTCTCTCGATGAGTTGGTCCCGGAGATCTTCATGACCGACTTCCCATCACGGTAAGTGTAGGAAGTTGCGGGAATAACAACGTTATTTAACTTCAGTGGAATGGCCACGAGAATGCAAGGCTACAAACAAAGCCACAGTACCCAAACTAAGAGCCCCCCCTCCCCAGGTGACACACGTGTGCCAGATAACTTCCTCCAGGAGCGGACTCGACAAACACCCGACATAGATCTACAGTACGGAACCCCGGCCTGCATCGGCATTGGAACTGGATCCAGGACTGACTGCTCCTGAGTAGATGTGATTAGTACGGGTGTCAGGGGAGAAGGCAGGAGAATGGGGTTGGGAGGGAGAGATAGAACAGCCATGATTGAATGGTGGAGTAGACTCGATGGGCTGAATGACCTAATTGTCCGCCTAAGTCGTATGATCTCATGAACGAACGAGAGTTGTTCTGGTGGAGAGCTAGTACAGGTGCAATGGGCAGAAGGGTCTCCTTCAGTGCTGGAACCACTCTATGATCCAGCTCCTCCATGTTCACACTGATACAACTGGTTGGCATCTTGTGGACACCTTGTTCATTATCTGAGCGTTTTACTGCAACGTCCTTTTTGTAACTATATTTAATACTGTTTAACAGGTTATTTCTGGATGTGAACTGTTTGGAACAAAATGAAACTTCAGACCATATCCTGGGTCAGGGAGGGAGTGGAGCGGTTGTGTACAAAGCAAAGTACAGGAAGATACCTGTAGCAATCAAGAAGTTTCATTTCAAAAATTACCAAGCACTATCTGGTAATTCTCGTACAGGTAAACATCTTGCTAAAAAGCTCCATAACTTGCATTGCTATATAACAAATGTAATCTTTGGTGCTGAGTTTTTCTTCTTTTACAAAATAATATTGGTGCAATGTAGGTGGGATTGGTGGGGTCAAGGAAGAGTTGTCGGATTCCAAAGGCTCGCACGATTACAGACAAAAACACTTGCTGATAACAACAGATCGCACAGAAGCTCGCCGTTATACCACACTTACACTTACACAGATTTACCGCCTGGACCTAGCTGATCTCCCGGTTGCCAAACACTTTAACTCCCCCTCCCATTCCCACACTGACCTTTCTGTCCTGGGCCTCCTCCATTGTCATAGTGAGGCCCAGTGCAAATTGGAGGAACAGCACCTCTTGAACAGCTTATAGCCCAGTGATATGAACATTGACTTCCATAACTTCAAGTAACCCTTGCTTTCCCTCTCTCTCCATCCCACCCCCACCAGCTTCAAAGTCGTCATGTTGAGTCTCATTGTCTGTGACTCATTCTCACCTAGCCCACAGCCAACAATGGCCTGTTTCCTTCATCATTGTTACTTTTTTGCATATCTTTCATTCATTTGCTTTAAATCTCTCTACATCACCATACATATTTCTCGTTTCCCTTTACCCTGACGCTCAGTCTGAAGAAGGGTCTCAACCCAAGATGTCACCCATTCCTTTTCTCCAGAGATGCTGCCTGAGCCGCTGAGTTACTCCAGCACTCTGTGTCTATCTTCGGCGTAAACCCATACATATTCCTTGAAGGCAGAAAAACAGGACGGGGAAAGTGACCCCGTCACAGATCACGGTAGTGTTTGGTCAAAGACAAACGCTTACAATGTTACCAAAATCAGCAGTAACCTGAAGTTGGAGAAATGTTAGAATTCAACAAAGCAGCAGCTAGACATTGATGAGTCAAGATACAAGAGTGAGCTCGTGAGATACAGACTCTAAAAGCTGCTTTGGAACATTAATATGGGTTCCTTACACTCTGTGACAGGGGATGTATTAAGGAATTAGAACATGGTAATGAACATAAATAAATAATTTGTACCTGTTTTCATGGAAGAAGCCACGATAGAAACATAGAAACATAGAAATTAGGTGCAGGAGTAGGCCATTCAGCCCTTCGAGCCTGCACCGCCATTCAATATGATCATGGCTGATCATCCAACTCAGTATCCCGTACCTGCCTTCTCTCCATACCCTCTGATCCCCTTAGCCACAAGGGCCACATCCAACTCACTCTTAAATATAGCCAATGAACTGGCCTCAACTACCCTCTGTGGCAGAGAGTTCCAGAGACTCACCACTCTCTGTGTGAAGAAAGTCTTTCTCATCTCGGTCTTAAAGGATTTCCCCCTTATCCTTAAGCTGTGACCCCTTGTCCTGGACTTCCCCAACATCGGGAACAATCTTCCTGCATCTAGCCTGTCCAACCCCTTAAGAATTTTGTAAGTTTCTATAAGATCCCCTCTTAATCTCCTAAATTCCAGAGAGTATAAACCGAGTCTATCCAGTCTTTCTTCATAAGACAGTCCTGACATCCCAGGAATCAGTCTGGTGAACCTTCTCTGCACTCCCTCTATGGCAATAATGTCCTTCCTCAGATTTGGAGACCAAAACTGCACGCAATACTCCAGGTGTGGTCTCACCAAGACCCTGTACAACTGAAGTAGAACCTCCCTGCTCCTGTACTCAAATCCTTTTGCTATGAAAGCTAACATACCATTCTCTTTTTTCACTGCCTGCTGCACCTGCATGCCTACTTTCAATGACTGGTGTACCATGACACCCAGGTCTCGCTGCATCTTCCCTTTTCCCAATCGGCCACCATTTAAATAATAGTCCGCTTTCCTGTTTTTGCCACCAAAGTGGATAACCTCACATTTATCCACATTATACTGCATCTGCCAAACATTTGCCCACTCACCCAGCCTATCCAAGTCACCCTGCAGTCTCCTAGCATCCTCCTCACAGCGAACACTGCCCCCCAGCTTAGTGTCATCCGCAAACTTGGAGATATTGCCTTCAATTCCCTCATCCAGATCATTAATAATCTGATAAGCCACGATAATGGGTAACCATGGAGATCTGCATCTTGGGTGTCCACGGAGATTAACGAAGTCAGCTATAATTTTTAAATGATGTTGATGAAATTAATGGGGCCAAAGTTGTTAAAAATCCTCAATACTTATTGCCCAGCATTCCCAGGTTTTGGAAAGTGGTCCAAGCCCTGTCTCTCATTAACTATTTCTACCATTGATACAGCATCCTCATGTAGATAGATCCCTGGTCCCTGCTGCCCGCAGTAACAGAGGTCCATTGTGTACTCTCACTAGATTCGATGTTGCGGCACCTGGAAGCGCTGGAGGTGATGCGGAGTTTCTCGGAGTTCCGCCAGGAGAGCAGCATCCTGCACTCGCTGCAGCACCCGTGCATCGTGTCCCTGGTTGGCCTCTGCATCCACCCGCTCTGTTTCGCTCTGGAGCTCGCCCCCTTGGGCAGCCTCAACAACGTGCTCAGCCAGCACTCGACAGGTAACAGAACACACACACCAGCAGCCAACTGCATGTGTGGAAAATGCTTCCAGAAACGGCCATTACTGGGAACGTGAGGACTTTCGGAGGGTGTCAAGAGCTGTAGGGAGAAGGCAGGAGAATGGGGTTAGGAGGGAGAGATAGATCAGCCATGACTGAATGGCAGGTTAAACATGTTGGGCTGAATGGCCTAATTCTACAAATCTTATGATCTTATGACGGAATTAACAGCGCGGTGCGATGGAAATTAAATGTTTAAAGACACTAGTGGGTTTGCTATTTGCAGTGAATGATAATCAGCTTGTTTAGGGGCGGTGACTACCCCATGCGGACATTTGTCTCTGGAACTTTGTGTCACACACGGGATGGTGCGTATGTGGAACGAGCTGCCAGAGGAGGTCGCTCAGGCAGAAACTATAATAACATTTAAAATACATTTGGCCAGGTGAATGGATAGGGATGAGTGTAGATGGGGCATGTTGGTCAGCATGGGCCAACTGGGCTGAACGGGCTTGGTTTCCATGCTGAGTGACCCTATAACTGATGCGCTATAATGCTGAGAACTATATTCTACACTCTGTATCTTCCCCTTTGCTTTACCTGTTGTACTGGAGTTTGACTTGATTATTTTAATGTATAGTATTATCTGATTTGATTGGATAGCGTGTACCTCGACTGGTGCTGTGAAGGTAGATTAACTGTCTCCTCTACAACAGGGACCTCCTTCATGCCCCTTGGCCACATGCTGACCTACAGAATTGCCTACCAGATTGCTCTGGGCCTAGCCTATCTCCACAGGAAGAAGATCATCTTCTGTGACCTGAAGTCTGATAATGTCCTGGTTTGGTCTCTGGACGTCTCGTGCCCCATCAACGTGAAGCTCTCTGACTACGGCGTGAGCCGACAGTCCTTTCATGAGGGGGCTCTGGGGATAGAAGGCACTCCGGGTTATCAGGCTCCAGAAATCCTGCCCGGCATTGTTTACGATGAAAAGGTATGAAACCAAACGCCCTCGCTCTACAAACATGCTTTTAAAATGTTGATCAAATGTAATCTAGCAGTTTATAGTAAAAGCACCAGCTCTGGTGACCTGTGTGAGCATTGGTATACGGGCTGTGAGCGTTGGTACACGGGGTATTGACAGTGTTGTTACATGGGGTATTGACAGTGTTGGTACACAGGCTGTGAACGTTGGTACTCGGGGTATTGACAGTGTTGGTACACTTGCTGGTCTGGACTCCGGTCCTGTTACCGCTGTGTGACCTGTTCCTCCCGTCCTCTCAGGTGGACCTGTTCTCGTTCGGCATGGTCCTGTACGAGCTGCTGTGTGGACAGCGGCCGATCCTTGGCCACCACCAGGTGCAGATTGCGAAGAAACTGTCCAAAGGCATCCGACCTCTGCTGGGATCGCTGGAGGAGGTGCAGTTCCACCAGATGCAGAGCCTGATGATCGAGTGCTGGGACACAAAGCCGGAGAAGGTAAAGAAATGCCAGAGACGTATGGGGCGGTGGAAATGGAAGGCTAGCAGCGGGAGGAGCTGCTGCCTCACACTGCCAGAGACCCGGGTTCAATCCCCACCTCAGGTGCTGTCTGTGTGGAGTTTGGTCAGCATGTCTCAGTGGGACGAGGGGTCTGTTTCCATGCTATATCTCTGAACTACTAAAGGATAGCAGTGGGCAGCAGAAAACCCACCGACTGAAGGTGCAGAACAGGCAAACAAAGATGGAACTTAACAAAGAATGCCGTAAACACTCAGCCGTTCTCAGCGTGGTGAATATCAAATATTCTAGTATCTTTGGTGAATATTGACCAAGGGCCGGTAGAGCTTGACCACACCAAGTTGTGAAATGTTCATCGTTTCACCACAGCCCTTCTTATTGGGCACTTCCTTCATATCCTGGTTTTACTTCACATCCTCAGCATCTGCAGTTGTAACATTGACTATTGGCGTTTGTTAACTTCTCCCCAGAGAATGGCTGGAGGTTCCAGTGCAATCTCTCTGCCTCAAGTACGCAAACTCAAGTACAATAGGTAGAGCAAGGTTAAAGGTGACACATTCAGTCCAAAAGACATTTATGGTGCAACTTGTGATTGTAAATTTAGCTCAAGCAGCCTCTCCCTTCAGACAGAAGGTACAGAATCTTGAAGGCGCGCACCACTAGACTCAGGAACAGCTTCTTACCGTCTGTTATCATGCTTCTGAACGGTCCTTCCATAAGCTAGGGTACTGTCCGATTCACCTCTACCCCATTGCACACATTGGACTTTGTCTCTGGAACTGATGTGCTACAATGCTGAGAACTATATTCTACACTCTGTATCTTTCCCTTTGCTCTACCGATTGTACTGGAGTTTGACTTGATTGTATTTATGTATGTTATTACCAGGTAAGGATGGATGCTGCACCAGGTATTATCTGAACTGTACACGTGGCAATATTAAACCTGGACCTAAACCCTGACCTAAATACTGACTGTTCTTTTCCACATCTCTGCTCAGCGGCCAGCAGCAAGCTGTGTCGTCAGGTTGATGCGAGATCCCAGCTTCCCAGTCTTCATGTACACCCTGCAAGCGGGTAGACAACACCTGTTCTGTCCTTCACTCGACCACGAGCGCACCGTCATCTTCTGGAATGAAGAAGGAAGCAAAAGGTACGTTTGGCAGCATCCGTCCATACCCTCACCTGGTGCAGCATCCGTCCATACCCTCACCTGGTGCAGCATCCGTCCATACCCTCACCTGGTGCAGCATCCATCCATACCCTCACCTGGTGCAGCATCCATCCATACCCTCACCTGGTGCAGCATCCATCCATACCCTCACCTGGTGCGGCATCCATCCATACCCTCACCTGGTGCAGCATCCATCCATACCCTCACCTGGTGCGGCATCCGCCCACACCCTCACCTGGTGCAGCATCCATCCATACCCTCACCTGGTGCAGCATCCATCCATACCCTCACCTGGTGCAGCATCCATCCGTATCCTCACCTGGTGCAGCATCCATCCATACCCTCACCTGGTGCAGCATCCATCCATACCCTCACCTGGTGCGGCATCCGCCCACACCCTCACCTGGTGCAGCATCCATCCATACCCTCACCTGGTGCAGCATCCATCCATACCCTCACCTGGTGCAGCATCCATCCATACCCTCACCTGGTGCAGCATCCATCCGTATCCTCACCTGGTGCAGCATCCATCCATACCCTCACCTGGTGCGGCATCCGCCCACACCCTCACCTGGTGCGGCATCCATCCGTACCCTCACCTGGTGCAGCATCCATCCATACCCTCACCTGGTGCAGCATCCATCCATACCCTCACCTGGTGCAGCATCTATCCATACCCTCACCTGGTGCAGCATCCGCCCATACCCTCACCTGGTGCAGCATCCATCCATACCCTCACCTGGTGCAGCAACCAGCAGAATGTGTTGTTTATCTTGGATCCCTGTGTTGCATTACTCAGCAGATGGAAGAATGAGAATAGAAATAACCAATAACTGTTTGTGAACAACGTTTGGGGATGTAATTGATGACTTGGATAGGTTGGGTGAGTGGGCAAATGCATGGCAGATGCAGTATAATGTGGATAAATGTGAGGTTATCCACTTTGGCGGCAAAAACAGAAGGGTAGATTATTATCTGAATGGTGGCCGATTAGGAAAAGGGGAGATGCAACGAGACCTGGGTGTCATGGTACACCAGTCATTGAAAGTAGGCATGCAGGTGCAGCAGGCTGTGAAGAAAGCGAATGGTATGTTGGCATTCATAGCAAAAGGATTTGAGTACAAGAGCAGGGAGGTTCTACTGCAGTTGTACAGGGTCTTGGTGAGGCCACACCTGGAGTATTGTGTACAGTTTTGGTCTCCTAATTTGAGGAAAGACATTCTTGCCATAGAGGGAGTACAGAGAAGGTTCACCAGACTGATTCCTGGGATGGCAGGACCTCCATGTGAAGAAAGACTGGATAGACTCGGCTTGTATTCGCTGGAATTTAGGAGATTGAGGGGGGATCTTATAGAAGCTTACAAAATTCTTAAGAGGTTGGACAGGCTAGATGCACGAAGATTGTTCCCGATGTTGGGGAATTCCAGAACGGGTCACAGTTTAAGGATAAGGGGGAAGTCTTTTAGGACCGAGATGAGAAGATCTTTTTTCACACAGAGAGTGGTGAGTCTGTGGAATTCTCTGCCACAGAAGGTAGTTGAGGCCAGTTCGTTGGCTATATTTAAGAGGGAGTTAGATGTGGCCTTTGTGGCTAAAGGGATCAGGGGGTATGGAGAGAAGGCAGGTACAGGATACTGAGCTGGATGATCAGCCATGATCGTATTGAATGGTGGTGCAGGCATGAAGGGCCGAATGGCCTGCTCCTGCACCTATTTTCTATGATTCTTTGATTCTAATGTGATTAACATGAGGATCACAAGTTGTTATTGTACCTCAGAAAGACTGGGCTTTAAGGGTGTCACTGTCATTCCTCACATTCTGATGAATGAGATGAAGGAAGTTCCGTGGTGTCGGGATGTGTCGGGGATTTCTTAGACCATCACATTCCCATGAAACGGACGTTGTGTGTTTGTGTGAAACCGGCAGGAACTACAGCGTGGTGAATATTGACAAAGGCCTGATAGAGGTTGACCACATCAGCTGTCCAGGAGCTGCGCTGAGCTGCCAACTGAAGCTTCACACTGCGCTGTGGACCGCTACTAAGGTGAGCATTGTGGTGGTGAGGGTGGGCACCAGAGTAGCCAGAGGAGGCTGACACCAGAGCAGCCAGAGGAGGCTGGCACCAGAGTAGCCAGAGGAGGCTGGCACCAGAGTAGCCAGAGGAGGCTGACAGTTCTATCCAGATGAGACTGGCAGCTCTGTATCACGGCAGCACAGGGCAGCTCTCCATTTGTATTCTGTAACACCGACAGTTCAGTTATATTTATATTACAGCCCATTTACATGTTATTTAAGCCATTTGTAACTACTAGGCATTGCCATGGGTGGGTGGATTATTCATGTGGCCCTGACTTCCAATGCAGAGTCAGTTGTGTTTTACAGTCTGGGCATTAGAGACCTAGCGGGTTTGTACTTCTTACTCCGGGTCAGAGAGAAGATGACATCTGAGGAAGTTCTCTCCTCCTTCTATGCTCAGGGGAGTACAGGCCCAGCGCTGTCAAGCTCTACTTTGATGAATGAACCTTGTGTTGGTGACATGCTTCTTGTTGACGTGCAGGACCAGAAGATCCAGGTGTACAGTCTGAAGGGGATGTGTCCACTCAAGGTGCCGCTCCGCGTACTCGATGTTCCTGCCGTCGTCACCTGCTTCCTATCCGTATCCCGTGGAAACCAGGTAACCAGCATCCTCCCAAAGCCTGACCCAATTGGCCGACTGACCAGAGGGTGGTCCAGTGATGGAGTTATCATCATTGTCCCATCACATCAGGCCGACTACGTCTAGTTGGAAGCTGCTCTTGATGCAGAGCCATGAGAGTCCTGATCCCACCTCCTTGTGCTGACGTTGGCACTGCAGCTCTCTCTGAGGCCGGGCAGCTGACAGCGATTCACAGCGATTGGAGCGATCCTCAAAGTCGAACAATCTTCCTCAAGCCCTGACCCGCTCCATGATCAGTGGCAGCAATGTTTGGAAACTGTAGAGTGCTGGGAAATGGGGCTCATGTCAATAGATGTTTGAGGGCCAGAATGGTGATGATGTGCCAAAGGGCCTGTTTGCATGCTGTTGACTCTGACGATGCCATCCTCTCCCATGCCTCCCTGCAGCTTCAGCAACAGATGAACCACATTATAACCATATAACCATATAACCATATAACAATTACAGCACGGAAACAGGCCCTCTCGGCCCTTCCAGTCCGTGCCGACCATTTGTTTTCCCCTAGTCCCATCTACCTGCACTCAGACCATACCCCTCCATTCCCTTCACGTCCATATACCTATCCACTTTACTCTTAAATGTTAAAATCGATCCTGCCTCCACCACTTCTGCTGGAAGCTGATTCCACACAGCCACCACCCTCTGAGTAAAGAAGTTCCCCCTCACGTTACCCCGAAACCTCTGTCCCTTAATTCTCATGTCATGCCCTCTTGTTTGAAACTTCCCTACCCTCAATGGGAAAAACGTATCCACGTCAACTCTGTCTATCCCTTTCATCATTTTAAAGACCTCAATCAAGTCCCCCCTTAACCTTCTGCTCTCCAAAGAATAAAGACCTAACTTGTTCAACCTTTCTCTGTAACATAGTTGCTGGAACCCTGGCAACATTCTAGTAAATCTCCTCTGTACTCTCTCTATTTTGTTGACATCCTTCCTATAACTAGGCGACCAAAATTGTACACCATACTCCAGAATTGGTCTTACCAATGCCTTGTACAATTTTAACATTACTTCCCTACTCCTATATTCAATGCTCTGATTTATAAAGGCCAGCACACCAAAGGCTTTCTTTACCACCCTATCTACATGCGATTCCACCTTCAGGGAACTATGCACAGTTATTCCTAGATCCCTCTGTTCCACAGCATTCCTCAATTCCCTACCATTTACCATGTACGTCCTATTTTGATTTGTCCTGCCAAGATGTAGCACTTCACACTTATCAGCATTAAACTCCATCTGCCATTTTTCAGCCCACTTTTCCAAATGGCCCAAATCTCTCTGTAGACTTTGAAAATCTACTTCATTATCCACAACACCACCTATCTTAGTATCATCTGCATACTTATCCAATTTTCCACCCCATCATCCAGATCATTGATGTACATGACAAACAACAGTGGACCCAACACAGATCCCTGAGGCACCCCACTGGTCACCGGCTTCCAACCTGACAAACAGCCATCCACCATTACTTTCTGACATCTCCCATTCAGCCACTGTTGAATCCATCTTGCTACTCCGCCATTAACACCCAAAGATTGAACCTTCTTAACCAACCTTCCATGGGGAACCTTGTCAAAGGCCTTACTGAAATCCATATAGACAACATCCACTGCTTTACCCTCATCAATTTCCCTAGTTACCGCTTCAAAAAATTCAAGAAGGTTTTGTCAAACATGACCTTCCAGGCACAAATCCATGTTGACTGTTCCTGATCAGACCCTGTTTATCCAGATGCTTATATATATTATCTCTAAGTATCCTTTCCATTAATTTGCCCACCACTGACGTCAAACTAATAGGTCTATAATTGCTAGGTTTATTCTTTGAACCCTTTTTAAACAATGGAACAACATGCGCAGTACGCCAATCCTCCGGCACTATTCCCGTTTCTAATGACATTTGAAATATTTCTGTCAAAGCTCCTGCTATTTCTACACTAACTTCCCTCAATGTCCCTAGGGAATATCCTGTCAGGACCTGGAGACTTATCCACTTTTATATTTTTCAAAAGTGTCAGTACTTCCTCCTCTTTGAATCTCATAGTTTCCATAGCTACTCTACTCTTTCCCCTTAACTCACCGAGTTCAATATCCTTCTCCTTGGTGAATACAGAAGAAAAGAAATTGTTCAATATCTCCCCCATCTCTTTTGGCTCTGCAGATAGCTGTCCATTCTGGTTCTCTAATGGTCCAATTTTATCCCTCGTTATCTTTTTGCTATTAATACAGCTGTAGAAACCCTTTGGGTTTACTTTCACCTTTCTTGCCAAAGCAACCTCATATCTTCTTTTAGCCTTCCTAATTTATTTCTTAAGATTCTTTTTACATTCTTTATACTCCTCTAGCACCTCATTTACTCCATGCCTCCTATAATTATTGTAGATATCTCTCTTTTTTCGAAACAAGTGTCCAATTTCCCTTGAAAACCATGGCTCTTTCCAATTTTTACTATTTCCTTTCAACCTAACAGGGACATAAAGATTCTGTACTCTTACAATTTCCCCTTTAAATGTCCTCCATTTCTCTTCTACATCCTTCCCATGAAACAAAGTGTCCCAATTCACTCCTTTAAAATCCTTACGCATTCCCTCAAAGTTAGCCTTTCTCCAATCAAAAATCTCTACCCTAGGTCCAGTTCTGACTCTCTCCATAATTATATTGAAACTAATGGTATTGTGATCACTGGTCCCGAAGTGCTCACCAAAGCATACCTCCGTCACCTGACCTGCCTCATTTCCTAACAGGAGGTCCAGCACTGCCCCTTCTCTGGTCGATACCTCTATGTACTGCTGCAAAAAACTATCCTGCACACATTTTACAAACTCCAAACCATCCAGCCCATTTACAGAATGTGTTTCCCAGTCGATTTTTGGAAAATTGAAATCTCCTACAATCACTACCTTGTGCTTACTACTAATATCTGCTATCTCCTTACATATTTGCTCTTCCAATTCACGCTCCCCATTTGGCGGTCTATAATACACCCCTAAAAGTGTTGCTACACCGTTCCCACTTCTCAGTTCCACCCAAATAGCCTCCCTAGACGAGCCCTCTAATCTATCCTGCCAAAGCACTGCTGTAATATCTTCTCTGACAAGCAATGCAACACCTCCCCCTCTGGTCCCTCCAATTCTATCACACCTGAAGCAACGAAATCCTGGAATATTTAGTTTCCAATCACAGCCCTCCTGCAACCATGTTTCACTGATTGCCACAACATCATATTTCCAGGTGTCAATCCAGGCTCTAAGTTCGTCCACCTTACTTACAATGCTCCTAGCATTAAAATATACACATTTTAGAAACCCACCATCCCTTATTCTCGGTCTATTATCTTTTTCATCTTTCTCGCCTACATTTTGGATCCGAGTGCTTCCCTTCTCTGCCTCTTGCCCCACACCCTGACCCCTAGCCCCCTCTACCCGAGTCCCTCCCCCCAGCCTTTCTAGTTTTAAGTCTCCCCAGTAGCCTTTGCAAATCTCCCTGCCAGGATATTGGTCCCCCTCGGGCTCAAGTGCAACCCGTCCTTTGTGTATAGATCATGCCTTCCCCAAAAGAGGTCCCAGTGATCAAGAAACTTGAATCCCTGCCCACTGCACCAGTCCCTCAGCCACGCATTTATCCTCCACCTCATTTCATTCCTACTCCCACTGTCACGCGGCACAGGCAGTAATCCTGAAATCGTTACCCTTTTGGTCCTTCTCCTTAACTTTCCCCCCAACTCCCTAAATTCTCCCTTCAGGACCTCATCACTTTTTCTGCCTATGTCATTGGTACCTATGTGTACCACAACATCAGGCTCCTCTACCTCCCTTATCAGAATCTTTTGTACACGTTCTGACACATGCGAGACCCTGGCACCAGGGATGCAAACTACCATCCGGGTCTCCCGACTGCGTCTACAGAATCGCCTATCCGACCCCCTAACTATAGAGTCCCCTATTACAATTGCCCTGCTCTTTTTGCTACCCTTCTGAGCATCAGGGCCGGTCTCTGTGGGTCTCTGCCTCTCCAATGCTGTTCTTCTGGCACCAGATAAGAAGACTGTTGCAATTCACCATCCATATGTCAATAATTAGACCACTGGCAAATTCTGAAATGTAATGTGTTCTACTCCTCCTGCAATCTTACCCTCAAAGTCTTTAATTTAATCAGAACAAAGTTAAATGAAAAGCAGTTCCTGTCTGTTCCCGGCCCTTGTTGTAAACAGTTGTGTCTTCCCTCTCTGATCTTCCATGTGCACCAGAGTCACCATTCTTTACCTGCGCTTGGAAGAAGGGTCTTAAACCAAAACATCATCTGCGCATTCCCTCCACAGATGCTGCCTGACCTGCTGAGTTCCTCCAGGACTTAGTGTTTTGCTTAAGATATCAGCATCTGCAGTTTTACTGAATCACCATTTTATACTTGTTTATTTTAAGAATAATGAACTGTGGGGTGGTCAGTGTAATTCCCAGCCATTCTTGGAGCAGGTACTTACTAACCTGTGGGAGATATTCAGTTCATTTGTAGCTGGCAGCACATTGTCGCTGGCTAGTCTTCCCAGTGGGATAGGGAATATAAACATCACTGGTGTGGTGGGCTTATGGGATGTATTCTCCCACCTTTGGTAGCAATGTTCTCTTGAGTGTGTTCCCGTACAGGGAGTCATTGATCTTGTACTTGGACTGCTCCAGACCCAGCCCTGTGCACTGAGACCCAGTGACTGGGGCTTGTTTCACACTGCAATGATCCACATCCTCACCTGTGAAGATCGCTACCTTTGGTTCCTTCATTAATTCGACCGATGGATGAGTTGACCTACACATCTGGTCTGGTCAGCTTCCCAAGAAGTTTTGTTGTGTTATTTTCATTAGGACAGCAAGTGGGTAGAGCCGCTGCCTTACAGCGCCTGAGACTCGGCTTCAATCATGACCTCGGGTGCTGCATGTGTGGAGTTTGCACGTTCTCCCTGTAACTGCGTGGTTTTCCCCAGGTGCTCTGATTTCTTCCCACATCCCAAAGTCGTGCAGGATTGTAGGTTAATTGGTGTTCTGTAAATTGCCTTGTTTGTAGGGAGTGGGTGAGAAAGTGGAATAACACAGAACTGGTGTGAATGGGAGATGAATAGTTGGTGTGGACCTGGTGGGCCCAAAGGCCTGTTTCCATGCTGTATCTCAATGATTCAATGATTACCGGCTGGGTAAGATGAATCAGTCACAGCCATTTTCTAAGCGTGCATGTCTGTTGATTTCTTTGCCACAGAAGTCTCCGCTGATGCTGGCGGGTATGGCTGATGGGATGGTTGCTGTCTATTCCTTGGCCAGTGAACTTCCCTGGGATTGGTCTGCCTACCTCTGCTCACGTTCTGCAAACAACCTGCGGTTTAAAATTCCCGACAGCGACCGGCGACAGAATGCTTACCCCGTCACCGACATCTTAGCCGTCAACAATGAATCGGAGGTGTGGTACACCAATGGTCCTGGGATCCTGGTCATTGACACACTGACCGTGGAGATCAGTCGCCGGCTAGAACCTTACCAGCCACCCTCCCAGGTGATCTCCATGGTGTCTAACCTGGGCTGTGATGGAGAAGAGACGGTCTGGTGTCTGGATGACAAGACAAGTACCTTGATCATGTACCGTGCCTACCAGGTGTGTGCCCATTATGCCTGCAATGACTGCAATCCATTGAGAGACATGTTTCCCATCCAGCATCCTGTTGGTGCCATGTCAACATTAGCCATCCAGGACAGCAATGAATCCCATCCCAAGGATACAACCTTCATCTTCACTGATGAGGTTGGGACACAGATCCTACGGCATTGTGACTCTGTGACCGATTACTGTTCAATATCCTCCTGCTCTTCCTCCTCCAACAACAAAAACATCAATTTCCCTTCCAGCCCAACGAGTATTCCCAATTCTCCCGACTTCGAGGGACCAGGAACGCTGAGCGTTCTGGGTGGTGGGTCCCAGGACATCACCCCAACAGCAGAGAATCGCCAACAGCTGCGGGCTGTCAAAGTGCTGGCCGTGAGGGACACACTATGGGTTCCCAGGTGAGTGAGTGAGAGGGGCACAAGGTGAGGATCCAGGTGAGTGAGTGAGGTGCACACTGTGGATTGGGGTGAGCTTCACTCACTCGGGTCCCGACACACATGGTGTTATTGTAGGATACACATGTGTGATGTGTAGATTGTACATGTTTCCAGGTCCAGGGTACATGTATGATGTGAGTGTAGGTTACACACAGATGTATGTGCAGGATACACATGTACCTGAGTCCCGATACACGTGTAGGTTACTGAATATTCCCAGGGTCAGGCTGAGGATTTCAGGTACATGAACAAATCGAATGAATGAATGAATGATGTTTTTTTGTCACATGTGACAAGTCGCAGTGAAATTCTTGGCTTCAATACCCAAGGTATGCGATTAGTCGCCACATAAAGGGCGCTGACAGAGTTACAAAGTGCCCGCTCATGGCGGGCCTCCCACGCGCAAGAGCGGAACTCGCTATCAAAACATGGAAGGGACGGGGGACACACAATTTTTTGGCGGCCGCGCATGCATGCGCACACTCACACACATGTGTGAGGCTTCAGAGGCTCAATCCAGCACTAAATGCAGCTCAACTCTGCCTGTCTCGCCGGGTTAACTACAGCCCTGTCTGGACTGACGGGACACCAGCACTGCTTCTCCGCGCTGCCCATATTTCCCGCAAACCCAGGCAGGTTAACAAGGCAGAGTTGAGCTAGGTTTAGAGCTGCTTCTCTGCGCTGGCTGTGGGTTTGGGGGCACCACTCCCGTCTGACTGCCGACCTCTCTGGCCACCCATGGGGGGGGGGGGGTGCACTCGGGTGGGGAAGGGACAATGCCGGGATCCGGCCGGGATTGATCCTGGCTGTGGATGAGGCACAGGTTTGTGCCACGTCTCCCACCTCCAATCATCATGTCCCGCCCCCACTGCCTACTGACTGACGTCTCTCTCGTCCAATCGGCGCCCTCGATCAGCAGTCCCACCTCCACTGTCTCCTAGAAAGCGGAGATTTTAAAATCCGGATGACAAAAACTTGGGGGGGATGTCCCCCACCTCTCAAAACATGGGGGGAACGTGTCCCCTCTGCCCCCCCTGCGTGTTTTCCGCCCCTGCCCACACGGACCCGCCCCACTGCATAAATCCCTCCCTATCTCCCTCTCCGCCCCCTCCCCCACTGACATGTTGTTGCCATGTTGCCCCTTACAGGGAGGGTGGGGACATTGTGGTGATCGAGCTTCAGACACAGATTGGCGGAGAGTTGGGAAGAGTGGTGTCTGTGCTGAAGGCCGGAGGAATGAATGAGGACAGGTGAGATGAACACGGCCGACACACAGCACCCACACGGCACCCACACGGCACCCACACGGCTGACACACGGCACACACACGGCTGACACACGGCCGACACACGGCACCCACACGGCTGACACACGGCACCCACACGGCTGACACACGGCACCCACACGACACCCACACGGCTGACACACGGCACCCACACAGCACCCACATGGCACCCACACGGCACTCACACGGCACCCACACGGCCGACACACGGCACCCACACGGCACCCACACGGCCGACACACGGCACCCACACGGCCGACACACGGCACCCACACGGCAGACACACGGCACCCACACGGCCGACACACGGCACCCACACAGCACCCACATGGCACCCACACGGCACCCACACGGCACCCACACGGCACCCACACGGCAGACACACGGCACCCACACGGCACCCACACGACACCCACACGGCTGACACACGGCCGACACACGGCACCCACACGGCACCCACACGGCCGACACACGGCACCCACACGGCCGACACACGGCACCCACACGGCACACACACGGCACCCACACGGCCGACACACGGCACCCACACGGCTGACACACGGCTGACACACGGCACCCACACAGCACCCACATGGCACCCACACGGTTGACACACGGCACCCACACGGCACCCACACGGCCGACACACGGCACCCACATGGCACCCACACGGCACCCACACGGCCGACACACGGCACCCACACGGCCGACACACGGCACCCACACGGCACTCACACGGCACCCACACGGCCGACACACGGCACTCACACGGCACCCACACGGCCGACACACGGCACCCACACGGCACCCACACGGCCGACACACGGCACCCACACGGCACCCACACGGCCGACACACGGCTGACACACGGCACCCACACGGCACTCACACGGCACCCACACGGCCGACACACGGCACTCACACGGCACCCACACGGCCGACACACGGCACTCACACGGCACCCACACGGCCGACACACGGCACCCACACGGCACCCACACGGCTGACACACGGCCGACACACGGCACCCACACGGCACCCACACGGCCCACACACGGCACCCACACGGCCGACACACGGCACCCACACGGCACCCACACGGCTGACACACGGCACCCACACGGCCGACACACGGCACCCACACGGCCGACACACGGCACCCACACGGCCGACACACGGCACCCACACGGCACCCACACGACACCCACACGGCTGACACACGGCACCCACACGGCACCCACACGGCACTCACACGGCACCCACACGGCTGACACACGGCACCCACACGGCCGACACACGGCACCCACACGGTTGACACACGGCACCCACACGGCACCCACACGGCACTCACACGGCACCCACACGGCTGACACACGGCCGACACACGGCACCCACACGGCACCCACACGGCCGACACACGGCACCCACACGGCCGACACACGGCACCCACACGGCCGACACACGGCACCCACACGGCCGACACACGGCACCCACACGGCCGACACACGGCACCCACACGGCCGACACACGGCCGACACACGGTGTCCCAAACACACAGCACCGATACACGCACAACCACGACCCAAACGGGCGTCGCACTCTTTTACGGTCCCAGATGGAGTGGTTTACTAGGTCAGATTATAATTTAACCGTGTTTATAAAACAGAATGTTGGCAAATTTATAAACTTTACAATCTCATCCTTATTTGTTCACCAGCTGATTTAGAGTTTAGATTCAACGCGAAAACAGGCCCTTCGGCCCACCGTGTCCGTGCCAACCAGCGATCCCTGTACACTAGCACGATCCTACACACTCGGGGCAGTTTACAGGCTTGCATATCTTTGGCCCGGGTCTCTAGCAGCAGCTCTACTGCTCTTTAATGGTTTTATTTAATTTTACAATTAGTTTTCTAACCCCTTACCCCCACTCGCCCCCCACCCGCACCGATGCTGGCTCCACGCTCGCGGCTGTGCCAGTGGGGCAAGAGTGAAGGAATCGGCAGCTACTTCCAAACACGGTGTGCTCACACTCTGCTGCCACACTCCTCACACTCACACTCGCCGACTCACCAGAGCTCTCTGGAGTGGAACCCGGGCACAGCCGGGACTGCCGTTAATACTATCGTTGCTACGGTCGTTAATGCTGTCATTGATACTGTCGTTGATACTGACATTGATACTGGCGTTAATACTGCCATTAATATTGACACCACTCCCTGCTGTCCCGTTCCCCACAGCTCCCTGGTTGAGGCTGCCGTGGTGGCCCAGGACACGGTGGTCTGCTGCCTGCTTGACGCGGCTGGCGAGTGGCGGCTGTGTGTGTGGAGGGGCTGGGGCTCCCAACAGTTCCAGCGCTTCTACCAGTCCTTCGAAGAGCTGGGGACGATGGAAGTCAGCATGCGCAGACGGAGGTAGCGCAGACGGAGGCAGCAGATGGAGGCAACGGTGGTAACTCACTTTCCTCTGATCTGGAGATCATGGTTTCCATCAGCACAAAGGCTGTGAAGTAATGTTTAACGACAAACTTAAAACAATAAAAACGATCCTTGCCTTTGAGTGAAGCCTCTGACTCTGGCCGAGATGCTAAGCAACATGTGGAGGAAGTTGGAGGAATCTGCAGCCTCTTGTAACGGCACCCTTCTGCTGACACACAGCTGAACTGTGACCTCACCTCAGTCACATCCTCCTCAATGTGGAAAGCCACAGAGGTCGTATGCAAAGAGTTTAAATTGACTAATTTATTTATTATGCAATAAATATAATGAAGACATTAATTGTCAGTGTGGGGCGTTGACAAGTGCGGCGTTCTGAAGTCAAACGTATCCCTCAAAGCAGCAGAGCTGTGTCCTTCATCTCCAGTGAAGCCGGGCACTGGGTCTACAGTGAGGGATTTCGGGGTCTTACAGCTTTTATTTAATTTGTGAACATCCAAGATGAATCTGCTTGGGACTTGGCTGTGTGAATTCAAAGCTCAGGTCCCCATGAATAGATGAATTAGGACAGGCTGGTTACAACAGATGCACAGGACTCCTAAAATTACCCTTGAAAGCCATGTACTAATGGAGAAAACACCACGATCAATGCCTTTTACGGACACATCATAGCACAAAGGGGCCCTTGAACGTCACACAGCATCAGGTGCCAGATTACAAGCTATGCAAGTGACACTTCTTCTTGCATATGGCGTGCACAGCCTAAAGTTGTAGGACAACTTGTTCTATTTGATCTTATTTGATTGTACATGCCGGGTTGGTTGCATAAAAAGTTTTTATAGATATGTGAAGAGAAAAAGATTAGTTAAAACAAATGTAGGTCCTTTGCAGTCAGAAACAGGTGAATTGATCATGGGGAACAAGGACATGGCAGACCAATTGAATAACTACTTTGGTTCTGTCTTCACTAAGGAGGACATAAATAATCTGTCGGAAATAGCAGGGGACCTGGGGTCAAATAAGATGGAGGAATTGAGTGAAATCCAGGTTAGACGGGAAGTGGTGTTGGGTAAATTGAATGGATTAAAGGCCGATAAATCCCCAGGGCCAGATAGGCTGCATCCCAGAGTACTTAAGGAAGTAGCCACAGAAATAGTGGATGCATTAGTGATAATTTTTCAAAATTCTTTAGATTCTGGAGTAGTTCCTGAGGATTGGAGGGTAGCTAATTTAACCCCACTTTTTAAAAAAGGAGAGAGTAAGAAAACGGAATTACAGACCAGTTAGTCTAACATCGGTAATGGGGAAACTGCTAGTCAGTTATTAAATTTGGGATATCAGCACATTTGGAAAGTGGTGAAATCATTGGACAAAGTCAGCATGGATTTACGAAAGGTAAATCATGTCTGACGAATCTTATAGAATTTTTCGAGGATGTAACTAGCAGAGTGGATAAGGGAGAACCAGTGGATGTGTTATATCTGGACTTTCAGAAGGCTTTCGATAAGGTCCCACTTAAGAGATTAGTATACAAACTTAAAGCACACGGTATTGGGGGTTCAGTATTGATGTGGATAGAGAACTGTCTGGCAGACAGGATGCGAAGGGTAGGAGTAAACGGGTCATTTTCAGAATGGCAGGAAGCGACTAGTAGGGTACCGCGAGGCTCAGTGCTGGGACCACAGCTATTTACAATATATATTAATGATTTGGACGAGGGAATTGAATGCAACATCTCCAAGTTTGCGGATGACACAAAGCTGGGGGGCAGTGTTAGCTGTGAGGAGGATGCTAGGAGGCTGCAAGGTGACTTGGATAGGCTGGGTGAGTGGGCAAATGCATGGCAGATGCAGTATAATGGGGATATTTATCCACGTTGGTGGCAAAAACGTGAGGTTATCCACTTTGGTGGCAAAAAACAGGAGGGTAGACTATTATCTGAAAGGTAGCCGATTAGCAAAAGGGGAGATGCAACGAGACCTGGGTGTCATGGTACACCAGTCATTCAAAGTAGGCATGCAGGTGCAGCAGGCAGTGAAGAAAGCGAATGGTATGTTAGCATTCATAGCAAAAGGATTTGAGTATAGGAGCAGGGAGGTTCTACTGCAGTTGTACAGGGTTTTGGTGAGACCACACCTGGAGTATTGCGTACAGTTTTGATCTCCAAATCTGAGGAAAGACATTCTTGCCATAGAGGGGGTACAGAGAAGGCTCACTAGACTGATTCAGGACTTCCATATGAGGAAAGACTGGATAGACTCGGCTTGTACTCGCTAGAATTTAGAATTGAGGGGAGATCTTATAGAAACCTACAAAATTCTTAAGGGGTTGGACAGGCTAGATGCAGGAAGATTGTTCCCGATGTTGGGGGGGTCCAGAACAAGGTGTCACAGTTTAAGGATAAGGGGAAATTCCTTTAGGACCGAGATGAGGAAAACATTTTTCACACAGAGAGTGGTGAGTCTCTGGAATTCTCTGCCACAGAAGGTAGTTAAGGCCAGTTCATTGGCTATATTTAAGAGGGAGTTAGATGTGGCCCTTGTGGCTAAAGGGATCAGGGGGTATGGAGAGAAGGCAGGTACAGGATACAGAGTTGAATGATCAGCCATGATCATATTGAATGGCGGTACAGGCTCGAAGGGACGAATGGCCTACTCCTGCACCTATTTTTTATGTTTCTATGTTTCTATTCGTCGAAACAAGGTGGACCACGTGAAGGTTGCAGTCTTCCCACCCCAACAAGTGTCACTGAATATTTATGAAGAAGCACTTTGGGTTCAACTCGACCACATCATTTTGAAAGGATGCAGGGACCAGCAGGGGACACTAATGAGCTCCACATAGAAATGAAGAGTGAAGGTGAACATAGGAAGGAACTGCAGATAGACATAAAATGCTGGAGTAACTTCAGACCCGAGTCTGAAGAAGGGCCTCGACCCAAAACGTCACCCATCCCTTCTCTCCAGAGATGTTGCCTGTGCTGCTGAGTTATTCCAACATTTTGTGTCTGATATAGTCATTCATTTCCACAAATGTTGATCTGGTTCCCTCTCTCTCCACTTTTAGTCATAGATCTTTATTATCAGTCCTATGTGCTTCCGATGCCATCCATTACAATTCTGTGGCAGTAGTTACTATATCGAGATATTTTTGTATATTTTTCAACATATGTAACCAAATTAGCTTCAGGATGTCTGTAAATCTCAACCTGTTATTTACCCAGCGACAGCCTGCATCTGAAAGGGAATTTGATACTCTCAAAATAGGGTGAATTAGGTTGTTTGATCAGAGTTATCGCCCATGCATATGGGCTCCATGGCCATTGGCTGTTTGCTTTTACAACTCCCTGACTATTTGCAGTATTTCTGTGTCCTGGTTGTAGATCCTTCTACTCTGGCTTCATTGACTCGAACCACTTTGCTACTTAAACAATTATACCCATACACTCTGAGTAAGTCTAAACTCTGCAACTATGTTCTTTACGAAGATTCTCCTGGAAACAAAGGATACATTATTCAAATGAACACAACCAAAACATTTGTAAATTAAAAACTAAAGAATTGCAAGATAATTATGTCTCTTTAAAAATAGGCTTCCAAGTGACAACTGGATAGATCTGGTTTTATTTAGCATTGCACATTGGCCTGTCATTGACACCATTGTTACTTTCTGGCACTCTGCTCAGATTGTCATTGCTGGCACCACATTGTACCACCTTTTGGCACAATTGGTTGCAGCTTTTAGTTTTCAGGAACAGTAGTATAAATATTAAACTGCAATGAACAAGGAATATCTTTGTTAAAATATTATCTTGGCCTTTGCTTAACAATGGGTTCCCAAAAGGTTCAACTTTTAAAGGAAAGTTCCAAATGCTCAGTGCAGCATTTTTAATGATTCCTGGTGCTTTCTAGATTGAGTAATCACTGCATTCAGGAGAGTGAAGACACAAAAGTAGCTGAGAACACTGGATCACAGAATCGAAGGGGAGAGACAATATCATTGCTTGGACGTCCTCACTTCCAAAGGCATTGACTCAGGATGGAGTCATGTATTTTTTCGGAATAATAGTTCTGACATTAAATTGCAATGAACAAGGAATCGTTTTGTTAAAATCATATCTTGGCCTTTGCTTCACTACAGGTTCCCAAATAGTTCAGATATAAAGAAAAGTTCCAAAACGTCTCATGGGACTTGGCATCTTTTCTACGCGCTGTGCCCAGACTTGAGCTCAACAAGGCAGCTTTTAAAAAAAAACCTGAAGTGCTGGAGTAACTCAGTCCTATGCGGGCTATAAAGGCAGCATCGCTGGAGAGTGACCACGAGATGCTGCTTGGCCCATTAAGTTACTCCAGCATTTTGGGATTTTATGGTAAACCAGCATCTGCAATTTTTGTGTCGTCAGCTTTTCAATTGACATTAACTTAACTTGTTTATTTTTAACAATGTGGCCCAGCAAGGTGGATTGGATTAGTCCTGCTTTTTGTGTACAGCACAATTTTACAATTTGTCAGATTGATGCAATTGTGATGGGCGTATTGAAAACGAGCCATCATTAGATCTATTGCACGTCTCTAGTACTGTGGTTGGTGCGGCTCACCTTACTAGAACTGGTGATCTCTATCAGATTTTAAATTAATGTTATCTGAATCAATTTGGTTGAGGACATTGATGTCATGCAGTTGTTTAATGCATCCAACATAGCAGGACTTTGATCTCATCCCCGTTTCAGAACACAGATCTGACAATTGCAAACATGTTTTGTCATCTTGCAGCATCATCCGTTGGACAGTTCCCTTTCTTGATTAAGGGTTTTGACCCAAAACATTAACTACCCATGTTCTCCAGAAATGCTGCCCAACCCATTGGAGTTATTCCAGCATTCTGTACTTCCCTCTGAGCCACTGTCGGTTACCTGTCATGACCGTAATAATATGTGGCATATTCTGGGCCATGAGGTGACAAATTAGGGTTGTATAGAAATACTGTTGTAGAAGGCTCCCACCACCTTACAGATATGTAGATCTGAAGCACAGGATCTGATTAATTGGTCCCTTTTAGCTGTGGCTGCACCAAGCAATTTTATGGCGGGTGTCCTCAGATACAATGGTTTATCAAAGTAGCTCCTCCACTGCATGAACTGAAACCCCAACTTTCACCACTGACTTTCACACATACAATAGGAATGACTTTGCAATGTCCAAATGTGGTGTGGAACAAACATGAATACTGGATGATTGAAGTCAATTGAAAGTTACTAATCAATGATAATGGGGCCAGCTCACTCCTGTGCCACACTTTGGTGATAAATTTCCAACTGGCTTGACTTTATGTAGCACTTCTGCTTTGGCTGCAGGCAGGCCAACAATGTAGACTTGCTGAAGACACAAGGATGCAGATGCTGGACTCCACCTAGTGCAGGAGTAACTCAATGGGTCTCTCCAATCCGTGGATAGGAGACATTTTAGGTCAGGCTGAGTTTGAATAAGGGTCCTAACCAGAATCTTTGCCTAGCCATGTACTCCAGAGATTCTGCCTGACCCACTTAGATACTCCAGCACTTGGTGTTCCACACTTGCTGAACATACTCGCTGTTTCGAGAAGACATTTCGAGAAGATCATCCAACAAGGCTGAGTGGAACCGAGAAATCGGAAGGGGTGATCACTTATTTTGGGTTATTCTATAGGCCCCATAAACTCAGTGGTAATAAGAGGAAGACATATGTATGGATATCAGAGACCTGGAAGAACATATGGTTAGAATAATGGTGTATTTAAAGTCTTCTTCAACCTTCTTAAAGTCTCCATCAGATTTGTCCCACCTGCAGCAACTTCTCTACTGGACCACCATCTCCCCTTGCTGAATCAACATCTGTCAGCTGTGTCTACAATAACCAGCAATTAATTCAGCTGGCCACTAGGCCATTGCAGCTGCAGTCATGCTTCAGCCTGCTGCTTCTGGCATTGGCCTGCAGAAATGAGAGCAGTGCATTTGTGAACAAGTTGCAATGGGTTTGAATGGTGAAAGATAATATTCAATATTATCTTGGCTCACCTCAAAGCCAGCCTCCCCCCCACACTGGACCCCCATCAGTTTGCCTACCGGACCAATAGGTCAACAGAAGACGCCATATCTGCGGCCCTACACTCTGCCCTGACCCACCTGGACAGCAATAACACCTACATCAGGCTGCTGTTCATCGACTTCAGTTCCGCCTTTAACACTGTCATACCCGCTAGCTTGATCACCAAACTCAGCGGTCTTGGCATCTCCACTTCCCTCTGCAATTGGACACTGGATTTCCTCACTAACAGACCCCAGTCTGTTAGGATCAACAACCTCACCTCCTCCACTATAACACTGAACACTGGCGTGCCACAGGGCTGCGTGCTCAGTCCTCTCCTCTACTCTCTCTTCACCCATGACTGCATCCCTAAGTTTAGCTCCAACGCCATCATAAAATTTGCCGACGACACCACGGTGGTAGGACTGATCAGCGATAACGACGAGTCAGCCTACAGGGAGGAGGTCCTGCACCTGACAACCTGGTGTGCCAATAACAACCTCGTCCTCAACTCCCAAAAGACGAAGGAGATCATTGTCGACTTCAGGAAGAACAGAGGGGGCAGACACACCCCCATCCATATAAACGGGACTGAGGTGGAGCGGGTCTCCAACTACAAATTCCTCGGGGTACACATCTCGGAGGATCTGTCCTGGTCCCTCAACACCTCCAAACTGGTCAAAAAGGCGCAGCAGCGCCTTTACTTCCTGAGGAGGCTCAAAAAAGCCCACCTGTCCCCTCTGATCCTGACCAACTTCTACCGCTGTACCATCGAAAGCATCCTGACCACCTGCTTTACGGTATGGTACAGCAGTTGCACCATAGCAGACAGGAAGGCACTACAACGGGTGGTGAAAACCGCCCAGCACATCATCGGTGCCCCGCTCCCTGCTTTGGATGCCCTCCACCGAAAACGGTGTCTGAGACGGGCTGGGAAGATCATCAAGGACCCCTCCCACCCTAACCATGGACTGTTTGCCCTCCTACCATCGGGGAGGCGGTACAGGAGCCTCAGGTCCCGCACCAGCACGATGAGGCGTAGCTTCTATAATAACACCATCGCACTGCTGAACTCGGAGTCCCGCCGATAGATTCCCACATCTGTATTTATTTATCTGTATTTATCTAAACATTGCTATCACTACGTACTGACACTAAACTGCATTTTGTTGTACCCATACTTGTATCTGTGCAATGACATTAAACTTGAATTGAATTGAATATATGGGTCCCAATTGATGAATATTGTTGGTTGGAGAAGGATGGAAATATACTACATCAAACAGCATGCAGTTAGTGGTGCAGTTGTTAGATGTGAAATGTTGTCCTTCAATACACGTAAACGCAAGTCATAGATAGAAACAAAATGCTGAAGTAACTCAGTGGGACAGGCAACATCTCTGCAGAGAAGGAATGAGTGACTTTTCTGGTTGAGATTCTTGTTCAGACACAAGTCATCGTGTGCCGTAAGAAACTGCAGCTTCTGGCTTAAACCAAACATAAGTCACAGGGTTAATATCTTGCTGTCATTATCTACTCTCAGCCTGTCAATGAGATGCCCCTTGTCTCCCAGGTTCTTACTTTTGCTTTAGGTGCCGACCTGGTGGCTGTTTGCTCCACTTTAAAATTCATTAAAATTAGTTTTTAATACCATATTGATAAATAAATCAAAACTAATTTTATTCAAATTCAATAAACCAGTATGGAGACAAGTACAAAGGAATTAAAATTTTGCATGGTGATTTAAAGTTACAATTGTGCAATGCAAAATACGGAAAACAATAGATAAATATTAAATTGCATCACATTAAAAAAAAAAAAAAAAGAATTGTCCCAATGTGAGACTCACTACCGATCTGGAGATATTCTGGCTGTGAAGATAGAGTTCAACATTGCAAGCATATACACTCTGAAACTGCAAATCCATGACAAATAAAATTAGTTTTCCACACGTAGTGAATTATGTTCACTTAAATTCCAAATGGTGCCACAAATAATGTTTAAATAGTATGGATTATGGGATACTATAGATGGTACATGAAGATCTGTTTCCATGTTGCATCACTTGATGCCTGATGTTTTGAAATAATAAACAGGAAATTGCTAAAGTACTGTCTGAAGTTTCAATTGGGCCCATCTCATGTGCACAAACCTCCACTTCTGATCCAAAATAAAGTTCAGGTTTGCAACATTACCCCTGGATGGGCGTCAGAACACAGAGCAGTGCACAAACCTCCCCTGTTCAAGAAAGTTAAAGGAATGTTAATTTGTACTAAGGTGTTGTTGAATGGCTTCATTATTTCTCAGGATGTCGTCTCACAGTCTTCTGATAACAAGCTCTGTTTAACATAGAGGTTGGCAGAAAATGTAGAAAGTGATTTAAATACAATGCAAATATCAGTTGATATGATTCAACTGAATGTAGCTCTGAATTGTATGGATGACACCTTGGCAAATAAAAAGAGAAACCGTAGCCTAGGGTGGACTTTACTCCACAACAGTGCTATAAAGGATTGACATTTCAACAAAGATGGGATCAGTAGATAATTTCATACATCGTGAAAGCCAGTATGAAATCACCATGTCTCCAAAAAAGTTAAAATGTTAGTTTGAAGCTAAGTGTTAAACCACTCTCACTTTTAACAGAGCCAGACTTTTCTATGGTTGTTTACATAAAGTATTCACTCAGACCTCAATTCCTGAGATTATGCAACCAATAACCATACTCCAACACTCTACTGATATATGCACGCACACACACAACTCAAACAACTTTTCCTTTAACACTAGCTTTATTAAAGCAGCCCATAAATTTAAATGGCTACTTCAGCTTACAGTAAACAAACAGCACATACATGAACAGATGCCTCAGGGAGGGAGTTAATTTGGAATCAAATAAAATCCTTGGAATGCAAGATGGACTGGCATCATCCATTAGAAGGGATTGATGATCAGGAATGGAGCTTTGAAGTACTGGATCAGACAACAATTGACCGAGTGGAAGAGCCAGACTACGAGGTAGAATTTTCAAAACCAAGCACCAATGCATGATTGATTGGCAAGGCAAGCCAAAGGCCAGCTCTGGTGGTAATGCACATCAAAATGTGCCAGTGATCCCAATGAAAATATGGTCAATTCTCTTCTGTTCAAATTTCTTCTGAACTATTTTGTGGCCAAACTAAAGCACTTCTTCTTCTTGCGAATGAAACATAAACCAAAGGAATAGTTAGATCTCAAGCCGGGTGTTGAACAGCCAGGTTGTTGTCTCTGTGTCAATTAAAGCCCAAAATCTACATTTTTGGATTAGGATGGAGTGTTGGGGTCTGGATCCCGTCTCAATATTTTACAGGATTAACCAGCATTTCTTTTCTAAGCAAACATTACAAAAAGGGCTAAAACCCCTATGTTCTGGGTCTATGGCTCAAATCAGTGTACAACATGAATGGAGAAACTTACTTAGTGGAGGAAGGATTGGGCAGGAGATGAAAGCATAGACTTTAGAAAGGCCTGTATATGCAACACAATAAAATGAGGTACTGCAAAAGTGGACCCAAAACAATGTAAGGCGATAGGACAAGACAGTGAATCACAGCAATGATGAAATTAAACCAAAGTTAGTGGAGAAGATGGCCACCAATCACCTCCATAAAAATCCATAGCCTGCTAAATTTACACAACACTTGATGAATAACAAATTATAACTTAGTCATCGCTTCACTGTTGGCATCTAAAATCTATACATTATGACAAAAAGTAACAAGGTTAACAACTGAATTAAGTCCTGATGCATTAGCTGATTGACTAAAAGTAAAACAAAAGTAATGGAGTAACAAACAAGTCGATGTGCAATAGCCCCTCAATACTAAAGGGGCTTAAATCCTTTCAGAAATTTAATTATCATGGCCAAATTATTCACATTATAAATGGAGATCCAAGTAACCGCAGATGCTGAAATCTTGAGCAAAATATAAAGTGCTGGAGGAGCTCAGCAGGTTAGGCACCATCTGTGGCAGGAATGAACAATTAACACTTTGGTTTGGGACCAGATGTTAGTTGACAAATGGATGGAAGTCTGGAGTACAGTCCCGACCCGAAGTGGCACCTGTCCACTGCCTCTACAAATGCTGCCTGATCTGCCGAGTTACTCCAGCACTGCGTTTCATTCACACGAGTTAGATGTTGTAATCTCGGGGAGCTGGACGGCCATGATTTTACCCCTCTGCTCCTCGACCTGGAGCACTGTAAATGTGCCGAGGGTATAAATCATCCCACCATTCACCACGATATTAAACAGCCCGTGTGGCCACAATGTTCCTTTATTCAAAGTAAAATGTCTTATCTGTAAAACGTTTATTTACAATATAATCAATTTACTTTATAAAAAACATTAAAAAATAAATTATGAAGTTCTCCAGCCGAGCTGGATATTATGCTGTCCTCTTTGAACTATCAAGTGTGCTGATGTTGCTGGGACTGGGCCGATGCCTCTCCAGCCACAGCTCGGCCAGCTGCTGCGTGGAACTGTATGTCGATGCTCGCGACGCCAAGCACATTTTGTATTGATTAAGTTCCAAATTTGGGTCACAGTAGATTGGATGATGGATATGAATGATTCCAACTTCTTGACTCCTGAATGGTTTTAAACCAACCTGAATAACTTTGTTGTAGAGATCTACGTCCTCCATTCCCCAGCCCTGGATCGAGATGTTGAACCCACCAGCAAATAAAAGATCACTTTTATAAACACATGTGATCCCAAAGCCATAGTGTCTCCAGAATCCAGTCTTCATTGTAAAAGCAGAATTGTTGTCACTGGGAGGTTTGCCAGCATGTACAATCTTGGGGTCAAACTGGGTAAAGATAATTGGAAAATATACTTGCTTCCCTGGCACAGCATTACTTCTGCAACGCTGCAGAAAATCCACTGTAAAGATCAAGTCAACATCACAAAACAGAAGTAGGGAGTCATTGCTAAACTGGGCTGCTCCAAGGTGCAGAGCAAGAGCTCTTGAAAACTGCCCCAGAACTGCCCGGACCTGGATCTCTGCTTTGGGATATTTCACCTGATAATCTCTTGTCAACTCAAATTGTTTTATTTTGTCTGGATTTGAATCGGAATTGAGTAGCAATATAACTAACCTGACATTTTGATTTGTAATCAGACAAGTCCTTTCAAAGTTTTCCATGAATCTCACAAACATTTCATAGCGACCAGACAGAGGGACCAAGACGTTGATTTTCTGATCTTTGGGCTTATGTTCAACATTACTGGCTCCAAGTTGGAAGGGGACAAATATTTGGAGTGGGTTTGAGAGGATGGAGAGAGATTGTGAGTTTCTGTTAATTTGGTTGGCCAAGTCTGCGGCATCAATCTCTTCACTCTCATAAAACTGGACCTTGCTGAATGTTTGCTGCAGATAAGCATGTCTTCTTACAGGGACGGTCATCTTCTTTCCCTTGTGCTTTTTATAGAGAAGGAGCAGGTCAAGTACATACTCTGCCCCATACATAGGGTTAACCCTTCTGTAGCCATACTGAATTTCTTTGAAGTCAATAATGCGGCCTCTAGATTTGGCGTTGGCATTAATCATTTCCATCAACTGCATGATGATGTCATCTAAAGCTACTTTCTGAGACAGATCCATCCCCTTTCTTGGCGGCTCTCCATCAAAAGCCGAATAAAGGTGTTTCCCCGTCAGGAAGTCCCATTCCAAAACCTCGTCCCTGTTCCCAGGCTGGAAGCGCATAAAGGAAGGTGGAATTCCCAACTGGATGTCATCTGGGTGAAGCTCAGTGTTGGTGTACTTGCCCATGAGTGCCACCTCCCGGTGAAGCAGTATGGTGCGGTGACGAAACTCAGACATCCGATGGCTCAGCATGTAGCGGTGGAGGCGGTATTGATATTCGGGGCTCTTGTTTGGATGTAGCGTGATTGCACGCCGGATCTTGGTGTTGTGGAGGTCCTGGATATAACCTTTTTTATTCTGTTCATAGTTTTCATAAAATAGCTGCTGCATCTGTGAAGAAAGGAAAACACAGAGATCAAATTTCATAGATGTGGGCATTGGGATTTCTCTACATTAAAAAAAACAGGCAGGAGTAGGCCATTTGACCTAGAGTCTTATCCACTATTTTAATTCGATCCAACTGATACTCAAATTCAGTACGCTGTTCTAGCTTTTCCATCATATCTCTGCTCTCTCTAACCTCAAGAAAAATTAAAAGACATGGCTATGTATTGAGTGCGTTTGCAGCCGTCACCCTCCACACAGTCATTCTTTGTGTTTCAGGTGACACTATGGGAGGTGCCGAGTCAAGTACATTGGTGATCAACTCTGACCAGGATCGGCACTCCTGGACCACAGGCACAGGCTGGGCCGACACAGTTCCATCGGCCAAGGACAGACTGACTTAAAACCCCTTTTGGTCCATGCTGCTCAGATGGTGCACTCATTTGCTGACTGGATTTTGAATGAGCCATTGCCCCAGGTGCCAAAAAGTGTGCCTGCTCTCTGATAAACCTTTGCTTGTTAGGGACATTATGAACTAATCACCCATGGAAAACTTGACCTACATATCAATAACGTGCTGTAGTAAGAAAATACAAATTGCGTCTCAAAGGAGTTTGAAAAAGGCAGAAGCAAAGCACAGAATGACAGTGTATTTTCAGCACAGCGTTGCCACAGCCAGACAATTCTAACGCAACATTTATATGCAACGGCAGCTTCCCTTCATGCAAAAAATTGATACGATGTTTTTAGTAAACGCTTGCAATATAAGATTTAAGCAGCACCATATATATTTCAGGCATCATCTTCCTTTGTGCTCTGTGTTGGTGCCCTCTGTGGGCACACTGCATGCAGCAGCACCCCAGCTTCACCCATCCAGGAGAAGATTCAGTGCACAGGCCTCCTCAGCTTCATGTTTGATTCATCTTCTATCTCGGAGTAGCAAATGATTTAAAATAGCCATAGCCCCTAACATTGCCCCAAAGATATGAAACACTCCAAAATACTAGCAGCATAAATAGTTCCAATGATAGGTGATGGAGCTGAAACATAACTGTTTCACGCTTCACTACCACTGCCCAATTACAGAGTATACAACTATGTTCCTAATTGTCCATTACACCCAAGTGCAATGACTTAGGATTCAAAAGGCCACGTATCAGGACTTGAAACATTTCTGCCTTTTGTTTTCCTTTTTATTAAGTAAAGCCAATTTATTGCACGGGAAAAAAATGCTTCATAAGATCATGTGATTGGAGCAGAATTGGGCCATTCGGCCCATCAAATGTACTCCACCATTCAATCATGGCTGATCTATCTCTGCTTCCTAGCCCCATTCTCCTGCCTCCTCCCCATAACCCATACTAATCTACTATCTCTGCCTTACAAATATCCACTGACTTGGCCTCCATAGCCTTCTGTGGCAAATGATTCCACAGATTCACCACCCTCTGACTAAAGAAATTCCTTCTCATCTCCTTCCTAAAAGAATGTCCTTTAATTCTGAGGCTATGACTTCAAGCCCGAGACTCTCCCACAAGTGGAAACATCCTCTCCACATCCACTCTATCCAAGCCTTTCACTATCCTGTGTATTTTTATGATGTCCCCCCTCATTCCTCTAAACACCAGTGAGTACAAGCCCAGTGCTGTCAAACGCTCATCATTCCTGGGATCATTCTTGTAGACCTCCTCTGGACCCTCTCCAGAGCCAGAACATCCTTCTTCAGATGTGGTGCCCAAATTTGCTCACAATATTCTAAATGGGGCCCGACCAGTGCCTTATTGAGCCTCAGCATTACATGCCTGTTTTTGTATACAAGCCCTCTCGAAATAAATACTAGCATTGTATTTGTTTCCTTTACTAACTGATTGCACCAGCCAAGTCAGGGCTCTCGCTTAACTTTTTTTCCCCTGCTGCCAGCCGGGCTACCGTGACAGCTTTTTAGGTTGCCAAATGACAATTTAAGTGGTCATTGAAGACGGTTTGCATGATGCGTGCGATAATGTGCTCAGACGAAGTGCGTTGTTACCAGTCGGAATTATGCTCAATGAAGCATTCACATATTATGTTCAAGAATGAACTGCAGATGCTGGAAAATCAAAGGTAGACAAAAGTGCTGGAGAAACTCAGCGGGTGCAGCAGCATCTATGGAGCGAAGAAGGGTTTCAGCCCGAAACATTGCCTATTTTCTACGCTCCATAGATGCCACTGCATCCGCTGAGTTTCTCCAGCACTTTTGTCTACATTCACATATTATTTCTGATTCAAATAATTCACAAACTAAACATATTCACCAATCAAGACATGATATATACCACAATGACATGCAGCAAAATTATAATACAATATCTCAACTCTTTTTACACATTGCAATTAATGCAATTTCTATTAGTTCTTTCCACTTCCAAACAAAAATGTGGTTGGATTATTCAGCATATGATCAACCCGTGTCAATAAATCCTGGACCTAGGTAACATATATGCTTAACCATACACACTACAGATTGATGCAAGCATGTTTTCTGTGAAGGACAGAAAATTACCATGACATGGCCATAGCATGGGTCGTTATTGGTATTGGCACAGAAACACTCTGGCTTCCCACATAATTTATCCATAACAAAATATACAGGTTGCAAGGAAATTTCTAAAGGCATTTTATGATAATAGCTGTTAAACCCGACTATACCCATCTGACAGGTTGAACATTACACTAACTGACAAGAGATGGCCAAAGGACATAACTGCAGCAAATGTTCTTTTAGTAATATTTTTAAAGGTGTCAAAACAAATAATAACATTGGGAATTAAAACATATTTGATTACATTCCGTTATCAAACATAATCAATGTTCGCTCTGAAGACCATGAAGCACAATAGAGTCAGGGTGTGCGTGAATCAGTGCGGGGTGGATAGATGGCGCCGGGGGGGGTGTGTGAACCAGTGCGGGGTGGATAGATGGCGGGGGGGGGGGGGGGGGGGTTGAGAAGGCAATCGGTGCGGAATGGATGGATTGAGGCAGGTGAATTAGTACGTGTTGTTTGGATATGTAAAATTGTGAGGGGAGAGCACGGGGGATGTCAGTGGTGTTGAATGGGGGGGGATCAGTATAGGATGGATGGGGGTTCAGTACAGTATGAATGGGAGTAGACAAAAATGCTGGAAAAATACAGCGGGTGAGACAGCATCGATGGAGCTAAGGAAATAGTCAACGTTTCGGGTCGAGACCCTTCTTCAGACTGTTCCCCCCTTTCTTCTTGAATGGGGGGGATCAGTACAGGATGGATTGGGGGGGGGGGATCAGCACAGGATGAATGGGGGGGGGGTCAGTACAGGATGAATGGGTGGAGCAGGACAGTGTGGATCAGAGGGTCTATGCAGGATGAATGGCAAATCACTACAGGATGAATGAGGGGATCAGTATAGGATGATGGGGGATCAGTACGGGATGAATGAGGGGGATCAGTACAGGATGCATGAGGAGATCACTACAGGATGGATGGGGGGGTTTGGTGCAGGGTAAATGGAGGGTGGGTCAGTACGGGATGAATGGTTGGATCAGTGTTGTATGAATGGGGGGAGAAGTGCAGGATGGATGGGAAGGGGGGGGGGGGGGTGTCAGTACAGGATGAATTGGGGGACCAGTGTAGGATGGATGGATGGATGGGGGGGGGGGGGGGGGGGGGGGGGGGGGAGGAGGGTGGTGGTGGCAGGAGAATCAATAATGCGAGGTGGATAGGGTGATCAGCACAGGATGAATAGATGGGGGGGGGGGGGGGTAGATGGGAAGGGGAGCACAGAGGATGTCAGTGAGGACTGAATAGAGGATGGAATGGGGATCAGTGCGGGATGGAGAGGAAGGGTCTCAGGATAAGAGGGGTGGAGGGGGCGTACAAGAGAGAGAGAGAGAGAGAGAGAGAGAGAGAGAGAGAGAGAGAGAGAGAGAGGGAGAGAGAGGGAGAGGGGCAGAGGAGGTGAGGAGGAAGGAAGGTCAGCGCTCTTCGGACTACATCGCCCCGCTGCCTTGGCCGGCCCTGTCTAACGCCAAAGTGCTGCCGCCAATGGGGGAGGCGGTTGGGAACTCCTAGCAACCACCTCCTCTCCTCCGCCAGCCGACAGGTAGGTGCGGGGCCGAGCGGTGCAGCTCAAAGATCCTATAGCTATATAGGTGCAGCTGCTTCAGACAGCGGAAGGAGACTTCCGCCTGCCTCCCTCCCTCCTCCCGGCCTCGGCGTGCGAGAGGGGTTGTTTTGAAAGCACAAGCAGCGACCGTTATCAGGGCGATAGCGACCACTGATGGCAAATCCGCAAAAGGCGCTTTCAAAACAACCTCCCTCGCACGCCAATGCCGGGAGAGGGAGGTCTCATTCCGCCGGGTGGGGTGCGGGAGGAGGAGGCGGTGGAGCCGCTGCTGCCGCTGTTCGGGGCCAGTCATTCGCTCCGACCCTTCGTCACACCACACCTAGTATCTTTGCCCCGCAATCAAAGATACTGAAGGAATACAGCCACCGCCGTCGACACGAGACGTCAGTTCCTATTCGCCAGAGATGCTGCCTGACCCGCAGTTACTACAGTTTTTTGCGTCTCCCGGTATAAACCAGTATTTGCGTGCTAAGCCGGGCAAAATGAGTCTGCGTTTAGGTTGCCTGGCGGTAGTATCTGTGGTCAATGGCACCTGGGCAACCGCTAATTTCGAGTCCTGCAAGTCCCTTTGCACCTCTAATTTCTAGATTCTCTCCCCATTTAGAAAATAGTCTACACCTTTGTTCCAACTACCAAAATGCACAACTCCACACTTTACTACACTATATTCCATCTGCCACTTCTCTGCCCACTCTCCCAACCTGTCCAAGTCCTTCTGCAGAATCCCTGTCTACCCCTCCACCTATTTTCTTGGGAAGGGAAACTAATAACATACAAGTAATGTTAAGAGACCAACGTGATCCGAGAATGCACATCTTCAGATTCCCAATATTGAAAAGGCAAGTTTTCTGAATCAGCTTAGCCAAATCACAATACGAGCCATTCATGCTACAATTATATAAAAATAATTACTATTAAACCACCACAAGGAGGATGTGACAGCACTAGAATTGTAAAGTTGATGAGAGTCATGCAGTTCAAGTCATTGCACCATACCTGCAAGAACATTTGTAGATTATCGTCAGGAATACAGCTCATCGACCTACAGTGCTAAAGAACTTTAACAAGGTATCCAACAAAAAGTTGTCAAACATTTTTATACTTTATACTAAAATCAGATTCACACTTCAGACCAAATTGTAGGTTAAATTTGAGAGATCACTCCACGATCAATTGTTTACCACTGTAAATATTAATGCCTCTCTCCGCCCACCATTAAACCTTTTCGTAATCAATTCAAAAGAGGTTCTTTTTGCACATCCCACACCAAGTTATTTGAGACCACAGGCAGAGGTGAAAACAGAATCTGTGATTGATGAGAGGCAGGATCTGGAAAAGACTTGAATTAGCAAGGAATGTGCAGTTTACAGTGCGTCTGATACATGAAGCAGAAGCATAGAAAGTGCTTTGTTTTTAGTTGCTGTGAACAAGATGCAGTATGCAGAATATCAAGGCACCAGCTCCCAACACCTTCATAAGTGCAACTTGCCTTCTTTCTAGGTAGACTTGGACAAATTCAGAGAAACGCATACCGAGATTTCCTCCTCTATCCCTGGAGAACGACAGACTAAAATAGTATAGACTGTACTGCCATGTCCAGCCACCAGAGTTCCATAGGTCTCACAAAGTGCAAGATTTAATGAAAATGTTTAAAATATTATCAGCAACACTCGGCTTGAAACCATCAGCAATTTTAAATTGTTGCAGGTCAACTGCTGGTTATTTGGGAGCGAATCTTCCTTGGACATTATGCACAGTGAACAGAATGAATAATTCCCAGGTGTAATTCAGGGAGTTTGAATCACAGCATATTTTGTGAAAATAGGTTAATAACAACAAAACAGTAAACCCAGGCTTATATACAAATCTAAACTGGATTCAAAACCTAAAGCAAGATTTAAAACATTGCTCCGTTGTTATATTAATTTGAGGCTGCTGGCCTAACCAATAATCAATGTCACAACTCTTGAGGTTGGCACTGGATGTACTATTGTTTGGCTTTGCCCAAAATCATATTCACAACACATGCTCACTCAAATTGGAGTGCATGTTTTCTCTGCACAGTATCCAGTTAATGGTGACAACAGGAAGTGGAATAATACAATCCTTATATTATAGCTACAATGTTTTGCCATTAAAAAAAAACAACTTGACATTTAAATACCAAATGCAGAATTCACGTGCACAGAGATGGTTATGGTTAAATAATGGAAAAAGGAAGAGCCGATTAATACCAAAAGGATTGCTCATTCTCAAACCGAGTTCATGAAACTGGATTATCAACTTTGCTTCTGGAACTGGTGCTCCAAGGAATAGAGTCCCAGCCTACTCAGACCCTCTAGTCTGGGCAACATCTTCGTAAATCTTCTTTGATACCTTTCCAGCTTGACATCTTTCCTGTAGCATGGTACCCAGAACTGAACACAATACTCTAAATGCAGCCTCACCAACGTCTTATACAATTGCAACATGATTTCCCAACTTTTACACGCAATATTCTGACTGATGAAGACCAGTGTGCCATAAGCCTTTTTGACCACCCGATGTGCCTGCGACTCCACCTTCAAGGAACCATGCACCTGCGTGCCTAGATCCCTCTGCTCTATAACACTCCCCAGAGCCCTAGCATTTACTGTGTATGTCCTGCAATTGTTAGACGTCCCAAAATTCAACACTACACACTTCTCTGTATTAAATTCCATCAACCATTCCTCAGCCCACCAGGTCAATCGATCATGATCCTGCTGCAATTTTTCACAACCATCTTCACTATCTGCAAAACCACCCACTTTTGTATCATCTGCAAACATGCTAATCTTGCCCTATATGTTCTCATCTGATATAGATGACAAACAGTAACGGGCCCAGCACCGAACCCCGAGGCGGACCACTACTCACAGTCTTCCAGTCCAAGAAGCAACCTTCCACCATCACCCTCTGCTTCCTTCCATGAAGCCAATTTTCTATCCATTGAGCTATCGCTCCTTGGATCCCAGCCAATCTAACCTTCCATAGCAGCCTACCATGCAGCACCTTGTCAAATGCTTTGCTGAAGTCCACATACACAACATCCACAACTCTGCCCTCATCGACCTTTTTGGCCACTTTTTTTTCAAAAATCTCAGATTTGTGAGACACAACGTCCCACTTACAAAACCATGCTGACTATCCCTAATCAGCCCTTGCCCAACTCAATGTCTATATATCCTATCCCTCAGAATATTCTGTATTCTATTTCTTTCAATGCTATTCCCGTTGTCAAGGAATCTATGTTTTAGGCCCTCAAGGTAAACTATTGCGATAACTTTCATTGGTGTGCTCGTTTCCATGCTTGCTGGCCAACAAACTTGGTCCACTCTGAAGTTCATACATTAGGTCCAACTGAGATTGTAATAATCAATACTGACACAGTTAATCCCATGTTGGTATTAATGTCCTGGTTTCTGACAAAACTCCACCCATCCAAGCAGGTCCACTCCTACGAAGTTTAAAAATCCCAAACACTAAATTCATTCACTTTTCATTAATGAAGGTTGTCTGCCAAGATTGGCTGTTCAATGTGCCAGCATTTGCTGTCCAGAGGCCCCCTCCGAATGCTGTTCAATGAGGCAAATTTTCTGACAGAGAAACTATTGTTTAACTTTTAATATAAAGTGTGACAGAGCAAAACTGATATTATAAAAGCAAATGACAATATTATATATTTATACACACATCAACCACCTGAGGAATTCAATAAAAGTAATCAAGAGAAAGTAGTCAAGTTTTATTCTCCCCAGGTTCAATCGTTTCCGAATTCTCAAAAATACTACACTAGTTTCATGTTTTCAAACCAGCCCAGGGGCCCGTTTCCCCAAGCATATTTTGTACAAATCAAGAACTTAAGACTGTTATTTTGCGACCACGTCTATCAAAAAGTGTTGTTCAATTGGTTAATCCTCATTCTATAAATATTGAAAATGACAACAGTTTTCAGAATCTAAAAGTAGAGAAAGGAAGATTTAAAAAAATTAAAGACCTTCTGGAGCACAATCTCTTCCAAGCTGCAATGAGCAACAGCTTTAAAAAAAGGTCCAGAATGCAAGGGAGTCGAGGATGGCTGGGCTGAATACAACATCTCATCTAATTCTAGTTCCATACAACCCTGGTACTAGGCAGCTCCAAAGAAAACAAGGAGACAAGACAGAAGAGTTATTGGAATCTTACGCAAAAAACACAAACATCTGGAGGAATTCAATGGGTCAGGCGTTGAGGAAATGGGTTGAGGAAATGCACAGACAATGCTGTGTTTTGACCCTTCTTCGCACTCCCTATAGAAGTAGCTTCACTGTATCAATCCTGTTGAGGTTCCCAATAGTTTGTTTAGATGAAATCAGCCCTCTTTCTACAACTCAGGGACCCTTTCTGCTCATTCTTGAGATTAAATTCATTTCAATAACAATTTTAATGAAGCTTCACTGCATTGTCCCAAATGCAGCACGCGCAAGTTCGAACTGTGTACAGTACTCCAGAGATGTTTCCATAGAATCAAAATCCCGTAACAAGGGGTTACAGTACCAGTGAATGTGCCTTTGTAATGACTTGCTTTACCTGCATTCCAAAACTTGCAGATTGAATAAATCTTAATATAGAAGACCGTAGAAAATGTAAGCATTTTGATATTCTATCCCTTTTACCAAAGTGGATACACTCGCATTTCCCTATATACGTCAATGCCATATTTTCACCCATTCAAGCCAAGTAACTTCCTCCTCACTCAAACCCATGTTCCCATTTGTCGCGGGCGGCGGAACCCTGAATTTGTCCTTTAGCAAATTCATTAACAGATTGAAGCACCACTACATTCTGGGGTACAACAATAATTTAACGTTTATTCCTACCAGTTTCTATTAATAACCAATCCTCTACTAATTCAATACTGTACCAATAACCAATCCTCTACTAATGGTCCATTCTTTGGAAAGTGAACCAAAATGTCATACACGTGACCAACTATATTTGACCTCTTACCTTAAACAAACATTGTCAGCATTACATAACATTTTCACTTGATAAACCGAAAAATAAGAATCATGCATGCAGTGAAAAACAATATACCTGTAATGCTTTCAGAATTAGAAGAGATGTATTCCACTGTTTTTCATCTTTTTGGTCACACATGTAACTAAGAATGGGCCTAATTACAATACCACCTTCAAACCCCTGACATTACCTTTTACAAATACTTCTGGCATGTCAATCGTGGCATTTTTACATCCAAATCCCCACTTGCATCCACAGATGTGACAATAGTGGCTATGCTAATGAAGTAGGCCCAAGGAGATATTGGAAATACTGCAACAGACTTAGGGAAGCTTCAATTAAAATCATTAAATGATGCCAGAATGAAGCACTGGTATCAAGTACAGTGGCCAGTAAACTCAGCATGACAAAAAGCACAACTGATTCACTAATATTCTTCAGGAAATAATGTATACCACCCTTGTTTCGTCTGACCAATGTGGTTAACTTTTAAATGCTTCTTCAATTCAGGATCACCTCAGGAGGGAAACAGACACCATCGTTGCCAGTGGTAGACAAAAATGCTGGAGAAATTCAGCGGATGAGGCAGCATCTATGGAGCGAAGGAAATAGGCAACGTTTCGGTCTACGACCAACCTTGTCAGTCATGTCCATGACCCATGATCAAAATCTGTCAAGGCTTTTAATTTAATGTAACTTTGCAGACAATCTCTAGACCCTACCTGGTCATGTTATGGTTTCATATGAATCGTTATCACTTAGCATTTTCCCGACAATCAATATTGTGCTCATCCTCCTGCAGGGTAATGCTTTCTCCTTCCTTCCATTTATGGATGGCCATCTTAGACTGCAAAATGGCATATATACAGGAGCCTTTGACAATTTACAACAAACTTACCAACATCTTTTAGATCCAGGATGTGCAGTTCAATTCATCACATTCAATATATCTGTCAGCCTTGGTCTCATTAGTTTGTGTGGCACATTTTCTCAGGATGGATTTTCATTCTTTTATTTTCCTAAGAGTAAGAGCCTCAAAAGCAAGTTTCTTGTCAATTTACTTCTATTTTCTTCCTCTATCAATGAGCGAATATTATCTGCTTATTCGTCCAACTCTGGCTTACTACTTTTGCAACTTTGAGCTTTTTCAATCAGCTATCCCAAGTTTAGTTAACCATAGTAGATCCTTATTCCAGTCTTTATTCCATACTGGGATACACATATGTTAAGAACTTTAAACTTTATATACACCAAAACTATTGTTTGTTGGTTTCTAAGATTCTCCTGCAGGCTCAGTTTCCTGTAACTTGAGCTGTTTTCAATCCAATATTCTTGAGACAGCAGTTACCCACAACGGCATTTCTAATTCTCAGTGTTATTTACTCGTCTAGAGACTTTTCTAGGAACCTGTCCACTGCGCTTTGTTAACTTGGCTTTAGGACAATAGTTGCCAATTTATATTGCCTGGAGCAAAGATACCATCATTATTGCATTACCTTAGTTACAAACCCATTTCTATTACATGCATCAGAATTGTATTGCACAAAGAAACTGCATGCGCTGATATAGAAGGTAAACGGATTTAAATGTTCTCTTATCACAAGATCCCCACTTCATTCATTATTTTGCCTAAACTTTCTACACCATCAGGCTTTTAACATTGGGCTTCATTGCAGCCAAGAGAGGCATAATTGGGAACACAACGTTGTTTTGCGTAAATTAAATAGTATTTATTCATCTTCCAGGGTGGCTCTTGATCTGGGCAATAATGGCAAGGCCAGCGGCACTTGTTGCCCATGTCCAATTGCCCTCAAGCCTGCATTCTTGATTCACCACAGTTTATCTGCTGAAGATACTTCTATTGTAGTCGGAATGGATGTTACAGGACTTGGGCATTGCAATATATTTCCAAGTTGAGATGCTTTTGCCTTGGAGGAAAACAATCAAATGGTGACTTTTTTCTTCATCTGTTGCCCTTGCCATTTAGAACAGATCGGGAAAAATTCCATTGCCCAAGATGGTCCTTGGAATCCTGGACCACAGAAGGCAATGGAAGCCAAGTTATTAAATATCACAACTGAACAAATAACATAATTATAAATACACGGGCTATTAGATGGAGGTAGGAACAGGTTGCACAAGTGGACGATGAGCCATGATCATATTAAAGGGGGAAAAACGGGACCTACCTCAGCTCCTATTTTTACCTCCCAAAACATACTATCAAATGCTGCCTTGATGTTAATGTCCTTGGCCAATGGTTGCACCATGTTTTAGGAAGGTGTTGGTATCCCATCCTCCACTTTAATGGTTTATGACTAAATGCTACATGACTGCACAGCTTGTTTCAATGTGTTGGATGCAAGGACCATTGGCTCCATGATATGCTACTCAGCACAAATGTAGCCCTGTGTTGCAGTTTCACCAACTAGGACTTCCTTGTTTCTTCATAAGTACACCTTGTGCTATTCTTGACTAAACCCTTCACCATGCCTCTGAATCACAGCTGTTCCACAGTTTGACTGCAAGAGGAAGGTGAGGGACACATCAGGCCATGTAGGCAGAGATAGCGATGTACATTTCTGCAGCTGATGGCCCACAATCTTCATGGATACCAACCTGAATTGACAAATGTATAATGTCATTTCCATTTAACTCAATTATAGTTCCACACAACTCAAAAGTGTTTCCAAAATGTTAATATGCCAGTTGTCTCAACAATAATTGCGCACTGATCACCAATTATGTCACGTGCAAGATGGATCAGCCACAGGTAGATGGAGGAGATGGTCAATTGGGTTTTTACTTCATGCTCAATCATTACTTAGCACAGGTCTAGTTTACATCTTCAACATTTAGTACTGGACCAGCTTGTCAGAGATGGTGTTTATAGAAGCAGTATGGAGGACATTCACCATGGAAGAACACAGGATCCATTCAACGGCAAGTGAACAGAGGTGGTGGTAAATCAGAATTTCACCTCTGGTACATCCTGCCAATGGGACAGAACACACAGGAAATGTGATGGAGTTCAGAATATCGTCCCATTGGTAGGATGTACCAGAGGTACATCCTGCCTATCATAGTTTAAATATTTAAAGAGCTTTGCAGTGGAGTTAGACTCATACAGCATGAAAACAGGGCCTTCGGCCCAACTTGTCCATTGCCTACCAAGATGCCCCATGGACACTAGTCCCACATGCCCATGTTTGGTCCACATCACTCCGTCTACCCTATATCCAAGTACCTGTCCAAATGTATTTTAATTATTGTTATACTACCCATCTCAACTAACTGGCAACTCATTGCATATTCCCACCATCTTTAGTTTGAAAAAATTGTCCCTAGGGTTCCAATAAAATCTTTCCCCTCTCACCGTAAACCTATGTCATCTGGTTCTTGATTCCTCTACCTTGCATAAAAGATTCTGTGCTTCCACCACAGCTAATCCAAGTCCAATCCTGCCCAACCCCCTATAGCTATAGTCAAGTCCTGTCAACATTCTTGTAAATCTTCTCGGCACTCTTTCCAGTTTAAGAACATCTTTCCTATAGCACTGTGACCAAAACTGAACATAATACTCCAAATGTGGCCTCACCAACATCTTGTAAAATTGTAACATCCCAACTTCTATACTTAATATAGACACAAAATGCTGGAGTAACTTGGCAGGACAGGCAGCATCTCTGGAGAGAAGAACTGGGTGATGTTTGGGGTCGAGACCCTTCTTCAGAATATAGTCAATACCCTGACCGATGAAGGGCAATTTGCCAAAAGCTTTTTTGACCACCCTATCTAGCTGTATCACTATTTTCAAGGAACAATGTACATGTACTCCTGGACCCTTCTGCTCTACAATGAAACTGGCAAGAACACAACTGGAGAAACAAGGAACTGCAGATGCTGGAGTAGCTCAGCAGGTCAGGTAGTATATCTGGAGAAGCCACCATCACCTGGATCCACCTATCACTCTGTGAATTTATCCTGCCACTCCTCTCTTCCAGCTTTATCCACCCCCCCCCCCCCCCAACCACAGAATCAGTCTGAAGAAGGGTCCTGACTTGAAATGTCACCTATCCATGTTCTCCAAAGATGCTGACTGACTTCCTTAAGTGTTAAGTATTTAAATACTTAAGTATTACTCCTTAAGTATTTTGTCCAGTTTTAGTTCAATACTTGGTACACGAGTACAGGTGGAAGTTCAGGAAGTACATAACGTTGATTCAGGAATGACGGGACCGACTTACCAAAAGTGTGCAGGTTGGGCCCTAATCTCACTTTTTTAGAGGCCGCCTTACTTTAAAACACAGTATTGAGGGGGTTGGATAGGGTTTATGCCCTCATGGGAGATGAAGGTGAGGAGAGGGTTTGCATTGGAGGGAATAGTTTAAGGAACTGCCAAGACAGACCAGGGAACTATTGCTTGGGTCAGTGACACTTTGGAACTCTCCGTCCAATAAGCTAGAGATATCAATTAATTGTGTACATTGAAAGCCATGATAAAATTATTGGACTAAAGACATCAAGACTTTATGAAAGCACGAAAGAAAGAGGCCAACATGCGATCAATAAGATCATAAATAGCAGAACAGGTTCATGATCTAATCATGCTTCCATTTCTTAAAGTAAATAGTCAGTGACTAGTCCACAAATCAAGAGTTTCTGCCCCAAAGCTAATCCTCTTGTGCAGCATTAAATAACTGATCAAACCTTCACCTTTGAGACAGAATTACAGACACGACAAGTTTGATTGTAATGTATTGACAAGAATGGTGAAGGCCACTTGGAAGTATCACCATTTCCAATTATTCTCCATTAATACAGACAGCACAAAAAACATTTAGCACTCCAGCACTGGTTTTGCTAAGCTGCCTCACATTGGGTTTGAATCTTTTTAGTGAATGGACCACCAGTAGCAATGCCAGAGCCAATTGTCTAAACTCATTTACACTGAGGACTAAGTCAAAGGTATATGACAATTGCACTCATTGAACAACAAAGCACAAGGTTTTATTTAAAATTTATATGTTATCAAATTGTGGCAATAGAATTCCATACGGTGCAATTTACATTTTTGTGAAGAGAAACAGGACAAAGACTGCAGATATCCTTACACCAATTCAATTCAAATGTAGGATATCTAGCTACATTCGATTACTGTTAGTCTCCTCAACTTGATTTAAAAGATAACCACAAAATATTTTTCCTATAAAAATAACTAAAACCTTAAGCAAAGAGGAAATGTTGCTTTGATATGTTTGCTATTGCATCAGATTTAAGAAGAGGATAAAAATTATATAAACTCATATATAAACAAGGAATGTTTAAAGAATTTGATGCCAGTGACAGAATTTTTCCATCTCCAAGAGATACATAGTGGGATAGCACATGTGCTCAGACTATTGGTCCTGGGTCTGAAAATTAATGGCAGGCCAAGGTTCAAGGGTTGAAATCTTGAAGGTCATTTATGAAGCTGCTCTCCTTGGATGTTTTTATAAATAACAAATTTGAACAAAAGTGAGCGCACAACCACTTAAAAACAAATAGTCTTTCATTGTTGGGGATGCATTCAATTGCATTGCAATAACTCAGGTTTATTACAGAAATTTTACTAAACAAGGTAGCACAATGACCCATGTATCCAAATGCACAGATGGAAATAAAATTTGCAGATCCTTGCACAATTCCCATTACAATTGATTTTCTGCTCTTTTTTTCTTCTAAATTGAAGCCAACAAAAATGCACACAAGCAAGAAAATGGTTGGAAAATTTCACAACGTGGCCACATATTCCCAAGCATAAGGATGGACCAGGCAAGAGAACACTCATTAATTAAACCATCTGCAGAGAATAGTTCCAGTCTCTCCAGAGATGGATTAGACCGATTGACAATGCCTTGATTCTGGTGTTGAAGGCAGAACCACAAGTGGGATCTTGTTTCCAGGAAGTCTCGCTATTTAGGCCATTCTCAGCCATCTGGGGTAAGGGGCAGCGCCAGGCCAAACCAACAGCAAGTACTTGGGGCCCCACATTTTCACTTCTGTTAGAAATTACTACTCAGAAATCATGTCTCAGTTTGACTTGAAGCTTATGTATTCCATAACTGGGAGAAACAACAATTTGGTTTATTGAAACTAAATGACATAAAGCTAGTAAACAACATTTTAGGATATAGGCAATGGGCTCCCTTACATAGAAACATAGAAAATAGGTGCAGGGGGAGGCCATTCGGCCCTTCGAGCCAGCACCTCCATTCATTGTGATCATGGCTGATCGTCCCCAATCAATAACCCGTGCATGCCTTCTCCCCATATCCCTTGATTCCACCAGCCCCTAGAGCTCTATCTCACTTCCTTCCCCTTCCCAGTTCTCCCACCAGTCTTACTGTCTCTGACTATATTCTATCTCTGTCCCGCTCACTCCCCTGACATCAGTCTGAAGAAGGGTTTCTCCAGAGATGCTGCCTGGCCCGGTGAGATACTCCAGTATTTTGTGTCTACCTCTTCCAAACCCAGTCTCCTCCAGGCACCCGTTTCTCCGAACCCAACACTCACTACTCCGGGCTCCCTCTCCCCCACACATCCTCCTCTCTCCTCCCAACACCCCAGATTGTCCATTTCTTTCCCCCAGCTCTCCCGCAGCTTTCTCCCCTGGAATCCCGATTCTCCCGAACATCCTTCTCATCCTCTCTCCCTCCAAACGCCCTCCCCCTTCTCCCTGAACTAACTCTCACCCTCCGCCTGCCCCAACATCACACCCTCTTATCCCTTCCCCCTCCACACCGTCTTACTCCTCTCCCTGCCCCCCCCCCCCCCTACAAATTCCCCTCTTTACCTCTCCCCACACACCCCCCCCCCCCCCCCCCACCCTCAGTGAAGTAAGAAATGAGTAGCCTGAGGATTTGTTTAACAGGTCAGTCTCTGCTACAAGCCTATTCACATCAGCAAGGCAATAACATGCAGCATCACATCTCAAAATGTCACAATCATTCTTGGATTTTGTTTAAACTTTCATCTTCGGAAAATCAGTAACAGAAAAAGATATTGAAAAAATGACCAACCACGACATCACCCAAAGTCATGACTACTTTGAATACGAACTGTTTGTGCAGTTTACAGAATTTTATGTGGTAAAAATAAGCTTCTAGCTATGTTTATTACTGTGAAAAAGATACATTAGTTGATAACCAGATTATGCAGTTTTGAGTCAAATGAACAAAGCTTACGGTCTAGATTGGAGCATTGCCAACTTTCCAGGCCTGCCTTCTTAGCTATTCAAATTATCCTCATGCAAAAACTCTTCAAAAAATACAATTACAAACTCTGCTGTCACATTTGAGATAAATATGGTCGACAATTAAATTGGTGAAGAGGGAAACAGAGGCATAGTACTGGGTACACGTCACTGAATGGCAAGCAATGATGGACGTGGAAGTTTTATGTGACAACAATTTCAAAGAGGTTTGTGAGCAAGACCAAAAATGGTATCTGATTCTAAATGTGTAGGAAGGACCTGTAGATGCTGGTTTACACTGAAGATAGAGACAAAATGCTGGAGTAACAGCGGGACAGGATGAGGATATTAATGATCTGGATGAGGGAATTGAAGGCAATATCTCCAAGTTTGCGGATGACACTAAGCTGGGGGGCAGTGTTAGCTGTGAGGAGGATGCTAGGAGACTGCAAGGTGACTTGGATAGGCTGGGTGAGTGGGCAAATGTTTGGCAGATGCAGTATAATGTGGATAAATGTGCGGTTATCCACTTTGGTGGCAAAAACAGGAAAGCAGACTATTATTTAAATGGTGGCCGATTAGGAAAAGGGGAGATGCAGCGAGACCTGGGTGTCATGGTACACCAGTCATTGAAAGTAGGCATGCAGGTGCAGCAGGCAGTGATAAAGCGAATGGTATGTTAGCTTTCATAGCAAAAGGATTTGAGTACAGGAGCAGGGAGGTTCTACTTCAGTTGTACAGGGTCTTGGTGAGACCACACCTGGAGTATTGCGTACAGTTTTGGTCTCCAAATCTGAGGAAGGACATTATTGCCATAGAAGGAGTGCAGAGAAGGTTCACCAGACTGATTCCTGGGATGTCAGGACTGTCTTATGAAGAAAGACTGGATAGACTCGGTTTATACTCTCTGGAATTTAGGAGATTGAGAGGGGATCTTATAGAAACTTACAAAATTCTTAAGGGGTTGGACAGGCTAGATGCAGGAAGATTGTTCCCGATGTTGGGGAAGTCCAGGACAAGGGGTCACAGCTTAAGGATAAGGGGGAAATCCTTTAAGACCGAGATGAGAAAGACTTTTTTCACACAGAGAGTGGCGAGTCTCTGGAACTCTCTGCCACAGAGGGTAGTTGAGGCCAGTTCATTGGCTATATTTAAGAGCGAGTTGGATGTGGCCCTTGTGGCTAAGGGGATCAGAGGGTATGGAGAGAAGGCAGGTACGGGATACTGAGTTGGATGATCAGCCATGATCATATTGAATGGCGGTGCAGGCTCGAAGGGCTGAATGGCCTACTCCTGCACCTAATTTCTATGTTTCTATGTTTCTATGACAGGCAGCATTTCTGGATAGAAGGAATGGGGACAGGCAGCATTTCTCCTTCAGACTCGGGTCTCGACACAAAACGTCACCTGTTCCTTCTATCCAGAGATGCTGCCTGTTTCGGTGAGTTACTCCAGCATTTTGTGTCTATCTGATTCTAAATCCTAATCTGGAGATTTATGATACAGAGTATAAAAATATTACCTGATATTAGCAATTTAATGATCACATCTTAATAGAAACAAACTAGAAGTTACTATTGGTGATGATCAGCAAATGGCAGAGACCTCAAGCATAAAATACACTGCTGCAGATCTGGGTTGAGAAATTCCACCTGTCGTTCTCATAAGTCATAGGCCAAACGATCAGGTTCAGGATTTAATTGTTTATTAAGAAAGAAGCATTCCAACATGCCCATAATAAGCATTTGCATTTGAATCGTGCAGACGGTATTCAAAGTCAGAAAGCAATCAGTCTACTGCTCTTCGCTGCAGCCTGACCTGCTGAACATTTCCAGCATTGTTTTTAAATACACAGTTCCAACATCTAGTTTGTTTTTTAGTTACAAAACAGGAATTGTGTCACCAAGTCTCAGCCTACATCATGGTCAGTATGATGCAAAAATATAAAAATGCCCTATTTGATGAGCAAAGCTCAGGAATTCACAAAGTTACATAGTGTTTGGAACAGAAATGTGCTGTCAGTCTTATCACAATCTTGTTTTGAAAGACAATTCCAATTCAAGGTTTTTCATAAAAAATATTTTAAAAGGCCATCTTCCACTAGTAAAATCCAGTGACAACTGTACTGCATTGCAATTCAGAACGCAAAAAAAAGGCCTGTCTGTAGGGAAGATAATTCAGCTCAGATCCAAACCTGCAACTTTTACCTTTATGCAATTTTGTGCACACTATCTTCGCTTGAAATCAAATTTAAAGTCAGCTTTTACCCAGCTGTTTAAAGCTCAAGGGGCAAGGAGACAGGAATCACCAAACTCCATGTTGGCTGCACATCATAAAATGACCAGTTCCAGCTGTGGGAGATCTGGATCATTTGGAATACAATACATTTTATTGTAGGGAGAAACATTGCAATACAATTCTAAAAGCCTAGTCCGTTGCAGGATATCAACTGTGTCCACATTCAAAAGGCATTCCACAACATTTACCACTTGCCATGTAGAAAGGAACTGTAGATACTGATTTAAACTAGACACAAAAAGCTGAAGTCAGCAGGTCAGGTAGCATCTCTGGAGAAAAGGAATCGGTAACGTTTTGGGTTAAGACCCTGCTTCAGACTGAGAATCAGGGGAAAGTGAAACAAAAGCAGTGATATAGAACAAATGTATGAAAGATATGCAAAAAAGTAACAATGATCAAGGAAACAGTCCATTGCTGGCTGTGTTATACAGACAATAAACCGCAAAAGGACAACAGTGAAGCATCTCCTGCATTTTGTGTCCATCTTCGATTTAAACCAGCATCTGCAGTTCCTTTCTGCACAGGACAGCAGCAAAACTAGTACAATGACCTAGGAAGGGGGAGGGATGGAGAGAGACGGGGATGCAAGGGTTACTTGAAGTTAGAGAAATCAATATTCATACTGTCAGTTTTAAGCCGCCCAAGCGAAATATGACATGGTGTTCGTCCAATTAGCATTTGGCTTCACTCTGAGGACAGAAAGAGGAAGAAGGGTCTCAACCCAAAACGTCGCCTATTCCTTCTCTCCATAGATGCTGCCTCACCCGCTGAGTTTCTCCAGCATTTTTTGTCTACCATGGAGGACAGAATAGTCGGTATGGCAATGGTAGTTAAAGTGTTTCGCAACCAGGAGATCTCATAGGCCAAGGCGGACTGAGCGAAGGTGTTCAGCAGTCGCCCAGTCTATGCTTGGTCTCGTCAATATACAACAGCCCACACCTGGAACAACGAATACAGTAGATGAGGTTGGAGGAGGTACAAGTGAACCTCTGCCTAACCTGAAAGGACTATTGGGGTCCTTCGATGGAGTCGAGGTAGGAGGTATGGGGACAGGCGTTGTATCTTCTGCTGTTGCTGGGGAAAGTACCTGGGGAAGGGGTGGTTTAGGTGTGAAGGGATGAGTTAACCAGGGAGTTGCAGAGGGTACGGTCTCTGCGGAAAGGGGTGGAGATGGAAAAATGTGACTAGTGGTGGGATACTATTGGAGGTGAGTGATGGGGTGAAAGGTGAGGACTGGGGGAACTCTGTCCCTGTTCTAACTGGGGAGGGGGAAGTAAGAGCAGAGCTACGGGGTACCGAGGAGATACGTGTGAGGGTTTCATCTATGATAGAAGTGGGGAACCCTTGTTCCCTAAAGAATGAGGACACCTCTGATGTTCTGGACCATTTGCCTGTCCATTCTACAAATCTTTTCACTACTCTCACTGCAGGGTACTCGAGAGTTTCTCTCTGTCCTAAAGCTATTTAAAGAAAAGTAAGAATCTGGTATGCTCATTCCATTTCTCATTGCATTTCCCAACAGCCTGCAGTTATATCACCATATTCCCCTTATAGCATTCACACCAGTCTGGTTGGTTCCAGGCAGGTTCTTCTGACACTCCAAACAACGTATTCACATGGCAAGCGAGAACTTACTCAATTTATTGAATATTACGGAGTACATATGGTGAGAACCCTGATTTCTGTGTGTTAAACTTACTGCAGCCCAACGTTCCTCAGACTTGAAACCAAAGGTACAGGACCTCTGGTGCACCTATGTCGCCCCTTTGTCTCACACAAACACATTTATGCCCTGCTTTTTTGTTTAATTCATCACACAATCACAAATACCAAGATTTTATAGGTGCAGTCATAGCCTTGATGTGCAGCAAGGAAGGAAAAAAAGCCTATTTAACAGGGCTGAGATACAGAATTTACGGATGGAGTCCTAGTGCTTCCTCCAGAGTGGTGGAAGATTTTTTTGGATTATTTTTAAGGAAGGGTTCGATACTTGAAGAATTGAATGGACTGTAATTTTGAGAGTACAATCAGATCAGTTGGTGTCATCGTATTAAACAATAGATTCAGCTCCTGAGTGAGCACTAGCCGCTGGTTTATTTTTCAATGATGCCCTCACTTTGCTAAACTTCAGCAGACACAAAACGAGCTTGTTTCACCTTGCCTTGCAAAACCATTGTCCATTGGCTCAGCACCCACCTTCTTTCTGATTTATATACGACTGAAATATTGTCGCCTTGAAATATGCTCCCTATCTTTTATTCAACTTCCCCAGGCTATTACTTTGCTATATTCATGCTCTAAAATACCCAAATATCATCTTTTCTTAAAATACTTTACTCAGCAGACCAGGCAGCATCTCCGGAGAGAAAGAATGGGTGACGTTTCAGGTGGAGACCCTTCTTCAGACTCGCATCCTTTTGCCACATTTGCCAGATCTTTGCACAGCCACAACCTATTTTTGTGGTGTCCGTTTGTCCTCTTTCATCGACAAAATTGAAGTCACCGTACTTCAGTTGGTTAACTTCATAAAAGACAGTTAAACAAATTGTAAAAAACCGAGACTAGGGTACTGATCCCACTGACACATCAATCGATCAAAAGGGTCATCTATGCACAATTTTCCAGTTAGCAAGTAAATTATCTATCCAATAAATATATATCCACCTACAACAAATTCTTTTTTCAACAACTTTTGATGGAAAACTTATCAAAAAGGTCCCCCAAAAAAGTAGATTTGCTCCACAGCACATAATTCAAATAACTCTAGTATTTTGGGCAAGAATCAAAGTGCCGTGGGAATTCAGCAGGTAAAACAGAATCTGTGGAGGAAATAGACTAGTGATATTTTGGGGTCCTTTGAGGGACCGTTTGAAGAAAGGTCCCTCAAAGGACCCCATCCCAAAATATCCATTCCCTGACCCGCTGAGTTCCTCAGCACTTTATCTTATGACCAAGATCCCAGCATCTGGAGATTGATTTATAATCTTAATTAATAACAATTACTATGTCGAAACTTCAATTCCTCATTCTTGGACAAGTTTCTGACAAAGGATCTCACTAAAAACAGTGGCCGAGTAGTAGCTATCACCTGGAGAAAAGTTCCACACTATAGTACATCAGTCACCCTCCGGGTGTAGAAGTGACTTCAAGCTTGCGAGCTCCTTCGCACCACTTGGCAATCACTTTGCTCTTCCCTCGCCTAGGTGGGTGTTTTTATGTTTATACTTTCAGACTCTGACATGCATTGACTATGGTTTTACCAGCAGCATCCCTGCCTCTGCTGTCCGCACAGAGAGGGGTGCTCCCCTGGCATCACCTGCCCCTCCCTAGAGCACAAAGAGCCGGAGTATCAGCGGCTCAGCTTGTGTCCATCACCTCCTCCTTACCTCGTACGACCAGGCGCATTGCACGCCGGCGACCCTGCGCACACAGCGGCCGAGCTCCAGGTCCTCGTGTGTGGTGTACATCTCCCGCAGACACTGGCCGATGTGAGGCAGCACCCGGCGGAGCAGCTCACGGCTCAGCACCACGCCCGGGCCACCCATGCAGAAGTTCTCGCCCGGCTCCAGCGCCAGCTTGCCCATCTCCTCGGGCGCGCCGAGGCCGGTCTGGCCCAGGTACAGCGGCTGGCTGCTGTTGAGGCCCCGCAGGAAGCGCTCCAGCCTCTCGCCGCGGATGTACGTGTCGTCGTCGGCCCGCACGAACCACTCGAAGTGCTGCAGGTGCCGCTCGCCCATGTACTTGAGCATCAGGAAGGACTTCTTCTGCGGCGGGTAGGTGTCGTCCACGCCGGGCAGCGCGACGAGCGGCAGCGGCAGGCTGAGGTCGGAGCCCTCGCTGGAGAAGAACTCGACGCGGCCGGGGATGTGCCGGGCCCAGGTGCCGTAGGCCGCCAGCGCCCGGCTCCTCAGGTACTTCTTGGCGCTCATCACCCCCACGTACATGAAGCGGGAGGCGGCGGGCCGCTCGTCCTCATCTTCTCCGCCCGCAGACCCCGCCAACTGCCCGGCGCCCACTCCCTTCCGCCCGCACCCGGCCCTCTCCCGCTGGCGCGCCGCCCGCCCCGGCATCGTGGCCCGGGGCAGCAGCAGCCAGGAGGCGAGGCCGAAGCCGAGCACTAGGCCCAACAACACGCTGAGCCAGGAGCGCCGGCAGCGCGGCGCCATCCCCGCCCGGGCCCGGTCTCTACCGCGGCCGCTTCGCTAGTCGGGCTGTGGGTACCCGAGGCCGGGGCCCCGCCGTTTAGTGGGGCCGGTTGCCGGAGGCCGGGGACCCGCGGTGCCGCCACTGCCGCTCCTCCATGTCCCCCCGCCGCCCCCCCCCCTCCCCCCGCTCCCACTACTTTCCCTGCTGTCGACCTGCGCCTTTAACCCGCCCGCCACGAGCCGCTCATTGGCTGCTCTATCCAGTCACGCCCCTTAAAGGCGCCTTGGGATTTATATCCCGCCGACAGACAGTGCTGGCGTAACTCGGCATCTGTGGAGAACGTGGATAGGTGACGTTTCGGGTCGAGACCCTTCTTTTTTTTGCCGACATCTACCCGCATTTAAACGCCTAGCAATTCCCCCACCCTAACCAACTTGTCCGCAGTCAGTCACACTACTGACTATAACACCACTGAATCTAGAGAAGGCAAGAAACATTTTTGTTATGTATATATACTTTATTCTGAATAAAGTTTATTTTTGAAAATGAAAGTTACCGTGCTGTTCCGAGACATCGAGGGCTTCTGGAAGACCATAATTTCAGTGAGGGCCACTCGTTAGTCTGCCCGAAACCCGCTGGTCTTCCATGACAGTGAGCGCCTGTTGCCAGTCTAGGCTACAGAAGTATGTGCCGAGGACACACTGCAGATGGGTGCAACGAATACAGACTGTGCAAGCACCACAACACTACTGGACAGAGCGGAGCAGGGTCCGGAGGTGGAACTCCTCAAACAATGGGAGAGATATCATCCCTGGGAGCAATATGAGCGGCAAAGGTGTTTGCCAGCACTTTGTATTTTATTTAAAGATGTGAATATTACTGAGTGCAACACTATCGAATGTATGGACACTAAAGATGTATTGAAGAATTTTGCAGTCTTTTTTTAATATATTTTTTATTTTTAATACAGTTCATTTTTGAAATTAAAAGAACTAGCCACGCTGTTCCCTGGTACCCAATATGAGTCGGATATCAAATGCTACTGGAAGACAGTTGAACTCCACAGCCCGCTCAAACCTTATTCCAAAACAGCACGATGTCCATAAAGGAATGTTCCCGACTGCAGGAGGATGTGCTGAACCTTGGTTTAGGTTTTATTATTATCACGTGTACCAGTGAAAAGCCTTGTTTTGCATACTATCCAATCATCAAATAATACTATTCATAAATACAATCAAACTGGAATAAACTGCATGAAGGTAATGTACCATAATTTGTGACTTACAGTGACCACCTTCAGACCATTTATTCAGCTGTGAAGAGCTTCAAGATGTCCTGTTGAAAAAAGTGCCTGCATTTACATAGTAGCAACTGGCCTCCTTTCTGAGAACCTCAAGGTGTGTGACTGCCAAAGTACTTATAGATGGAGAAATGCAACATGGAAACAGGCCCTTTGCCCAACCAACCACCCACCCATTAACACTAATCGGGGGCCGCCAAGGAAAAGGGGGGGGGGGGTTGGGGAAGATGATGAATGGACCAACTATATTTCAGGGTACTTTGTAGCATTGTCAGCACATTGAGGTGAATCTTGTACTGTGTATGCAAAAAACTATTTCATTGTACCTTCACGGAATGTGACAATAAAGTGTATATCTATCTAGAACTAATTTAATCCAATTCTCTCCGAACTACTCCATTAAGTATTTTTGAAGTACACTCAGTCTTATAAAGTTAAATCAAAGTTATAAAAGTTTTATAACAAATGTTTGATCATGCTTGTCGGTATTAAAACCCAATAGATTCCCCTTTAAATCAGGCGTCTTGGCTGGAGAGTTTGCCCAATAACTTGCTTCATAGGTTTACATGAATGATTCCAGGAATGAGTGGGTTAGTATATGATGAGCATTTGACAGCACTGGGCCTCCACCCACTGGGGTTTAGAAGGTTGAGTGGGGACATCATTGAAACTTATAGAATGGTGAAAGCCATTGATAGAGTGGATATGGAAATGATGTTTCCACTGGTGTGAGATTCTAGGACCAGAGGTTATAGCCTCAGAATTAAATGGCACTCTTTTAGAAAGGTGGTAAGGAAGCACTTTGTTAGTCAGAGGGTAGTTAATTTGTGGAAGGCCAAGTCAGTAGATATTTTTAAAGCAGAGATACAATTAATCTTGATTAGAGCAGGTGTCAAGGGTTATGTGGAGAAGGCAGGAAAATGGAATTAGGAGGCAGAGATCAGACATGATTGAATGGCAGGAGTAGAATCAAATTGCTGAATGGCCTAATTCTACTCCTAGAACTTGTGAAAACCCCAGGATCTCTTTTGGAAGTTAAACCCATCAAACCTCTGCATGTAATCTAGGGAAATGAACTCCATCAGAAAAGATGCACATGCATGGGGCAAAGTGCAACAAAGGTTGACTGGACTGATTCCTGGGATGGTGGGACTACCCCGTGAAGAGACAGTCAATATTTATTCGTTAATGTTTGGGATCTGTTTGAAAATTAGAATTTTGACATGGTTTGACTGACTGCAAAGAGCATATTTCCCGCTTGGAAATCTGAAATAACGTTTCAGCTATCCATGTCCTCCAAAGACCCACTGAGTTACTCCAGCACTTTGTATAGTATTCAGTACTGTTCACATTTGCCTCCAGTGCTCTCACAGGTAAAGAGCAACCAATTTGTCCTCTCACACCACACATTTTGCTGCACGGTGGCCCCAACATGACAGGTCATCGATCTGAAATATTAACCGAGTCTTTCTCTTGACCTGTTGGGTATTTCTAACATATTCTGGTTTTACCTTAAATATTCCTGAAGGAGATTTTGCAGCAAAGGGGTAGGTCTCATCCTCTGGTGGCAGACAACTATAAAAAGTGCAATGGCCAAGAACAAGATTTAACTCACGTGGAGGTGATAGTCATGTGCATGCCCAAGCCAAAGCGAAACACAAATTTTGTAGGTAGGAAATTGAATAGGTTAGAATGCAACTTCCATTCAACTTTGCCTCTGGAGTTACAGAAAAACAAATGAAGGGTTAAAACATTGTGGCTCGTTCAAGCTGAATATTGTCTATTTGGATTTACTTTCACTATTAAGATCTCAGATGTGACCTTAGTACAGCTAATTTATGATCTCACAAATTGTTTGAAATTGGGAGGTTTGATTTGATCAGCAGTATTCACGGATCTGTGTATGCTTTATTGATATTTATTTTTTACCTTGCAGGACACAATGATATTGGTTAAACTTCACGTAATTTGCTAAAACATTTTTCTTTGTTGTTTGGCTCAGATGTTATTTTTACTCTGAAGTTGGCAAACTCTTTCTTCACCGAAAACCATGCAAATGTCAAGGCCTGTTTCAGTGAATAATAAGATGAATCAACTGTCGGCTCCTTGAATCATGGCTGATCAAATCTTGGCCTTAATGTCACTTTTCTTCTCGCCCCCCAGACCTCTTATAGTTAATGCCACATGACCTGAAGTAGTATTTATGTATATGTTCGGGAGGAACTGGGAAACATGGCATAAAGGCAAAATAAAAATCATAATAAGAGCTGACTTTTATTGAGGACAGTACGAAAATATTTTTTTTTCTCTGGTTTAAGGGTTAACGGTGAAGCAAATATAAAGTCTGGGAAGATCTGCAGCTGGCTCATATAACACTCCATAATTTCCTCTTATTTTATGATGTTCAAGGCACAATTACAGTGGTGTAAGTCCGATGAAAATGTGGGCTATCGTATTACAGTGAATCTAATTTTGTCACTGAACATTGCATCAGCCAATTTCACAATCACACTGTAATAATAAGATTAAACGAGAACTTACCAGTTCAAAGTTTGATCCTTATTTTATGAGGAGTTACGATGAGGGATTACGTGAAGACCCCGCCAGCACGCGTGCGCGACTGGTGACTGGTTGGTGGGTGACTGCATTGGCCTGTCAAAATGGCCAGCATGGTGTTTGAGTGCTGCAATTTTGGCCCTTTGTAGATTTTGGTAATGTAAGGATCCAAATTGTGTGGCTGGAAAGGCTGCCACGAGCTTACCAATTACCCTGGCTACTTGCCGAATATATGGTTTACTGACGCGAACAAGGCTGTTACATGCCTCTATCAAGTCTGTTGCTTTGTCCTTTGGCAAGGTGCCAGACATATGAACAGAGTCAATCGTGAACCCCAAATAATCCATAGTCACACAAGACATTAACTTGGATTTGTCTGGATGGATGATAAATCCCAATTTTTGACAGGAGCTTGGTGGCTGAAACAGCCAAATTAGCCAATTCCAAGGTTTTCCCCACAATTAGGATGTCACCAAGATACGCCATGACAATATGTTTTTGTTTCCGAAGAAACGCCAATGCTGGTTTCAATATTTTAGTAAACAGTCTGGGGGATGTTAATCCATTAGGCAGCGCTTTATACTGCCAGAGCTGCCCCATCCAGATAAATTTCAAATATCTGCAGTGATCTTTGTCTATTGGTACTGAGTAGTATGCATCTTTTAGGTCGATGCAAGCCATCCCTTGTACCCCTTGGAAACTAGTTGTCTAGCAGTAACAAAAGTTTCCATTTTAAAGTGGGTGTACTGTACAAAAGTATTCAGTTGTGTCAAATCAATAACGATGCGTCATGCGGCATCTTTTTTGTTTTTGGTGAAGATGTTTGATACAAACTCAAGAGGTTCATGTTTAGTTTTCTCTATTGCTCCTTTCGTATGTAGTCTTAACAGTTCCACATGACCTTCCACTTTTTCTTTTTGTGAAAGCACAAACTTTCGGCTAGGTGCATGTTGAACCGGAAGGAGGAGTTTGTCAACAAATTTAATTTTGTATCCCTGAATACTGTGCAGTATGAAAAGATCAGAAGTTATATAACTCCATGCGTCCCTGAACAAGTGTAACCTACCCCCAACCTGTGAAGAAGTTACACATGCTATGTTCCAAGGGCAACCAGACCCACCTACCTCCATGGTTACCAATGGTGCTGTGTTGGTTTTCTCCGTCCTTGGTTCCTGGGAGGTGGAGGCGCTGTGGTGTGGGTTTGGCGCATCTTCCAGGAAGGCCGTTCTGGGACATGGCCTAAAAAAGACCTTTGTGTGGGTTGTACGGCCTTCGAGCTTTCACCAGCTGTTCTTTCAGTGTGATAACGCGGCCTGCTGGTGGATGCGTGGGGTGCTGCCGCCGAATATATGAGGACCTGGTAGCGGCCGGGCACCTTAATCATGCCAACGGCTTTTGCCTCTTCATCGAGGTTTTTTACCTGTTTAGGCAGGTTGTTCCCGAACAACAGAGTAGGCGGCTGTGCACTGCCGGTTCTACACAACCCTGCGAACTTTGGGTTCAGTGTAGGTCGGATGGCACTCTTCCTGAAACAGTTGATTTCAAATTGAACATTGCAGAAGAGTGCCAGAGCATCCTGTTGCTCTTCCGACATATCTTTTCCGTCTACTGACCTGGCAAAAGCTGTAATACCCGAGGCCAGTAGTTTGAGGATTTTTTGCATTTTAACTTCCTGGCTCCTGATGCCAGGGCTAATATTTCCCCAGATGGGGTTATTTACCACAGGCACATTGAGGGAGATGCAGTTCTCTGGAGCTAGATATTTGGCTGTTGTGTCATTCATAGCTTGTTTTTGTAGCTGGTGTGTTGTTAAGTAATTTGTACTAGCTGCCAGCTGTGGCTGCAACAGCGGCCCCTTCTGTGAGGGCATCGCAAACCTGGATACCATCCCGAGTAGCTCCTCTTCTTGCACCCCTAGCACATTGGTTTCTTCTGCCAACTCCCCCTCTTCAGTCAGCCCAGACCTGACTCCTTGTGCTCCCCTGCGAAGAGGGTGAGACATTTGGCAGCTCTGTAAAGGGTACTGCCGTGGGTCTGATAGGAGACCCATGGTGACCAGACTCCTGCTGGAGTAGGTCACGTTGGAGCAACTGCTCCACCATCCGCTCTATGCGGGATAATCTACCGCCATTGCTACCCGCGAACGGCAAGACGTTGAGCCCGGACCCTGCCGAGTCAAACAGGATTGCCCGACTTCCGGGTGGCTTTGCCGCCAGTCCGAGGTGCTCCTGTGGGCTGTTGTGGCGTCAAGTCGAGAGCTGCCGCTTGTTCAACGGGCTGCTCTGGTGTAGTCGGCCGCTGTTGACCGCCCACGTTCCCACAGTTCTCCGCAGTCAGTCTCAAAGCGGCCCGTTTGGACTTGCGTGATTTGTCCATGGTGGGGTACTCTGTAACGAAAACACAACAGAGTGCCCGAAAACAACCTTAGGTTAGTGAATACTCACCTGTTGGTCCGTTTTAAACTTACCAGTGGAGGAGCGACCCTCCTCCCTGCCTGTCGCTTTGCAATGCATTCGACGATGTGTCGAGGTCTTCACGTAGTCACTCACGTGACTCCTAAGTAAAATTGCACATCGGTCAAAGTGATATACAGCATGAAAACAGGCTCTTTGGCTCAACTCGACTCAAGTTGCTGAACTGAGCTAGTACCACTTGCCCAAGCCTGGCCTTCAAAATTCCACTTACAAAATTCTTAAGGGGTTGGACAGGCTAGATGCAGGAAGATTGTTCCCGATGTTGGGGAACTCCAAAACAAGGGGTCACAGTTTAAGGATAAGGGGGAAGTCTTTTAGGACCGAGATGAGAAAATCATTTTTCACACAGAGAGTGGTGAATCTCTGGAATTCTCTGCCACAGAAGGTCGTTGAGGCCAGTTCATTGGCTATATTTAAGAGGGAGTTAAATGTGGCCCTTGTGGCTAAATGGATCAGGGGGTATGGAGAGAAGGCAGGTACAGGATACTGAGTTGAATGATCAGCCATGATGATATTGAATGGCGGTGCAGGCTCGAAGGGCTGAATGACCTACTCCTGCAACTATTTTCTATGATTCTATGATTCAAACGTCTCACCATGTACCTGTCCAAACGTCCTTGAACTGCTGGAACAGTACCCACCTCTTTCTGTCAGGTCATTCCACACGCATACCATCTTCTGTTTGAAAATGTTGCGCCTCAGGTCCCATTTAAATCATCTCTCTTACCTTAAACTTATGCCCCCAAGCATTCAACTCTCATCCCCTGGGACAAAGACTGTGGCTATTCACATTATCCATGTCCTTCATGGTTTTATATTCCTCTATAAGGTAATCCCTCAGCCTCCTATGTTCCAGGGAAAGTTGACCAAGTCTGTCCTCATAACCCAGACCAGGCAACATCATTGTAAAACTTTTTTTCCATCCTTTCCAATTCAATGGCTCCATTCTATAGCAGGGCAACCAGAATTGTGCAGAGTACACCAAACGTCTTGCAGAGCTGTAACGTGATGTCCCAACTCCTGGATTCAATACCCAGGGCTGCCAACATTGGGTGAGAGATAGGAGTGAGAAATTGCGAGAGACCAAGACCGAGGGCGCGCAGCAAAGAGGTTGGGGGGTGTGGGAAGGGGGTCCCCCCCCTCCCATTGGTAGAGCTTTTGCATTTTTCAGCTAGAAATTGTGCAATCTGGTGGATACTGTAGCGAGTCTTTTAACTTACACTTGAATGCAATATTTATGCTTTAAATTGGATTAGCTATGAATAAGGATAGGCTAAATTACATTCCACAGTAGACCCAGGCTCTGATCAACAGCTGCAGCACATAAAGCATCTTAGTATATTCATGTATAGAAATCAGATTTATAATCAAACACTTGGCCCATGTTGACCAACCTGGGTCTCACTGCACACCTGGTACTATTCCTGACCCTAGTTGCATACCTTCTCTCATTCCTGACCCCGAGTCCAGCCTTACACCTGGCCCCCTATTCTACCCTGACCATAGCTGCTTACCTGCTTAGGTTCCCAATGCTGAACATTCCCATTGTCCCAGCTTTGACTGCACACCTAGTACTATTCCAGACCGTGACTCTGGTTGCACACTTGGCCTTGCTCCTAACCCCTCTGCGCTGACAATATATCTGGCCCACACATAAAGCCCCATATCTGACTCCCTTGACTTAACGTATTACGTTCAAGTCCACAGGTGCTTATCTAATGCGGTAATCTTTTATGGGACACTTCACAGACCAAATTTTGCATAACATAATTTGCTACATCTATTGGCTTCCTTGTTCGAACATGCTAGTTACTTTGTCAAATAAGTCATCAATTGGTTGAACTCAATTTCTCAACCATAAAATTATACTCACCCAGCTGTATAATTATTCTGTTACCATTTCCTTCATTTTCCTAACAAACTGTCCTGAAATAATTTTCTTCCTCTCAGCTGGGACTTTTCCAACGTGCAAAGTCCAATAACTATATATTTAAGCAATATTCTATTAAATGTGATCTTGAGAGTACATCATATTTTCTGTGGTATTCATAACATCACAACGATAAAAAAGATCTTTGTTTTGATTGCACCTACCAACATGCATATATTATATTACAGTTAATATGTACCTAGGGCAAATTTTTGTTCCGATGCTCCCCATTCCCAATTACTTTTACATTGAAGTGATTGAAATCCAAGTGAAGTTTAAATGGCATCAGAAAAATAAAGCCTCCGGAATGGATGATATTCATTACGTGGTTGGTTGGAGTCAGTATCAGCACAATTAGTATATTAAACTTTGAATCTTCAGATGTCCTGGTTCAAGCTAAAACTAAAGACAAATGATAACCACCTCACACATTCCTCTGCAAGTATCTCTGTCACTCCTTTAAAATATGCCCCTTCTTTGAACAAGCTCTTAAACATCGCATCTGAACCAGTTTCCATCTGATTACACTCCTGAGGATATTCATCCATGTGTTCAATTAATAAAACAACGAGATTGGGGACATTTCTATTCAACCTGTCAAATGAATTGGGGGGGGGGGTTGAAATAGTCAGTGAGGTAAACAAACATAATAGTTGAGTGGCAAATGACAATAGTGCTGCCGTCCCAATATTTAACTGAAGGAAATAATGGGTTATCAGGGCTGTATGTTGTGACAGACAGCCTGACACCTTGCATGTCATTTTAATATTACACATCCCATCCCATTGGATATTCCGGATTAATAAATTAAGGTTTTGTCAACTAATTACAAACAGGCTAATTACAAATCAATAACATTAGCCAATTCCGAAACACGAAGCGCTGAGCATTGGGATCCAGACATCACTGACAACTGGACTCAGTTCCCTGCTCACATCAGGCAGTGTGCTCTGTCTGAACCATGGGCCACGGAGTGTTTTTGAAAGTGAGGGGGCGGAGCAATCGCCGATCACTCGCCTTGGGGGTTCCCGGCGAGGCAGTGGAGTAAGCAAGCGGAGGGAGGTGTCCCCACTCCCATGGTAGGGACTTTTTGAAATTTGGTATTAAAATCATGTTTTAGTGCATTGTAGAAGTATGATTTCAATGTTTTTTGGTTTAAGTATTTTAAAAAGATATACTTTTTAAGGGTGGTGGGTGTATGGAACAAGCTGCAGAGGAGGTAGTTGAGGCAGGGACTATCCCAACATTTAAGAGACAGTTAGACTGATACATGGATAGGACAGGTTTGGAGGGATATGGACCAAAAGCAGGGAGTGTAGCTGGGACATGTTGGCGCGTGTGGGCAAGTTGCGCCGAAGAGCCTGTTTTCACACTCTATCACTCTATGACTACATTATACCTCCACCATGCATGAATGCTTCAAAATCAAGTGGTCGAATTTTATTGCCATATACTCAAGCATAGAAACATAGAAAATAGGTGCAGGAATAGGCCATTCGGCCCTTCGATCCAGCACTGCCATTCAATATGATCATGGCTGTTTATCTAAAATCAGTACCTCTTTCCTGTTTTTTCCCCATATCCTTTGATTTCGCGACCCCCAAGAGCTAAATGCAACTCTCTTGAAAACAACTGGTGAATTGGCTTCCACTGCCTTCTGTGGCAGAGAGTTCCACAGATTCACAACTCTCTGGGTGAAGAAAGTTTGTCCTCATCTCAGTCTTAACTGGCCTACCCTTTATTCTTAAACTGTGAATAAACGTATCTTGCAAATATACAAATAAATGTATCATGTATCTTGATCCCTGGTTCTGAACTCCCCCAACATCGGGAACATTTTTACTGCAGTTTCAGTAAGTGAAAATCTAGCAGGATACTTTCTGCAACCACCCACCAAATTTGAAGGGCACTATCTTCCACCATTTCTACCCACTTCCAGCAGCCATTGGTTGTCCTCCAAAATGCACTGAGCTGCAGCCTGAAGGGCCTGTCCCACTTCGGCGATCTTTTGGGCGACTACAAGCGACAGTGGCAACAATTTTTGCTGTTGGAGGTTGTTGTAGGCTGTCGCAAGGTGTCGTAGGTGGATGCTAGTAAAACTGGTTACTGACAGTCGCCTAAAGAGTCGCCTCAGTGGGACAGGCCCATAAATGCGTGGGAATAGCATGGATCAGGGGAGCCGCGACCAGCTGTGTCACTCATTGTCCAGCCCACTCTCCAAGTCGTCGATAGACACAAAAATCTGGAGTAACATCCAATTTCCTCTCTGTGTCTGTGGACCGACTCCAAGCACCCATTGATCTGTGGCGCTGCTCGATACGTGATTGGCTTTGTGGAGATCAGAGCCGTGTCCCGGCACTCAGCCCTACAACTGCCTGCTAGCCGGACAGGGTTCAGTTTAGAGATACAGCGCGGAAACAGGCCCTTCGACCCACCGAGTCCACATCGACCAGTGATCTACGAACATTAACACTATCCTACACACACTAGGGACAATTTACACTTATACAAAGCCAATTAACCAGACCTTCAGTCTGAAGAAGGGTCTCGACCCGAAACATCACCCATTCCTTCCCTCCAGAGATGCTGCCTGACCCGCTGAGTTATTCCAGCATTTGTGTCTATCGGTTTAAACCAGCATCTGCAGTTCCTTCCTACACGTGTACTTGTTCAAATGCCGTTTAAATGTCATTGTGGTAATTTCAAGTGTAGAATGAAGACAAGAGTGTTTAGTTGTCGCGTGCAGCGACATCAGAACAATGACATTCTCAGCTGCTGCACATTAGCAGGCCTGTTAAAGCAACACACTGATACATGTAAATAGATTGATTTAGTTTACTATTGCCACTATTGCGAGGTACATGGAACAGCTTTTGTTGTGTGCTATCCGGTAAATGCAGGCAAGCCGCTCACAATGTACACATAAAGGAGAACGGGCGCAACATATATAATCAATAATACAATGGATTAATAATCAGTAATATTGGGTAATCATCCCGGCTTATCAGCGGAGGCCCAAATATTAGCATTACAATTAATGCCCCACAGTGCCGGAGACCCGGGTTTGATCCTGGTCTCGGGCGCTGTCTGTGTGGAGTTTGCATGTTTTCCCTGTGACCGCATGGGTTTCCTCCCACATCCCAAAGACGTGCGGGTTTGTAGGTTAATTGGCCCTCTGTAAATTGCCCCCTAGTGTGTAGGGAGTGGATGAGTAAGTGGAATAACAGAACCAGTGTGAACGGGTGATCGATGGTTGGCATGGACTCGAGGGGCCGAAGGGCCTGTTTCCACGCTGTACCTTTGAACGAATAATAATATTGAACAAATCAAGACTTACCTATCGGATTTGAACATGAACAATATTATCCCAAGGTTGCAGAGTATTTGAATGGCATTTACTGCATAATCCCCGAGGTTATTCTTTGTAAAGTGAAGGGCAAAGTTCATCTCTACAAGTTTCATTTTCTGAAGTTAATTTGTAGTTTATATTTACCATCTTGCCTTTGCTTATTTGGTCCCGCAATACAAGACTTACATTTAAAGATGAACAAAATATCAATTTAAAGACAGATATCAACTAATTTACCTGACTACAAATATCAATTTCTTTAACATCCCCTCTCTCTCTCCGTCCCTCCCCCACCCAACTACTACCTGGTACCAGCTGCAAAGTTGTCTTGTTGGGTCTCATTGTGTGAGAAGGAACTGCAGATGCTGGTTTAAACCGAAGAGAGACACAAAATGCTGGAGCAACTCAGCGGGGCAAGCAGCATCTCTGGAGAGAAGGAATGGGTAACGTTTCGGGTCGAGACCCTTCTAAAGGTTTCGGGTCGAGACCCTTAGAAGGGTCACGACCAGAAACATCACCCATTCCTTCTCTCCAGAGACGCTACCTGATCCATGATGTTCACTAGGGCGAATTTGGCACAGAGACTAACGGAAGCTCCGCAACGCTTCCAACGGCCCGGGACTCTTGCACTGAGGCTGCTCCATGGCCTGAGCTGCAGCCAGCGACTAGCCAGCCCGGCAAACACTAGCGACTAGCCAGCCCCGGCTTCCCATCTGCATTTGCCCCCGCTGCTGCTTCTATCCCTCCCTCAGCCCCAGCTCGCCAACATCCGCAGCCCATGCAGCTGATACGAGTTTTGAAATTCTTGATCACAGAATTTCTCACGACAGAGCGTGAGAATTTGTCAAAATGCGTGAGTCTCACGTTTAAAGTGTGAGAGTTGGCAGCCCTGCAATACCTGACTGATCAATGCAAGCATGCCAGACCCTATCAATATTTCATAAGATGGCATACGTTGCATTTTTCACTTGTAAATTTTGATCAAATTATAACCTGAAAATATACCCTATGATTTTTATACAAGAAGCCTAATTATGCTATCCATCTGCAGCTGAAGGCTCAGCTGCTTTACAGTTGGTTGGTGTAGTTATGTTACCCTGTATGGTAATATTCTGCAAACATATCAAAGTGAACGCAAAAACATATACTACAGATACTAGAAATCGGATACAAAAACAGGAAATCCTGGAAACATTCAGCAAGTTAGGCAAGTATCTGTGGGAAGCTAACATACCCATAACAAACCTGGTCTCACTCCTCCACATAGTCCCTTTGTCCTTTCCATTTACCCCTTTATTTTACCTTTTCAGCAACTTGGTTATTTTCCTCTTTCCAAGTTCTAATGAAGAATCTTTGACTTGAAACATAACTCTCACTCTTTTCAGAGATGCTCCCCAATCTGTTGTGTTTCCAGTATATTTTGGTTTTGCTAGTTAGTGTAGCATCTTCAAGTACTCCAGATAATGTAGCAACCAAGAATCCATCAACAGTGTATTTAAACAGTGCGTACTGAACATTTTAAACCATATTCAATTATTTATTCACATTTGTTCCTATTTGACCAGTCATATGTTCACAAACCATGAAATAATTTACCAATTGAGCCTATGCTAGTTCTTTAGTGTAAACCCAAATTAATCTTCTAATCCGATATCTCTCTTCAAATATTTATACAATTTATCATGATTTCTGCAGCAAACACTGCAGTGGGCCACATATCATCACCAATTTACCACTATATTCTTCTACGATCATCATCAGCCTCTATTTTTACAACAAAATGAAAGAAACAACAAACTCTCAGTTTATCCTTTCAAATCAGAATGTCATTCTGAAAACCACCAATCTGCTGGAGGGTGAATGTGGGTGGTTACAGTCTGTTGCACAGATACAGAAAGAAACACATCTACAGAAATAAACATAACTAGGATACGAAGACTCAGATCTGCAGATTCCAACACATACTAATCCACACATACACATCCGAAGAAGGATTCCAACTCAAAATGCTGTCTATCCTTCCCTCCAGAAGCTACCTGAGCCGCTGAGTTACTCTGTCCGGGCTGCATTCTGATGCAGGTAGTGGAAGGTGAAGGGGACGGTCTGCAAACTTACATTCCACACACTCAGAAAATACTGTCGTTCCGTGGTGGGCTTGGGAGGTGGGACAAAGCAACCTCAGCATAGGGAAGTGGAGGGGTAGTTGCTGGTGGTGGCAGTCACAGGTTGTGGTGCTGGTGGAGGAGGCCCGAGAGCAGCCGGGCAAAGATCATACCTTTCAGAAACATGGAAGGTGCAAGATGGCGACTCTCTTCATGCTGTTCTAGGCGAGGTTCTGTGGTGCTGTTGTATGGTATCACTTGCTGGACAGCATGCAGAACAAGCATTTCACAGTATTTCTGCACATACCATTGAACATGGATCTAAAGTTCAAGAGTGTTTACTTGTCAAATGCACAGGATGTGATCCGGAAGAATTAATTTCTTACTCGCTGCGGCTTTACAGGCACATTAGATGCAACTGCAGTAGATAGATAATAAATTACCAGTTATTTTAAGTAAACTAGAAAATGATAGTGCAAAAAAAAAAAACCCCAAAGTATATAGAGCAACCATAGTAGTGCAAAGTCGATAATGGTTTGGAGCTGAGGTAGGGATGTGCAGGGCAGTTCGAGAACCTGATGATTGATTAGAAGCAGTAACGGTTCTCAAGGTTTCCGACAGTAAACGCAAGAGGAGAGCATGACGAGAGTGACTGGGTCATTGCTGACACTTGTCATCTTGAGGCAGCGCTTCCTGTAGATCTCTTTGACAGTGGGGTGCAGAGGAAGCATTGAGCTTGTCAGCATCAAGCTGGACAATGATATGTCGCTGTTACTTGAACCTCTCCGTTTCACTGTACTAGCAGGAACTATGCTGACCATGCTACATGTATTGGCGTCGGGATCCCAGGGAGAAGAGCTGCACGGATTTAGGCAAACAGATGCACACAAACACAAAATCCAACAGAAATACATTTCAGCCTGTCCCCACTCACGCTGCCTGGCCTAAGTACATACACTATTTCAGCCCGTCCCCACTCATGCTGTCTGGCCTACTGAGTGTTCCAGCATGATACCGTTTTATTGCAGAAACGCACCCAGGTCAATATGTAAATATATGCATGGATTCATTCTTACAAGCACACAAATCAAACAGAAACCTTAATTGCCACAGAAACACACCCAATAATGTACAGAAATACATACAGAAATTACTAGTGGCAAATTCAAACACACTCTTGGATTTTCAGAATCATGCATGCACAAAAGTTAACACAAATCTACACATGTATTTCATGAATATTCAAAGACACCCATGGGTGGAGTCTTTACCGGTGCATATGTACATATAGATACGCACACGCACACACACGGGTTTACAGGCAAAAAAAGCCATGTACAAATTTCTACCCAAGCATGCAAGAAATTCACAAAAGTTACATAGATTTAAAGAAACACCATGTCACAGTTTACATAAATGTTCAGGTAGAAACAGAGATATTGATATGGATCTGCAGAAAGGTAAATATTCATCAATCTAAGCATATACAGAATCTACGAATCCACTCAAAAGTACTGAAACTCCAATTTGTGAAAGCTAACTGACAGATTTGTGGAAACTGGACAGCTCTCTCCAAAAATACACACAAATCTACACAAACTGGCACGCTCTGATCTTTATAAATCCTCACATATTAAACTATTTGCACAAATCTGCAGACACACACACACACACACACACACAGAACCACTGAAGATTACATTCAGAATCGCACCTGCACACAAAAGTAGAGAAATACAGAAATATCCAGACAATTCTTCACAAGTACTTACCCATTGAAGCCAACAACAGACATCTACAGAATCACAACTACTCAAATATCCATGTCAAACCTTCCCCACACACAAGGATTTGCAGAAATATGTATACACAAGGATTAAAAGAAACTGAAACGTACACACAAATGTACAAACTGCCTCCCTTGGGCCCATAGTAGAATCTATTGAAACGCACCCACAAAAACTGACAGAATTGGATGCACAAATATGCAGAATGATACTCAGAGTAATAAAGAGGTACAACACAGGAACAGGCTCCACTGCCCAGCAAATCAGAGCCATCCACCATCCCCCTATCTACTCTGATCATACATTAGTCCACAAACATGTCAACAGTTTCCTTCAAATCTACAATTACATCCTCACAGAAACACTAAAACTAAAGAACAACATCCCCATGTCCAAAAAAACAAACACTTTCACCAAAGGTAAGCAACAAGTGAGTTCGGTATTCCGAAAACCGCAAGGATCATGGGATTTGTCAAAGGTCTTTAACCATAAAGAAAAGCGAACAAAGCGCTGGCTGAAGTAACTGTATATAAATTCTTATCTTTATTCATAACTTATGTGTAAAAATATCTTTAATCTGAGGAACAGGGGTGCCGTGTGGTCACATTATAGGAACGTTAATGTATTCCAGACTGGAACACAACGATGATAGTTTCTGAGTCAAACTATTCTGCTAATACGAATACGAATGAACAATGAAATTCTCGATTCCAGAGAGACTCCCATAAATGGTCAACTCCTCATCTCCCCCCCCCCCCACAAATGAACAGGGTAGCGGGAGTGCTGGGTGTAACAGCAAGAGAGAGGGGGCAGATGCGAGTGGGAGACGGGAGATCACGCACACAGACCTGCGCCTCATCTGCAGCCAGGATCGAACCCGGGTCCCCGGCACTGCGGGCGCTGTCGAGTCGCCGCTGGGTGTCCCGCCCCAGCGGCCCCAGGTCCACAGCCAGCGTGGAGAAGAAGCCCCAACTCCAGCCCAACCCCACTCTCCTCCCGAGGAACCCGCTCCCCGAGGGGCCAGGCACCACCAGTGGCCGCCGGCCAACCCCCCCAGCACTGGCGAAAGCCGAGCACCAGCCTTCAATGGGGAAACTCACAAAGCGCTGCAGCAAGTTAGCTGCCTCTGCCTCGCGCCAGCTGCAAGCCCGGCCTGACACCTCTGGCCACCCCTGGACAGGGACGAGACACTCGGGAGGGGAATGGAACAGCCCAGCAGCAACTCAACAGCGCCAGAGCTCTGGGCCAGACCCCGACCATGGATGAGCACGATCTCGCTCACTCACCAAAGCATAAAGCAATAAAAACAACAAAATAATCTTATTTTTAACAAAGGAACAATAAATACAACAAATTTGTAGTTTGAAAGCAGTATTTTCTTACCTAGAAGAATCAAACCTGGAAAAAATGGAAGAAATGAAGGTGTATATGTACACAGCTCCACTGCTTTCCAGCAATGTTTATGCATAGTGACCTTTGACCCATGCGCAGTCGGAATACCAAGCTCGCTCATTCTAGAGATTTTTTTAACAAAAGCACACATGCACAGATCATTGCGCAGAAGCAATTCCATAGAATTATCCACATGGATTGAAAGAAATGTGCACACCAGACTACAGAAATCCACACAAAGCTGCAGAAACATGCGCAAGTGTTCATGGAATGATATTTACACATCTATATATTGATCTCTTATCTACAAAAAAACTAATTGTCTACAAAAATACATGTATCTGCACAAACTTCATTTTTACATAAGCATAAAGACATGCACAGGTAGATAGGACAATTAAAAAACAAACATAGATATACGCATACAAATCAAGTTTTTTCTCAGATATCCATAGCCAGCTGTAGAAAATATACTTAACATAACTACTAATTAAACATTTGGAATCACAAACATAGTTAATGGTTTTAATCATCAGCTAAAACAAAATAAATGTATTTATGTTGGTATCAAAACCAAAGATTTAATAAGATGTTTTAATGCCACTACCCACACCCATTTTCAGAGATCCTCACTGGCAATGCCATTTACAGGGATAACATCATTCATAGCTGTCAATTCATATAACATTTCACTTGAGTAAACACTGCTCTTTACATTAAAAAGTGAATGATAAAATTTAGGTCTAACAGAAAATTGAAACTAGCTGTAACAGAATAAAATGATTGAAATTGACAAGCTAGGGAGCAGGGTAGACAGTGTCCAAAGATGGCCAGTGGCTCTGGTAACGCCACTGACCGCACTCTAACCTCACGCTCCAGAAGAAGGCCCTCTGTGACCTGGTCTCCACAAACACGAACCACCGCCGTCACCCGTCAGGGGATTAAAACCTGAAAGACCAATAGCAAAATACTGTGACATTTCAAAGAACATGCAGCAGTCAGAAAATCACACTTTGTGACATGGGGTATGGGTAGCACATTGGATACCTAAGTGGATGAGTACCAGAGATTTTGTTTAGTTTACAGATACCCTATACGGTCACAGGGAGAACGTACAAACTCTGTGCAGACAGTCAAGATCGAACCCGGGTCTCTGGCGTTGTAAGGCAGCAACTCTACTGCTGCATCACCGTGCCACCCCACCCACGGTCTGATACATCAATACAAGCTTAAAGGGCCTGTCCCACTTTCATGACCTAATTCACAACCTTTTTTATTCGTGGACATTTTTCATCATGCTAGAAAAACGCCCCGACCTACTTGGTACCACGAGTACCTACGACTAGCATCACGGCCTGCTACGGCCTACCTACGACCTCGTGACGACCATCCTGCGAGTATGAGTCAAGGGCAAACTCGGCAGAGGTCGTGAATTAGATGGTGAAAGTGGGACAGGCCCTTAAATCACACCATGTTAGCAGGGCAAGTTAAATGCAAATCAATCTGAAATTAAAATAGTCTCATTAATGCTAACTATTAAATGATGGAATTGTTGTAAAAATGCACGTGGACCACAAATGTCCTCCTTCACTCTATCTAGGATGTATGAAGCTTATGAACGGCTGCCAATTATCAACTGATGACTCAATTCAGAGATATTTAGAAATGATCAATGTGCCACCATTGGCAGTGTCACATTCAGTGAAAGAATAAAAAAACTAAGTCTTACACAACAGATGTCTGTTTGTGAGGTGCGTGCGTGTGTGTAAGTGTGTGTTTGTCTCTCTCTCTCTACTGGAGTTCTGAGATTACATGTGAAGACAGGTACAATACAGGGAGATATCACTGCCATCCAAATGTCCCTCAGCTAGTGAATCTGTACTCCCAAGGTCAATATATATGGAAGTATTATTGATCACAGCAGGGTGACCACATATACACAAGGTGGTGAACAGAGCGTACATTATCTGATGCATCCACAGCAGGCACGTGCCGTGAGTAGGCACTCAGGGCGCTAAAAAAAAATTAAACCGCGCATGCGCAGATTGTTTGCTCCCGTTAAATAAATAAATAAATAACCAGCGACATTTCAATTTGCCCAAGGCTTCCTAGTCTTGGACCAATTGGGGGAGCAGTTCCTTTCACAGCGTGTGGAGAGTCTGTGTCAGGGGTAAAGTTGTGGGGAGGGCACGAGTGTTGACAAGGAGGGTGTCGGGGATAATGGCAGAAACTTACTCACTCACCGATGCCGCAGCTCTCCGGGCACGAAGCCCCCGCACTGTAGCTGGGGATAGAAGCAGCTCGGGTAGCTATGAGTGGCCGCCGGTACCCGACAGCAGAACTGGCCGACACTTCAGCGCCTTCTGCTGGCTCCCCTCACCGACTTCGCTCATGTCAGTGGCTTCCTGCAAATCCTTAAATTCCTACAGCCGAGTAACCTCAATCGCGCTGTCAGAATTTAAGGACATGAGTGAAGGCAGCGAGCGGCAGGAGAGTGGTTTGTAGACGGAGAGCTGCTGGAGGTGAGCGGGGACCCGAGCTACTTCTCCCCCCCCCCCCCCCCCCGGCCTCAATGCGGTGGCATTCCATGCCTCCGTGCAAGGAGCGTCGCGAGTGGCATTATCCCAACCCCCTCATTCATAACATTCGTGCCCTCCCCGCAACCTTACCCCGGGCTAGACTCCCCAAACACTGTGAAAGGAGCTCTCTCCCCCCCCAGGAAATACAGTATTTAAAAACATAAACACAAAATGTACTTACCACATTATTGGTACACAAGCTCCATTCTTCTCTCTTTGTTACCAAGCATACACTTAAAATATTGACAAACCATATTTGAAAACCCCGCCAAGAAACTTGCTCTGCGAACTAGACCGATGCGCATGCGCTGTGCTGCAAAGGCAGAATTTCTGCTGCCTTCAGCCCCGCTTGTCATTGACGGCTTCAGGCAGCGCTGACGGCACGTGGGCTGCACAGAGCTTCCCGTGTTACAAGCGCTGCGGATGAAAGGCATGGAGAATTATGCCTACCTAAGAGATCGATCTCTTACATAGGCATAATTCTCCCATGCCTTTACTATTTATATCTAGTTATTATCATGTTATAATTTTAGTCCGGATAGGCAGTGCCTACCTTGCCTACCCTGACGGCACGTGCCTGATCCACAGGATCCACAGGAGGTGCAACCTCAAAAGGACCTGCAATGCTCTCATTTCACTCCAACTTCAGGAAGGCATGGGAGTCGAAGACCGTGACCATCAGGTTAAAGAATAGTTTCTTTCCAACAACCATCAGGCTCTTCAACACTAACCGATGGACTATGGTCTATCTTTGGTTGCTCAAAGGACTTGGGCATTTTCTTTATTAATTGATTGAATTTGTGTCCATTATATATTATTTATATGTATTGTGTTACAGGCCTGTTATGCTGTAGCAAAAAATAATTGAATTGTTCCATATTTCTGTACATATGGCAATTAAACACTAGACCAAACTCTGGACCACAGAAAGAATTGCTTCTGAAAAGATAAATTGAATCCCAAGGCTTGCAACCTGCACTTACTTCCAGAATTAGTGAAAGGCATCACACACTCAGATTCAAGAAAGTTCATGGAAGTTGTGAGGGAGGGAAGGTAAAAATAAGTGACCCCACAGGTGAGCTTCTGAGTATCAACTGATTCGGCTTTCCAAAGTACAACAGGGATTAAAGATTAACAAAATAAATAATTGGGTATTTTAACTGCGGAAATGTTACTATTTATGATTTACTATTTAAATGTTACGAAAAAAAGTACAGAGAATAAAAATACAAGGCTTCTTGGATTAAAGTTAGTCATACAGCATAGAAAGGGGCCCTTCTGCCCATCTTTCCCATGCCGACCAAGATGACTCCACTACTAGGCCCATCTGGTCATGTTTGGCCCATATCGCTTGAAGCCTTCCCTATCCATGTACATTCAAATGTCTTTTAAATGTTGATATAGTACCTGCCTCAATTACCTCCTCTGCAAGCTCGTTACACATACCCACCACCCTGTGTGAAACGTTGCCTGTCAGTTTCCTATTAAATGTTTATTTAGGCCCCCTGGATCTTGATTCCCTAGTCCAGGCAAAAGAGTCTTTGCATTATTTGTGCATCTGAGAAACGTAGTATTTAGCAGTTCTACTAAATGCACTATGATGTTGCTAGTACCTGTTAAACTACTGCAGGAAGCAGAGAAATTTTGTTTGAATCAGTCATACCATAATCAAGGTGACCCAGGTTATCAACTCAGGTCATAGATGAACTCCTAAGGCCTGTTGAAGTGATAATATTACTAATACCCTGGAGCTATTAATCAACTCTGCCACAGCTTAAGGCGGATATCCTGGCAATATTTGTTCGAAACAGAGAACAAAATGCAGGTTTAAAGTATTCAATGTCCATATAAACATGGTTGCTGTTCCCCTAAACACTTGACTCCACACCAGTGAGTACTTGGTGATTAGAAGCACTCACCTCCTCTCAAGGGCTTCTTGTCAGATTTGGGTTTTGTTGGCCTTGTTGTGTTGGATTCTGGCTCCTGATATCAAACAATGATAAAACAACCAATTAGCCCTATCCCGTCTCAAAAACATGAACATTATACATTAACGATATCTCAAATGTAAATAACTAAACATAACAAGATCATGTTACAGGATCTGTGATTGTTTTCTTCCGGGTGCTCTTTCCTTCTTGCAAATTTTCCCAGGCTTGGATTTTCTCCCTTCTTTTCTCTTCTTCAATCTGCATTAAAGAAAACACCAAGGTCAAATATCCACCACCCCAGAGCCGAATCTGCAAAAAACCAGTGCTCAGCTTGAACCAATGGGTATTATTCAGTCTTCCAGCAACAAATTAGCCCAATGCTGCACACATCCACTTGTTCATTTACCATTACTTGTTAGCTCTTAATGTTAGTTTTCTTCTTCAAAAAACTACCACATCAGAATCATCCAAATTAAATTACATCTTCCATGTTCCTAACATCTCAACATTCCACTAAACAAATCCCATTCTCAGTTCTCCCTGCAGTTTGCTAACTTTCTGGGATGATACATTGTACAGAAGTTGTCCAGTCCAACACACCTCCACTGACTTCCGACTCACAGCCCTTCATATTATTCCTTTTATACATGCTTGACTAAATGCCTTCCGAATCTATTACCAGCCTTTGACAAAGTATATTTAAAATCACAATTTTTAAATCCTTGTTTAAATTCCCCTGGCTTACAATTCCCACGCCTGTGGAACACATAATGCGTGCATTTTCAGGTTGTGCTGCATGTACTGATGTTCAGATCTGTTTGCACGAGCTTTCATTTTATCATCAGGACCAAATGATTTGATGCGCCCTTACTTCTTTCTGTTTCTCTTTGTATTTTGCTGCTTGGGCATCCAGTTCTTGCTGCATGCGATGGCGAGCAGCATCCATTGCTTCCTGCCGCCTCACAATTAATGATGGTTCTGGACACAAGGAGAATACATTAATACATTTAAAGAAGCTCCAACTTTGAGCAAAATAGATTTTACCTTTGTGGGAAGAATCACCATTATGCATAGGAATAGTTCATATCCGATATCATGAAATATAGATCAAATAATTCTTTTGAATGCAGAACTAACACAAATCTTAATAAATTGACCAGAGAGAAGACTACATTTCTGTCCAAAGACAATGATTTACTGGGTTTCCTGCTACATCTAGAGGGTGGGATGGTCCACAATGTGAAACTAACAAGCCACCGTCAAATCACAATTGAAGTCCAATGGCATCAAAGTTCAAATGTAAAATTATTCCAAAAACTCTTAAAATATGATGAGAAAATATAGTAGAAATAATAAATTCTAATAATATGCTCAACCTTCTCAAACGGCTGTCATGAACCCAGCTTGTATCAGGGTTCATGACAGCCATCAGTCATGAAGTGGGATCGCGACCAAAAACATCACCTATCCATGTTCCCCGTAGATGCTGCCTGACCCGCTGAGTTACTCCAGCACTGTGTGTCCTTTTGTGGGGATCAGTTATCATAACGCAAACCCTCCAGTCCCAGAAACATCCTCATAAGACGACTTTGCACTCTACCAATCAACCTGTCTAGTCAATGACAAAGCCAATAGAAGTTTGCAGAATGATAAAAAAGATACGGTACAAGAAGCCATTCTGACCATCACATCAATGTCTATTTCTAGCTTCCAATACAAGGTCTGTAACCCCTAATAAACAGATTCAAATTCAGAGCATGAAATAAACTTTAGTCAATCACAAGCCAATCCAGCCCAAGATTTGTGTAAAAATAAACTGCAGGTGCTGGTTTACACAGAAAATAGACACAGAGTGCTGGAGTAACTCAACGGGTCAGTCAGCATCGCAGGAGAAAAAGGATTGGGGGCATTTCAGGTTGGGAGCCGTCTACAAACTATTTTCTTCCTGTCTGAAGAAGGTCTGGACCCCCAACCACCCATTCCTGTTAACGTCACCTATCCATGTTCTCCACAGATGCTGCCTGACCCACTGAGTTACTCCAGCACTCTGAAACGTCACCTATCCATGTTCTCCACAGATGCTGCCTGATCCGCTGAGTTACTCCAGCACTCTGTGAAACGTCACCTATCCATGTTCTCCAGAGATGCTGCCTGACCCGCTGTGTTACTCCAGCACTCTGTGAAACGTCACCTATCCATGTTCTCCACAGATGCTGCCTGACCCACTGTGTTACTCCAGCACTCTGTGAAACGTCACCTATCCATGTTCTCCAGATGCTGCCTGACCCTCTGAGTTACTCCAGCTGAAGATTCCTTGCATTTTGAAATTCAATTCTCACTTGTAGATTACAAATGTATTCATTCAGTTTAGAATCTGGATAAAAGTAAAGTGCCCGTTAAAGTAAAATATTGTAAAATTCTGTACCAAGTTCAGCCTCCGAGGCCTGTGGCTGCTGGCGGCTCTTCAATCGCATCATGGAACCAATTCTCTGAAGGACAAAGTAGCAAGCCACGCAGCTGAAGAAGATGTACCAGCCATATTCCGAAAGGATGTGGAGCAACTGTGTCACTGAAAGGGAAACAGAAACAAATGCTGACATTTTACCCACAAATGAATATTGTCTAGACATCTAAAACACCTCAGGTAGGTTGGCCTGATACAAGGAGTAGCAGGGGAACAAATTGGAGTTATGGTGTCTTAGAGTGATACAGTGTGAAAACAGGCCCTTCGGCCCAACATGTCCCAGCTACACTAGTCCCATTTGCCTGTGCTTGGGCCATATCCCTCTAAACCTGTCCTATCCATGTACCTTTCTAACTGTTTCTTAAACGTTGGGATAGTCCCAGCCTCAACTACCTCCTCTGGCAGCTTGTTCCATACGCCTACCACCCTTTGTTTGAATAAGTTACCCCTCAGATTCTTATTAATTCTTTTCCTCTTCACCTTGAACACAAGTCCTCTATTCCCCTACTCTGGGCAAGAGATTCCGTGCATCTATCCGATCTATTCATCTCATGATTTTATACACCTCTATAAGATCACCCCTCATTCTCTTGCACTCCAAGGAATAGAGACCCAGCCTACTCAACCTCTCCCTATAGCTCAGACCCTCTAGTCCTGGCAACATCCTCAGAACTTTCTCGGAACTCTTTCAAGCTTGACAATATCTTTCCTATAACGGTGCCCAGAACTGAACACAATACTCTACATGCATTCTCACCAACGTCTTATACAACTGCAACACGACCTTTCCAACTTCTATACTCAATACTCTGACTGATGATGTCCCTGCCCAAACTTCACCAGGTGACCCCATGGGTATGGAATGAAAATAGGTTCAGTCTCTTACTGCGTATCGGTCACAGAGATTTCCATCTGTGGAAAGTATTCTGCCCGTCTTGTCTAGTTAGGTCAGAATGGAGTGTTTAGAAAACGTCTACAGATTTATGAGACAACTACTAGTCAATTAATTTCTCAGTTGTGGGACAGCTTTTAATGACAATTATCAGGGAAAATATTAATAGGCATTTGGTAAAGGTTCATTTGATAAAGAGGACCCCAATATAATAAAGAACAATCATGTTTAACTGACCTGACTGAATGTTTTGGTGAGATAACAAAGTAAGCTTAAAGAAGATCAATCTTGTGTAAGATGTTGACCACATGAATTTTCAGAAGGCCCACAAGTCCCATGGAATTACAGAACCTATCACAGCACGGTTAGGAAATTGCTTAAGGTCAGATGGAGTGTGGTGTAAAATGGCTGTTTCTCAGATATTGGCATCTCCAAGGAGTCAATGCTGAAACTGTTTTAAATATTTTAATGATCAAGGGGTTGTGTTACAGGGATAGGCTGGGACTTTTGTCTGAGGAGTATTGAAGGTTCAGGTGTGACCTAGTGAAAGTGTACAAATTCATGAGGACCATGGATAATGTAAACAGGGCCAAGGGAAATGGGACTGCAGGGACTCAGGACCTTACGGGACAACGCAAACCTATTCGGCCCTTCAAACCTGGGCTAACCAAACACAGGATATAGCTTAATCCCATTTAGTAAACCAGTGCTACCGATTAAGTAACTTAAAGGTACTTATCCAGGAACTGCTTCAAAGTGGACACAAGAGACTGCAGATACTTGAATCTGGATCAAAAAAACTAAACTTCTGGAGAAGCTCAGCAAATTTATTTCCCTTTGCAGATGCTGCTCAACCCACTGAATGTATCTAGCAGTTTGCTTATTGATACTTAAATGTCGTGCTTCCATCAACTTCACAGGCAGTTGAGTAAAATAATTATTTTTCAATTCCCTCGAACTCTCCAACAATTATCTTCACCATCCATGACCAACAGAAGGTTGACCGGCCCAAGGTTCCACAGCCTGGTGCTTTCTCCCTTTTCAAACAATGGCACACCAGCAGTTTCCAGTTGGCTGACACCAACCTATCTGCAGAGCCTTGAAAATACCACGAATCTGGTACAATTACCTCCTCTTGTTCAATTAAGGATTTAAAATATATCTGAGCCACTCTGAAAAGTTGGCAATCCTTTTAAATTATCCTTATTTAGCATTTCCAGTAGTGTCACCTTTTCCATATGTATAATATTTCTCCCATTAAAAGATGAAACACATTAGTTCAAAACTATAGGAATTAACGGGTCCGTTTCAGAATGGCCGGCAGTGACCAGTGGGGTGCCGCGAAACTCAGTGCTGGGACCCCAGTTATTTACAATATATTATCGATCTAGACAAATTAATTAAATGTAACATCTCCATTTGTGAATGACACAAATCTGGGTGGCAGCGCGAGCTGCGAGGAGGATATTATGAGGCTGCAGGGTGACTTGGCAGATGCAGTATAACAATGTGAATAAATGTGAGGTTATCCACTTTGCTGGCAAGAACAAGAATGCAGATTATTATCTGAATTGTAGACAAAGGTCTATTGTGTCAGATTAGGAAAAGGGGAAGTACAACGAGACCTGGGTGTCCTTGTACATCAGTCACTGAAAGTAAGCATGCAGGGTCAGCAGGCAGTGAAGAAAGCTAATGGCATGTTGGCCTTCAATTCAGAGGGGATTTGAATATAGGAGCAAGGAAGACCTACTGCAGTTGTACAGGGTCCCGGTGAGACCAAACCTGGAGTATAGTGTGCAGTTTTTGGTCTCCTAGCTTGAAGAAGGACATTCCTGCTATTGAGGGAGTGCAGTTTAGGTTCACTAGATTAATTCCCAGGATGACGGGACTGAGATATACAATATGATATAACGTTATTTATCCCAGGAGGGAAATTGATCAAAAAAATGAAATAAATTATAATAAAAGAATGGATTGAATAGGCTTATATTCACTGGAATTTTGAAGGATGAGAAGAGGTCTTATAGAGATATGTAAAATTATTAAGGGATTGGACAGGCTAGATGCAGGAAAAATTTCCCGATGTGGAGGAGTCCAGAACCAGGGGTCACAGTTTACAAATAAGGGGTGGCCATTTAGGACTGAGATGAGGAAAGACCTTTTCACCCAGAGAGTTGTGAATCTGTGCATACCTGCCAACTTGTGAGATTGAAAAATCGGAATCCTATTAGTCTGACGTCAGTGAGGGCGGGGCACGTGACGTCAGTAAGGGGCGGGGCAGGTGACGTCAGTAAGGGGCGGGGCAAGTGACGTCAGTAAGGGGCGGGGTACGTGACGTCAGTGAGGGCGGGAAAGTGACCTCAGGGGGGTTACACAAAATGCTGGAGAAACTCAGCGGGTGCAGCAGCATCTAAGGAGCGAAGGAGATAGGCGACGTTTCTGGTCGAGACCCTTCTCAGTCTGAAGAAGGGTCTCGACCCAAAACGTCGCCTATCTCCTTCGCTCCTTAGATGCTGCTGCACCCGCTGAGTTTCTCCAGCATTTTGTGTAACCCTCGATTCTCCAGCATCTGCAGTTTCTTCGTCAACTCTCAGTTTGTGAGTGTTGGTGAGGCGGGAACGGGCTGGCCCCGACCCGACCTGACGCGCTCACTCACCGGGCTGACAGTCCCGGCGGCGGCGGCGGCAGCGGCGCTGAGGTGAGGTGACCGGTGAGTGTTGCCCGTCTGGGCCGGACCGGACCATCTCTCCCTGCCCCCTCATCGCCTCTTCCCTGCCCCTGAAGTGATAATGAACGTATTTGGCTTACTACCCCACGGGATGATCGTTGATTTCCCCCTCTCCACCCTCCTCCCCGGTGCCCACCTGACTCGCACCTACTTCTCCCCTGCGCTTCTGAGTCTAGACGCTCCAGCCGTTCCATCCCAATTCCGATTTTTTTGTCTCAATATTCCGAGAAAAAAAATCGGAAAAAAAAACACATAGAAAGTTTCTGTGTGTTTTTTTTTCCGATTTTTTTTCTCGGAATATTGAGACAAAAAATCGGAATTCGGAATTGGGATGGAAAAATCGGAAGAATTCCGCCCAAATCGGAATGGTTGGCAGGTATGTCTGTGGAATTCTCTGCCACAGAAGGCAGTCGAGGCCAATTCACTGGATGTATTCAAGAGAGTTGGATGTTGCTCTTAGGGCTAACAGAATCAAGGGATATGGGGGGAAAAGCAGAATCTACTGATTCTTGGATGATCACCCATGACCACAGTGAATGGTGGTGCTGGCTCAAAGGGCCGAATGGCCTACTCCTGCACCTATTTTTTTGCAGATGCTGAAGATATAAAAATTCTGCACACTCAGCAGGTGTAGCCAGGCAGGCAAGTCTCACATTAACTCATTACACAGACCATGAAACCTAATAGAAACATATAAAATAGGTGCAGGAGGAGGCCATTCAGCCCTTCGAGCCAGCACCGCCATTCAATATGATCATGGCTGATCGTCTCCTATCAATAACCCATGCCTGCCTTCTCCCCGTATCCCTTGACACCACTATTCCCTAGAGCTCTATCCAACTTTCTCTTAAATCAGTCCAGTGATTTGGCCTCCGCTGCCCTCTGTGGCAGGGAATTCCATAAATTCACAACTCTCTGGGTAAAAAAGTTTTTTCTCAGCTCAGTCTTAAATGACCTCCCCTTTATTCTAATACTGTGGCCCCTGGTTCTGCACTCACTCAACATTGGGAACATTTTTCCTGCATCTAGCTTTTATAATTTTATTTGTTTCTATAAGATCCCCCCTCATCCTTCTAAACTCCAGTGAATACAAGCCTCATCTTTTCAATCTTTCCTCAGATGACAGTCCCGCCATCCCAGGGATCAATCTCGTGAACCTACGCTGCAGTGCCTCAATCACAAGGATGTCCTTCCTCAAATTAGGAGACCAAAACTGTACACAATACTCCAGATGTGGTCTCACCAGAGCCCTATACAACTGCAGAAGAACCTCTTTACTCCTGTACTGAAATCCTCTTGTTATGAAGGCCAACATTCCATTAGCTTTCTTCACTGCCTGCTGTATCTGCACGCCAACTTTCAGTGACCGGTGTACAAGGACACCCAAGTCTCGCTGTACCTCCCCCTTACCTAACCTAACCCCATTGAGATAATAATCTGCCTTCTTGTTTTTGCCGCCAAAGTGGATAACCTCACATTTATCTATATTATACTGCATCTGCCACGCATCTGCCCGCTCACTCAACCTGTCCAGGTCCCCCTGCAACCTCCTAACATCCTCTTCACAGTTCACACTGCCACCCAGCTTTGCGTCATCCGCAAACCTCCTAGTGTTGCTCCTAATTCCCTCTTCCAAATCATTTATATATATATGGTAAACAATTGCGGCCCCAACACTGAGCCTTGCGGCACTCAACTCGCCACTGCCTGCCATTCTGAAAAGGACCCATTCACTCCTACTCTTTGCTTCCGGTCTGCCAACCAATTTTCTATCCATGTCAACACCCTACCTCCAATACCATGTGCTCTAATTTTAGTCACCAGTCTCCCGTGCGGGACCTTATCATAGGCTTTCTGAAAGTCTAGATACACTACATCCACTGGCACCTCTTCATCCATTTTACTTGTCACATCCTCAAAAAATTCCAGAAGATTAGTCAAGCATGATTTCCCTTTCATAAATCCACGTTGACTTGGACTAATCCTTTTACTGCTATCCAAATGCTCCATTATAACCTCTTTAATAATTGACTCCAGCATCTTTCCCACCACCGAAGTCAGGCTAACTGGTCTGTAATTCCCCGTTTTCTCTCTAGCTCCTTTCTTGAAAAGTGGGATAACATTAGCTATCCTCCAATCCACAGGAAGTAATGTGGCAGTAATTACCACTAGTAAGCCATTTTCACTCATTGCTTCACATTTGTTCTACCCTTCTCTTCCTGACCTCCCCATGTACTGAAAATCAGTTTGCATTTTCCTTTTCCAGTCCAAAGACCCAAAATGTTGATGGTTTCTCTTCTCACAGATGCCGCCAGACCTGCTGAATTTTTAGAAATATTTTCTGTTTTTGTTGAAATCTGAACGTTAAGCAACTTCAGATTTACCTTGATTTTACTAGCAATTATTTCGGATGCAGCTTTTTTGCTGTCCTGATTTCCTTGTTAATTGCATCCTTGCACCTGCTTTATTCCTTCAAGCTATGGTACAGAAGGAAGCCAAATAGTCTATATTGGTTTGTAGTAAAACATTCCAAGGCAATTTAGATTTTTGGTTCACAGAGTAAAAGGATGAGAATGCAAATGAAACAAGGTAGGGGGGAAATTCAAAGAAAATAGTTTTAGCTCAAAATTTCTCACTGCGACTCTCCCTTCGGCACCAATCTCCCCCTCCCTCCACAACCTATCCTCTCCTCTCCACCACCCCCTCCCTCCTCTCAGACTGGACCCCGGCTCTCCCCGCACTCACCCTCTCTCTTTCCCCCCCACCGGGTCTCTCTCCCACCCACGCAACCCCCCCCCACTCTCTCCCCAACCACCTGCCCCCACTCCGTCTCCCCGGGTCTCTCCCGCCTTCCCCATCTCCACCAGTCTCCCCATCCTCCACACTGTACCCCTGTTCACCCCCCCACCTGCCGTCACCGCCGGCCCCTCGCGCTCCCCCACCGTACACCCGTGTACCCCACACCGTACACCAGTGTACCGTACACCCCACCCCTTGTACCCCCACACCGTACACCCGTTACCCCCACACCCCGTTACCCCACACTCTACCCCACACCCGGTTACCCCCCCACCCCGTTACCCCCCACCCCGTTACCCCACTCTACCCCCCCACCCCATTACGCCACACCGTGTACCCCACCCCTTGTACCCCACCTCGTTACCCCACCCCGTGTACCTCACCCCGTTACCCCACACCGTGTACCCCACCTCGTGTACCCCACCCCGTGTACCCCACACCCCGTGTACCCCACACTCTACACCTCTCCCCCCACCCGTTACCCCACCCCGTTACCCCACACACCATGTACCCCACCCCGTGTACCCCACACACCGTGTACCCCACCCCGTTACCCCAAACCCCGTGTACCCCACACCACGTGTACCCCACCCCATGTACCCCACACTGTACCCCGTGCACCCCACCCCGTTACCCCACACTCTACCCCACACTGTACCCCGTGTACCCCACACTCTACCCCGTGTACCCCACACTCTACCCCGTGTACCCCACACCCCGTTACCCCACACTCTACCCCCCCCCACACCCCGTTACCCCACACTCTACCCCCCACCCCACACTCTACCCCTCACCCCGTTACCCCACCCGTGTACCCCCCCCACCCCGTGTACCCCCACCCCGTTTACCCCACCGTGTACCCCACCCCCTACCCGTGTACCCCACCCCCTACCTACCCCGTGTACCCCACCCCTACCCCGTGTACCCCACCCCCTACCCCGTGTACCCCACACCCTACCCCGTGTACCCCACACCCTACCCCGTGTACCCCACCCTACCCCGTGTACCCCACACCCTACCCCGTGTACCCACACCCTACCCCGTGTACCCCACACCCTACCCCGTGTACCCCGCACCCTACCCCGTGTACCCCGCACCCTACCCCGTGTACCCCGCACCCTACCCCGTGTACCCCGCACCCTACCCCGTGTACCCCGCACCCTACCCCGTGTACCCCGCACCCTACCCCGTGTACCCCGCACCCTACCCCGTGTACCCCGCACCCTACCCCGTGTACCCCGCACCCTACCCCGTGTACCCCGCACCCTACCCCGTGTACCCCGCACCGAACCCGTGTACCCCCGCACTCTACCCCGTGTACCCCGCACTCTACCCCGTGTACCCCGCACTGAACCCCGTGTACCCCGCACTGAACCCCGTTGTACCCCGCACTGAACCCCGTGTACCCCGCGCTCTACCCCGTGTACCCCGCGCTCTACCCCGTTACCCCGCGCTCTACCCCGTTACCCCGCGCTCTACCCCGTTACCCCGCGCTCTACCCGTTACCCGCGCACTCTACCCCGTTACCCCGCGCTCTACCCCGTTACCCCGCGCTCTACCCCGTTACCCCGCGCTCTACCCCGTTACCCCGCGCTCTACCCCGTTACCCCGCACTCTCCCCGTTACCCCGCACTCTACCCCGTTACCCCGCACTCTACCCCGTTACCCCGCACTCTACCCCGTTACCCCGCACCTACCCCGTTACCCGCACCCTACCCCGTTACCCCGCACCCTTTACCCCGTTACCCGCACCTACCCCGTTACCCCGCACCCTACCCCGTTACCCCGCACCCTACCCCGTTACCCCGCCCCCCCCCGTACCCCGTTACCCCGCACCCTACCCCGTGTACCCCGCACCCTACCCCGTTACCCCGCACCCTACCCCGTGTACCCCGCACCCTACCCCGTTACCCCGCACCCTACCCCTTTACCCCGCACCCTACCCCGTTACCCCGCACCCTACCCCGTACCCCGCACCCTACCCCGTTACCCCGCACCCTACCCCGTTACCCCGCACCCTACCCCGTTACCCCGCACCCTACCCCGTGTACCCCGCACCCTACCCCGTGTACCCCGCACCCTACCCCGTGTACCCCGCACCCTACCCCGTGTACCCCGCACCCTACCCCCCCGTTACCCCGCACCTACCCCGTTACCCCGCACCCTACCCCGTTACCCCGCACTACCCGTGTACCCCGCACCCTACCCCGTTACCCCGCACCTACCCCGCTACCCCGTTACCCCGCACCCTACCCGTGTACCCCGCACCTACCCGTTACCCCGCACCCTACCGTTTACCCCGCACCCTACCCGTACCCCGCACCCTACCCCGTTACCCCGCACCCTACCCCGTTACCCCGCACCCTACCCCGCCCCGCACCTACCCGTTACCCCGCACCCTACCCCGTTACCCCGCACCCTACCCGTTACCCCGCACCCTACCCCGTTACCCGCACCCTAACCCCGTTACCCCGCACCCTACCCCGTTACCCCGCACCCACCCGTTACCCCGCACCTACCCCGTTACCCCGCACCCTACCCCGTTACCCCGCACCCTACCCCGTTACCCCGCACCCTACCCCGTTACCCCGCCTACCCCGTTACCCCGCACCCTACCCCGTTACCCCGCACCCTACCCCGTTACCCCGCACCCTACCCCCGTTACCCCGCACCCTACCCCGTTACCCCGC